>JABAKD010000005.1:11142704-11742704 GCA_012845835.1 Undaria pinnatifida
CAGCACGCAGGAATCCCACCGTTCTGTCGATGAAAGTTCCCTCAATCCTCGGAGCTCAAAATGAAAAAAAAAATACGTTTTGCTATTCATAGCAACCTGGGTTGTCGTTGTTGTTCTCACATTAACTCGCATAATCAAGTCCGTGATCACAGGACAGGCTCCAGTCACTCTGGAGCTAAGGAATACCCCAGGGAAAAAGCACAAACAACCTAAAGTGGTGTGTGTGTGTTCTTCACATTAAACCGTTCTTCTACTCGTCGACATCCACCACACCCAGTGTCCGTACTGATTCTTCACCCTAGAAAGATCAGCTCTGTGGTCACAAGCCACGACACAGAGATAATGCATCGTAATGCATTCGACAACGCAATGTCATGGTACACGCATATATCACAGCTGACGCAATTCATACCTCCACCAGAAACATATAAAAGTGAAATCGGGAGTCAGTCAACGATGTGCCAGGTCCAGGCCGGTGTATACGTCTCATAACTCACACCTGAAGAGACCGACTTAACCGCTTGCCACCCAAGAAAGACTACCACGTATATATTACACGAAGTATTTATCACAGCGCATACGCACGACAGACACAAGTCAATTGGAGGAAAGAAACAAAGAAAAGGAAAGAGGTAAAGGAAAGGAAAGAAAAGCGAAGAAAGTGAAACAAAAAAAAGGTACAATTTTTTATCAGCCTTTTGAGTTGCTTGTAGAGGGTTTTAGTTCCCGTCCGCACCCCAAAATGGAGCATTTTGCCTCCAAAGTTCGCCGATCATCCTCCTTGGTGTCAGAGACACTCTTGAAAAAATTCTGTTTCGCTCGGGGACCGCCCAGCACGCAACAATAAACAAAGTCTTGTAGAGTACTCCAGGTCCTGCTTGTAGCTCAACGATAATCCCAACTGGATAGTTTTTTTTCTTTTATTTATTTTCCTCCGGCGGATAGGGAAAAATAAAGCTTTACGTAGCTCACCACACTTCCACGTATGTTCATACGCCTCGTCGTGTGTCGAGTTGCTTTCGCAGCCAGTTGGATAGTGCTCCGCATGTAACGTCCCGTCGTCGGAATGTTCAGAACGTATCATACCACCTCGTTGTTGTTGTTCTTGTTGTTGTTCTCGACTCCGTAGTCACAAAAAGGTGCTGGTCCCTGGAGCCCTGGTATGATCCGCAAAAAAAAAATGATATCGTAATTCGTCTAGGAAATACGAGGACGCTTTGCCGCCTAAAACGCACGATACGAAGAAGGCGCACAAGTGAAGAGGTCTAATGTGCAAACGGAGCTCACATGGCCGCGGGTACGTTTACTCAACTACAGCATAGAGTTCCCCCGATCCCACAACGTTGGAACCCTTCTACTATTAATACTACTACTACCACTACTAGTACTAACTAGTACTAGTACTAGTACTACTACTAGTACTACTACTACTACTACTACTACTACTACTACTACTACTACTACTACTACTACTACTACTACTACTACTACTACTACTACTACTACTACTACTACTACTACTACTACTACTACTACTACTACTACTACTACTACTACTGCTACTGCTACTACTACTACTACTGCTACTACTGCTACTGCTAATGCTACTGCTACTGCTACTGCTACTGCTACTGCTACTGCTACTGCTACTGCTACTGCTACTGCTACTGCTACTGCTACTGCTACTGCTACTGCTACTGCTACTGCTACTGCCACTGCGACTGCTACTGCTACTGCTACTGCTACTGCTACTGCTACTGCTACTGCTACTGCTACTGCTACTGCTACTGCTACTGCTACTGCCACTGCCACTGCCACTGCCACTGCCACTGCCACTGCCACTGCCACTGCCACTGCCACTGCCACTGCCACTGCCACTGCCACTGCCACTGCCACTGCCACTGCCACTGCCACTGCCACTGCCACTGCCACTGCCACTGCCACTGCCACTGCCACTGCCACTGCCACTGCCACTGCCACTGCCACTGCCACTGCCACTGCCACTGCCACTGCCACTGCCACTGCCACTGCCACTGCCACTGCCACTGCCACTGCCACTGCCACTGCCACTGCCACTGCCACTGCCACTGCCACTGCCACTGCCACTGCCACTGCCACTGCCACTGCCACTGCCACTGCCACTGCCACTGCCACTGCCACTGCCACTGCCACTGCCACTGCCACTGCCACTGCCACTGCCACTGCCACTGCCACTGCCACTGCCACTGCTACTGCCACTGCCACTGCCCGTGCCACTGCCACTGCCACTGCCACTGCCACTGCCACTGCCACTGCCACTGCCACTGCCACTGCCACTGCCACTGCCACTGCTACCGCTATACTGCTACTGCTACTGCTACTGCTACTGCTACTGCTACTGCTACTGCTACTGCTACTGCTACTGCTACTGCTACTGCCACTGCCACTGCGACTGCTACTGCTACTGCTACTGCTACTGCTACTGCTATACTGCTACTGCTACTGCTACTGCTACTGCTACTGCTACTGCTACTGCTACTGCTACTGCTACTGCTACTGCTACGCTACTGCTACTGCTACTGCTACTGCTACTGCTACTGCTACTGCTACTGCTACTGCTACTGCTACTGCTACTGCTACTGCTACTGCTACTGCTACTGCTACTGCTACTGCTACTGCTACTGCTACTGCTACTGCTACTTGCTACTGCTACTGCTACTGCTACTGCTACTGCTACTGCTACTGCTACTGCTACTGCTACTGCTACTGCTACTGCTACTGCTACTGCTACTGCTACTGCTACTGCTACTGCTACTGCTACTGCTACTGCTACTGCTACTGCTACTGCTACTGCTACTGCTACTGCTACTGCTACTGCTACTGCTACTGCTACTGCTACTGCTACTGCTACTGCTACTGCTACTGCTACTGCTACTGCTACTGCTACTGCTACTGCTACTGCTACTGCTACTGCTACTGCTACTGCTACTGCTACTGCTACTGCTACTGCTACTGCTACTGCTACTGCTACTGCTACTGCTACTGCTACTGCTACTGCTACTGCTACTGCTACTGCTACTGCTACTGCTACTGCTACTGCTACTGCTACTGCTACTGCTACTGCTACTGCTACTGCTACTGCTACTGCTACTGCTACTGCTACTGCTACTGCTACTGCTACTGCTACTGCTACTGCTACTGCTACTGCTACTGCTACTGCTACTGCTACTGCTACTGCTACTGCTACTGCTACTGCTATGCTACTGCTACTGCTACTGCTACTGCTACTGCTACTGCTACTGCTACTGCTACTGCTACTGCTACTGCTACTGCTACTGCTACTGCTACTGCTACTGCTACTGCTACTGCTACTGCTACTGCTACTGCTACTGCTACTGCTACTGCTACTGCTACTGCTACTGCTACTGCTACTGCTACTGCTACTGCTACTGCTACTGCTACTGCTACTGCTACTGCTACTGCTACTGCTACTGCTACTGCTACTGCTACTGCTACTGCTACTGCTACTGCTACTGCTACTGCTACTGCTACTGCTACTGCTACTGCTACTGCTACTGCTACTGCTACTGCTACTGCTACTGCTACTGCTACTGCTACTGCTACTGCTACTGCTACTGCTACTGCTACTGCTACTGCTACTGCTACTGCTACTGCTACTGCTACTGCTACTGCTACTGCTACTGCTACTGCTACTGCTACTGCTACTGCTACTGCTACTGCTACTGCTACTGCTACTGCTACTGCTACTGCTACTGCTACTGCTACTGCTACTGCTACTGCTACTGCTACTGCTACTGCTACTGCTACTGCTACTGCTACTGCTACTGCTACTGCTACTGCTACTGCTACTGCTACTGCTACTGCTACTGCTACTGCTACTGCTACTGCTACTGCTACTGCTACTGCTACTGCTACTGCTACTGCTACTGCTACGGCTACTGCTACTGCTACTGCTACTGCTACTGCTACTGCTACTGCTACTGCTACTGCTACGCTACTGCTACTGCTACTGCTACTGCTACTGCTACTGCTACTGCTACTGCTACTGCTACTGCTACTGCTACTGCTACTGCTACTGCTACTGCTACTGCTACTGCTACTGCTACTGCTACTGCTACTGCTACTGCTACTGCTACTGCTACTGCTACTGCTACTGCTACTGCTACTGCTACTGCTACTGCTACTGCTACTGCTACTGCTACTGCTACTGCTACTGCTACTGCTACTGCTACTGCTACTGCTACTGCTACTGCTACTGCTACTGCTACTGCTACTGCTACTGCTACTGCTACTGCTACTGCTACTGCTACTGCTACTGCTACTGCTACTGCTACTGCTACTGCTACTGCTACTGCTACTGCTACTGCTACTGCTACTGCTACTGCTACTGCTACTGCTACTGCTACTGCTACTGCTACTGCTACTGCTACTGCTACTGCTACTGCTACTGCTACTGCTACTGCTACTGCTACTGCTACTGCTATGCTACTGCTACTGCTACTGCTACTGCTACTGCTACTGCTACTGCTACTGCTACTGCTACTGCTAATGCTACTGCTACTGCTACTGCTACTGCTACTGCTACTGCTACTGCTACTGCTACTGCTACTGCTACTGCTACTGCTACTGCTACTGCTACTGCTACTGCTACTGCTACTGCTACTGCTACTGCTACTGCTACTGCTACTGCTACTGCTACTGCTACTGCTACTGCTACTGCTACTGCTACTGCTACTGCTACTGCTACTGCTACTGCTACTGCTACTGCTACTGCTACTGCTACTGCTACTGCTACTGCTACTGCTACTGCTACTGCTACTGCTACTGCTACTGCTACTGCTACTGCTACTGCTACTGCTTACTAGGCTACTGCCTACTGCTACTACTACTCTACTACTACTACTACTACTACAACTACAACTACTACTACTACCACTACTACTACTACCACTACTACTACTACTACTACTACTACTACTACTGCTACTACTACTATTACTACTACTACTTTTACTACTACTACTACTACTACTACTACTACTACTACTACTACTACTACTACTACTACTACTACTACTTTTACTACTACTACTACTACTACATACTACTACTACTACTACTACTACTACTACTACTACTACTACTACTACTACTACTACTACTACTACTACTACTACTACTACTACTTTTACTACTACTACTACATACTACTACTACTACTACTACTACTACTACTACAGCTACTACTACTGTATGTATCACAATACCGGCACGGTATTGCTATCACATGACACGAATATACTTCGTAAGAATCTTTTGTTTCTGCGCCCCGAGTGTGTAATACGGTTCATTGCATAGCCACATCCCCTTGCAGTATATGTACCGGTCGCCCCGGTGGCGTATCAGGTTATCCTCGAGCGTGGTATAGGTCAGTTTCGTGAGTTCGAATCCCCCCGAGTGCATACCCGTATACGTTCGTGGGGACTTTTTCTTGCGCACCAATTGACTTGCCATTGTTGCGGAAAGCGCGAGAGAGTGAGTTAGCAACACTCGATGAAAACATGGACGAGCCGTGGGATCGCTGGACCCTACGCGAGATAAAAATTGAAGGCGAGAACCGGGGGAAAGAAGGGACGACACTTGTGACCACGGCTTGTCCAGAAGCTGGAAAGTAGAAGTGTGCGAAAAAAAAATAAAAATCAAAAGCATGTGCAACATGTACCTCTGTCTCGTAGTTTGTGACCGCAAAGCTCGTCTCTCGGTAAAAGGCATCAGCACGGACACCCGGTTGATTTTGCTGGATGTAGGTGGATTGAAAAGAACGCACCTGGTATGTTTTATTGAAGTCAGAACACACACCTATCGTATTCTGATCGTATCCATGGTATCATTGTATTCTGACAATTTTTCACGTACTCGTATGTCACGTATATACACCAGTGTATACGCAGTCCAGACTAGTCTACATTTTTTCTTTTTATGGAATACGTACCGTATTTTGCACGGCTTTGATTCGCACGACCACTTTTCTCTCGAAGCCTGCTACTCGTACGATGATGGAGGTTGATGTTGTTGTTCTCACATTATTAACTCGGATAATCAAGTCCGTGGTCACAGGACATGCTCCAGTCACTCTGGAGCTGAGGAATACTCCAGAGAAAAAATACAAACAAACCAAAGGTGGTACACGTATATAATATAGATGACGAAATTCATGCCTCCGCCAGAAAAATATACAAAGTGAAATCGGGAGTGAGCGTACGGTTTGTCAGGTCCATACTGGTGCATATATGTTTTATCACTACTCGCGCCTGGAAAAACCGCCCATAAAACCGCTTGCCACTACAGTACATATGCGCTGCTCCCCGCCGGGGTGGTGCTCGGGCCTGAGGATTCCCCAAAACGTGCCAGAGCCCCTGAGGGGGTGTGTGGCGTCGACCTTACTTGTGCGCTGAACGAGCGCTTGGGTATGGCCGCGCCGGCGGTGACGGCCAGCGGCAAAGCGAAAAACTTCCTCGTGGAATTGTTTAACGCAGCAGCCGTGCCTGCGGACGCAGTGTCGCATCACCGCCGCGTAAAGCGTGGGGCGCGTATCGAACAGAAGAGAGGATCGAACCCACGTGAGTAAGCACCGAGGTCGGGAAGGAGGTGGACGTGGCGTGTCGGGACTGCTGCCCCCTCCACGTTGGCACATGGGCAAGAACCGGGATAGCCGAAGGGAGACGGAGAGGGGGAAATACTCTGTCCGGGAAAAACGGAGGGTGGAATGAAGGAAATCGGATGCCCGTAAGAAGAGGAGGAGACGCAGGAGGATTCGAAGGGCTGCTCACAAATTCGCACAGATGCAAGGGCTAGGTCGAGAGCATGGGAACCCATCGTGGCTACGTACAACGTTCGCACACTTGCTTTCAAGGGCACGAACGGCATAGGCCACGCCAAGGTGATACTGATGACTTGCGAGGACGCAGGTTGTGATATCATAGGACTGCGGGAGGTGAGGCGCAATGGACAAAGTGCATTTACGGCGGCGGGGTATGTTGTGTTTTGCTCATGAGCAGACGGAGGAAGTACGAAAAGAAGGGGAACCACGGGGTAGGCTTAGCTGTTGGAGAGTCTCTCGTGACAGGGATGGATATGGGCGACGTCGCAGTTTGAGAGTGCATCAGTGCTAGATTGATGAAGGTTCGCATCCAACTCAAAGGGAAATTTAACGGTGTGTCTTTCGTTGTAGGTTATGCTCCCACTCTCGACAAGAGCACCAGCGAAAAGGATTACTCTTGGAGTTCACTTGACGAGGTGGTCAAGGGGGTACCCATTTGAGACCACCTCCTTGTCCCGATGGGGGACGCGAATGCTCGTACAGGCATGAGAGGGATCGGGTGGACCGACAGCAAGGTATTGGGTGTGATAACCTGAACGGCAACGGATAGCGACTGTTGACGAACGCAACTGAAAATATACTCGCCCTCCTCAACACGTATTATGCTACACCTGCTCGTGGTATATCGTGCACGTTTCAGAGCCCTAACCGAGGAAAGGCCCAGTACAGGCTCTTGACTACATACTGACACGGCAATTGGATATACGATTGATACGTAATGTCACCGTGCGGACACCACCCAGGGAGAACGCTGAGTCGGACCACAACCTCGTAATCGGACATATTCACCGTTTGGGCCGCATCACACCAAATCGTCCAAAGAGAGTTATCAAAAACCGGCGAGCTATTGATCTACCAAGATTAATGGCGGACGCACATCTCAGGATGAATTTCGACAAACGCGCTAGCAGCCAAGCTTGCCTCCCCGATACCCGGTACTAATGCCGGAAGCGTTGATGGCATGGCCTCAATTCTGACCGAGACGCTATAATCAAATGCGGCCGACATAGCGCCCCCTATTCGGCGCAAACAAGTACCGAGGGGCTGGTGTGCGACTGAGGCGACGAAAGCGGAGTCGAACGCACGATGGCAGGATAGGGAAGACCCGAGGAAACGGGTCTGTTCTGCTCCAAACGATCGTGGTCTTCGGCCAGCCTTGAAGTGGTCCACCACACAGCTCAAACGCACGCGGGCGGAAGCTGTTCAAAGGTTCTTCGAAGATTACGTTATCCAATTCGAAGGGCGTATCCGAGAAGGTGATCAGTTTGGCTTCTACAAACACCTCAAGTAGATGTATGTGGAAGGGAAGAGGTCGTATAACTCGCAGTACATCAGTGACGAGGACGGTCGATTGCTGCGGGATAATGCGCTCATCCGCGAGACGTTGGTAAGGTTGTTTCACAAACTGCTTAACACCAAGTCGCCGACTCTTAAACCGAGCATTGTGTACGAGCTTAAGCAGTGGCCACTGTGCAGCTTGCTGCTGTAGACAACTGGACGATGTCCCGTCTAGGTAAGAAGTAGAGGAGGCGATCCGTGCGTTGGCGAACCGAAAGGCGGTAGGGCCCGATGTTCTCCCGGCCGAACTCTTGAAACTCTTGACCGACGAAGTACAATTGAACACCCTCGGAAACTTCCACGATATCATCGTCGCTGTGTGGAGGGGAGGTGGCGTACCGCAACAATGGAAAGATGCAACGATCTTAAGGTGCTTCACAAAACGAAAGGTCGGACTGAGTGTGGCAATTATCGCGGCACATCCCTCGTGATTCACGCTGGCATAGAGTACTCCTCAAAGTCATCGCGGGTCGCCTGAGTGACTATTGCGAACGCGTGAACATTCCGCCGGAGGAACAGTGTGCGTTCAGACCCCTACGCTCGACGGTTGACATGATGTTCGTAGTACGACGACTGCAGGAACTGGCGCGGAAGAAGGACACCTCCTTGTACTTGTGCTTTATCGACCTCACCAAAGCATACGACTCCGTCGACTGAACCCTGCTGTGGGATGTCCTCTCTCGTTTTGGCGTGCCACCGAGATTTCTCGCCGTCATCCGCCAATTCCGTGACGGCATGCACGCATGCGTGCGGCTAGATAATGGATAGTGCTCGGATGAGTTCGACGTGGGGCAAGGTTTCAGGCAAGGATGCGTGCTCGCACCACTGCTGTTCAACATGTGTTTCACAGCAATACTGTGTGTGGCTGAGAAACGCTTCCTCGCTGATGCAGCCATCACCGACAACATGGTGCAGCTCCAACGAGAGGAGGGACGCGAGAAGAAGGGCACTTCACGCACAGGCAAAATCGACCGGCGGAGGGGGAAGGAGGGGGATGAGGTGCAGACATTGTGGGGTATGCTGTACGCGGACGATGCGGGCATCGTATCGCGATCATCAGAAGGGCTGGTAAGGATGATGACGGTGATCGTGACTACATCCTCGTCCTTCGGGCTTACGGTATCCGAGGTGAAAACGGAGATAATGTGGCTGGAAACCAAAGGCGGGGCAGGTGTCCTTCACAATCAATGCAGCCCGCCAGGTATACAAACAAACAATCGAGTTTGTGCACTTGGGCGGGGCAATCATCGCAGACAGAGACCTTAGCATTGAAATAACGCGGCGTCTTCAGAGGGCCTGGGCGTGCTTCCAGCGGTACAAGATGGAAATCTATGATCGCTCTGGTGTACGCTTACGGTCGAAGGTGCGGTTGCTGAAAGCTGAGGTGGTCGAGACACTTCTTTTCGGCTGCATGACGTGGAGCCCGAAGAAGCCTGACTATGACAGGCTACGACGGGTTCACCACTCCATGCTCCTCCGATGGCTTTGATGGCGGAAACGGAAGCGCGACGACCGCACCCTTTCGTAAGCCGACGCGCTTGCCAAGACAACTTCCGAGAGCATAGAGGCAATGGTGCGCGAACGGAGGACATTGTTTGCGCGAGATTCGTATCACGTATGGGGGGGGAGCGTACGCCACAGAGGGTGATGTTTGGGGAGCTTTTTAGGGGTAAGGGCTACTCAGGGGGGCAGGAGAAAGACTCGGTGGCTCATCTGAAGGAGGATATGCCGGTCTTCAGAATCAAACTCGAAGGGTGGCGAAGGACTGCTCAGACGGCTGGCAGATGGTTTCGACGAGTAGAGGAGGGAGCCGAGTTGTTCGTGCGGAATTGGCATGGAATGGAGAGACGCAGAGCTGCAGAGCGACGCGCAAAGGCTGCGACAGCGCCATCCACCGTCGGCATCTCTAAGCGGCCGGGGGGGGGGGGGGGGGAGAAGGGGGGAACGGGATGAAGCAAAATAAATTGTAATCAAAGTCGGGGTTTTGGACGAGGTACATAGGTCCTCACGTCAAGGCCGTTAGGAAAACAACGTCGCACGCTTATCATAGCATGTGTTGGTCTGTTGATAAGGCACTGTACAAGAAAATACCACGGAGGGCCCATTTCAAAACGGCGGACGAACGGTCTTGAACGTGTAGTATTGTGGCGCTCCGACCGCAAGACGGCGATGGTGTGGGGTGTCCGCGGACGATGCGGTGAGATCGCTCGTGGCCGCTGGTTGCGAACCTGTCGTAGTTTGTTGCTTTGTTTGGTAATATAATGTCGCTGGTATCCACGGCTAGCGGGGATAATGGGCGTGCCACGGTGAAAGGTCGAACGCTTTCCAGGGTCAACGCCTCGAGTAGCCTGGTCGTCGAACCAGGGAACTGCTCAATATATATTTCGACGCTCTTTTGTGTTGTTTTCTACTTCATGATAGTTATGCTCTTCGCCTGCCCCATGGGGGCGTTCGTCGAGCAGGGTGGCTAATGGATCTCAAATCCGATTCCCAGGAGAGAGATATAGAGCTCCTCCAGCGACGAACTTCAGAAAATCCGAGGTTGCACCGCACCGTGAACTTAGTCCTGAGTCGTGGGTATTTTTCCGCGACGGACGTGTATGCGAAGGTGTTGATGCTGTGGGGTGCTGTAAGGTGTATTGTGTCGAAGTTAACATTGATGTAGGCGGTGATCGAGTGACAGCGAATACCTCTTGAGCGTGCTGCGTAACACCCACTACAGAAACAGTTGAAGGTGTGTAAGTGAACTACTCAGTTGAACGACATCCGTCGCACCTTGTTGGCAGCTGGGTGTCGGCGAGAAAAGGATAATCCTGTATGCGATGTGGCTGCAACGGTCGGTTGAGAAGGCCCAGAGCGGTGGCTACTGAGGTACCCCGTCGATGACGGACAAGCGCTACGATAGGTGTGAACCACATTTTTTCTGATGTTCCTCAATTTTGGGAGCTTAAGACCTCTCCAAAGAACTGACTGGGAAAAAAAAAACACTGCTGCTGGATGACAAGCCCCACGGTATTGGTACATAGCGAGAGTCATGTGCCAAAGAAAACGGTGTATTTCCGACCATAGTATTAGTAGGTTAAGAAGCCCTGTCATTCCGAAACCATTTTCGCCAAAAAAAGGTACACCTCTATCGTAACGTGCGCCGAAGGTAAGCAGAGGCATCACAGCGGTCGGTAGAAGGGAGAGGCGAGCGCACAGAAAAGGTACACGTTAAAACACGAGATCTCTACAAAAGTGTCTATTTTTCACATGGTGAAATGCATTGCTCGTCATCGACTCTGTGAGACATGCGTCAGCCCGCGTCACATCTACAGCACACAACGTTTCACCACGTCCCCCCCACGTCTACAGCAGTGCAGCCTCCTTGGTTTGCTGCCGGAAAAGATCGAGGCCATAGTCATACAGCAACATGTCCGCCGCGATGATATGGTACAGGTCCGCGTTCGTGTACGCCCAATCCAGCAGTTCTTCCCGTGCCGTGGATGTACCCCCTGAGTTGATTAATATGCCTGCGTCCCAATCACGCACTGGGCTTGTCACCTTGGCGTTGAACAGGCGCATTGACAGCTCCCATTCTACGCAGTTGCATGCGGCACGATGGGGGGGATATGGCGGGCGGCGGGGAGCAGGAGTGCGTGCAGAGAGACACTTTTAGAATCATGTGACCCCGAAGCTGCACTGTAACCTCGCATTATACTCCAGCCTGGGGCGAACTGGCAGACTCACGGCACGTGACGGGGCGCGGGAGTGTGTCGCAAGGGCGCGTGACACGGTACAGGGGTAGCGCGTTGTCACTCAAATATTCTGTGGACGGCGTGGCTCCTCCACCCAAGTTCGTCGGAGCATCGTTCTTGTTAGGCAATGCGATTTCCCCCTTACAGCTACGATAAATTTGCCATGGGATTGTGCATTGGGTAACACTTTGATTTTTCTGAGAACATCGGTTGTTTTTGGGTGGGAAGTATGCAGTTCCTCCAAGTGACGAGCCCATCGCAAACACAGAGGCGCACCTACCTACGATAGCGTGCTTGTCAACGCCCGCGTTGGACGAAAAGAGGTCAACGAGCTACACGCTATGAACGGAAGCGTACAGACCGTTTGGTGGTCGTATTTATATCCCAACGGTCATTTACCTCTTCCGCCTGGACGTGTACACTATTCCCGGAGCGGCTAGCGGCCCACAAGCAAATACTCGAAGCCCACTTGCGCTGATTATTACTATAATCTGTGCCTTGAGAAGGAAAGCTACTGGATGACACGTCGGCCTGCAATGCCAACCTCTGTGGAATGATCACATGTACTCCCCCCCCCCGCCCTTCCTTCATTGCCTGGGCTAGGTTTACATTGTTACGCGATGTCGGACTGCCGCTGCTGAGTATACCCCTGCCCCCCGCCCCACCCTTCACTGCCTGGGCTGGGTTTATATTGTTGCGTGATTCGGGACTGCCGACACATTGGAATAATTCAACGCCATTCCACTCTTCCTCACCTTCGAAGATGCCCACCGCCGTGTATGTAGATAGCAAACGCTGGAAAAAGGAACGAAGGGGCAAGGATGAGGGAGGGTGACTTACTCCACTGCGTGGTCTCGGTGAATGTAAGCGGTTTTCTCCGTAGCGGTTTTCTCCGTGTTCGCTGTGACAAGAACGAGCAGTGCATCATCATGCTTTCGACGCACGCTAAGATAGGGATACGAAAACCTTTTGGACGGTATTTTCGGTCCGATTGCGCTTCTCAACCGAAGACATATCCAGCGTTGACGCGTGCTACTCCAATGGCATCTCTTTTTGACCTTATTCATTTCTGAATGACGGACATCCCTTTAGTCAAACGATGTCGGAATGTGGTTCTGGTTGTTCATTCTCAAGTGTTGTATACATACGCAGGCGATGGGTTTGCTCACCGGGTGATACCTTCAGTTGTCTCAAAAATCGGTTGTTGCCAAGGGAGGTTCAGAGGTCTTCAAGTGGTTAAGAAACTGGGAGAAATACGTGTGACCTCTATCATAGCGTGTATCCCGCGTGCTAGATCGCAACGCCTGCTACGAAAGATGTTGCCGATCAGTGGAAAGAAGGTCATCTGAAGCGCGGGACTCCATTTTTTTTGTTTTGGGACAAATTTCTTGGACCTAGTACTACAGGATTTAGGGTTCTAAATGGGTTCAACCCAACATATTTCGGAATGCTAGTGGTTATTCACGCACGCCATTTGTAGAGTGCGCACCGATTTCGTTTTTTTTCGGATAACGCTCCTGGCTTGAGAGACCTCTACACCCCACCCACAAGCGCTTTTGTCGTAGCAAAAAAAAAGAAACCCGATGACCAAACGGTAGTATCTACAGTAGTAAATACTCTTGTCGCAGAAGAAGCAAGAACATTTATTTGTAACTTCGCGACCATTTCGAAAAACAAAAAAAGGCAACCAAAATGCGCTCTACCTCTATCTCGTGTAGCAGGCGTAAAATACCGCCAAGCAAGAGTGACTTTTAGCCAATGTTACGGTAAACAACCCTGCCGTTTCCCCCCGAAAAAAAATAGTTAGCCTTAAACGGCTACCGATATGGACGTGCTCACGCGTCTTGGGCGATGTCCAATTTTCGTTTTATTCTTCGGCCACAGCATCCACAAGCTGTACATTAAGGCTGTTGTTGAATTTAGGGCTGCTGTTGGGTTATTTACAGAGCCATTCGCCTGGGTGGTTTCGGGTCGGTCATGAGAATCGGGATCTAGGCCCCTTTCTACCATAGCCTTGCTTCGGCCCGTTTCGACACACTATTGGAACGTGGGCAAATCCCAACGCCCAGCCTTCAACACGTTATTTCTAAAGGAGTAAAAATTGTTTAACGTCCACTGAACGCAGCCCAACCGCAACGACTCCGTACCCAAAAGGTAAGCAGTTCTTGACGGGCGCTACGACAAAGGTGCACACCACTTTTTTATTGTACTACACCCCTCCATTTGGGAGCTTAAGACATGTCCCTCTCCGGAACCCCGGTTTGGGGAACAATAAAAGCTGCTCCCGGATGAAAAAACCTCACGGCCTGGACACGCAACGATAGAATGATGCAAAAAAAGAAGCGTATTTCCCAACGAATATGGGATAAGGAGTTCCGTCATTCCGAAAAACAAAAAGCAGAATAGTGCTATAAATACCTCTACCGTGCCATCAATGGGTCGTTTTCTTGTGCTCAAAAAGACCGGTATTTTTCTCGTCTTCCAGGGCCTCTTTTCTCCATGCTGTTGTACAAGCGATGCTGTGTTAGAATAGCACTGTGAAGAAAAGACTGCAGCTTTTTGTAGCAAAGCACAACACGAACCGCCCGTAAGACGTTGACTAACCCGCACCCACAAGGGCGATCTTGTTTAGGCTGCGATATACGAATAAGATACAAATTGTCAAAGCCGCGGTATGGGGTTCGCTTTGGATCGTCGATTACTAGCGATCCAGAACCACTCGAGTGTGAGCAGCTACATACCTGGTGAGTGTTTCTCGATTCTCCTGATGTGCACGGCTATGAGATTTTGTTTTTTCACGATGAGTTGACGAATTTTGTACACCAGGGCCAGTGTTTCGGCGGGTTCAAATAGAACTAACACTCGCACGGTATAGTAAATGTGAAGTACCGATCGTTAGTGAGGTGTACAGAGCCTCTTGTTCGCGGAATATTTTCTTGCTGACGGGGCTCAGGACTAACCTAAGAATATCATTACATCAACACCGTGCTGTTCCCAATATCGCGGCGGCTTGCATTTATGTACGCTTTGCACCTACGCCCATTCACCTTTGTACCTATCTACTCACTGGACATTGGCGTTGATCGTTCATCGTGTCGCGCATGAACTTTTTCTTGGTGTCTCAGTTTCTTTTAGGGCAAGGGGGGTCGGTGAGGTGAGTATAAAATATCGTCAAGTTGAGGAGCCTGGGAATATTTGCGTGCATCTCTAAACCGTGGCACATGCGTCTTGCCTTGATGTCCCCGTGCAGTAGCCAGCCCTCCTCGGTGTCGATATTCTTCGGTCTGAGGGGTCTACTTCGCTGCGAGGACAGGGGGAGGAGGAGGGGTTCAATATGTTCGACGCACACGGCAGAGCGGCGGGCGGATACTTACACGAGAGATTTCAGGGTGTTCGGGAATTACAACTTTGGTTGGGTAGCATTTGGGTTGGAAGGCGTACGACAGGTGCGAAACCGTCGAACATCACAATCTAAGGCCGAAGCAAAACCAGCCAAACGATCGTAGAAAGCAAATGGGGGCTAGAAATATAGACTATTGCTTTCGTATCACCGTTTGATTTACTTGGAATTTTATTTGCTTTGGATTGGTTCGCCTTGAGTTAAGATACTTGTCGGCTTCAATAATGTATACCCCTTCTGAGGACAGGAGGTGTTTTGGTAAGTTGGGCACTGCCGTAACTCGGGGCGAAGCAAAGCGGCGACGCAAGGCTTACACCAATGACGATTACAAAAAATGAGCGAATGCGTTGCATTGGAGCTCCAAACTTTGGCCTAGGTCCGTTTTTTTTCGGTGAGGTCAAATTTGTTTGTTACGATTTCGTCCAACTTTAGCGCTGCCGCCCCCCCAAACGGGCGCGGTGTTCCTTTGGGTGTGAGTTTGAGCGTACACACGATTGTGACCTGGGATATGAGCAACAACCGACGCAAACGAATAGAGCATTGGCACTTTCTACGGTACAGGTTCACCGTGTGCTTTGGTTCCGGGGCTCATTCTGAGGCTACTAACGTAAAAGAGCGTTGCAGCCCACCCACGACACCCTATTATGGGTACATTAAACTTGCGCCCCGGTACAATCAAACTGGACCTAGGCCTACACCAACTCGTTTTGCCGCAAATAATACATGACCACTTCGAATATTTTCGGTGCCCATCATTAAGGGGGCGGGCTACCTCTGCCGTACGTAGCACGGGTCGGTTTGTTGAGGCACGTACCGCGTGTTCTGGGTCGCACAGTTCGAACCTCGGGTCGCACAGGATTGATCGCATCATCAAGGCATATCCTGTGTTGCCCCAATCTTTTGCGGCATACTCCATGAACCGATCCTCGAGAGGCTCCTCTTGGCCCTGAGCATTTCCGCACCACTGACGTCGTGGGTAGGAGCAAGAAGGGAAACGCGGCAGAGGTTGAACAAGAAACAGGGCGAAACACTGCCCCACGAATGCCTTCCAAGTCATGTGGTATCGGGCGATATCTTGACCTAGCTCCTCACGTTAGGAAATCGGGGATTTTCATTTTCTCATCAAATGTATTTTTGAATGTCTGGATGTGAGGTATGGTGTGTAGAGGAGCCTCATAAAAGAACTACTATTATTTAGAATGCGGCACTATCATACGGTGTACATTCTACTTATCCCGGTTGGGTAGGTAGGATGAATGCGGAAAACAAAAAAATTGTGTATTGTACATGTGTTGTGATTTTTCAAGCTCTTTTTCGATGTAGATTACACATACGACACACGCGTTGTTTTGTTTAAAAAAAAAAAGGTAATACCTTCAACGGCCGATCTTGGATGTCGTGGTCTGTCGGGCAGTAAAAGAACGCCGAAACAACCCTTTCGACAGGGTGCCTCAACATCGTGAAGAACTCACAGTCCCTGCCGATGGCGCGCAGGGGTTCCCTGCGTTGAAGGCACGAATTGCGGCAGTAGCGGTGCCGGCGAGAACCCTTTTAGGAAAGTGCCCAGACGGACGCTTGAACGATAGCGGAATGCATAGCAGTGTTTCGCCAAGGTTGGGACTATCATCGAAGTATCCGTTCAGTAGGGGGGATGCTAATACATACATACCACACGTTAATACCCCCTTTTCGACTGCTACCGTCAGCCGGGTTTTGACGATAAATAGTAATAGCTATCACCCTTCGCACAAGTTACTCTGTACCCCACCGACAAAAACACGTTGTTCGGCGAATTTTCTGGTGCGGCTTGAGAAGCAAACCATCCCATCGGGAATTCATATCGGAAAATCAAAGCATCACGAAAGAAAGCCTATGACCGCAAGCAACAGGGGGGGAGACCACTCGCGCGGGTGACCCTGAGCCACCGCAAAAAAAAAGGTCCCTTATGACGGTACCCCCCCTCCTAAACGTGTTGCAGCGTTTCATCGCCAAGATTTCTTCCCGGCTTGGACGACCACGGCTACGTGTACGGTAGGGTGGAGGTGGTGGGAGCGCACTCCCCTTTTCCACTCCTGGAATTGAGCCACAAACTCCCGAGTGACTTTGTGCCTGGATGTAAACAAAAAACAGTTAGGGGGTTCGTTCGACGCGACGTGGACGTAACCATTGCCAGGCGGTTTCATGAGGCAAACAAATACCAATAAATGTACGACCAATGACGCGTGCTACGATCCGGGTAACAGCCCTCTTCGACAAAACGCTGTTCTGCATTAGGAGGGTTCCATTGTTCCCGATATCGTCGGCGTGTCCCTCTGGTGTAATATCCTCCAAAACCAACTGCATTTTTCATCAGGTTTAAGTTTCAGTTTCTTTCCTCTTGGCTTAGGGTGGCGTGTGGGGCCTCTCAAGTCGAGAGCCCCAGAAAGAAAAAGGGTGCATCCCCATACCCTTGCATGCGGGCAAAACGTAATATCCGAGGGAATTTTTTCGGCGTCTGGCAAGACGTCCGTCGAGGAGGAGGCTCACTCCGAGACACATTTGGACCAAAAAATATACACGCTACCGTAGGGGAGATTCTCAAATGTTCACTACCCCGAGGCTTTCCGGTAGGACGAAGAGCCCCTCACGCGATATGCCTCAGAAAAAAATAGTGCACATCTAACCATATCGTAGTATGTGTCGGATATTTTTCGTGAAGAACCCAATTGGCCTTGGGTTGGACCTAGGCGAGTCGTTTTGGATTGCAATGAGAAGGAAGGTGCGGAACAAGGGTTTCAACAGGGTGGATCAGAGCACTGCCAACCCGGAGGTATGTACGGCGGGGCGAGAGGAAGTTCGTGCACATACATAGGTTTCCGGTCTTCCCTTTGATGTTCTCAGATTCTGCTTTCTCCTGGGAATTCTCCCGAGAATGAACGATTTTGAGGTGAATGCATATATTTGTCGCATGGCAAACACACGAATCCCAATTAATCGCATAGTACTAAATCTAGACGGCGTTACACAATAGAGGGGTCTCCCCGACCATACCTACTTCGGCCAAAGCCCCTATGCACCCGTATCGCGCACTCCATGCGCCTTCAGGGCGGGTGTATGTCCCGCGTAACACCCCCCTTTCTCGTTGAGGCAGGAGGCGTTATGAAAAATTCATGTGAGGGGCGTGTTACGGCAGGGGACGCATTTTGCGCTTCTGGGGCTCCTCCCGTCGGGAGCTCTATACGTTCTAAAGGGCAAAAACACGCGACAGACATACAAAAAAACTGAACGTCCTATCCGATGAGAGAACCGTTGAACGGCGATGCGTCCCTCGATAGAGATGCACCACAATGTTTTTTGAGGTTTCCTCATCTTGAGGGAGCTTGAAACCTCTAATCCAAACCTCGATTCGGATAAGCAAAAAAAAAAAAGTAGTAAAACTTCCATGTGGCCTAGGTATACAACACGAGAGGTTCGTGCGAAAAAAAAATCAATGGGGCGTGTTTTCCGACGATGTTGGGTCAAGGAGCCCCGTCGTTCAAAAATGGATTTCGACGAAAAAAAACGGTATACCGCTATCGTAGTATTGGTCTGTGCACTACCACTTGTTTTCTGGGGTTGCTCACTTTCGGAGAAAAATGCAACACTACTGCTGACCGGACGAAACAATCCCACGGCCTAGCTAGATAGGTGAAAAAAAAACGAGAATCATGAGAAAAAAACAAAAACAAGCTTACGATGATTTTGGGCGAAGGAAGGAGCCCCGTCATTTTGAAGCCATTTTAGACGAAAAACGCTACATCTACGGTAGCATGTGTTTGGAATCGGGATACATATTCACAGCGCGAACCCTATTGTCGCAGATCAGAGACCTACATGGCGTTCGTCGACAAAGTTTTGGTAAAGACGCGTGCTACGATTGAGGTGCACCCCACATGTATTTTAATGAGGTCCCTCAATTTAGGAGCTGATTTAGATTTTTTTTTTTCTTCACACTTTTACTTTCCCGCTTCTGGACAAGCCGTGGTCACAGGTGTCGTCCCTTCTCCCCGCCGGTTATTGCCTTCAACTTTTATCGCGCATAGGGTTCAGCAATCCCACTGCTCGTCGATTTTTCATGGAGTGTTGCTAACTCACGCTCTCGCGCTTTCCGCAAGTCAATTTGTGCACAAGAAAAAGTCCCAACGAATATATACGAGTATGCACTCGGCGGGGCTCGCATTCACAAAGCTGACCTATACCAGGCTCGAGGGTAGTCTGATACGCCACCGGGGCGACTGGCTTCAATAGAAACTGCTGGCCAGACAAAAAAACCAAATGGGCTAGGGTACGCAACGAGAATCAAGCTAAAAAAATTGCCTACTTATTATTTTTTGTTACACGATTTGGGGTTAAGGAGCCCCGTCATATTCAGAAAACATTTCAGGCGAAATGTGCTACTTCTGTCGTAGCAGGCAAGTATAGGAGTCGCGTCACTACCAGCAAGAAAAAGAAAACTTTTCAGACGCTATCATGTGTGTGGTGCGCGTCATCGGCACCGGCAGAGCTGGAAAATTCAACAGCGTCGTGTTCTTGAGAATGGTTACCTTAGCATTTCCCCGTACCCCATGATCACGGAGGCGTTGTAGAGAGTGTCTAGTCGGCCGGCCGGTGTCGTTCTCGTCGTCCCAGCGATGAGTCCTGTTAAGCACGAAACACGTCCATATATGAAATATATATGTTAATTATGTAGACTAAATACTTTTGTTGTCGCCATCACTTTATCGTCCGGCCCAACTCGTTGTAAGAGGTTGTAACCACATCGACGTTCTGAACAAGCCGTGGTCGCATGTGTCTTCCCTTCTCCCTCCCCGGTACGCGCCTTCCTTTTTATCGCGCATGGGTGAATCATTCCAGTATATTAATGCACCAAAACGAAAACGCTTCTAGTGTTTAACGTCGTGAGCAGTGTAGCCACAAATGCCCTGGTGTTGGTGAATCCTTGATGACAACAACTAACAGGCATCGTAGAGAGAAAAAGTCGCACTTTGATGTACGTGTAGACGTTTTAGCGTATCACGTTTATCTGGCATGTCCATAAGAATACCTATATCATGTTTTTTGGGAAAATAAAAGTTTTGTCATACAACAACGTTCGTTACAACTCCCTCATAGGTCGTGTGACGGATAACCGGGTTGATCGCTGACAAGCTCAGGATGCACCGCTTTCGCAGCGCGTGTCGAGATGGGCACGACGCTGTTTAATCAAAGCATTTGCCACCCGGAACGATGGAACTCCCCGATTTCATCTGGATACTCTTTGAGTTTTGAAACATTATAGTATATATTTGTAGATATCTAGGCCATGGGAAGGTTCATCGGATAAAGAGCCAGCTCACGGTGGGGGCGCAGCAGATTCTAAAAACTTTTCCGAGCTCCTAACATGATGAGCTCAAAATCTCGCCCCTCACCGAACGCATGCCTTCGAAGGCGTTCGTTCGGGCATCCCGACCAAGCTTGCATTCCTTGCTAGTCCCGATAAAACCCCTTTATGGTAAATTTATTAGACTAAGCGGCGGTTCCTCGCTTCAGGGGATTTAAACCTATCCGAAACGTTTTCCCCCCCAAAAGGGCAACCCCTACCGTTTCTACCGCACTTCAGAGGGATGACCATAGAACACCGTTGCTACCGTGCGCACTATAGAGGGAGGGCTTTAAAACAGTTTCCCATTGAGTGAAATTCATGTTTTGGTGTGGTACTACAATGGATATGGATATGGACCTCCTCAAGTGAAGTACGTACGTGGGGGTCTACGAAAAAAACGGTGTATGGGGATTGCGTTCATTGGGCTTCACTTCCCTGTTTTCGCAATTTTTAAGGTCATGTTTTCGGTTTGACATACGGAGCGTTTCTGAAGTGCCGTGCCCCCGATAAAAAAATTCGGTGCGTGCAGCCGTATCTGAGAGCAGCACCATTACTGTTGGACTGCGAGTATGAAAATAGTAACAGCGGTGAATCAACTTGACGCCTACAACAGACGCGTGCGTACAGCAGTGTCTAACTATTGTTGACGGTGGGTCAATTCACCACCCGAGTAGGTCAATACCTGCTCGAACCACAAGTTTGGACGGAAAAAATGCAGATTCAACCCCTTGAACAATCGCATGAACCAGGCATTCAACGATAACAAACGACGCATGCTGGGGGCCACGTTGTTCATTTGGCTTAAGAGGCTCCTTCTTGACTTGAGGAGCTCAAAACCACCCTCTAGAAAAGATGAGCGGAAAAAAAAAAGTTATCTCCGATAAAAAAATCCATCTGGCCTTAGGCGTACAACGAAAAAAGTAAATGACATCCCGACGACAATATCAATAGGTAAAGGAGCCCCGTCATTTACAAAAGCTTTCGGACACAAAGTGGTATACCTTAATACAGAGTAGACACGACGACATTTAGTACCGTGTGGCGCGCATAGTGGTACGCTACGGTAAAGCACGCCATTTCTTTTTATTTTCTTGGGAGTCCTTACTCGACCCAAAATCTGATTTCGACAATAAATGAAACAGTGCACCCCGACAAAAAATCCCACGGCGTAAGTATTCTCGCGAAGACCACGGGTCGGAAAACCAAAATGGCCTATTTGTGACGATTTTAGGTCACGAAGCGCACGTCCAGGAAACAATTTTTAGTAAAAATGTGCTGCCCGTCCATCGTAGCACTCGTGTTCCGGTTCTGGAGTCCCGTCGGCCAGAAACGCATGGGCGAAAAGCGCCACGTACCCCCAATCCATGGGAATGAACGCCTCCGCACCGAACTCAGAACCCACCTGGGCGACGATTTTTGGCTTTCAAGCTGTTTCTGACAAGTTGCTGCTTGATGCTCGAGCCCCCGCTCTTCACGAAATGGTTGAACACTGCAACACGAGGGTGGGAAGAAACAGCGGTAGACACGCACCAGGCACACGGCGCAGAACAGGAAGCAGGGTGCGAACGACAAATCGCGGAGCTCATTAGACCGGGAAAAAAAAAGCCTGCCACGGTACGGGAGCACCAAATGTTCCCGAGAATCTTTACTTCAGGGGCTCCGTGCACAAAACCCACTACGGAGGTTCAGAACGACGGGGGGTACGATAGCGGTGCACCCTCTTTTTTCTGCATTGAGGTTTCTCGATTTCGGAAGCTTGAGACCTCTCTCCCAAAGAAATGACGTGGATAACAATCAAAACTGCTACGACGTGATGCAAAATCTCATGGGGTAGGTACACAGCAATAATAATCCTGCAAAAAAAATGGCCCATTTCCGACGATTTCGGGTTAAGGAGCTTCCGCCATTCAGAAAGAAAACATGGCAAAAAGGGTTTTCTCTATCGTAGCATGCGTCAGACATGACGCCATCTCGATGGATAAATCTCCACGTCGCCCACGTTTTGTAGGATGACAATGTGAATAAAACGACAGCGCATTACAGGGAAACGTACCAGGCAAGAAAAAAATGGTTCGAGCATGCATGAGCTACGGTGGAGGTGGTTGACCCGACATTTCTCGGACGCTGTTCACTTGAAGAGCTCTACTACCGTATACCTTCCCCGAAAACTTATGTTTGGGGAATGTGACGACATTTCTTCGTGTCTGTTGAACAATCTCGTACTCAACTGCAGATAGGTAATACACGGAATCATTTTGAATATTTGTGAAACTCCAACGGTGTTGGGTCAATCAGCCTCGTCATGCAGAAAACGATTCAGTCGAAAACCGTGATACGCGTTCCCAAACGAGGTGCTCTATGGTAGCGTGCATCACTTCGTGATGTCAGGCTGCGATCCACATAGTAACGAGATTTAGACGGGTAAGCGTAGTATATGTGATGGCGAGGTCCAGGACCCCCCCCCCTAAGGGATATTGTATTTGCGCTAGAATTGACGCGCAATATGCGCGTATAAGTTGCGTGTGCGTACGTGGTATGCATAGCTCCCCGCCACTCAACCAGATGCGACATTGATTTTTGCCATATTGCAGTGAAAACGAAGGAACCCAGCGTAATGCGGCGGCGAGTGGGAAGGTGGGGAGGGGGTGGGTATCTGACCCCGTTTCTGAGTTCCGAAAGGGAAAGAGCAGGAGAGAAAAAGTTAAGAAAATTAACCGTTGCCGCTCTTGTCCATGTTGGCCAAACACGAAGCGCCCACGTGCGGCCTCAATCAGTAGATGTTTCAATTGACTGTGCAAGGAACTAGAATACTGGCGTGCACCAGTGCACTGGGAGCGAGCTCTCCTCTCTCTTCTCAGGGAACTCCTTCGCCTGGGCGAACTCGTTTGTCTGGGTTTCCATTGTCTAATACGGCGTATTTCTTTGGCTTCCGCATAAACTTAAATCTACCGGCAACCCACCCGGCGCCATCAGCAGATAGGAAATGCTAGCCGTAGTGGCCTGGGAGTATACACTGTGCAAGTGGACAGCCAAAAAAACAACCATTCGCCAAGAGCTCGAGCCATCGAATTCACGCAACCTCCCGGAGGCTACTACCTCCAGTACACGTACGGTTATCAAGAAATCGCGACAGAATCGCCGCTAGTTTTCGCCGGAACACCATGAGGAGCTCTGTTCATCGTTTGTCAGAGGTTCCCATGTAGCGCCCATCTAAATCCGGTTCAGAAGTACGTATTGCCCGTATATTGCGGGTGAAAGTGATTGGCACAACTGGAATCCGTTGTTGTACTAGTATCGGTATAGGCAAAATTATCAACAGTGCCTGTGTCCAGTTACTGCAGGTACTGTGGGCTGGCACATACCGGCATCGAGGTAAAGTGACCGCCATAGTACCAAGCAGGGCTTTTATTAGTGGTTCGGCGTCGGTTGCGTGCCTGCGGCGGGCAAGACACCCGCAGGGGCCCCCGGAGACTCCCTTGGGGGGCCTCCCGGAAGGCTGCCAAAGACGAAACAATTGCGATATATGCGCGAATACACCCCTGTAAACCAAGCACCGAAAACATCGCCTACTACTACGATTTAGAAAAAAGCCCCCCCCATTTCTGTTTTTTCGACTGTGACGAAAATAAACGCGCACCAAAATTGTTCGCCTGCATAGAAACTGCTGCGCGCCCAGAATCGCGTGTTGCGGTGCGCGCAATCAGCCTCGCGGCGACTGTTGCGCAAGACGATTAGACTGTGTTGACCCAAATCTTGCGCCCGCACAACAATGTGCAAGCGCTAATTCATGCCCTGGAAAGTTCGACGATACACGGCATAATTTGCACTCCATAATTTCATGTATATGTATATTTATCACCATAGAAATCCCTCAAGAAATATAGAGCATTGCCGGATAAGTATGCGGGTATATCGTTGTCCAAACATGCACTGCACCTGCATCATTTGGGAACAAACACAATACGGTAGAGATTAGGCGCATCACCACATTGTTTGCGAGGCTCGTCTGTACATTGTACTTCACCTCAAACAGCTGATGATGATTTTGATAGAAACGAAAAGGTCAAACCCGCAATGAACAATCGATCCCATGGCATACTGTACCAGGAGTTGTATACACCGAGAATTACTGCGGAAAACGAGTACGGTTAACGGGGGGATTGCGACGAGGTGGGGTTAACGAGGGTATGGTCATTCTGACGTTACTATGGTACAAAACAATGTTGACCATGAACGCCGTATAGGTGTGAAACGATGGGTATTGTGCGTAGCTTTCACCTGTGCAATAGCGTGGCGGCTCATCTCTTGGACTATCTCCGAAAATCTGCCAAAGATGTTCGACACAAAGAGGGAACGCCAGCAGGAGAGTGCAATTATTAGAGGATCGTCATCGTCAGTGCGTGCCTCTTGTATAAGACCCCACACCTCGCCGACAACAACCAACAGCGACCCGGAAGCGGGTGTGGTAAGCATCAATACTCACCTATTGCAAGAAAATGGAACTACGAAGTACAGCATCGGTGATAGCAAATGGAATAAAAAATGATGTGAGAATTTGGAAAAAATAACTCGTTGTGCATACGCGAATTTCCACAACAAAGACGTTTACGGTTGCACAAACGCAATGCGTTTCTCAGGAGCTTCCGCAGCGGCCGCGCTCCACCCATACCGATGGCACATACATCGTGGGATACGACGTCTTGCGCCAAGCAAAATGTGAACGTCCCAGGTGATACGATAAGGGCGACGCGGCTCCTTAGCCCCAAGTCGCGGAAAGGTCGTCTCTGTTTTTCCACGTTTCTCGTTGGATTCTTAAGACCATGCATTGGATTAGTTCATCGCTTGTCTCTGTGTCGTTCCATGGTAGCCCCCCCCCAAGTTCGTTTTAACGAAATCGCCGGATTTGAAACGAGCTCCCGGCCGTATCTCCTAAAATACACTGCCCCTTCCCACCCCGACGTCATCCTTTGATAGCACTTTGCAAACAAGAACCTATATTAAGGTGCTCATTTTATAGCACCCTTCCTGGTGTCGAGCAGCCGTGAACGGTTCGTTAAAGAAAATCGCCGTGGTTTTGGGGCGGGGCTATCGTAGAGTCAGTCCTTTTCTCTTTTTTCAATCTACGATTATGTGTGGCCTGTAGGCATAGCGCTCCGCAAGTGACGACCTCTCCCAGAAACAATGGAGCTTATCTACCACACACAAGGCGTTACATCCTTCGAACGCGCGTGTCTGCTCGAGTCATGTCACGGTATGGGCGCAGCGAACGATTCTGAGCCCCGACACGAAGAAGCTCAATGTCTCATCCGAAACATAAACTATGAAGTCACCCATTTGCGCAATCCACCCAAAATTTCTACGCGCTAGATCCTAAAGAGGTACAAGAAATGTTCCTATGGTTAGGAAGGCGTGTTACGATGTCTAGAGGTAGCACTTGCCGTCTGAAATGGTTCCTGAACGACGGGCTTCTCAAACCCGAAATCGTCGAAAACAGACCGTTAGGGTTCCTGCGCATATTGTCTATCACCGGGTGAGCGTGAGGTAGCACATGTAAACCCGGTGGGCATCAACATGATATCACCAAGGTCTGCTCTCTTCCGCCGTCGACGGCATAGTCTAGACGGCCAAAACAAAAATCATTTTCAGACTGCAGGTAAGGGAGATCCGTCATTGAAGCAAGGGCGGAGTTTTGGGTCGTATTTCTTAATTCTTCACACGTTATTATGCGTTGCAGAGGGGCAAAATCGTGGCGAGTACTATAAACGATAACATGTGTAGTACGCCTTACCGCGAAAGACGACGGTATCAACCAGGCCCAGGACACGATCCCGAAGAAAATGGTCCTGACAAGAGCGTCCATTTTTGCAGATGGACGGGTGGCGCTTTCCCGTCGTACTTCTTCTCTCCTCCCGATCGTGTTAAGAGGTAGGACGTGAGTAACCTGTGCAAGCAATATTCAGGAGCGACAGGATGCAGTACAAGCATCAAGGGGGGAAACGATCGTGGCTACGCTAAAGTTGAAGTAGAAATACATATACGAGAGTTGGAGATAGCTGAACCGGAACTTCTTAGAGTAAACTGCCCTAGAAAAGCGGTGGGACTACCACCTGTTCCACAAAACTACTACTGTGCTGTTCGAGAAGATTAAATCTTAATCCGGTTTTACAGATCGGAAGATGCGGGAAGAAGCAATGGTATGGACGCTGTGACGGATGACATGGTGTGTGCACCCCCCCCCCCCCCCCCCCCTCCCCCCAGTCACTCGTGTAGTTCGTATTATTTTTCCTCACACGCAGCCACGTGACCTAGCGTCGCAAAAAAGATTGACAGACAATGTAACAGCCTGTTTCGCTGCGTGCATCGTGCGCACCAAAAGTAGTGCTACCAAGGGCGGGCGTGACAACTAACCACTAGAGTCTCAGTACAACCACTAACGGCTCCTAGGTGTCAACCTTTACGACCACATGCCGAGATGTCCCAGTCTGCCTTTCCACAGCAAGCGATTGATCCCTGCACTTTCCCCCGCGAAAAAAATGTAAGGAAGTGTGTTGGGGTTGCATAGGTATACACACGCCGGCCACGAAGATGTTAGAGTGTTGCGGCTGAAAGCTCTTCTCTGAATACTGGGGCTGCTTAGCCCAAACGATCGACATGATATCTGTGCTTTGCAATACTCTATTATTTTTGGTGTTATACCTGGGTCATGAGGTTGCTGATCGCGCCGCCCTTTGCCGTTTTCTTCAAAAATAGTTTCGACGTGCGAAGCGCAGAGAGCTTCTTATGTGAGGAGTCCCCTAACTCAATCGATGCACACACTTGAATCCGCAGCATATGCGTCTACATAAAAAATAGACTGTGTATGGTGGGCGGATCGATTCTTGTGATATTTGCGCGTCGTGACACTGTTTGCGTTTGTGTGCCGGTTTTAGAATAGGCGCGCCACCGCCAGCAAGTATAAGAGAGCGCATCACGATCCTTGGTCACGCTAACGTGCGCATACAGAGAATAGTCATGCCTCTGTAGTGCCGCAGGGGTTGGCACTTTTATGGGTTAAATGTTTCCTCTGGCCGGTTGAGTTCCTCGCGTGAGGGAACTACCGGTGAGTCTGAAACATTTACCAGTATTTTGGGCTGAACACTAGCGCGAGGTAGAAGTCTTGGTCGGATTCAACGCGAAAGCGTGCGTTCGAGATCATGTTGCGAGTGAGACATTGATCTCCGTACAAACATGTTATCAAAATAGGAGCTCCGAAACTTCCGCTTCAAACCCTGCCGTGTGGGAGGACGCACACACTTACTATTTTCAAGCTCCCTGGTTGAGCGGGTTGTACAGACAATCGCGGGAATGGCCTGCATCCACGAAGAAAAATCGCGGGGTCTTTCCCATTCAGAAGCGCGCGCTACGACGGGGGTAGGAAAGCGCTACGACGGGGGTAGGAAAACGCCGTGGCCGACATTATTTCGGCCTGACAGGATTCTTCACAGCAGACGGAAAATTGCTCACTCTACTACTGTCCCGGGAGCATATTGCGAGTTACGCGCTGTGCATGCCTTAGCCGAGATGGGCTGCAGATCGGGGTGCGCTTTGATTTTTTTTCGAATGCTAGTGTGGATGGCTATTGGAGAGCTCACTCATACCTCGTACGAACAGACGCGTGCTACGATAGCGGTATATCTTTCTTGGCGAAAATGGTTTCTGAATGATGGGGCTCCTTAACCTACTACTGCTATCGTCGGAATATCGGGCGGTTTAATTTTTTCATAATTCTCGTTCTGTACCTAGTCGTTCTGTACCTAGGCCATGAAATTTTTCATCCGGGATCAAAGCGGTTTTATTTTTGTCCAAACCATTTTTTGGGTCCAGAAGGACGCGCCTTAACGTCCTCTTACGGAGAGGAACTCGGCAAAAAGAATGGTTAACCTCTATCGTAGCACGTGCCAAAAGCCAATGAAACATCGATCGATGCCGCCCCTCCATCGTAGCATGTATGTCTGAGCACCATATAGCCTGAAGTCGTCCTCCCACAGTCTTCGGGGACGCCAACACCGCCGGATGCGAGTCGGGGGTACATCAGTGAGGGGCGGTGCTACGACGGAGGAGCACTCTACGAGACCCTTCGTTCGATGACAGGCCCACACCGAACCCGAACGCCGACCGTGCCAGAAACATAGAGAAAAATGATGAACAACCCGATGACTCTACATTATATAAATCTTATAACGTAGGTACGTTAAAGATGCACCACCATTAATGTTTTCTGGAGATTCCCGCTTGACCAACTCTATAATGCATTCATTCCACACAGCTGTCAGATTTTGTCCCCCTCAAAACGTAGCATTTCTTTTTTTCTAAAGTTTTCGCGCGTAGATTGATGACACCATCATCTTGTTGCCTCTGGTACAAGCTACACTGTACTCGTAGCTCTAAAAAGAGACGCCGACCTACAAAATTTTACTCGGCCGAATTTAGATTTCATTGGGTTTTTTTGATGTTCCTAGGGCTCTAGCCCCCTATTTGTGTGACCACGGACTCATCCTTCTTGACAAGGGTTAGTGTGAGACAACAGCAATAACATGAGGACACACACCCAGTAATTCGTGCGATCGGAGTGCCACACACAGCTTGCAACCAAGATGAGTTTGGACGAACTCGAGATCTGTGATCTTCCTCCAGGTAATTATATATATTGTCAAAATATATCACGAATAATATAGTCTAGTCTACACCTCACAAAAGAAATGGAAAACAGGAAAAGATAATCTGAAAAGAAAGTGTTCGTAAACCAATGAACGATCCCATGGATACAATATAGCCAAAAAAACAGAATGGTACTTCCACCGCGATTTCAGGTCAAGCTGACGCTATGGCAGAATTTTTCGGCACAACAATTTCTACACCACGGGGCTTCTTGGCCCACTATCGCCGGAATGTCATAATTTCTTGTGCGAAAAGAAATTTCATACCTCATTACAAAGTAGGCCATGTCATACAATAGCGTGTCCGAAACAGAAAATGAGCTTGATTTTCGGACGGCAGAATCAGACGGGAAGAATCGGATAGGCGACTCTTAGGCCATTTCTTATGCAGTCGGATTCCGCCAGTCGAAAACGGCCCTTTTCGACTGGACTTTTTTTCGACTGGATTCTTCTGGTCCTTCTCCTTATCGTCAGTCGAGTTGGTTTTATAGTTTTTGTGCTCTTCCTAGAGGCGGTTGGTGTGAGGGAGTACTGCTGTGCAGCAGGCGAAATCGGTTGGCAGCTGTGTGATTCGCGCTGTCTCCGCGAGCAACGGCTCGACGAACCTTCGTCCCAGAGAGTTGGTGGCTTTGGGCTTAGCCGAAAGCCGCCAAAGCTACGTTCGGGGAGTTGCACTCAGCTGAGAGCCGCCAAAGCTACAGCAAGCGCAGCCGTTGTTGGCAGCATGGGATCGAGACCGCGCGCTGCTGCCGTCGTGTGATACACGCTGCTGGCGAGCGGAACTAGGAATGCGCCACGCTGACTTGCTGCGAGAAGCAACAGCAGGGATAGCCAAGCCAGCGTCAGCGCCTTGTATGATGCTGCAGTGTGGTACCTGGTATGGGTGTGTGGTCGTGTGGTTGTGTGTTTGGTGGTGGGATGGGTGATGCGATCGGTTAAAAAAACACGTGTAAAACTTTTTCGACTGAGTTTTTCGACGGGAGGATCCAGTCGAAAAAGTCGAGTTTTTCGACTGGATCCGCCAGTCGGAATTCCCAGTCGAAAAAAGTTGAGTCGAAAAAGCCCTGTTTGGACCGCGCAAGAAAGCCCTATTTGGGCTTCAGTCGAAAAAGGCCTCTTCGACTGACAAATCCGACTGGCCTTACAAAAAAAAAACTCGAGAAAAATAATCGAAACCGGCGATCGCTTGACGACGTACATACATGCCCCCACGAGCTCGCTGCACCAGAGAATCTCAGCGCACACGCAAAATACAAGCTTTTTAGGTGGGGCGAGGGAAAACACGCCGCGCTGGCTTGAAACAAGCCCTCTCTTCCGTCGATCTCGGGCATCAACAACGACATGTCGCAGACGGCGGGTGTCCTTATCCTCTGCAAGTACGAGAAGTATCAAAAATGTTGTGTGTGTGACTCTGTGTTTTGCGAATGACGCAATCGCGACTGCGACGAGAGCGGTAAGGCTACAGTAGTCGTCACCACCACTATCCGATCTCATCAGCACGCACGTGGTGAGGGTTGAGAGGTGTCCCAGCGTATAGCTGCCAGGGGATAGCGGGACACACCAGCAGCAGCACGAGTACGCCCAAGATGCTTGCTCACAGCAGACAGATAGTTTGTCTGATGCGTATGTCTTGTGTTGTGTACTACTACAGTACTGATACAAACTGTTTTAGACTTGTTACTAAGCTTGTTGCCTTCCATGACACGCGTAAAAAACAAACCCAGATGCCGTTTTCGGATGGAGATTTCATCCGAGATTGGACCCCCTTTGAATGTGTTGGAGGCTGACCACCCGGAAACGATATCGGAAAATGGAACCGAGAAAATTCGCCATGTTTTTCGGGTTTATAGGGTAGCCAAACAGGTTTTATGCGGCCAAAAAAACTTCGTTTCTCGGATCCAGAAACGGCGTTTTTGTAGAGATGGACGGCCTTGGGCCATGGGTTCGGTCACATCGGGTTGCATTTTCAGTGTGCCCACTATAATCGATTTTCAAGCTTCAAGTGAGAAGCCTCCTCAAAAACCTTACGCACCTATACAGGATAGCATGGGTCAGCCCTGCAACCGAGAAAATATTCTAGCCAACAAGAGCGTTACCCGTATTCTCGTAACGGCGATCTGTGTTATACAACGCATAAAGCGGTAAAGAGTGGGCATGAAAGGGGATCCTTTCTCCTTGTTGCTGAACGCTGCTGCTGTGGGGTGGGATTTTCTGCTGCAACGACAATCAAGTTGCGGTGCATTCTGCACGTTTAATCAACAACCACTCTTCTTCTCTTCATATTAATGAGCATTCATGGTGATGAGCCAATAGTCACTGACCTTGCAAATCGGTGAGGCCGGACTTTGGGCGTCGGCCGATGGGCAACTCCCGGCGGGCGAGCCTCGCCCTCTGATTGGCCGAGGGCGAGCGGGGGGGAACCCTCCGCCAATGGACCACGGGTTGGAAATCGCAGGGATAAGAAAGCCATATGCCCATGCATTTTTTTTAGAATCTAAATATATAGAAGCTGTCGGTATGCCCAAGGGCGCACAAAAACGTTTTTCCGACACCACACCCCCAAAACGTTATTTTTGGACCTCTCCGGGAGTGAAGGGGGGAGGGGTACGAGACCCCCACCCCCTCCGCCCCCAAACGCCACTCAATTTTCCATATAGAACAAGCCTTTCACTCAAATTCCAGTGTGTATTAACCCTACATTAAATAAAATACGGTATAATTCAGGGGGCAGGTTTTTTGCAGTAACCCCTGAGGTCGACGTGATCACGAATTTGCGACGCTCTGCATACCGCAGAAGAAACAGAGAAAGAGAGAGAGAGAGTGGTCACGATCAGCATAGTCTCCGTGGCGGGGGGAGCTTTCATACCGACCCCCTTCTATAAGACGGTTTGGCTGGAACGCGCCTGCGGAAAGCGAGCGGGTGGCCCAGAGATCACTTGCTGCTGCGAGCACAACATCGGCGAGGGTTTAAGAAAAAAAGGACGAGGGCAACGCCAAAGCCAAGGCGTGGGTTGTAAACCCCAACACTGGGAAAGCTGCACCTCATAGAAACATTCCACCTGTCCTCTCGCGCCCAAGTGTGACTCGCAAAAATATGTCATTCTCTTAGGCCTGAAAGGGGCGTCCAAGATCACGCCATCTACGTACAATATGATGCACCGATTTCTTCGAAGTACCCCTGAAGTACTTATTTTGCAACCTGTTGAGTGGGGGTTGTCGAAGTGCTCCATGTCCCGCCACGTAGAAGAGAGAAATGCCACTTCGTTGGCTCCGAGCGAAGCAGATCCCAAGGCTAATAGATTCGAAAACAGCTTCGACGTAGGCGAGGAAGGAAAGGCGGCGGTGGGCGAAAACGACGAGAACGGGCAAGGGTATGGCTCTTCAGAGTCCCCGTATAGTACGCCGAAAGGTCTCACAGCAGAAGCGTAAGGGTGTCAAAGTGCCCGTAGTACGCCGTGAGGTCTCCCAGCAGACGGGGGTGTCAGACAAGTCAATCAGACGACCGCCGAAGGTTGTCATGGACTTGTCACAGAAGCATTGAGAAGAGAAGCGAGAATCAAACGCTCGAGAAGCAAGATCTTTGGTTGTGGTTTGAAGGCATCTTGGGGGGGAGTTGTCTCCAAGCATCATACTTCCACCCAGGCGTCGCCAGCCCATCATAGATTATTGCTCCTATGTATCTCGTGACGCCACAGCACAACCTATTTCGAAGTATATATACAATATATATTGCACAATTTTACTTTCCATCTTCTGGACAAGCCGTGGTCACACACAGGTGTCGTCCCTTCCTCCCCCCGGTTCTTGCCTTCAACTTTTATCGCGCGTAGGGTTCAGCAACCCCATTGCTCGTCGATTTTTCATCAAGTGTTTTTAACTCACGCTCTCGCGCTTCCCCCAAGTCAGTTTATGCACCAGCAAAAGTCCCCACGAATATATACGAGAATGCACTCGGGGGGGGGTTGAACTCGAAAAAACTGACCTATACCAAGCTCGAGGATAACTTGATACACCACCGAGGCGACCGGATTATATATATTGGGTTGACCCAGGTACTAACTACACTGCAATTCCAAGGGGAGTTGTTGTCTTATACTCACAACGAGAGCACACACCTAGTAATACGCGCGATCGGAGTACTCGTATCACACGCAGCTTGTAAAGATGAGTTTCGACGAAATCTTCGATCTCACAGCTGCTGGAGTGTATTTTCATTTTGATAATAAATTGATATGCATTAGCTCGACCTATCTATTGGTATGTAGAACGCGCTTACCTGTAGTAAACTCAAGCTCGCAAGCATGTAGAATTGGCATTGAGACCAAAGTTTTGCGAGGGCAAAATTGCGAAGAAATGCCAAGGGGAAAAAGCAACAACTTTATCCTCTCGGCACTTCGGGTGGGGGGGGATGCAATGTAGTCTCTGGGGTAGCTTTCCTTCATCAAGGCTACCGTAGGGGGGTACCCCCCTTCTTCACCACCGGATCTGAGCTAAAAAAGGGTATACCTCTCTCTCATCAAGGCTACGGTAGGGGGGTACCCCTACCGGATCTAAGCCAAAAAAGGGTATACCTCTCTCATCAAGGTTACGGTAGGAGGGTACCCCCATTTTTCACTACCGGATCTGAGCCAAAAAAGGGTATATCTTTCTCTGATCAAGGCTACGGTAGGGTGTACCCCCCTTGTTCACAACCGGAACTGAGCCAAAAAAGGGTATACCTCTCTTTCATCAAGGCTAGGGGAGGGGGGTACCCCCAATTTCCGTTACCGGTTTTGAGGCAGTCGAGGCAGTCGCGCGAGTGCCTCAGTACCTCCCTGACAAAAGAACGTTGGGCGATATTTTTGTTGCAGCGTGTAGCGAACCATCCCTTTTCGTGTCAATTTCGATAATTTTCAACAGCACGAAAGCCTGTGACCCCAAGCAACAGGGTGGGTCACTTGCGCGAGTGACACCGAGCCTCTGGAGAAAAAACGTGCCCCGAACAACATGATCCCCCTGACCATATACCATTTATTTGTCCCTTGTGCGCCCTTGATATACCAGTTAAAATTCATTAGTATCCGATGATCGTAGCATGGATCACGGTTGACAGGAAACGGTATGCAAGCGCCTCTGCAGCAGGTCCGACGCACGAAGGGCCCTTCAAAGAAAGTATGTAGCTGCTGCAAAGGAGTCGTTCTACTGTAGCCCCCCAACTACTCTTCAACGAAATCGGCGGTTTCAAAACCAGCTCCCCGTCGTATCTCCTGGAATACACTGTCTCTCGACACCCCGGCGTCATCGATCTATAGACCTTTGCACAAAAGAAGATATGTATCGATACTTATTTTTCAAATTGCGTGCATCCTTGTGCGTCGAGCAGCCATGAAACGCTCGTTACACAAATCGCTGGTTTTGGGCAAGGATGCGTATTTCCTCACCTGGGGAACCCAAAATTTTCCCGGAAACAACAGCCTTTTTCAGCTTATCCTAAACAATTCCCCTATTTTCCCCTCATTCCAGGAATAAAAAGCGTCAAATGGGGGGGGGGACAATAATTTCATCCCCGGGTGGTCCATGCACTACATTAACCCTTATCGAGCCCCCAAACCCCTCCCTATACAAAATCAAAGTAATATTGTCCCCAAAACCGTGTTTCCATTTGTAAAGGGGTTAGGCACGAGTATACGATTCTTTCAGGCCTCTGGGCAGTCATTTTCAGTCATTTTCACTACTCCACAGAGTAGTAGTGGCAGGGCAGAATGCGAGTGCCTGAGTTATGTTCATCGGTTTCAGTTGATCTTTTACTTGTTCATGCCCTCGTTGGTTTTGTCCTGCAGCCGTCCATCGAATATTGGAAAACCAGTACTACCCTGTAGTGCTGATACAGATCTCTGATGTACGAATATACTTTACGTTGCGAGGGCAATCAGCAATACAAAGATACAAAGTACAAAGCAGAACGCGAGCAGCCACAGCGGTGCGCTGCTGCGTAGGTGTGCAGCGATCGCGATCGTACCCACGACTGTAAACATAAACATGGACGCGTCGACGAAACCCCAACTTCCCAGCTGCATCGGCGCCGAGTTCACCAGTTCCATTCGAATGTATGTGATACCTCGAATGATTAAATAATTATTCTATTATATCTGTTCGATGACTCCGCCATAGCTTACAGATTAATCAACATCATTCATGAAATACAAAACATGATGTGTGGCGTTCGCAGCACAACATCACATGCGTTCGCAACATAATGGACAGCGCTACATTCCCGAATAGTGTAATGGAGTGCCCTCCGTAGAAGGATAGTTTTATAGATTCGACGTGAAACCATGTCATGGTTGAGGTGAAACCACGTGACTTTAGATGCCACATTCACGTCAAGGCCATCATAGATGGGCGATAATGTAGGTGACGATGATGGGACAAGCAGGACGCCCCACATCTCACTACCTGCTCTACCTGCTCTACCATCTGTACCTGCTATACTTGCTCTGCCCTGCACTACCGTGAGCCAAGGGCCTGTGTTGTCTGTCTTTTAGAGTCCAATGAAGAGGAAATAATGTATAAGTTTTTGAGTCTATCCAGCGAGCCATGAGGAGAGACCAAACAAGGGCACCGGAACCCATGAGGAGCACGCTTCCCAACACCGACCGACCACGCATCCCCCACTCGGAGTACCACCACAATTGGCGTCGTCGGCAGGACATTGCATTTCACTGCGGTGTTGCATTTCACTGCGTTTTCGCGATTTGTTTTGATAGCCTCGGTTTCCCGTTCTACAGTTCGACCAAGGGCCTTTTGCTAGCCTCCTAGGTCCCACATTACGGCCCCTGTTCTTCCGTTACACCTCAGCGTACTGGTTCTTTATAGTTTTGCCTTTCGACCATTGGTCCCACGTCAGCCTTCTAGGTCCAACCTTGCGGGCCCTGACATTAGTTTAGGCACTGTTGTTTGTTTTCTCTTGTTCCAAGCTCTTTCTCTTCTGCCTTTGAACCAATGACCCGACGCTTGCGTACTTCCTCGCGTCTTAGTTGTTGCTCTTTCACCGTCCAACCGATGGCCCCACGTCAGCTGTCAGTGTCCAACGTAGCGGACTCTGACGTTCTTTAGGCAGTGCTTCTTGATTTCTCTAGGCCTTCCGGCAAATAGACCGACCGTCCGCTCCTTCGGCACTACGCTTCAGGCCGTAAACTTGTCTGGCCTCCACAGCGTGACATGTATTCCCTTCTTCTCTTCTGACTTGGTTTCCGCGTCTATACCTTCTACTTTGTCTCCCTTCGCATCCTTGCGCTCAGCGGCCGCGCCCTTCGTGTTTTCGTAGGCCGATTGCTACTGGTATACCGTAGGTACATACCCTGTCTCGAGCTCTCACGGTTGTTAGCTTCATCTCTTAGGGTTGTATATTTTGCAATGAGGCGTCTAAGCCTCATTATTACGAGGTGTGGGGGAATCTATAGCCTCATTTTCGATTGTTTTGAATAGCCGCATCTTCGATCCCCTTTCCAATGCTGGATGTTTTGTCGGCATCCTTTGATTGGCAGGTGATCTGCATCTACGACTATTCAGGGTGGCCTAGTGTAATGGAGTGCCCTCCGTAGAAGGATAGTTTTATAGATTCGACGTGAAACCATGTCATAGTTGAGGTGAAACCACGTGACTTTAGATGCCACATTCACGTCAAGGCCATCATAGATGGGCGATAATGTAGGTGACGATGATGGGACAAGCAGGACGCCCCACATCTCACTACCTGCTCTACCTGCTCTACCAGCTGTACCTGCTATACTTGCTCTGCCCTGCACTACCGTGTGCCAAGGGCCTGTGTTGTCTGTCTTTTAGAGTCCAATGAAGAGGAAATAATGTATAAGTTTTTGAGTCTATCCAGCGAGCCATGAGGAGAGACCAAACAAGGGCACCGGAACCCATGAGGAGCACGCTTCCCAACACCGACCAACCACGCATCCCCCACTCGGAGTACCACCACAATAGTCCCATCTTAAAAGTCAAACATCGAAGCCAACATCATCGTTGGAGTCCGTCGGAGCTCTCCATCTCCTCTTCATCGCCGAAAAAAACACCTGAGCCCACTGAGGCAGGGTACCAGGCAATGAACGGCCAAGCGGATAATCCACGATGGCGGCTCTCCTGCACGCCATGCCATGCCACTCCGTCACAACCGTACACAGCTGTTGTGTCCTGCGTCTGGCGCAGCTCTCACTTACCTGTGGGCGCCTAGCGGGCTGATGCTCTGCTGCACAGCCTCACAGCGTTTTTTCTCAACCGGGGGTTTCCATTCTATATGGAGGTGTTACTAGCCCGCGGATAGGGTACGCGAGAAATTTCCTCCGAAAAAGAATATTAACCTCAAGCCCTATTAATTTCGGGTAATTACCGCTACCGGGAAATACGCATCCTTGGCTTTGGGGGCGGGGGCTATCGTACGGTCTCCGGCACTACTTGCCTTTTGCGTGGAAGCTCATGAAAGCTTCCGTGGATGCTTTCACCGCTTTCATGGAAGCTTCCATGGAAGATATTGAAGCTATGGAAGCTTCCATAGCTTCTTTGAAAGATTTCATGGAAGCTTCAATGGAAGCTGCCGTAAGCTTCCATGGAAGCTTCCGTAGATGCTTCAATGGACGACATGGAAGATATGAAGGCTTCCACGGAAGTAAATTCCACGGGAGCTTCCACGAAAGCTTCCACGAAAGCTTCCACGAAAGCTTCCACGAAAGCTTCCATTGGAAGTAACTTCCACGAAAGCATCCATGGAGGCTTTCATGCAAGCTTCCGTGGAAGCTTCCATGGAGGATATGGAAGAACTGAAAGCTTCTACATACGTAACTTCCACGGGAGCTTCCATGAAAGCTTCGACAAAAGCTTCCATGGAAGTAACTTCCACGAAAGCTTTCGTGGAAGTTATGGAAGCTTTCACGGAGGTAACTTCTACGGAAGCTTTCATGGAAGCTTCCGTGAAAATTTCCATGGAGGATATAGTTAGGGTTAGGGTTAGGTTGCTTTCGTGGAAGCTTCGGTGAAACGTTTCATTGAGGCTTCCGTGGAAGTTGTTTCCGTGGAAGTTGCTTCCGTGGAAGCTTCCGTGGAAGTAGCTTCCGCGGAATATTTCGTGGAGCTTCCATGGAAGCTATTATGGCAGCTTCCGTGGAAGCTTCCGTGGAAGCTTCTGTGCAAGCTGTCATGAAAGCTTCCGTGAAAGTTACTTCCGTGGAAGCTTTCATGGAAGCTTCCACGGTATGGAAGCGTGGAAGCTTCCCATGCTTCCATGGAATCGTGGAAGCTTCCATGGAAGCGACGGAAGCTTCCACTGAAGCTTTCACAAGCTTCCACCAAAAATGCAGATAGTGCAGGTGGCCCCTATCGTAGAGTCAGCCAAAGAACCCCCCGGCAGACTTTGGCGTGTTTTCGAAAGTTTATTTTCAACCATCCATCGGTCGTACGCACAGCTGACGTTTTTTGTTTCCCCGCTAGAAACGCATACTTGCCGGTATCGTAAAAGAGAAAAAGGACTACAAGTAAAACTATTATATGAAAAATATTTCAAGGACGTCGGCCGTGAGTTCGACGAATTTCAGGTCAATACTCATCTTAGCAGGCTGCGTTGTTGGTACTTTGGAATATACTATATGGGTGAGTTTTATTTAGGAGGGGTCCTATTTCTTGTTTACCGTAAAAAGGTAAAATGTGTTGGTATTTTTACTTTAGGTGCGGAATTTTGAGCTAGATCTAACATCACATCTATTTTATAATTTTTTTTCTGCTGTAGTTTCCAATATAATACTTCTCTATCACATGTATGGTAGGCGGTTTATTTTGTTTTTTCTCCCCCCCGGCTTTATTATCGGGAGGAGCACGAATACAGAATATTATTAGTTATCTTATATGTTACTCTTAATACAGCATTTGAGAATGAAAGTCGGCTACTCTCCCCCGAAGTATATATTAAAAAAAATTAAATACACTCCAGCTGTGAGATCGAATATTTTGTCGAACCTCATATTTGCAAGCTGTGTGTGTGATACACCGATCGCGCGTATTACGGGTTGTGTGTCCTCATTAGTATGGATATAGGTCGGCGACTCCCCTTGCAACTACAGCAGTGTAGCTATCAGGGTCAACAGGGTGATGGTAGGCAGTCTGTGCGCGGAAACTATAAAACCCTTTTCTGAGGGGGACAAAGTCTGAAAGCTGTGGGAGGAACTGCATCAGTTTATCTTGTGAATCCTGTAAGTCGAATATCCGGTGAGGGGAGGGCGGAGTTTTTAAGGACATGGGGGCCTGATTTTGATCAAAAGGGGGCGGGAGGGGAGAAGGGGGGGGAGGGGACGGGTGGGGCAGATCTATTTGCGCGTGGAAACTATAAATATTTCTTGTGGGGGAGGAGGAGGAATGTGGCGGGGGGGGGGCGGGGGCGGGGAGGGGGGTCTTTAGGTCGCATAGATGTAGCGGTTGGCTAAACGCGTGAATATATATAGTCTATATAGACTATAATAGTAAAAACAAAACTCTGAGGGACACGAACTCACGGTTCCAAATTAATAACGCTGTCACTCTTAATATTTTTATTATATAATAGACTTACAAGATTCACTTGATCAAAGTTTACATTTCCCTTCACAGCTGTCAGATTTTGTCCCCCTCAGAAACGGGTTATATAGTTTCCGCGCACAGACTGACTAAAATCATCCTGTTGACCCTGATAGCTACACTGTAGTTGTAAGGGGAGTCGCCGACCTATATCCTTAATGAGGACACACAACAAACAACTCGTAATGCGCGCGATCGGAGTATCACACACAGCTTGCAAAGATGAGTTTCGACGAAATCTTCGATCTCACAGCTGGAGTGTATTTTCATTTTATATAATAATATGTATGTCAGGTGTGAGTTCGACGAGTTTCGGGTCAGTACTCATACTTTGAAGTTGCTTGCTGATACTTGTATGCTATGTGGGTAATTTTTTTAATGGGGGGGGTCCTATTATTTTTTGAACAAATGTTTTTCTCCAATGGTTGGTGTTAGTATTTTGACTTTAGGTGGGGAAATTTAAAGAAATAGAACATTGTCGTAGTAATCCTATCTACTACCAGTGTTGATGTTCTTCTCAAATTAACTCGGGTGATAATCAAGTCCGTGGTCACAGGAAAGACTCCAGTCACTCTGGCGTGGAGGAATAACCCACGGAAACGATACATACATGTTTAGACAAAAATGCTTTTTGGTGTTGAGTGGAAAAGTGTTTTGTCACAGTTGACTGGTGGCTCGCTGCGCGAGAAGGCACTTGACGATCGTCGGGAGTGGCGGAATGTTTTATAACATTTGACTGCGCGAGAAGTCACTTGGCGATCGTCGGGAGTGGCGGAATGTTGTGTCACACTGGACTGCGCGAGAAGGCTCTTGGCGATCGTCGGGAGTGGCTGAATGTTTTTGCACACTGGACTGCGCGCGAAGGCACTTGGCGATCGTCGGGAGTGGCTGAATGTTTGTCACACTTGACTGCGCGAGAAGGTACATGGCGATCGTCGGGAGTGGCGGAGTGTTTAGTCGGCGACTTTCGCTTTGAGGCGGAGAATGCCACCGATAGGATGCTCGTACTTAGTCCCCTGTAAAGGGAACAGCAGAATTTGGCGAGGAAGGCCGCATGGTGTTATGACAATATGCGCATGCATGGGTTACGTTGTACGCAGGTGTGGGATGTAACGTGCTGAAAGACACGAGCACTTGTTACAGGACGCACAGCCGTAGCTGGACACGCGCAGTCTAGACTGCATACATAGGAGATGATGCATACACAGGTGGTGATGGAAGGGGTTTGTACCGCAGGAACGCTGGAGGAAGGAGGTAGTATGGAAGGTTCGAACACGTACGCGCATCCTACACAACACGCAAACACACAGGAGTACTGCTGCGCTTTACATGTCATAAACATGTAGACTATGTGTACTACACACAGACAGCGAGAGCTGTGTGCACACCGCTGTACACACCTGCATACACAGGTGGTGATGGAAGGGACTTGTACCGCAGGAACGCTGGAGGAAGGTGAGGTAGTATGGCAGGTTGGAACACGTACGCGCATCCTACAAACGCAAACACACAGGGGTACTGCTGCGCTACACATGAAGTCTAGACTATGTGCTACACACAGCGAGAGCTGTGTGCACACCGCTGTACATGCACACACTGCTGTGACCATGCTGAGTGCGCAGCGTATAAGCAGTGCCGTGTACACACCTGCATTCACATGTGGTGGAAGGGATTTGTGTTACGGTTACACTGTTACGGTTGATAGGAGTTGCACTTTTGGGAATGCGCTAGCCCCAATCATAGGTACTAGCAGTATGGTCCGTCTTGCGGGGTCCCCGTCTGGGAGCGACAGGTTCCCCGCCTCCCTCTGCTCTCTACTCCTTTGCTTGCCCTGAGTTAGCAATAATCCACAAAGCGAATACCGTATCCACGACCGGAGACCTTCTACTCCTTCTCACAAGCCACCTTCAAGGCTTACACTTCCGCTGTTCAGGCTCAACCAACGAACTCGGCACCGATCGGGAGGCTGCTATCATCAGGTCGGTAGCAGTGCTTTGTAGGCTGGGCCCCTGGCACCTTCCTCTCTGTACAATGCACACAAGACCTAGGGTCCTGCCGCAGGAATGGCTAGAGACCACTCAGACCCACATAGACATCGGATCCGCCTCTATCCCTCACCTCCCCATCCGTAGGTCTTGTGTGTATTGTACAGAGAGGAAGGTGCCAGGGACGCAGCCTACGAAGCACCGCTACCGACCTGATGATAGCAGCCTCCCGATCGGTACCGAGTTCGGTGGTTGAGCCTGAACAGCGGTAGTGTAAGCCTTGAAGGTGGCTAGGGAGAAGGAGTAGGAGGTCTCCGGTCGTGGATACGGTATTTGCTTTGTGGATTATTGCTAACTCAGGGCAGTCGAACGGTGCTTGGATGCTACACTGCCCCCCCCCCCGGGACGCCCTTCAGTGTGCGTTGACAGGGGCCCGACACAGCAGTGTGCGTTGGAAGTACCCCCATCAGTGTGCGTTGGACAAAGTATACGGAAAAAGTATGTAATGGATTTTTAATAACACAGACACAGCAGTGTACCTGTGCAAGGGAGGCGCGCATTTAACACGATAGAGGCGCACATTTTTTTTCCTGGTGCTCCATAACTTGGCAGCTCAACACCTCGCCCATGAACTGATTTCAAGAAAAAATGAGACTGGTACATCGGATGAATAATCCGACGGGGGGGGGTAAGCGACGAGAAAAAACATGTACATTTTTGGGACGATTTTAGCTCAAGGAGCCTCGTCATTCCGAAACCAACCCAAAACCAAAAAGTGCTAATCGTACCTCTATTGTAGCACGTACGTGTCATGGAGCGGTGTTCTGCGCCTAATGTTCAGGGAAAAAAACAAAAATACGAGACAACGCTGAGTTCAAAACGCGGGGATAAGTTGTTCTACCAGGTATCAGGTAATGCGTATAGGGTTATGCTTGAGGTATAGCGGTGGAGTATGGGTAGGGCTAGGCTGACGCCCTCGCTTGATTTTGCCGACAAAAGCATCACAAGCACCGCGAAGTAACTGGTGTGGTGCAACTAAAAAAAACACACACACAACCACAACAACAGCAACAACAACAACAACAACAACAACAACAACAACAACAACAACAATAACAACAACAACAACAACAACAACAACAATTACAACCAAGCCAAAAACGAGAGAGACAGAAGAAATAGGAATCGGGGGCAAAGAAATATGAGAACGCTTCGTCCGCTCACCGATATCATCTGCTTGGCAGACACAACTCCAGATCGGGCACGATGAATGCTGCTGGATTTGTCCTTTGGCGCCACTTGTCGCGTTTGTGGTTTAAGGTGTATCGACGTTGCGCTAGGAGATCACTGACCACCTAGATACAAGGCACCCCCCCCGTATTGCTTTGCCCACGAAAAAATTACCTCTTGTTTTTTTTTAGCCGAAAAAAACAAACGAGGATCTGAAAAAACGTCCACCACAATTAATGGGCTTTGCCCTCTTCCCCCTCCCCCGCAACCGTCCCAGCAGTCACACAGCAGCGACTTCGGGAACCTGCGCGGGTATCTGCTAGAGGTGGACGGGTTAGAAGATCAACTCAACCTCAGCACCACACCGTACGGGGTTGCCATTTGCTTTTCAGAGCCTTCGTATAGTTTGCTGTCGAGAATATTCTATTTTGGATTTACATTGATTTGATGCCGTATGTGAATTTAGAGGTTTTGCTCCTGAATAGTTTCGTATTTTTCATTTGAGCACGAGACGAATAATCAACAATATACGCGCCTCTTTGTTTGCAAATATATTACGAAGGGGGATTATAAACCGATTTGCCGGTATTCAAATATTTTTGTAAAAAAAAACAAAATAGTACTCGCGAGGGTTGACATTGATCGTGTGTGCGCGTACTTGAAAAAAACCAACAGCTGACACGAAAACGCATAATTTCGTTAACTTTGATGATGAATAGTCTAATAAAACAGCAGTTGAAAAAATTGAGACGCTAATTATTTACCAGTTACTGGTTCCTGGGTTGTGCATTCATGCACGTGGGGGTCATTGAAGTTCTTGACAGAGGATGAGCAAGATTTCTTACTATTTTCCTCTCGCCTCATTTTTATCAGTTTGTACAAAGTACGTATATATTGTGTGTTTTTCCCTGGGGTATTCCTCAGCTCCAGAGTGACTGGAGCCTGTCCTGTGACCACGGACTTGATTATGCGAGTTAATGTGAGAACAACAACGACAACAATATTCAGGCATAGACTATGGAGTAAAGTTGCAACTATTAATATAATCAAGTTCAAATATCGATCGGCTAAGCAATTTCGTGGTCTCGCACCTTCAAAACGAGCAGCGCGCAACATAGTAGGGCAGCAGGCAAGGCAGAGGTGCAACACGGGCGGAACACGTTCTCACCTGGCTGGGCCGATTGAACCACCCGTTTCCACTACAACACTACTTATACTGCTACTACTACCGCTGCTGTGCCACGTCTACTGCTTGCTGCTGATACTACACTGGGAGTGACGCGTTGGCACCTTTTCGGCCACATGCTGCCAGTTTTTTCCCTCCAACCTGTGTTTTCGACTCTTCTGTAGTTACTCCATTGTTTCGTTGTACCATCCTTTTCTTTTTTTCACTCACTTCTGCTCTCCGGGTTCTGGACAAGTCGTGGTCACAGGTGTCGTCCCTTCTCCTCCCCCAGTTCTTGCCTTCAATTTTTATCGCGCATAGGGTTCAGCAATCCCACTGCTCGTCAAGTCTCCATCGAGTGTTGCTCACTCACGCTTTAGCGCTCTCCGCAAGTCACTTTGTGCACAAGAGAAAGTCCCTACAAATATGAAAGAGTGAGTATGCACTCAAGGGGGACTCGAACTCACGAAAGTGACCTATACCAGGCTCGAGGATAACCAGAAATGCAACCGGGGCGACCGGCGAAAACATGAAGACTAGCTATATTCTGAAAATAAAAATACACTTTGTATATTCTAGTATATATTGTATAAAATGAAAATACACTCCAGCTGTGAGATCGAAGATTTCGTCGAAACTCATCTTTGCAAGCTGTGTGTGACACTCCGATCGCGCGCATTACGAGTTGTGTGTCCTCAATAAGGACATAGGTCGGCGACTCCCCTTAGAACTACAGTGTAGCTAGCAGGGTCAACAGGGTGATTTTAGTCAGCAGTCTGTGCACGGAAACTATAAAACCCGTTTCTGAGGGGGACAAAATCTGACAGCTGTGGAGGGAATTGTATCCTTTTATCAAGTGAATCTTGTAAGTCGAATAACCGGTGAGGGGGGGGGGGCGGAGTTTTGAAGGACGTGGGGGGCTGGTTTTGATCAAAAGCGAGCGGGTTTGGAGGGGGCGGGGGGGGGGAGGGGGGGGCAATTTGTGCATGTAAGCTATAAATCCTTTCAAGGGGATAAATCTGACGGTTTTGGCAGCAGTTTATTATTGGGGGCGGGGCGGGCTGGGCGGGGGTGGGGCGTGTGGGGCAGCTCAATATGTGCGTGCAAACTATACATTATTTTGAGGGGATAAATGTGACGGTTTTGGAAATAATGCATCAGTTTATCATGTATATCCTGGGGTAAGTCGTACAATCAGTGAGTAGAGAGAGGGTGGAGTTTTCGAGGGGGTGGGGTTGGGATGGGTTGGGGGCGGGGGGGGGAGGAAGGGTTTTAGGTGAGGGGGTTTGTTTTACGTGTGGTGCTAGGTCTAGGCGATGGTGCGGGTGATGGGGAAGAAGGGGGCATTCAGTATATATATGTTGACCCTGATAGCTACACTGTAGTTGCAAGGGGAGTCGCCGACCTATATATATATATCTTTCATGAGGAGGTAATGTGAGAACAACAACAACGACGACATCTTTATACGAATGAGGACACACAACCCGTAATCCGCGCGATCGGAGTATCGCACACAGCTTGCGAAGATGAGTTTCGACAAAATTTTGATCTCACAGCTGGAGTGCATTTTAATTTTTATAGTACATCATTATTCTGTATCGGACTTGACCTTCGTTTCGTGGAACTACTCTCGTAGCCATTCATAGAACAAGCGTGGCTAAGAAACAGAGTTAAAGGTGTTGTTGTTGTTGTTGTTGTTGTTGTTGTTGTTGTGTGCACAATAAATCGTTCTTTCCACATATCGACATCACCACATCCAGTGTTAGTGCTGATTCTCGTCTTACGAAAGATGCACTTTATGTTGTCACAGACTGTGGAACAGGGCAAACATGTAAGAACGTCGGATCAGTCTGGAGTTTGGCGGAACGAAGAGGAAATATCGGAGAACCGGGTAGCATAGGGGAGGGGTGTACCGAGGGGGAGGAATAGCGGGAATATAGGTGGGCCTCAGCAGCAACAACGCAGCACAGCAGCAGCACACCAGCAGCGAGTATCGGACACAACACACGGTAGAGGAAGAAGGGAGTAGCGCCCACGCAGCAGCGACAGCAGCAGCAGTAGCAGTAGGGAGAAGACGTCGGCAGGAGCACAGGGGTAGAGAGGTGGCACGGAGAGAAACCAATCGCAAGCTTCATTTATTGTTCGGGCGGGAGAGTGCGACAGATGGTGCAGCTTCAATGGAAACAGCAGCAGCAACACAGGAGGGTCAGCAGATTAGAAGGAAGGTCGTACGACAGGAGCATAGGAGAACAGGGATACAGCAGGTAAAAGAGTAGTAATAGTAGTGTCATCGATCACAAGCTACTGAAGAAGACCACACATCGTGGTGACAGCGTGTTGTAGCAACATACATGAACTGCTGTGGACGAGTAGAGAAGAAATAAGAAGTAGGAAAGTTGCACAAGCGTTGTCGTATAGAGATGCCGAACGGGCAGGTTAACGCAGAGATTCAAGAGTATGGACATGTTTGCGACACCATAACGCATACCGAGAACAAACAGTTAGGCGAGTCCCGAGTGTATGGGTAGCGCAGCGATCTGTTCCCCGAAGCCATGCACCACATCAAGAGCCACGAGAGAAAACCCGAAAACGTAAAAGGGAAAAGGGAGCACAAATTTTAAATGTAAGGGGAGTTTATATGAAACAGAGGCCGAGGGGGGACATGGGGAAATTTGATTCTTAGCCACAGGCTTGTGTGTTGGATCGGCTGCTATTATTAGCTAGTCTAGGCCTGTATATTATTATATACCGTGCACTACTCTGGTATACCATACCAGTAGGGTGCGGAGGGGTTGTCCTGAACGACATTGAAGGGCGGCAGGTCCTATACTGTCCTGGAGTGGAACACTAAATGTTGACATGAAATTCGTCGACCTCACCGCTGACGTCCTTGAAATGTTTTTTATGAAATATGTATAAACTTGTATATATATATACTCCGGAGTATGTGTTTGTTTTTTCAACAGAAAAAAAAAAAACCCACATAGTATATTGCAAGTACCAACAACGCAGCTTTCAAAGATGAGTATTGACCCGAAATTCGTCGAACTCACGGCTGACGTCCTTGAAATATTTTAACTAATAACGTGTTTGGACAACTTCTTCAAAATAACGATATCAAGAGCAAGCGTAAACAACGAACGGATATGATATGAAACGTACCACGGGAAACAAATTTTGGGATGTAAGCGTGTAACATGGAAAGCCAGGCGATTTGTATTTAATATTTACCGCAGCAGTGACGCGGTGACATTTACCGTCACTGGGGATGAGTTCCACGTTATCACCACAGCCGCTACGAGTACTAACCACTAACGGCACTAGTCTACAGCCTTAGCATAGTACTGTTAATATTCTGGCCTTGCAGTGATAATACTACTATAATACTCCATCACTACTACTACCGCTCATACTACTACGACTACTACCAGTACTAGTAGTACTACTACACTACTACTGCTGCTGTTGATGCTGCTATACTGCACTCTACTACTAACCCTAATTGCTATTACTCGGAGATTACGATTCATAAATATACTGTTCAAACTATAAATAGTGGTGTAAAGCGTGACTGCTACGGAACGGATGAGGCGGGTGGCAACGGGCGGATGGGGGGGGGGGGGGTCGCTGGGTGGGGGGGAATGCAACAGAGGGGGGAAAGGGGAAACGAATATATATATGCGTACAAGTAGACATTTTCAAAACAGGAGATCAACGGCGCGGGGGGGTGAAGCGGTGCCGAGTTGAGGCAATGAGTCCAGAAAGGACGGGGCGAGCAGGGTAGGGTTCACGACCCGGCCGAGGGGGAGCGCGGCAGCGGGGCCGCGCAAAGGAAAGTGGGGGGGGGTGCGGCAACTGGGCCGCACACAACCAGGTCGGGAGAGAAAGCGGCGACGGGGCCGCGCAGAGCGACCGCGGGTTCAAACAAATAAGGGGTGCGAGGAAAAGGGGGCACGCGAACGGTGGGGGGGGAGGGTGTGCGGTAATGTGACCGTACACGAAACGGCCGGGGAGAAGCGCGGCAATGGGGCCGCGCAAAGAAATGGAGGGGGGGGTGCAGAAAAGGGTCCGCACACGACGATCAGGGCGGCAGGGGACGAGGCATCGGGACCGCGCAGAGCGACGGCGGGCTCAAACAAACGGGGGTTGCGCGACAAAGGGGTCGCGAAAAAGGGGGGGGGGGGGTACGGCAACTAAACCGTACACGACCCGACCGGGTGGAGAGCGCGGCAATGGGGCCTCGCAAAGAAATGGCGGGGGGGGGGGGGGTGCGGCAACGGGGCAGCACACGATCAGGTCGGGTGGGAACGCGGCAACGGGGCCGTGCAGAGCGACGGCGGCCAGGTCGCGGGCTCAAACCAATGGGGGGCGCGCGACAAAGGGGTCGCGCAAAAAGGGGGGGGTGGGGCACGGCAACAAGGCCGTACACGACCCGGCCGGGGGGGGGGCGCGGCAACAGGGTTCCGCGCAAAGAAAGTGGGGGGGGGGGGGGCGCTGCGACAGGGTCGCGCACGTTCAGGGCGGGGGGAACGCGGCAACGAGGCCGCGAAAAGAAAGGGGGCGGGAGTGGGCGGCGATGGGGCCGTACACGACCAAGGGGGGGGGGAACGCGGCAACGAGGCCGCGCGGGAAGAAAAAGAAAAAGAGGGGGGGGGTGGGCGGCAAAGGCGCCGTACAAAACCAGGCGAGACGGGGGCGCGGCGACGGAGCTGCGAAAAGGAAAAAGGGGTGAGCGGGCGACAACGGGGCCGCACACGCTCAGGAACGGGGAGCTTTCGGTAACGGGACGGGGGGAGTGGGGCGTAGAGAAGGAGCTACGCACGGGAGGGAAGGACACAGCGTGGCCACGGCACGAGTTCAAGGGCGAGGAACGGGACGCGGTCCTAAGGTGGAGGAGCGCAACGCGGTGCCTGGGGAAGACAGGGGAAGACGCAGACAAAAGCGATCGACTGTTGGGAGTCGTGACTAGGTTGGGAGAAGAGATGCCATTATGGAAAGGAAGGGACGTAGGGAAGGTGGTGTGGGCGTTAGGTGGGGAGCTGCTCGCACTACATATTGACGTAGAGCGCGTGAAGTTTTTTTCATGGAACAACACAAGGTCGACCAGTTCGCACGACTGGAACAGATAGCGAGGGTAGGCGTGCCGGTGGATGTGGGACCAGGAAGTAATTTCGAGCGGGAACTGGCATACAGGAACCATAGCAGCGCCAGAAAACACGTTGCCGACGTGTGGGAGAACGCAGTGGGAGACGTCAAGAACAGGAGATCGATCGTGATGCCGGTGAGAGTAGCGCGGGTAGCGCACGCGGGAGGAGGGGTAAATCTACGACAACGGGACTGAACATGACACGAGTGGTAGCGTCCGCGGCGGAGCTCTGACCGGGATGGGGGACTCTAGGGGGGAGCGAGAAGGAGGAGAAACACGCCAAAAGGATTCGCGAACGGGGGTTCGCGGATGACGTGTACCGCAAAAGGGCCGCATATGACCAGGAAGGGGAAGCGGGTGGTAATGGCGCCGAAGGGAGGCGGGCGAAAAAGGCTGACGGGAAGGGTCATGTGTGCGGCAATGGGACCGTTCACGACCTTGTCGGGGGGCGCGGCAACGGGTCCGCGCAAGAAAGGGGATAGGTGTGCGGCAACAGGGCCGTACACGACCTTGTCGGGGGTCGGATGCGGCAACGGGGCCGTACACGATCTTGTCGGTGGTAGGATGCGGCAAGGGGGCTGCGCAAGAAGGGGGGGGGGGGAGCGTGCCGCAACGGGGCCGTTCATGACCTGGTCGGGGGCCGCGACTACAGGGCCGCGCAAGGAAGGGGGTGTGCGGCAACGGGGCCGTACACGACCTGGTCGGGGTTGGGACGCGGCAGCGGGGCCGAGCAATATGGGGGAGAGGTGTGCGGCAGCGTGGCCCTACTTCACCAGGATGGGGGGGTGACGCGGTAACGGGGCCGCACAAAGAAGGGGGGGGCGGAGGGGGGGGGGGGATGGGGCTGCAACAGGGCCGTACACGAATAGGCTGCCCGGGGGCGTGAACGTGGTATCGTGGGGGGGAAGGGGGATGCGGCAACGGGGTCGTACACGACCAGGCACGGGAGATAATCCGGCGAGGAGGCCGCACAAATCAGGGGGGATTGGGGGTGCGGTGACGGGGCTGTACACAACCAGGCTTTGGGGGGGGCGCGGCAAGGGGACCGCGCAAACAGGAGGGGGTGGGCGGGCGGGAGGACGGGGTTGCAACGGGGTCGTTCACGACCTTGCCGGGGGGGGGACGCTCGACCTGGTCAGGGGGGGATGCAGCAACGGGGTCGCGCAAAAAGGAGGGAGGGGTGTGCGGCAGCGGGGCCATACACGACCTTGTCGGGGGTAGGATGTGGGAACGGGGCCGCGCAAGAAATGGGGGGATATATGCGGCAACAGGGCTGTTCACGACCTGGTCAATGGGCGTGGCATCGGATACGCGCAAGAATTGGGGAGATGTGTGCGGCGACGGGGCCGTACACGACCAAGGGGGGGGGGGAATGCGGCAATGGGGCCGTACACGAGCTTGTCGTGGGTGGGATGCGGCAATGGGGCCGCGCAAAAAGGGGGGAGAGGGGTGCAACAACGGGGTCATGCACAACTAGGCGGGGGGGGACACGGCAACGGGGCCGCGCAAACAAAGGGGAGGGGGGGGTGCGGCAACGGGCCGCACATGACCAAGCGGGGGAAGGAACGCGGAAACGGGGCCGCGTAAACTAGGAAGGGAGGGGGCGGCAACCGGGCCGTACACGACCTAGTCGGGGGGGGGGGGACGCGGCAAGCGGCCGTGCAGAGAGGGGGAAGAGGTGTGCGGCAACGTGGCCGTACACGACCAGGGCGGGGGGGGGACGCGGCAACGGGGCCGTACATGACCAGGCAGGGGGGGAATGTGACAACGAAGCCGCGGAAGAGGGGGACGGGGGGGGGGGTTGCAGGAACTGGGACGTACGCGAACAGACGAGGGGAGAACGCGGCAGAGGGGCCGCGCAGAACGGGGAACGACGAGGCAAAGCAAAGTGGGCTGCGGGGCAACGAGGGAGAACGGGCACGACGGGGAAAGGGCGGAGAAAGGGGTCGCGCAAAGAGAAGGGGGCGGAGTGAGCGGCAACGGGACCGCGCACGCTCATGGAAGGTGAGCCTTCTGCAACGGGGCCGAAAGGGTGAGGCGTGGAAAGGGAGCCATTTGGGAGAAAGGAGGGAAAGAGCGCAGCAGCGGAACCGCGCACGAGCTAAAAAAGGCAGAACGGGACGTGCCCTTACTGTGGAGGGGCGCTATGGAGCGCCTGGGGAAGACAGGGGGAAGACGCAGATGAAAAGAGATCGACGGTTGGGGGTCGTGGCTGATTTCGGGGGAGAGATGTGGATAAATATAGGAGTGGGCTTGGGGAAGGTGGGGTGGGCGTTGGGAAGGGTGCCGTGGCTTCTGCAGCTGAGCAAGCTGCATCTGAATGGGCAAGAGAAAGGGGGAGGGGGGAAGACGGTTCGTGACGCGGTTCAAGATGGACCTAGCGGAGTTGGGGGAAGAGGTGCGGACGCAAGTGCTGAGGCTGAGGCGGAGGGTGAACACGTGGCCGACGGCGGAAGAGGCCGGGCCCCTACCAGTACCAGACTTCAAAGCAACGCGGGCGTGGCTGGACGTGGCGGCCCTATACATGGCACGGAGGGTGCGAGGGAGGGCTGGGGGAGGGAGAGAGGGGGAGGGGGGGGAGGGTGCGAAAAGGGCAACCGGCGGGGGCAAGCGGGGCGGGGGGAGAGGGGAATAGCAGGAGAATGCAAAGGAGCGGCGGTTAACTTTTATCACGAGCAGTGGGGGAGGGCTGTCTCTGCTCTGCTGCAGCTTTTCAGGATTCAGGCAGTGGAGAAAGGAATCAGGAGGGCGCATGCGGAGGGGGGGAACCAGGCACGAGTAAGGAGGCCGCTGACGTGGGAGATGATCAGAGTGATGGAGGAGAGTATCAGCTCGTGGGGCGTAGGGGGGAGTATCGTGTGGATCGGGCTGGCACTGACGAATCAGCTGCTGCTGAGGGCCTCGGAACTATTCGCGGAGGAAAGAGGAAATGTGCATGAGGTTTACTGCTTGAGGAGGGGGGATGTGGATTTCTTCGAAAAAGGGGTGCAGCTGGGACCGGGAGGGAAGTAAGCCGCGGATACGGTGGAGATCCGTTTCAAGGGGGGGAAGGGAGACCAGGGGAGAAAAGGCGCGGTAGCCGTGAGAACAAGAGGATCTGGGGGAGTCGGGGAGGGTGTGGAAGCGAACGTAATGGACCTTATGGCGGAGCTAGTAGGCTACTACGGGAGGACGTCTCCGGGGGGGGGGAAAGCCACACTGATGACATACAGGAGCGGGGGAAGATGGAAGGTATGGACGAAGGGGCAAGCGACGTTTTTCTTAAGGAGCGGGCTGGACAGAGTGGGGAGGTAACGGAAGAAGCAAGGGAAGGGGGCAGTGGGAGAGCTGGTTCCAGAGGAATTCGCGGTGCACTCCGGAAGGATAGGGGGAGCGACAAGGCTGGCGGAGATGGGAGCACAGCCGTGGGTGATCCAGAGAGAAGGAAGATTGGCGTCGCAGGCATTCATGGGGTACGTGAGATCGAATATATGGAAGACCCCCTTTGGGTGTCAAGGATAGTGGTAGGGAGGTCAGGAGCGCCGGGCAGACAGCCGGGGCAAGGGACGAGATGGGGGAGGGGGGGGGGGGGGCGAGGGTAGAATAAGGTAGGCGCGGGCGTAGAATGCGGCTTCCGAATGGGCTTCTGGTTGTTGAGGTTATCTGTCGGGTAGGGGGGCAGGTCAGCCGCGTACAATAGCTGGGAGAGGGAGCGGGGGAGGGAGAGGGGGCCAAGGAAAACCGGACGAGGGTGAGCCGTCAGTTTCCATCCCCCCCACCCACCCCCGCGGGGCGGGAGAACACCATGATATTAATGAACACGCATATTTTTGTGAAGAGGAGACCAAACAAACAGTTGTTGTTGTTGTTGTTGTTGTTGTTGTTTGACACGCTACGCACCGGTCATCTTCCCTTCTTCCCGAAATCAGTGTTGTTTGTGGGAAGAAACGTCCTCCCCCCGAGACAAAGGCGAGCCATCCTAAATGGCGTGACCTTGTGCGTCCCGCCACATACGCACGTATGGACCAGATCGTAAACAGCACAAGCAGCAATCACATCTGTAGCAGGTACGACTCTTTGAGTGCAACTTTGCCACAGCGCTCATCCGCTCTCTGCCGTCATGTGTCTTCGATGATATATGTTTTCCCTTTTAAAACATGTCGCTCGACAGATCAAAACACGCCGGACTTGGCGTTACGGTGACGGGGACGGCTCGGCGGGCGAATATCTACCTCCACTTCATTCCACCTCTGTCAATATAGTAGTTCACCCTGCGTCCACCCGTTGTCCTCCTAGCATCACCCGTACATCTCTCGATTCGTGCAAGCAGAATCCGTAGGCAACAACGCGTGGCAAAATAGCACCGGCCGCGTGGACCACGGGGTAATGGTGGCAACGCGACAGCTACAATGATCAGGCACGCGACGACCGTGCTTGGTGAGCGTTCGACTCATGCCACTAGCGATCAGGGAAGTGTCGCGTCGTTGGACGCGATAACGCTCATGCGCGATGTTCAAGCCGCATACGTGATTAAGATCGACGAGCTGTGAGCGGAACAGGTGTGAAGCGGGAGAAAGCCACGGCGGAGGAGAAACGAGCCGCGGATATGTCCCACCAGCTGCACAGCGGGCTCGATGAACTCAAGAATCGCGATGGCGACGACCATGACGAACCGGCGAGACCCACCCTGTGAATCGAGGAACGTGTGCATTGTGCAGCAAGATGCAACATTAACGACCTCGAGGGCTGGGTCACGAGCTGGTGGGGTATTCTAATGGAGCCGCGTTGCTTGTTTGCTCTCGTAGCGCAACTAGGGGGCCGATGTTACGGGGAGTTGAGAATTCTATGCAAACGAAGAATTATTGTTATTTCTTGACAAAGCTCCGAAGATATCCTCCTTGTTTGAAGCTTTATTGTTACACATAACACATAAAAATTTAGCAGGCGTAAAGAACTCACCGAAGTTCCGAGCGGGTACAAAACGTGCTGTACCGGTACCCCGAGTAATGTGGCCACGGGCGTAGAGAACTTCCAGAAGTTCCGGGTTCAGGTATTAATGTCCTAGAGATCTTCTAGAAGTTCCAAGCACGGGCGTGAATCGCCAACATAACTTACAGAAGGTTTTTGTCATTAGTCTAGATTCACAGCTCCTATTTTTGACATTAGGTTCACAGGTGTCCAATTATATGCGTTAGCTTTTGATTCGGTTGAAGCACATGCGGTGCAGAAATTCGATTCGAGTTTTATTAATTGCGTGAGCAATTCGCCTTTTTACCCAGCTGTCCTCTTGCAGCTACACTCAATGCTCTCGAGGCATCTCCTTCCTTCCGTATACCTTCTGAATGTTTTTGAAGCAAAGCATTGCGTTCTCCTCAGACTTGCTAGCACGACTACAGCAACTAGGTCATTGTCAAAAAGAACAACGCATTCAATCGTACACTCTAATCACGGAGTCCCCCCACACATAAACCGTTTATCACTAGACTACATCACAGACGAGTCGGACCGTTTTTGCACGTACTTCTGGCGTGGGCGAGCTATTCAGGTGACGACATCCCCGGGGAAACTCCAGCAGCAACCCTTCATCACCACGTATGATCCGAAATACTCACAGACTAGAATATTAAATCATGAACTCTTCAGTCCATTGGTGTCTACTTGATTCCTAATCTCCATCTTGAGCACCCTACGTATCTTTATCTATATATGTCTAGAGAAATACAATATACCGGGAATATCGGTGTGTTATTTCTCGTCGGTATCGTGTATTTTGAAGTCGTTACCAACTACCCACCAAACCTATCGGGGAACGTTGCAGGGAATGTTGCAACGAGCTTTGCTTTAGGACGGTCTGGTGGTAAGTACAACCCGTAGAGTACCCCTGCCCATAGCATGGCAAAATATCGTGTTGACCAGGTGACGGTCAGCCCTACCCTTATCACTCCCCACACCTTTTTACCTCTTCTTACATCCCCTTACTTCTGCTCCTCTTTTTCGTTTCCATTTTTTGGCCACATAAGCGCAAGTGATCTTAACAGACACTCCGGTGCCACCTAAACTCCAAGCACAGACAGAGCCTCTAGACGTGTCAGTATTTCAGGTTGTAGTCTAAGCCTCGCCCATTGATCAATATATCTACTGGCACACCGCAACGGCGTTCCGCTGAGTTTTCCAAGCTTTTCCGAGCAGTTTAAGGGAGGATCTGCGTGCATACCATCAAGTGCGGAGGAAGTTTAGAAATTTTCTTCAAGGATCAAGATTGGCCTCGACGCAGCATAGGCATTGCATCTACGAGCACATGAAGTACGTCCAGGATATTGGAGAGAGTATACTGCTTTCACGGTGTACACAAGGAGCAGGTAAGAGGACTGCTATCGTGATATGTAGCAGATAGGGATCCCGGGTTCGCGAGCGCTATGGGGCGCGCAAAGTCGTTACTACAACCGTCATCTTCAATCTACCCATTACTAGGAAGTACGTCAAAGAGTTTGTCCTCGTGCATTTGTTTCAATAGGACGGATTGACTAAAATCATCCTGTTGACCCTGATAGCTACACTGTAGTTGTAAGGGGAATCGCCGACCTATATCCTTGATGAGGACACACAACTCGTAATGCGTGCGATCGGAGTATCACACACAGCTTTCAAAGATGAGTTTCGACGAAATCTTCGATCTCACAGCTGGAGTGTATTTTCATTTGTTTCAATAGGACGAGAAGGTCGCGATCTGTAAACGTGCACCGACATAGTCGTGTAGGCGAATCAGCCGAAACGAAGCATAAATCTCCAGGTGTTTTGACGGTTACATGCTAAAAGCATGTGTCAGACAACGAGAAAATGTTTCAGCATCTGCTTGGCGCTACCATGCTTCAAGTATTTACATGTATCATAATCATCCATGCGTCATCCCGGTACCTCTGATGTGATGGAAGGGCGACCATGTACCGAACCGGAATATGTTTTCCCTCTAGACTACCATCTATCGTGAGAAGAACTACACGAGCTGTTACACGCAGTCTGGACGTGGGCGAGTCGGGCACGCAGTCCGGCACGAGGGAAACACCGCCGGCCGACACACCTGCAAATAGTCTACACACCCTGGCGCAAGAGCATCACCTCCAGAAGATGTGGGGTATATCCCGTACATCTTGGATATTTTCATCCATCATCTTCATCTGTACATGGGTCTCTGCCCACAGCAATGAGGCGTCCAAACGCCTGTACGACAGTTGTGATCCACTTGAACTGCACGCAGCGATGTACCACGCGCAGAACAGACCAACACGTCAAAAAACACGTTGAAGTTGTTGTGGGGACAAAAACGCAGCGAATGCCGTCATCCTCGTCTAGGCCTACTACATGGCCAGTTCTACATCAAAAGTATAACTCCTGCCAGTACTAACATCATCTACAACACGTCACCCACTGCTACCCGTGCTACTACGGGAACATCAAACCGAGAAGGCATCGGCGACATCGTAGGCGTATTTCTCATCGCACAGCAGTTATCATCCGGCACCAGCTTCGTCTGCTACCAGGTATCATCAGCGACTACGCGTTCAACAGCATTACCGGCCACTACAAGGAGCATCGCCATCTAAAACAGAGGCTATCACACACCTACGTCATCTACACCGTCAAACAATACGGGGCTCACCTCTCGAAAGCATCCTTTCTTTGCCTCGAGCTGACGGACATCAAGGCGTGATTCCAGATTTTTTTTACGGAAAACATCTCATCTTCTCCACCGAGACGGACGACTTCGCCCACCGCCATCCAATACATCAACCGCGCGACAATATCCTCACCACGGATAACACCGGATGCATGGCTGCTAGCATCTCAAGCCTGTTCTGAACCAGCTATATTGTTCGTGAGCTACGAACCAAAGCGTGCAACGAGTTCGATCGGCATCGCAGCAGACATCACCAAAGAAATACAAAGTCATGTGTTCGATTCTTTTCCACCCTCCTGTTGAGGACGGTTGGGGACGAAAAGGGTTAATTGCACCGCATTTCATATTTCCGGGCTTGAAAACGTCACCAGCAACAACAACAAGCTGGAAAAAAACCTTCCACGAACAACACCAACCAACGCGCAATGACCGCGAAAGGACAGGGCACCAGTACTCCTGATCAGGTCTACACATCCGTCTTCATCGATCAGTGCCATCATCATCATCTACACCACAATCAACGACCTCTACACAACGGTTTTTCAGGCTTCAACAGCTGCGATCGGGAAAGGAGTCTTTAGCACCAGCAGCAGCTACATCATCATCAACAACAACAACAACAACAACAACAACAACGACGACGACGACGACAACAACAACAACAACAACAACAACAACAACAACAACAACAACAACAACAACAACAACAACAACTACAACAACAACAACAACAACAACAACAACAACAACAACAACAACAACAACAACAACAACAACAACAACAACAACAACAACAACAACAACAACAACAACAACAACAACAACAACAACAACAACAACTCGAACGCGAGATAGGTTTTTGCCTTCGTATAATTCGTTTTTTGTTTCGGGGCGTACATTTTCTCTTATTAATAGCACTTTTGTTTTTGCTTTACGCGCAGTACGTAGCTAATTTCACATTTGTACCTACTTACACTGCTCTCATCTGCTGATGACGATACGTGTGCTCTTTATTCTATAATACTCGACTTGCTTCGTATTTTACCCCTGTGTAGTCTCGTCATTCAGTGTAATATTTTGAGGCTTTGTAGTATTATCATTCAGTAAATTATACGAAGCACGTACCATGAAAGCCCATACAAAGCATGGTGATTGCGTACTGGACTCGGCTTCTTCAAGTTTTCATATATTTTCACGTACGAGTAAAAATGTCATGAAAATTAAAAATACACTCCAGCTTTGAGATCGAATATTTTGTCGAAACTCATCTTTGCAAGCGGTGTGTGATACTCCGATCGCGCGTGTGACGGGTTGTGTGTCCTCATTAAGGATATAGGTCGGCGACTCCCCTCGCAACTACATTGTAGCTATCAGGGTCAACAGGGTGATGTTAGTCAGTCTGTGCGCGGAAACTATAAAACCCGTATCTGAGGGGGACAAAACCTGGCAGCTGTGGAAGGAAATGCATCTGTTTATCAAGTGAATCCTGTAAGTCGAACACCGGTGAGGGGAGAGCGGCGTTTTAAGGGGCGTGGGGGGCTGGTTCTGATCAAAAGGGAACGGGGGTGGCGGGGGCGCAGGCGGGGCAGCTCAATTTGTTTGTGGAAACTATAAATCCTTCAAGGGGGTAAATCTGACGGGTTTGGAAAAAAATTACCTGTTGTTGTAGTAATACGAGCACCTTAAAGTTACAGACTGCAGGAAGGTGGTAAATGCACAAAGCAGTACAGCACTGAAGATATGGCAATGTCACAATTTTTGTAGGTGGTACATTCACAGTGCAGTGTAACACTGGAGACATCGTAAATTCAACCTTTCTGAAGGTGGCACATACATGTAGAGTGTAGTTTAGCGTTTAACGTGCGGTAAGTCCACGATTATGATTTTCTTCAAGTTTGTATTCGCTTTAGGACTGAGGGGCCGTAGTAACAGTAGAACATATACGTTTTGACGCCATCCTTTTCTAGGATATAACACGCTGATGATCAAAACAGCATCGCAAGTATAGTTTTTTAAATGCAACTTTACCCATGGTCTATTACCGTACAACCTGTATTCGCGGACGTTTTTTTCGTAAAAGCACGTACATACATTAAGCTGAGTAGCACGCATTTTCACTGTCGTACTGGACCCGGACCAGCGTTCACACGGTCTCCTACACTACTATCATTTTGCGTGGAAGCTCATGAAAGCTTCCGTGTAAGCCTTCAACGCTTCCATGGGAGATACAGAAGCTATGGAAGCTTCCATGCAAACAATGGAAGCGGTGAAAGTTTTGAAGGCTTTCATGGAAGCTTCCACGGCATGGAAGCGTGGAATCTTCCATGCTTCTATTGCTTCCACGGAAGCTTCCACGCTTCCATGGAAGCTTTCACGAGCTTCCACCAAAAATGCAGGTAGCACAGGTGGCCCTGTTCACAGCTAAATATTTTCTTCAGTTTCATGCAACTTTAGGTATTAATTCAAAGGCCCAACAGACTTGTTGGCGCTTCATACCTGGGGTTGTTGTTGTTGTTGTTCTAACATTAACTCGCATAATCAAGTCCGTGGTCACAGGACTATTGCTCACTGGTAGTTACACCACGCGTAGTATGTTGTGACGTGAATCATCCAAATTACAGCTATTCATATTACATATGAAATTGTGTTGTGTCACTCCTGTTTGATTCTCAAAATGACATCTTCACGTCAATATTTCCGCTGTCCATTCACAGAGGTCCTACCATGTCGTACCATTTTTGATAAATTTCTCGAGTATCAAGTTCCTCAAGCTACTGGCTTCTCAACAAAGGAGGCGTATTGGAACATGGACTCTGCAGTCTATTAGTATATATATTTGATTCGTAGATACAGCCTTGAGCACACTAAGTATCTTAATCTAGCTGCAGAGAAATACAACACGCCGGGCGCCCGCTCTGTGTAATCCCGGCGGTATGTTGAATGTTCAAGTTGTGACCAACAACGGGTTCTACGATAGAGGCGTGCTTTTTTTCTGAGGTTCCTCAATCTGCGAGCTCAAGACCTCTTCACTAAACAGATTTGGAGAAAAAAGTCACTGCAACCCGGGGAAAAATCATTTGGCCAAAGTACACAACAAGAAGCATGCAAAATAGATGGCCTGCTTTTGACGATTCTGGGTAAGGGAGGCCGTCATTCAGAAACAATTGCAGACGAAAAGTGCTACCTCCATTGTAGCACGCGTCGAAAATTCCCGTCATACGTATCCGGGAACGCTGTACGAGATGTTGCAAGGAACTCAACCGCACGACGGTTTGTCAGTAAGTGTATCAACCTCTAGAGACCGATTCTACGATAGCCCCCCCAAAAACCAGCGATTTTGTTTAACAAACGTTTCATGGCTGCTCGACACAAAAAAGGGTACTATCGAAAACATACTATCCACGCATGTTCTTGTGTTGAAAGTTTTTCGATCGATGACGTCGGGGTGGTTGTCGAGGGACACCGTATTGCAGGGGACACGATCGGGAGCTGGTTTTGAAACCGGCGATTTCGTTAAAGGAAAGTTGGGGGGGCTACCGTAGAACGACTCTAGAGTATATTTGCCTGTAGCATAGGCATTGTGCCGTATTGGCCAGGTAGCGGTCAGGCCTACCTTGATCACTCCCCACACGTCCTTACCTGCTTCTGTCCTTCTTCTTCATTGTTTGGTCACACAAGCTCCACAGTTTAAATAAACTATCTTCTATCTTCTTCACAAGTGATCTTAACGGACACGTCGGTGTTACCTCTGCCACTCTTAGCACGAAGACGGAACCTCGAGACAGTTAGGTCAATGTTTCATAGTAGGATGTCACCGGATACCAAACCCACAAATACCAGGTGCATTTTGCCCGGTACGCTACGGCATGGGAACTCGCTGCTACGGCCGGCTAACGACCTCACCCCCCTTTACCCTGGAGTACAGCATGCCAGCGCCATTGATTGGCGTTGCTTTATCTCGAAACAAATGTTGCCAAAATACCGCATATACTTTCTGAAGAGCTAAACAGAACCAATGATGAAAAGCCGCCCCAAACCTATGCTGCCACTCGTTTCATGCCTCGATTCACTAGGATTGACGAAAACGCGCAGTTGCAGCTCCTTTCAACACTGCAGGGCTTTCTGTTTCTGACTACTCCTAAACGTCGGATCTTCCCAAGCAGCTTTAAAAGACAGCATGTTGAGGTTCAGCATGATGTTGTCAAGGCTGCAGGTGCCACGTTTGGCGACGGAAACGGAACACACCACCGCCTTGTTGTCAGGGAGATACGAGGCTTGAGCCATTTTGCTTCTTCCCATCTGCCCTCAAAATTGAAGTCTCCCCTACCCTCATATACTCAAACGGCACCGATATCACGTGGGAACCAACCACATCGTACAAAACCTATGTATTGAGCGAGCGCCCATACGTTCGATCGCCTATCGATAAACCAAGTATTCGACGGCAACGAGAACGGGGTCCGGTATTGCTCGTTAGACGCTTGTTGGACGGAACGTAGAATTTCGCGTTGTCTGTGGGAGAAAGCTACTGCCACATGAAGTCGCGGCCGAGGAACTTGTAAAGGCGCTCGTTGTGCGGCCGGTACCAATCCCGAAACAGCTCCACCTCTTCAAACAACTCATCGTACCTGAGCGAGATGGGTGGAAGCAGCAGGTGGGAAAGGTGAGACGGACCATCAAGATCTACTCTCTGCAGCTACTGTGTACATGTCTGTATGGTTATTTCTGCTCTAGTAGATATTGCTACAGTGGTGGCAGTTTCTGCAGTCATTGCCAGGCATTCCGCACGGTCTCGAATACGGTCGACTAGTAGTCAGTACACTACACCCCTCGTCAAACACGCGCAAATTCATAACATGCGACCTTGTGGGTAAGTGACGGCACCCGTTCCCTCTCAGGTCTTGCATTCCTAAAATTCCTGCTTTCTCGAGATGCTGGCCATGCACAGGGCCGGCGAACATGCCTTTCCAGATCAGCTGAGTGAAGTATGTATGTGGGGCAAGCACCGAGATACGGCACCTGTCGACTCTCTGCCATCGACTGGGAGCTTCTGCACATCCTGATTTATTGGCCGCACCCGCCTTCAACGAAACATGTGAAACATTGCAGAAGCCTGTAGGCGCGGCGATGCCCATATATAACAGCCCTCATGGGCAGGTCTGCAGGTATTTCGCCTCCAACCAGCTCTTGCTTCAAAACCTGTGCGGAGATTCCGCGTCCCGCCATACTGCTGGCTGGATGTCAATACATTACGAAGAAGCTATGACGAAGTCCAAACTCCCCGATATCACGGACGCTTGTACGCATTTTTACAAACCTTCCCCCCTCAGGTTTATCGCAACCGGTCTTGTGCTCGTGTGAAGAATCGTACATGTAGCTGTGTTCGGGCATACCAGCAAACTCTGTCACTGCAGCCACAACATGAGTGAAGTTCTTGAACATGTCAGACGAATCGATGATCATCACCTGAGGCGGTGCGTAGTTCGGGGAAGAGACAAAAACGTGGGCAGTCAGGCTCTGGGGACAGTGGTTTACTGCGAAAATGGCGGCGCATGAAATGCTGCGGGTGTTTGACTCGTCGAGGTGTACGGTAGTACTCGTAGGAATGCCATAAAGCGTGAGATGGACCCCCTGCGGTTGCCTATATTGAGCCGAATCGCGGCATGCATAGCGTGCTTTGCGGGGTTTCATGCGTTATCCCTTTCTGAGAGTATGGTGCATTGAACGGTGCAGAAATGTGATGTATATTGTGCAAGCTCACCACGCTTAGGAAGACGGTTTCTTCGGCTATGGTTCGAAATGTTGCTGCCAGTCCCGGACAATGCTACAGTAGGGGGGGTTATGTCGTTTTACCCCCCTTTGGTCACATTTTTTTTCAATGGCTCGGTGTCACTTGGGCGAGTGAGCACCCTGTTCCTTACGGTCGAAGTTTTTTGTGCTTCTTGACATTCTCCATATTCACACGAAAAGGGATGCTTAGCTAAGCTGCACCCCAAAGAAGTCGCCGGACGTGTTTTAACAAAGTATGGTACAGAATCACTCGCGCGAGTGGCTCATACTCGGTAGTGAAAACTGAGGGTATCCCTCTACCATAGCGTATGGCATGTGGGGAAGCTGCCGGAGGTTTCGTATAAGGAGCAACGCTGAGATTGAACGTTGTTGATGTCGCGCACTCGAATATTCTCACTACCATGGCTGAGGAACCGCCTCACCTGCGAACGGTCGAACACCCTGAACCATCTCTCGAACTGCTCGGCGTACACACCTCTGTAGAGCGGGTTGAAATTATACATTGCTTCATAGCAGGCCCACAAGTCGGACGTAGACGCATTTTCCCCTCGACAGACCGCGGTGTACGGCTGGTAGGCCTCTTCTGCCTGAATCCATGGGAGCAGCGCGTAGAATCACGTTTGCTCGAAACAGTGGAATCTCGATCTGGACCCAATCGCCGATACAACTGTACTGCTTAGAAGACATTTCTCCGTTAGAACGCGGGGGGCTGAGGGGAGTCATCTACCCGTTATACCAGGTATAGTTATTGCCCGGCGTATGCGTAGTAACTCTGGCTGTTAGGCGCTGCTGTCGGAGCTGAGGGGGAGCACATCCCCGACAATCAGGCCATCCTCAATGACTTTGATCACCTTGTTTGGGACCATTCGGTACACCCTCATTCTTAAGAGTTTACTATTTGGTCGTCTCCCTTCGGTAAAAAATATTCAAGCTTTAGCCAAATGTGCCATTGGCTTGAACGACGAAGAACAATAGCCTGCAGTTATAGTGAACAGAATACAACTAAACCTTTAAGTTCTTAGTCTGATTTCTATCCAATTTTAACCATCCTCCTTAAGGCATCATTTTTGAAGCTAGTACCCAACCAACGCTTTTGCATCGTTCAAAGCCTCCTCCCTCGAAACAGGTTAGATGAATTCTACATTTTAGTACTTGTTGGTACTGCTTTTTGGCAGCAAAGGGTGTGTGAAATTACAATACGATGCGATGTAAGCAATAGTGGCGACGAGACGTACGACCTGGTCACTGGTGAGCAATATGCCACGATCTTTCTGCGCTAGGACCAGCCTAATTCGCACACCTCCCACAACAGCATGGTTCATGATAACATCGCATTAGTTGAACTATTTGTCGATCGCTATATTTACATCCGAAGACAATAAACGACAACATAATTCACGTAGCATGCTCTATATGGTTGCTTTGGGCGAAAAAGAAACGAATCAAGAAGATTTATTTTCATATTCGTTGCGTCCACATGCACGCAGCTCGAACACCATCATACTCCCCCCAAGCGTCATTAGATCGGCCTTATTGTCGCCTTGGGCTCTACTCTAATGAGTAATAATACGCCCTCCCCGCTGTGAAGCATATCCCTGGACAGATCGAGATCTCTTGGCTGACCTCAGCTTTGTGTCGATCGAACGGAAGAAGCATTTCCACGGCCGAACATGAAGCATACAGATTAAGCTGCACTCAAAACCGGCCAGCAAAAACCAACATCGATCCGAGATTGGCGTTTTTCCCTCGTACAACCGGCCTTCAAAGGCTATGCCCCCACGCTGCTGCAGACCAATACATACGAATACACTTCAAGCGGTACAACAGTCTTCCGGTCGTTCGGCATCCGCGGCCGCGGAGCGCCTCCTCCGAATTTTGCTCGGGCATCGGTGCGAGTTTACCATTCATTCGGAGAGAAAAAAAACATCTGCAGGAAACAACACGGTCTCTACTCCCTCATGAACACAATATTCCACATACATACCTGACATGTGAACTACAAATTACGCATATCGCAACGTTGAACGAATGTAGCTTGTTCGTTGTCGGTGCATCTCCCCTGTACTCACCCTGGCCAGGTAGTCTTTAGCCTCTCCAGGATGGTGAAACAGAGTGCGGACCGCTTCGTACCTTGACCCGAAGGTAACGTCGTATTTCTTTTTGCACATGTGCATCCTCATATTGGAGAAATATCTGTCATAGTAACGAGATGGGCGTATGTATGCGCAAGTCACGCTGATGCGTTCTTTGTGCAGGGCACGGCGCACGAGCCGAATCATTTTTTGTCTGGCATTCACCCGCGGTGTCTCTGCAGTATTTCGTTAATTCTTGAGTTTATATAGGTCCATGATATTTCCCGCGTAACCGTCTGAAATCTGCTCTCTGTTCATTAGCTGCCTTCGTACGTCGGCATTGATGGCCTGCGCTCCATACTATCCATTGGAACAAAAGAATAGTTTGCCCCGATCACGCGGCATTCGTTTTCCCGAGCACGATTCGAGGCAGCAGCAGATGACGCACGCAATTGGTTTGTCGTGTTGATACAATATGGGCAGATGGCAGCCAAAGTTTGCAGTGGTAGTATTCGATGTACTTGGCGGACGTTGCAAACTAAGGATGAATTTTCTTGCCACCAGCGGGCTAAAGAGGTAAATGAAATATACCATTGCTAGGGAGCGAGAAGGGAGGAAAAAGCGAGAGGTACGTGCGTACAGCCTGCATTGACCAACTCTGGTGAATATGCGTTCCACAGAAGCGTGTGTTGACTTACACCTGCGCACAAGTCTGAAGTATGGTGTGTATGATTGTATAAAACCTATAGAGATGGGTGGATTTAAACAGCTGATATGATTAGCGGTCCCACTCTTCCAAATGTTGAGTTGAGCCCTCATTGGCTCAGTGTACTATTGCTGCTCCTTTAGTTGTCTTCGGGTGTGCATTTTCAGATTGTCTTTCCTTCTTCGGCGGAGACGACGATAATATAAAATATATACTTGTGCCTGTTTTACGACTGCTGCCGAGGGCCCATCGACGGCTCCCACCTTGACATGCTCTACCACATGATAGGGGTGCCCTTCTGTTAGTTATCTTTGGCTGTTTCTGTTTCTTTTTTTCGAATGACAGAGCTGCTTAACCCAAAAACATCGTAAATACGCCATCGCTTTGCATAATGCTCATCGCGTACTTGGGCCATGGGATTCTTCATCCAGTGGCAGTTTTACATTTCCCCAGGTAACATTTTTTGGGAGAGATCTTACGCTTTAAAATTGAAGAACCTCAGGAAAAAAGTGGCGCACCTCTGCCGTAGAACGCTTCTACAGGTACATTCATTTACGAGGAACGGCGCTGGCCGACCTACCGTTTCTTGGAGAAATACGAACTAATCGGTAGATACTAGTCCCTACTACCCATCATTTTTTTTTGTCTGATGACCTTCCTGTACGGGAAACACGGCCCCGTATTTGCAAATCCGGCATTCGTAAAATATGATGCGTTAAGGTCAAGAAACACGCGTACGTTAAGCGATCGCGTGATGATGGCCCTTACTACGATTGTTCAGTAGGATAATAGTCCATGCTGCGGAACATTGAGCAGATCGGCTGCTGTACTGGCGAGCAATGATTACCGGCTGGTTCACAGTACCCAACCCCACAAATATTCCCCGGCGAATGTCCACGCCGTTTTTCGATTCAGACCGTGAAATTTTGGCACAGGTCTTCTTTGTGCCCATGTGACGACTTCACCCGTGTGTGTGTTTTTTTATATTGATTTTCGTCAGTCACGATTTTTCGGAAAATTTGGACCACCTCAGCTAAAATATTTTTGCCGAAAACAAAAGTGACCCCCGCTCGGAGGTCAGACCTCGGGATGGGCAAGTACAACATCTGTGCAAAATTTCAGGATATATTTCATCAAAAACCGCTACAACAATTGGACACTTGGGCTTTTGTGCGTAAAAATGAGTAGGAGACGCTATTTCCTTAAATGGCTTGGTTTTGGTGTAGGAACCCGTTTTGTCGCTATATTCTGCATGGTGTTGAACATAGGCAATTCAGATCTTGTTTTTCGTTGCGCAAAGCATCCTACAGACATGCCTTGGAGTACGGCCGACCGGATCGTGCAAAATGCGGCGCGATTGCTTGTCGCCCCCGCATTTGGAAAAAGCCTAAATAATTTTATTCTAAAATTTGAAGGCCTGTCATTGGTGGATGCGATTTTCGCTCTTAGAGACAGCCTTCGGCCGGTGTAAAGAATAATTGGCCTTTTCACCTTCTTGCACTTATCATGGGGGTCAGTATGATACCAAACATTCACTCTTTTGTGACTAGATATTGAGAGCGGCATTTATGAGGGGGATATTTTGTTTTATTTTGCTTGAATCAGCCTGTCTGTGCCATAAATAATAGCAGCACAGTAGTTCCTAACATTCACCGCTTTTGGTATTTTGCAAAACCCACATGAACGTGATACAATCACCCAGCCTTGTTCGTTTCCAACCGAAGTGGTTTTCATCGAGGCCATCCTTCTCCTCAGAAACCCCCATTCTCATCCCGGACCGGAAATTATCCGTGCCCGGAACGCAGCATAGGGTGGCGAGAACAACCCAAATCCCTGTAAAATCGAATTTCATGTGAAAACCTAGAGCGAACAAAGCACCTGTCTGTAGGATCCCGAAGAACGACGACGAACTTGCCGCCAGGACGGACCATCTTTATTCGGTAAGGCGCTAAAGGAGAAAAAATGTACCGCGGAGCCGAGTCCACGATTACCTTGTCAGCCCGAAACGTGCCCGACCTCTTGTCGAAGAACGAGCATTTCTTGATATTCACATCGGGGACGTCCAACGGCAGCACGGGCGGGGTCGTGTCGGGAGGCACACGTGAGCTGTGGCTCTCAGTGGCTATTCCGGTGCAAATTTCAAGGTCCAAGCTACATGAATCGCACCACCCTGCATAGGTTGTTCACACCAAGTTCACGGCCTCGTATATTTTGACACTAATTTATCTCAAAACAGATACTCATTTTTGCCTGCTATTGTTTCTGTTTGTGCTGCTGCTGCTGTTCTGCTGAACGGAAAGGTCGCTTCATACTCTGCGTGGCGTCTGCAGTCAACAAATCAAATAGGCCATCGCTTCGCGTTCTATTGTGGGTTCCGACGTGTGCGATGAAGTCAGAAGCACCCACGCAATCGGGATAGGCTGTATACCAACGGTAGGTAGGCGGTCTCCGCAGCTCCTACACGTACGACGCTGGGCGATTCCAATGCCTATTTACGACTAAGGCTGCGGTAAGTTGGATACCCTATGCAGGTTAGATTCTGTTGCCACTCAAGCCCGAATTTTCTATATCGATTTTTGTGCAAAGTGCAACTATTAGTTTCATGACCGTGAACACCACGAAAGCAATCACAACAATATAATTATGTTAGCCATTTCGGCGAGTGGCTCTGAGCCGTTGACAAACGAAACGTTTTTTTAGTAAAAATGGCTACTTCACTACACCCCCATGCAACACCCTGTGGTTTTCGCTCAGATATCTTCCGTACCTTGGTCGCAAACATTTTCGCGTACTCGGCCAGGATTAGCCCAGCATCCTCGTAACCAAGACTCTTATCTAGACCGTCTCCCTCCCAATTGCCAACCGTTGGGTAGCTGTAGGAAGCCGAAGGTTAAAAGCAGCAAACGAAGACGGGGGAATGACGTGAGATACGGGTGAGGCATGGATGGGAGGAAGGGAGGGGAGACGAGAGGAATTGTGGTCTTCCCGGTGAGGTCGTAGAAGAGATTGGGTAGACTGGAGCAGACCACCCAGCACCACATAGGAAATACATTGTTTGAGAAACGACGAGGCGTTATCTTAGTACGAAGGGATTCGAACAAAGGAGAGGGCGCTCAACACAGCGCACGTGCGATTAATGTGCAAGTGATCGACTGGGCAGGGAAGCAGAGTGAAGGGTTGCTACGAACGCTGTTCATCATCGATCGAGGGACCGAGCTATGCCCGCGATGTGGTAGTTTTTACAAACTGGGGCTTTCTCCTCACGGGGGCAATCACGAGACCGACGAAGGCGGTCATTCAGAGGGCGTCGCATTCGATATGCTCGACGCGTACATATACTACTGTACCTAGGAACAACATACTGAGGGGTTCGCCAAGCTCCGCGGTTTTCCTCAAGTTGCAACCTGCATTCTGAACTCTCGGTTGTTTCACCCCTCTCGTGCGTCGATTCCAAATCCGACCGCGGTTGCCGCCGCTCTATCGCTTCAACATTGGAGCGCAACCGATTCAGCTAGCGCAGCAAAAACAACGCGGCCAGGATCCCGAAAAGAAGGTAAAACGCTTCGAGCTGCAGTCCCCTGCAGTTCTAAAGAAGTGCCCAAACCTTAACAGTGGTTCTCGGTCTAGGGGCAGCCACAGTTCACCATCTCACAGGCATTTTCGGGCGCCGATGCTCGACGAACCCTAAACGTCGGAACAGGCTTGGCGCGCGGTGATTGAAGCCGCCCCAAACATTGACGACGCCTAAGACGGCATTGGCAACTAGCTCAAGTCCACGCGAGATCACACAGCAATATTTTGGATGCCCCGTACGGAGGCATTTCGCGTACATATAACACCAGTTGAAAAATGAGTATGACACCTGCAAACAAAATCCTTACTTCGAACGTTAGACGAAAATCAGCAAATATCCAATAATGCGGAGCTTTTTGCGTGCTTCTAGCCTTTTTCTGGACTCCATAACTAACCACCCCTATATTAGTGTTCCTCTATCTTTCCTTCCAAGACCTGCGCCAGACAACAATGAGAGTTCTGTCATCCGCTTGGTGAGCAGCAAGATTTCGGTGCAAACCGATTTTTCATCGGTGATGTACCCGTTGCATTAGGCTACCGGGCGTGAATTGAAGAATTTCGGCGATTCCGGTATCGTTTGGTGTTGCTGGCTCGCAAGTTCGAACTCACGAAAACATTTCGTGAGTCGTTTCTGGCTGCCTACGACTGCTGGCCGGCGCATCCGATCATACCCCCGTCTAGGAGCCTCCCTCCTATTTTGCCGGCCGCGGTTGCTTGTGGGGAGCTACATCTGCCCGCTAGTGAAGTGCATACGTTGTGTTGGGGGTTGTCTTCTGTTTCATTTTGTGTACCCCAAAAGTCGAGGTGTGGACCTCTGCTGAAACCAAGAGGGACCCCGACCTGAAGCGACCCACGGCATCTGTAGATTAAGCCCATTTTTTCATGTCTGTGCTCCACGAACCAGCCGAAGCTCTAAACGCGGCGCGTTAACCTAACCATGCGTTTTCCCGTTGACATATAACACCTACATGATAGCGTTACCGGAAAACCGGGGACCAGGGGATGCTTCGGTCCCCCCGTGGTCTCAAGTTTCCCATAGACCTCAAAATAGTCACAAATAATAACCTACCCGCACTAACGTCTCACTCTGACGGATTAATAACCTACCCGCACTAACGTCTCACTCTGACGGATCTTGGTCGAAAAAGTGCACCTCCTCCCCCTTTCCGCACACCATCGGGTGCGTCAGCAGATTGTGGCGCAAGTTCGTGGTGCCCCCTTTCTGTGATTGTTTGAGATTGAAAGCGGTTAGGGGTGGCACCAAAGTTCATCAAATAGCACCGAAATTGAAACAAGCAAGCATGGTTTACCTGCTTGAGGTGCATGCGAACACGGGACACCGCGCATTAGCATTTCGTGGCGACCAGGCACGATACATGAAGCTTGTTAGGGGCAACACTTTGCTGAATACGTACGGATGTCCGGCGGAAAACACGCATGCATGTGCTCCACCTGTGTTTTCTCACGCTCATCTTTTTTGTTTTCCAGCTCATCTCGTAAGATGTTCTACCCTCATCGACCTTCAGGACAATCTGTGGCCACGATTGACTTCCCCCGGTACATGCTTTCAATTGCATCGCGCATAGTGTTCTGCATTTGCACATCATTTTAACTGTTCACGCTCGTCGATTTTCTTCAAATTTGCCAACTCACGCCCTTGCGCTTTCCGCTGTTTCATAGTCATTCTCTAGTCAGGAAACAGTTCACATGAACACGAGTATCCCCTCGGCGAGGCTTGAACGGACGACCTTGACGGCAGAAGAGACGATATTCGCGAACTACTCCATCTGGGAAACCTGTTTTTCAATGAGAGATACACACCGCTAGCTACGATAAAATTTGCTACCTACAGGTTCTACGTTTAAACGGGCAAGTAAATAATAAGTCAACATCTAACGTCTAGACGTGGTACGGTATCTAGAATTGGAGATCTTTTCTTCACTTAAAAATCAATATCCGAATTTTGCTTCGACGGCGTACCCAGTAGTCTGCATACACGTATTTACAATATTGTGTGAACAAATGCCTTTGACGGGTGGATGCCTTGCTGCTCTCAAGCTTTAACAGGAAGCTGATCGAAGATACGGAGTTCAATATACCACCCGCAACGTGACGTCGAAGACATTCGTTCGCGCAACGCGACCAATGCTTTTAAAACTAAGATATTGTGACACTTGAGGAGATCAAACGGTGACATAAAATTAGCTAATCCAACAACTGCAACCCCTACCGCGAGATGAATTTCATGAGGTTGGAGTCAAAGGCTCAAATATCGGTGCATGGTGTTTTTGTTTTACAGAGGCACCAACTCGAGAATGCTTTATAGCGTGGGCCAGGCCGTGGGCAAGCACAACCTGGCGCGAGTCGGCTAGGGAGCAAAGGCAGGCATTCTTTTGGCACCAATAATGAAGGCCCGCACCGTAGTGGGAGGGGGGGAGAAGAGCCTGCTGAGTAGCCCCGGATCGGAGTTACGTCTGAGGATAGAGAAAGAGAAAGTGTGCGACGATATTTGGTGGGATGAGCATGTGCACACAAACGTATATAATGATTCGTGTTTTTAAGAGGACAGGGGTTTGGCCAGGAGTAATTTTCTTCTCAGCCTCAGACCGCTGGCCATGGGAAGCCAAAAGTTTGAAATTCTGTAAGATACCAGCCAAACATTGCCTGAACGGTCGCTTATGAATCCAAGTTGGCAGTTTTGTTTTTAAACCTTCCGGAATCCCGGCAAAAAATTGTTTCCCGCAGCGATCTTGGCCAACATCGGCTTTGAGAAATTCCCAAGCAAATCTTGGATTAGACTCGGCGCAATTTCGTGTCCTCCACACACTTCGTTGAACGAAATATACGACAGCGTCGTGAACTCTGAACGTGGCGAGCTCGTTGGGGGCTCCGATCCCCCCCTTGGTGTACAGCGCTCACTTTACGGCCGGTATTTTGTGACGGGCGTCGATCAGGCTTCTGTTTTACACGCATTTGGCTGTGGCTGTGGAGATAACTGAGCCAAACACTCTCTGTCCTCTCCCAACTGGCGAAAAACAGAGTTTTGAGAGGATGTGACGGAAGACCACAGGACAACACAAACAACCTCTCACGCTTAGGGCTTATAGATCAGGATGAACTCTTCAGCGCCGTCACCTACACTTATGTGGCCTTGTCCGGAACGAATCGGAGTGAGCATGGGTTATATCTATCTCGAGATCGAAGGTCAATCGTGTTTTGTGGGTAGTGTTGATTAAAGCTTTATGAAAAACAGACAAATTAACCTGTTTGACGCATGACCGAAAAAATATCAAGAAAAAAGTACTTCAGTCATAATTTCCACGCATAGCGACTTTACCTGGAATCGTTCAGCAGATAAACCCTAAAAATGTTTGGAAACTTGTTGGCCAAACTATCGGCTAACGACGACTACGTTGGGCGTACCTTCTTTCGTTTATCATACATTGGCAGAAAAATAATGAAGACAGTACTTTTAGTAGAAGGTTGGTCACATTGGTTTGTTTACGCCTGTGTTGTGTTTCCAAAATAAGATAGCATACGATTATATGTCCTCATTTCCCATAAGGTCGAAGATGTCTTCGCCCTGTAGATGCCGCGTCGCTTCCAGGTTTGTTGCTTGTGGTACCACTAGTGATGCTCACAAAATCACGCCGTAGCATGCAGTAGATGGTCGCTGAGGGGCGTTCATTTCCTCCATATCACACTAGATAGTATATGGCAACGCTACAACCAACCCTTTGAAATGGCAATTGAGTATCTTCATCTCATGCCTGACAAAGAGGAGACGCGGCCCGGAGATTGCTCACGTATATATAAAGAGGGTGGAAGCTAGGGATAACGTACCCGTACGGTTTGACGTCACAAGCAAGTTCGGAGCGTTGCAGATGATACATTTAAATGCTCATCTGCTCTGAATAGCTCCTACTAAGTTTATGGGGGACGTGTGCATAAGTCAGATGCTACTTTTCTTTATTTGTACGGTACACACTATTCCTAGCAGGCTAGTCGAAGAAGCGTTATGGTTTTGAGTGGCATTCCCGGGGGGGAGACGGCTCCATTGTTGCCGGACAAGGACACCCCCCCCCCCCCACCCCCTCATCGCCTCTTCCCCCACCACGTTCCACTTGTTGAGGATGCTCACGTACTTAATGACGAGGCACACATGTAACCGTATTTTATGGAGGCTTCGACAATATGGATATCGATATTGATTCCTATTATGTGTTGCCGAATCCGGCATATGTTCTACGAGCTCCCACGGGGCGACGATAGTCTATAAAATTATCTTTCTCCATTTGTACATCATGAGTGCCCTTCTGTGAACCTACTCCTATCCGGGCATGTACCAGTGGAGATGCACCCGACAACTCTTGTTACTTCCGACCCTGACCTCACAAGGTTACGGTAGGGGGGTAACCCACTTTTTCACTACCAGGTCTGAGCCAAAAAAGGGTATACCTCTCTCTGATCAAGGCTACGGTAGGGGGGTAACGCCATTTTTCACTACCGGATCTGAGCCAAAAAAGGGTATACCTCTCTCTGATCAGAGCTACGGTAAGGGGGTACCCCCAATTTTCACTACCGGGTTTGAGCCAAAAAAGGGCATACCTCTCTCTGACCAAAGCTACGGTTGGGGGCTACCCCCCCATTTTTCACTACCGGATCTGAGCCAAAAAAGGGTATACCTCTCTCTGACCAAGGCTACGGTTGGGGGTTACCCGCCCATTTTTCACTACCGGATATGAGCCAAAAAAGGGTATACCTTTCTCTGATCAAGGCTACGTACGGTAGGGGGGGTACCCCCAGTTTTCACTACAGTATCAGGTCTTCACTGATCATGTCATACATGTCATACTAGCGCGAGTGGCTCTGTACCTCCCTGACAAAAACACGTTCGGCGATGTTTTTATTGCAGCGTAGCTAACCATCTTGTTTCGCGTAAACATCGAGAAAGTTGAACGGCACGAAGGCCTTGTGGCCGCAAGGAACAAGGGGGTCACTCGTGCGAGTGACACCGAGCCACTGAAAAAAAAAGTGCCCGAAACAACATAACCCCCTTATACCGTACCATTCGTCACCTCTGCCATGATACCCAGTACACGGCTCCGTGTTGAACGCTTCGAGCATGCCAAGCGTTGGGTACACCCTTGCCTCCACCTGGTCTTCCACTATCACAACATGCAGCAATCGTGCTTCCAATGTGTGCGGTGCCGCAAACAACGAGAAACACTACACATGTTCTCTAATGTCGGACAGCACACGATTCCGGGATGGTGCAGTACTATATTGTTTTGGTGAATTGAGCAGGGGCGCAACACATGATTGGTACCGCACAACAATGGGTCCCCGCTCCAAAGGGTACCCGACCATTAGTAACACGGGACCACGATTACTCCTGCGCTGAAAACGTACAAAAAAACAGTGGAGGGTTTACCTGGGCTCCTATGATGGTGATGATCGGGATGGACAAAGCCGATCGATCCTTGTCGGACTTGACAATGGGCACCGGAAGCGATGCATGGCTTTTAGAGTTCTCGAGCGCGTACTCGCCAAAGCTCAAGTAGTACTTTCCGAGGTCTCTTCCCTATTTAGGACGGAAGCAAAAAATTACGCATGCACCCACACGTTTGTTAGAGACGGAACACGTGGTTCCTAGTACAAGTTTCACGCGCATCACCAGCAACGCTCGTGACTCGATATGAAGAGAATTGTTAAAAACACTCGCTTACGCTCGGATCTCGTTCTTCATAAATATGCAAATCAGTACACTAGGGTGAGCAGGGATGCGGGGGGGGTGGGGGGGGAGGAGGGTGACGGTGGAGGCGGAGGTTGGGGTGGGGTTTTTGGCCGTTGGGGGTTGTAGATATTTTGTAAAAGAAAATGGAAAAGAAATGACAAGAACAAGGAAGACGAATGCAAAACAAAAAATGGAAAAACGTAGAGCGAACGAGGGGAAAGAGGAACACAGGTAGGGAAGAGACATCCAGAAAAAACGATTGGAGAGAAACATGCAAAAAGACGGCACGACAAGAACGAATCAAAGCAAACAACATCCAGCCAACAATTTTCATTATTAGTTTTAGTACAAAATATATATAGACTACATGAATAAACCACGAACATACACAGCTGTAACATCGAAAAATTCGTTGAACCTCATCTTTGCAAGCTGTGCTAAAATTTCCGACCATGCGTACAACAGTACTTCGTGTCTGTCCTCGTTGATGATACTGTTCGGGGAATCCCCTTAGAACTAGCTGGTGCACAAGGGTCAACAGGGTGGTGTTAACCAATCTGTGCACGGACACTATCAAACCCGTTTTCGAGGGGGACAAACATTGTGATATGTGTGATCGACACACCGTATTATTCAAGTATTCGGATTTTCCCACCTGGAGCCCGAAAGGTTCCGGGAAACAGCCCTTTTCAACGAAATACTTACTGAACAAAAAATCATCATGGTACCGCGGTAGGTATCATAGTAGTGCATTTGTTTATTGAATTTCGGTGACACGTGCGTACATAGGTAGATGAGGCAAGCGCACGCATGACTGAAACGAGGGGGAAGTGATCACGAATACAACGCCAGGAAAGGTTACACATAAGAATTACGAGTGGTTGCGTCTCCGGCTTCGAGGGTGGTAATATACTACTTCGGGCACATCGACATAGTTTGTACTAGAGGGGAAATCGTTTCTGATATTAAACTGCGCCGTGCGAAGGTCGTACGGAGTGGTAGACGATATTCTCAGAATAAAACAGTGTCATGCATTTGTCCCGATATCGCATCGGCTGGTGGTTCGTTTCCTCGAGAAGAGAAGTGTAAGCGGTGTGGAGGGCGTGTTTTGTTGCTGTTTCTGTGCGCCTGTCGCCATGCGAAGGTCGTACGTAGTGGTAGACTGTAATCCCAGAAGAAGCCAGTGGCATGCATTCGTCCCGATATCGCGTCGGCGGGTGGTTCTTTTCCTCGAGGAGACTCGTGGGAGAAGTATAAGCGGTGTGGAAGGCGTGTTTTGTTGCTGTTGCTGTGCCGCCTGTCTCCGTTTCTGAAGCGGTCGTGTTGGTACTTTACAGACAGGTAAAGCCGGGCGATCGATATTATAGTGCACGCACCTAACAAAATATGATAATCGACCCTAAATTCGTTTAACTCACAGACGATGATATCGTCAGAATAATCTTACAGAAATGTTTTATGTTGCTTCCTACTCGACCTGCTTCTTGCCGCTGATTGTTGATATGGTCATCTCTAGTCAGATATATAGAGCCGGTCGCCCAAGTGGTCTAGTGGTTACCCTTGAATACTACCATAATGGCGTTGGTCCTCGACTTCGATGCCCACCGTTGTGAGAGATTGGACTTTTCGATTTGCCGAAAAGTAGAAAAATGATCAATTAACAACTGCTAAGAACGCCCAGCAGAGTGGGTGGGTACAATTCGACGCCAATCGACGAGGAAAGAAAATGCTGGAATCTCGTGATAAAAAAGCAGAGGCATGTGCCGTAGTGAAGAGGGGGGCAGGAGGGCCCGCTATGTGACCCCGGATCTGACTTATACTACAGGGAGGGAGGGCGAGAGTAGTGCACGGAAAATAGATTAGTTGAGAAAAAACTGATGCAATATGAGAACAGCTTTTCAGACAAGCGACACCAACCGGAAGTAACAGCAGGGTACAATGGGGGCATTCCGATTCAAGTTCACTCTCTGTGACAAGCCGAAGCAGGCGCTCATTGCTATTATTTGTGGGCATTTTATGGCTGAAGGTATGCGGGGACATGGCGAATTGGAAGCTGTTATGTCCCGGATGGCTTTATCGCTGACCCTCTGTGTACCAACTTGAATGATTCATCCTGAGGTCGAGCGAATTTCAAAGAATTGCGGTCACATGGTGAACCTTCGCCCTACGCGAGTAGTGTGCAAGAAAACCCGCGAAAAAATAGCGAGATTAGGTAGTTTTTTACCATTATATTAAGCGAACGAAATCGAGATTTTCCGCAAATGTTTTCGGTGTCCTATGAGCGACAAAAAGGTGAATATGTGCGGGCAATTATTCCATGCTCATTTGATCAATATGCGAGTCAAATACGCACTCCTTCGGCCTCATTTCAGGATTTATTTCACGGTTATGATGCTCAAGTTGTGCCAGTCCTAGTTCCACTTATTAGTATGTCTTTTTTCTTCGAACATTTATTTTTGTTTGAAATTGTGCTTCTGAGCGCCCACCCCAAATCCTGGATACAAATCGATCTAATTCGTTTATTTATATTACGTTTGGTGCTGTAGTTGATGAGTGTTTTTCGTCCTCATTTTGAGCGTGCTTGCTCGGCACGCCAACCTGATAAAATATCTAAATCGTTATTTTGTGCGATCTATCGTGCAACAAGTAACTCGTCGAATTGCGCTCGCATTGCGAATGTTTGCCGTGTGCAAGAAGTGTGCGAGAAAAACGACTCGGTCGAAATAACTGTGAGCATATATTGGGTTAAGTCCTACCAGCCGATCACGAATAAGCCAGTGGGGTCGGGGTTGACAAGTCGTGCGGAGAGGTATCGACCCGGCAATATCATCGTCATAGTTCCCGCGTAGTTGGAGTTGTAGGGATTCAGAATATTTCTGAACGGGGCATGGGGCCTTATCTCCCCCTTGTGCGACCGAACCCCATTCAATGGTGAGCCTCCATCATCCGCCTAGGGTGGGTCGGCGCTATAGAGGTCGAGGTAATGAACGAGTTTAGACAACGGAACTGGGTTTTGCACACCGTGAGGGGCGGTGACGACCCGAGAAACACTCGGTTTTATTCCTCGGTTTGTCTAATATTCAGATATATAGAATGACCCATGGACCGAGGGTGTGACCCTATCGTCCCCGAGTGGAGCTGATTCAAAGATTCATGACCATCAGCCAATCGGAGATCGGCCGGTTGGTGGGGTGGGGGGTTTTCACGCTACTGTGCTCGGGGAGATATCAATCCGGATGATATCGATGTTCGTTCGCGGGATGTCGGAGTTGTATATGAGTGGATGGGACTTTCTTGTCCTCGGATGACGGAAACTTCATGTACGATCCCCGGCCAATGTGCAACTAGCGATCAGACATAAAGGCCATACCCCAGATGTATTTATTTGTCTAAAGAAAACAAATCAGCTGTGAGTACGACCGACTGGATGGTTGAAACTCAAGTTTGCAAGCTGCGTGGTACATTATATCTGTGTTTCATTTATGAGTTGATGTTATTATATTTTCGCCGAATACTCGAGCCTGAAATTCTTGACTGATGTATTCTTTGTTTAGTGTGCTATCCCGTTCTACTACTAGTATTCTACCTACTAGATTAGAGTGGTCTGCAGCAACAAGTAGCAGCATAATATTAGCCTTCGAACGATTGAATGACGAATGCAGCGACACCGTGTTTCACGTCGTGAATACCGTCAGCAAGTCTCACCACGGTCAGACTATGCATACAAAGACAGTCGGTCAGCGGGCCTCGGATTTACATACCATCATGCAGGGCGTAGCAGACGCTAGATGGCTCAGTGCGCGCCCCTCGGTGACTACGTAAAGAACGTGCAGCATACATGGCCACCATTTTGCTGGCCCTTGATTCTTGCTTTAGTCAAAACATCAAGAAACGCACTCGAAATGTCTCTTCGAGGCCAGACTAGATGGTCAGTCTGCGTGCGGGCTCCGATTTTTCCGGTCGAAATATGACAAGGCTTGGAATCGATTCACGGAAGAAATGGCAGAGGTATGTACTTCACTACTGTTAGTCAATATCGATCTCTTGGCATTACTTTACATGCTACAAGCGTAGACCGTGTGTTGTGTGGTAACGGTATTGAATCTCCATCGAAAAATGAATGGAACAAGTGTCGCTGTGTTGCCCTGCCCTAGCCGGAGCATGGGTGCCGCCGAATTCCGGCATCCATGCGGAGCCCTTGTAATCTCTAAAGTTCATGTACAACGCTAACCCAATGAAACGCAACTAACCAATGTAAGGCGAAACCCCCTTCGTCTCGTACACTGTGGGCGTCAACCATATTTTCGAAGAGCTGGTAAGCTCCAAGGGTGTGTTCGATAAGGTACCGGCATTCTCGGTACCGGTATGGATGTCGTAGCGAACTTATCAAAGTTTCCGGTGCCGGTGTTGATGTCGTACCGAACATACCCAGGCGTCCGGTACCAGTACCAAGATCTGTACCGGTCCCGATACGGACACTGGCACACACTTGAGTACATATACCGGCAGTACCGGTGGTATATACCGCCGGCAAGGTACCGGCGCACACTTGCGCTTAGGCACATAAACTGGACTAGAACAGGCGGTACATGTACAGAGCAAACCCGGTATTGGCCGGGGGTATCCGCTCAGAGGCAAATCGTACGTAACCTTTTTTCTTTTTCTTTTGTTCCCTCGCTTCCTCGTGCGTAAACGCCCCACCTACAATTGAAATCCGCCAGAGTAAAAAAAACATCTCCACGCCCTGGATATCGCCTCGTTATCGTTTCAGAGCCGTCCATGCCGATGCTGAAATTCCCACCCAACCCCCGTCCCCAACGCCCCCTCCTTCCACCCACCACCCGCACCATCGCCTAGACCTAGCACCACGCGTATAGCAAACCCCTACATCAATGCGACCTAACGCCCTCCCGGCCCCCCCGGCCACATTCCTCCCCCTCCCCCACAAGAAATATTTATAGTTTCCACGCACAAATAGACCTGCCCCACCCGTCCCCTCCCCCCCCTCACCCCCTCCCGCCCCCCTTTGGATCAAAATCAGGCCCCCACGTCCTTAAAAACTCCGCCCTCCCCTCACCGGTTATTCGACTTACAGGATTCACTTGATACACTGATGCATTTCCTTCCACAGCTGTCAGATTTTGTCCCCCTCCGAAACGGGTTTTATAGTTTCCGCGCACAGACTGCCTAACATCACCCTGTTGACCCTGATAGCTACACTGTAGTTGCAAGGGGAGTCGCCGACCCATATCCTTAATAAGGACACACAACCCGTAATACGCGCGATCGGAGTATCACACACAGCTTGCAAAGATGAGTTTCGACAAAATATTCGATCTCACAGCTGGAGTGTATTTTAATCTTTTTAATAAATTAGATACGAGTAACCTCCAGAAGTTTCGGGTACAGGTATGTCGTACAGAACTTCCAGAAGATCCGGGAACGGGTATGAATGCCTTACAGAACTTTCAGAAGTTCTATGTACGGTAATACCCGGGGTAAATACCCTTGGTACGGTTTGTGCGTACCCTACAGAACACAACCTTAGAATATTCCACCCTCTGATCTTGTGCCTTTCATGTCTGCAGAAGTATGAATATGACATAATTGTAGTCTGACATGCCAATAGTTGATGATAGGATTTTTATTCATGTTCAAGCCTCCTTGTGTTAGAATGCCCCCTTCATCTCCCCCCGCCCTTATCACGCGCTTGTGCAGAGTATTATTATGATACACGGCATTTGTATGCCGGACCGAAAATAAGGAGCAGGGAGAACGGGGTCGATTATTACAAGGCTTTTATGGCCCACAGGTGCTAAAAACATTCATATACATACGTAGTATACGATGATTTTGAGTACGTACGGAAGAAAATGGCCAATATCCCTGCGTTTGTTGTGGAGTTTACCTGCATGCCTGATGCCGTACTCTATATACGCGGTTTAGTTCGCCCAGCGGGTAGGCCCTCTACGCTTTGTAGGGATCAACAATCGGTGCCGGTTGGATTATCAGCAGGGCGCCGTCTTCTCGTCGTTCGTTTCGACGTACACGCCAATCGAGGACATAAACGAGGCTTCAAGCAAGCGCCTTTTCCTCCGAAAAGCGGCCGGCACCTCGGGAAACCATCGAGGGTTTTGATCGTCTCCGCCGGCAACTCGCACGCGTCTCCCGTGTGCGAGTTGTACACAGGAGCAGGCAAGGTCACCGGCACGGCTTTCATTCGCGCGTCCACGTCGATAACTTCTGCCGCCGGCGCTGGTATGTGTGGGAGCTGGCGAAAATGACCCGCCACCAGAATCGGTGGCATCACTGCTGGGGGTCAACTCATTCTGGGAAGTTGCGCCTTCGCTCATGCATGCTAAAGAGTCTCGGTGGACCTAGCGTACTGGAAGATGCTCGGGGCCCAGGGTGTGTGTGGCTTGGAGTGCTGCTTGGGGCGAAAGCTCCGAGGGATGATGTCACAATGTGGTCGAATCGGGTTGGTATCGTGCGAAACGTGCCGAAGTGTCCGGTACCGGGTTGATGTTGTGCCGATCTTACCGAAGTGTCTGGTACCGGTATCGCTGTTGCACTTATATCGGTACCGGCTCCGGTACATACGTGCATACCGGTACCGCCGGCACCGGTGTTGATGTCGTACCGAACTTACCGAAGTGTCCCGTAATGGTACTGATGTCGTATCAAACATACCCGAAATTTCCGGTACCAGTTTTGACGTACCGAACTTACCGAAGTTTACGGTACCGGTATTGATATCGTACCGAACTTACCGAAGTTGCCGGTACCGGTGTTGACGCAGTACCAAACTTGCCGAAGTCCCCGGTACCGGTAATACCCGCCGTTCGCCTCGGTACGTACCGTACCGAACATACCCCTGGTAAGCTCTACTGGTTTTGGGGGAGCAATACTGACTCCTCATTCACAAGGAAGGGTCGTTCGTAACGATAGGTGAAACATTTCTGTTTTTTTGGTGAAATTGCGGCATTCTACCGAAATCAACGAGGGTTGAATAATATCTAACACGAATCTCAGTTGGCTCGCAAAACAATCGTCCACCAAGTTCAGAACAGTCGGGTTTACAGCAGTAGTAGTCGCAAAGCTAGCGGAAGACACCTGCGCAGTTGTCCCACTGGAGTCGGTCTTACTCGTAGGCGTATGTCGGTGCGTTGGAGAATAAAACTCATCACCAACTCGTCGCGCTACCGCGCCCAACGTGACAAAAGTCTCCGATACTACTTCCCTCAGCGAGCTCGTTTGGTCAGCCCGGGACTTATCTAAATTGAAGGCACGCCGCGGGCGCAAACAGCCATATGAAGGTAAGCCCGCCGCTGGCGAAAATCAGAGATAGGCACAATTAAAGGCTAATGCCCGAATGGCAAAACCGTGCTTATATATTTAAATATTATTCCACAAATACCTCCCTAGACATGTCTTCAACCTGATGAGCCCGCCGAGGCTCGCCCTGGAAAATTTTCAAGTATTTTAGGGCTTCAGACATAATACATATCTCTGGCTCAGCACATACCTGCTGTAACATAGTTTGAGCTGCACCTTCGTTTTCGGAGACGAACCACTAGACGATTTACTTGGAATCAGTGAGTATTTCCCCTTTGGACCTGAACTACAGTAGTGTGCAGTTGCACACCTGCGAGTACTACCAGAAAACGAGTACTCGCGAAATCTCGACAAGAAAACCGGGTACTCACGAGATTTCGGGGACATTTTAGATGACCAAGGTACTCGTTGAGAAACGAGTTCACAAACTAAAAATGCAACTTGATTCCGTGAAAATGTACACCACAGCTGAAACCACACACCCCTTAGATAACCCCCCCCCCCGTACATGATGAGCACACCCGGTGATATATCGTATATTTCGTTTTTCGACCATCACTTTACCACCGGAGGTATGTTGAACACCACACCCCCTCCGGAAAACGCCTGAAAACAGTACCAAACCTGAAATTTCAAACCGTCTTGTGGATACCTTCCACCCGCGGCGCCGGTTCGGACACCAGCGCGGACGCAACAGCTGTGCCCCATCGCAGTGATCCGAACGAGCCCGCGGCCCCAATCCAACTGGTACCTTCTGCTGCCGCGCCTCGAGCGACGATCACGTCGTTTTTCTCCGGGATCAGCCCGCTCGAGTACCGGTGCTGGTGCGAACGATACCCTGCATCTTGACTTCCGCCGTGCCCCAAGCCCAGACTGTTGAATTACGGCCAGAAACATAACGTTGTTTCTACTAGGAAACGATGTCGCTAAACTCTTCTGTCTAACTATACAAAAATATGTAATATACTGAAGTTATTATTATTACGCATTAGTCTAGACTAAAAAGAAAATGAAGAATACTTACAATATACTAGACTATACAGCAGTCAAGGGGCTATATATGGCGGTGTAGTGCGGTCGCCCCGGTGGTCTTCTAGAGGTTACCATCGAATGCTTATATTCTTCAGCACGGAAACTCTACTAGTTAGTCCAATTCTTCATCGTTTTCGTTTAAAAGTAGGCGCACAACAATGTTGGGCACATTTTCTACAGGAAACGAAGTCGCTATGCTACATGGAGTAGTGTTTTATATTCTGCTTGTCATATACTCCGAAGTATGACCGTATGTAGAATTATGATTCTTTACCACCTTTTGTTCATTTAACAAATGAAAAAAATACCAAAATACACTACGAATACAGCAGTACGGGGGGGGGCATAAGAGGCAGTGTAGTGCGGTCGCCCCGGTGGTATAGTGGTTACCCTTGAATATTATACTCGCAACTGAGTTCGAGTCCCACCGTGGTGGACGTTTTACTTTGTTTGAAAAAAATCGAAACGATCGATCTACTGAGAGCGCCTAGCACAGCGTGGGTAGGTACAATTCGACGCGGGTCGACGAGGGAAGAAAATGATTAATTCTTCTCGCGATGCAAGTGAAGGTACGTACCGGATCTGAGTTACTACTGGAAGAGAGCACGAGAGAGAGAGTGGTAGTGTGAGGAATATAAGTGGGGTTGGAAAAATAAAAAGCATTAGACTACATGTTTAGTCTAGACTAGTCAGCTTTTTTTTGTCCAAGTGGAGAAGTGTTTTGGCACACTTGACTGATGGCTTGCTGCGCGATGAGGCACTTGGCGATCGTCGGGAGTGGCGGAATGTATTGTCTCACGTGACTCCGCGAGAAGGAACTTGGCGATCGTCGGGAGTGGCGGAATGTTTTGTCGCACTGGACTGCGCGAGAAGGCACTTGGCGATCTTCGGGAGTGGATGAATGTTTTATAACACTTGACTGCGCGAGGAGGCACTTGGGGATCGTCGGGAGTGGCTGAATGTTTTGTCACACTTGACTGCGCGAGGAGGCACTTGGCGATCGTCGGGAGTGGCTGAATGTTTTTTCACACTTGACTGCGCGAGAAGGCACTTGGCGATCGTCGAGAGTGGCGCAATGTGGGGAGTCGCGGGATGTTTAGTGGGCGACTTTCGCGTTGAGGCGGAGAATGTCACCGATCGGATGCTCGTACTTAGTTCCCTGTAAAGGGAACAGCAGATTTTGGCGAGGAAGGCCGCATGGTGTGATGACAAGGTGCGCATGGGTTACGTTGTACGCAGGTGTTGGATGTATCGTGCTGAAAGACACGAACACTGTTCGTTAGCTCCAAGCGGGGTAGGTTTCAAGTCATTGTATTATGCCTCCCAATCACAGGGTAGAGGCAAGTCGAACTGAGAACTCATGCGTGAGACCTTTGAGAAGAGAACTCGTGCGTAAGACCTCCGAGAAGAGTGGGCTCCCGAGCAAGAGCGCACAGCAGTCTACCATCAACAACGCCACCCAGGTAGAACTAGGTACCGAATAATCGTCCAAGCACACTTTCACTTTCCAGCTTCTGGACAAGCCGTGGTCACAGGTGTCATCCCTTCTCCTCCCCGGTTCTTGCCTTCAATTTTTATCGCGCATAGGGTTCAGCAATCCCACTGCTCGTCGATTGTTCATCGAATGTTGCTAACTCACGCTCTCGCGCTTTCCGCAAGTCAATTTGTCCACAAGAAAACGTCCCAACGAATTTATACGAGTATGCACTCGGCGGGGCTCGAACTCACGAAACTGACCTATACCAGGCTCGAGGATAACCTGATACGCCACCGGGGCGATCGGTTCCAATAGCCCGAAACGGCACAAAACCAATACCTGGTACGTAACTGTCATACTGAAAATCCCAAATCAACACCATCCCGTATTCTTCACAAGACTGACGAATCAAGAATTGACGCAATTCCGTCACCCGGAACAACAAAAAAAGGAAAGAGGAAACTCATCCCCATGAGCGAAAACCTCTCCCATACTGCACTTACAACCATTGTAATCACAAGAAGAAATTACAACGGCCGCGTAATCAGGGAAAAAACTAATTCGAGAGATAAAATACCAGAGATCGCAAGGTCACCCGGTGTCCCTTACTACCGCCACAGATACACAGATCATATCGGTAAAACAATGAAGCATAAACTCTTATCCGCAAACGCAGAACTTATCTGACGCGAACAAGCCTACGCCCTCCCTGGTACAAAGGGTATCTGACCATCCACAAGCCACCGCGTTTTTTACTGCAAAACAAATTCTAAAAAAATTGCTTGCGAAATAATAATCAATTGATCAGAATACCTCATCCTTCGAACTTCCAAACAAGATTGCGACTACCCATCAAGTTCGGGAAATCAACATCGGTAATCCAATGACAAATTGTGACTTTGCACCCCCTTCCTCATTTGAGACCAGTATGTCCTGTACTGTACGGTCGCAAGGATGCCCCATCCCATCTCATCAACACACGTAGGCAACCACAAACTAGATATACCAGCAAAACCTATTAGCCAATGTAACCAATACTCACCAACAAGCGTAATTACCCGAAATATTGGTCATTCGCAAACCAAAATAAAACCGAAAAAACTCTTCTTTTTTTCTGGTTTTGTTTGCTAGTCTAAATGTCCAAATAATCAAATAAAGAACAATTCAGATGTCGCCACTGTTGATACGAGCAGCTCAAGCCCTCTCATCTACGTAAACTATTCGACCATCGCAAAAATGTTTTGTGTTTAACTCCTCCTTTGCGAACGAACATTCGCAATGATACCGTTGGTAAAACAGCCAATCAATCATGAATATGCATGCCCACATATATTTTGCGATCAGTCAGAAGACCCCGCTTTAAAGACGCACATGGGTTTTTTTTTTCAGGGCGTCTTTAACCCGGGGAATCGTCTTTAACTTTCCGGGGACAATAACTCCCCTTCCCCGGGGTCAACGGAGACGTAACCTACGTCAAACGACGCGCCATTTCAGCAGGAATACTGGCATGACAGGCAAACGCCGAAAAAGAATCACCACGCCGTTGTAGGTATGTAGAATTTAAGTTTTCGCGGACATCACCTCCACCCGCGCCAACCTGAGAAACTACAACCTTGGCGCTGCACATAGACTACTTGCGTGTGTGGACTGCGCGTGCTTTGCGTTCGTATTTACAAACAAGGGAACCTGTATTCGAGTACATTTAGTCTCTCGTTGGCCCACTTGAAAATCACTCCTCTGAAGCCTACGCTTGATGTAGTCACCACATGAAAAATATGCGTACTGCCGTTTCAACGTCACGTACCAACCAGAGAGCCACCTGCGCCCGAAACCACACAGCTCGAGTACAGGGGAAAAATAACACCATGAAGCACGAAACACGCACAACGCTGAAACAAAGAGAGCTCACTCCACTGCAGTTTTAAAAACCGAATCCACACAGAGCATCAAACATGTTTGCCGAGCGAAGCAAAATCACAGATCGCACCAGCGACCTTAGCGCAAAGAACGGCATTCCCAAACTACGACTTCCATGCATCACGAAGGGTGGACTGCACCTCACCCCTCCCCTTCGCTCTACGATTGACTTGAGTTTCATGTGTAAACGAATGAACGGTTCTCGAAAGAAGGAATAGCGATTCGCTGTATTCGCCGTTTCCCCCTTTCGCGTACAAGTAGGAACGAACTTCCTCAAGACGAGAGCGGACTTCGGCTTCTGAAAGGGAGGTTGTGACTAACCCTAACCCTAACCCTAACCCTATGGTTCTGTAAAAAATGTCGTCTTTATAGCGGGGAGTTGACTTAAGCCGAGCGTCTTTAAAGCGGGGACGACTGTACTGCCAAAACAAAAGGTTTTTTTTTTTTTTTTTTTTTTTTTTTTATCCTCCGGCGGATGGGGAAAAATAAAGCTTTAGCTCACCACACTTCCGCGTATTTTCATACGCGTCAAAGGTTCCTGCAAAATTCTATGCAATCAGTGCCACGATCAATACCATACATCAGCTGTACACCTCTCAATTTGGTGCACTCACGTACCCTTTTCTCCACATGTGTCATCGTTTTTGTATGTATATCAGCTCTACCAGTTCTCTTCTGGTCTCGTTTACACCAACCAGAAAAACACTAAACGTTTTTCGGATTTACAAGACTGTTGAACATGAAAAAAACAGTTTAAAATGTACCAGGCGTTGACGTAATGTACATCAGCTCCACCAGTTCCCTTCTGGTCCTGCCTATACCAGAAAAACACTACAAGTTTTTCGGGTTTACAAAGACTGTTGACCGGTAGACCCCTCGTGAGGCTAGACCGAATTGGCTCGCTCTAGAGTGTTCGTTAGCTCCAAGCGGGGTAGGTTTCACGTCATTGTATTACGTCTCCCTACCACAGGCTAGAGGCAAGTCGAGCAGAACACTAATGCGTAAGGCCTCTGATAAGAGAACTCGTGCGTAAGACCTCCGAGAAGAGTGGGCTCCCGAGCGAGAGCGCACAGCAGTTTACCATCAAGAACGCCACCCAGGTAGTACTAGGTACCGAAGAATAGTTCAATAGCCCGAAACGGCACAAAACTGATTGTTAACTGTCATACTGAAAATCATAAATCAACAAACACTTGTTACAGGCCGCACAGCCGTAGCTGGAGACGCATAAATATATATAAAATCATTCCTTGGTGTCATGTATTTGGTCAGGAGTTTTTTTGTCTCGGCCGAAGCATGCGATTCGCGGAACTGGAATTATCGGTCGAATATAGCTTTGTTCGAGCGCCGCCTTCGGGGGGCGGCTCCAACGCCCCTCGCCCTGCCGTGTTCGTTCCGCACATCGACGTGAACGCGGACGGGTGCCGAGCGAGACGAGCGAGAAGTTGCAAAAATACCGCATGTCGAGGAGGAAGTTTGGAAAAATTGTTGAATCTTATTGGCTGCAACGTCTGGATGATTTTTTTCAAAATTGGCATCATTTCCAAACGGTACGTGATAATTTTGGAATTTTGCGGTGGCATACTCTCGAGCGTTAGTTTCTTTGCTGTACTTTTTTACTAGTTCGTTTGGTTTCTTGCCCGGCCTTTTTATTGCTTTTATTTCTGCTCGTTTTGCCAGCTGGATATTCATTTGTTTAGTGTGGATTCACCTAAAACGTGACACAAGTTACCGACGATATCCAACAACTTCGCGACACAAATTACCGACGGCAAAACGTTTCGTGACAAAATAACTCCCAAACCATGATGGCATTTTCATGTAACAGAATCTCGAGACAAAACCAAGCAGGTAGAGCCGTCTCTTCGGCCTTTGGCCCTGGATTTAGCATGGCCGCTGACACTCCAGGCAGCCTCTGCTGTAGGCATGAACGGGTGCGGTTGATTCGCAGCGAACTATCCCGCTGTGCTCGCTTCTATGTGGCCATTGTCCACGCCATTTCATGTCACCTCCCTTCTGTTTTGAGCTCGTCGTCGTGCCGTCGAGGTGCGAGGAAACCCTTACGTACTGGGTGAGAACAGCAGTATGTACGACGAGCATGAACGCCAACTGACGACATTGGCAAACACACAACATCAGGTGCAGCAGCAGTAGCCGAAGGGCGAAACTTCTAGCACATACTGCATCAAGTAGTAGCAACCAGAACCACAGCAGATAGCTTAAAGTGCAGTACGAGTGCAGTTGGCAAGTTTAGTCGTGCACGCATCACTCTGTCCAAAATATATATAACAGATTCTCGAGACAAAACCAAGCAGGTAGGAGAGCCGTCTCTTCGGCCTTTGGCCCTGGCGTTAGCATGCCGCTGACACTCCAGGCAGCCTCTGCTGTAGGCATGAACGAGTGCGGTTGATCCACAGAGAACTATCCCGCTGTGCTCGCTTCTATGTGGCCATGATCCATGCCATTTCATGTCACCTCCCTTCTGGTTTGAGCTCGTCGTCGTGCCGTCGAGGTACGAGAAAACCCTTACTTACTAGGTGAGAACAGCAGTATGTACGACGAGCATGAACGCTAACTGACAACATTGGCAAACACACATCAGGTGCAGCAGCAGTAGCCGAAGGGCGAAACTTCTAGCACATACTGCAGCAACTAGTAGCAACCAGAACCACAGCAGATAGCTCAAAGTGCAGTACGAGTGCTGTTGGCAAGTTTAATCGTACACGCATCACTCTGTGCAATATATAACAACCGTTTTGTGTTCATGTTGATGGACAAAAATATATTACATTTCCTGTAAGAATGATACGTCGTACGAGCGGAAGTTCTGATTCTTGTGTGCTGCTGCCGTGAGACCATCGAGCACACCGCATGTTTTACCCAAACCAGAGCCAACAAGAGGCAGCACACAGGGGCCCCCAACACAGAGACACGGGACAACCACGGCCGCTGTCGATCGCGTATTTCGCCGGTAGTCCGTGCTTCGGTGGGTGTATCGGAAGTCGTTCGTAGTACTGCTGTAGATCGTCGAAAAACCACGTGGCATCGTTCTGGTGGCAGACTCGCCAGTAGACCCCCCAAAATATATTTACCTTTTCCTTTTCTTGGCCCCATTCACCCATTTCCTTTCCTTTCTCTTCTTTGTTTCTTTTTTCCAATTGACTTGCGTCTGTTGTGCGTATGCGTAGTGATAGAAACCACGTGTAATATATACGCGGTAGTCTTTCTTGGGTGGCAAGCGGTAAAGTCGGTTTTTCCAGGCGCGAGTAATGAGACGTATGCACCGGTATGTACCTGGCACATCTTAGACTGACTCCCGATTTCACTTTTATATGTTTCTGGTGGAGGCATGAATTGCGTCAGCTGTGATTTATGCGTGTACCACCTTTGATTTGTGTTTTTCCCCTAGGGTATTCCTCAGCTCCAGAGTGACTGGAGCCTGTTCAGTGACCACAAACTTGATTATGCGAGTTAATGTGAGAACGACAACAACAACAACAACTGAACTATTGCCTGTTTCTTGACCGTTCAGCTGCTTCCTGCATATTTGGTTTTTCTGCCAACACGATTTTGAACTTTTCCGCGATATTTTCTTCCTTTTTGTCTATTAAGTTGAACTTCCTACAATTTGCCGCTAAGTTGCCGCCTATGCATTAGTTGCGGAACGGTCCAGCTTTAGCTTTTCTTTGATTCGCACTATTTGTTTTGTACTTGACGAAGCTTCATCGGCTGAGATCTGGGCTTGGCTCATCAGCTCGACACCGCCCAGCACCCCATCGCAGCGCTATAGCTTACAACAACGAAGCGCCGTGCAGTGCCCTGCGATGCCCTGCGGCTCAGCTCAGCAGCGCACCGCAGCGCAGCGCTAGCTCAGCAGAGCGAAGCGCTATGCTTTGCCGTGCTCTGCCGTCGCGGTCGTTCGTTATTCATGATATCTAAAACTCAGCGTACGCTGATGTTTAGGTATTTGGCGCTTTATTTTATACATATCGCGTCAACCATCGCAATACCATACTATATGGGGGAGGGATTGCAATCTCTATGCAAAGATCCTGTTTTTTCTTAATCAATTGTCAGTCGGCCGCCCCGGTGGTCTATTAAAAGTTATTTTACCCTCGAATACTACTAACGTTTGGTTGTCCTTGAGTTCGACACCCACCACGATGAGATTTGACTTTATTTGCAAAAATGCAAAAAAAAAAACAGCGATCAACTAACTGCTGAGAGCGCCTAGCAGCGTTGGTTGGTTCGACGCGAGTCGACGAGGGAAGAAAATGCTGGATTCTCCTCGCGGTCAAAGTGAAAGCACGTGCCGAAGTGGGGAGGGAGGGGGAGGGCGCGCTATGTGACCCCGGATCTGAGTTACTACTGGGAGGGAACGCGAGAGTGGTGCGGGGATAATACATGGGATGAAGAAAAAAAATGTTGCAAAGGTATATTATTATTACTACCAGTAAATAATATGTCAGTCTCTAGGAAATACGCACGGCACTATCAGCAGTTGTCATGGTAGAGACACTCCGGATATCATGCATTGAGGGGACGCGTCCGATTTCGACAACGTGAAAGCACCCACAAAGAAAAGACAGCAGACACACGTATCCCGCCTTCCCGAGAAAAAACAGAGAAGAAGCGCTACGCCAACCTCCCGTACGAGCAAAGCCACCCCCGCACCAATCTTAGACAACGCCGCCTCAACGAGAGATCGCCCTCCTCTTCTACGTTTTCCTCCTCGCCCGCGACCACGCAGACCAAATAATGCGACAGCCTTCACGTAACAAACAAAGCAATCTTCTTCTAAAACCTCGCCGGCTGACATGTCCTCATGTCGACGTTTGATGCAAATCGACTTTGCATCCTGTCGACTTCGAACCTCCATTGCCACGGGGACAACAGTGCAGTCTCTTCACCAGTGCCAAGGCCTCTTTTGTTTCGCCTAGAGGCGACGCAGGTTCTCAATAATGCTCTTTTCGGTATTTTTGTTTGATAGACGCCAACTTTTACTTGACGGCGCATTTAACATAGTTTGTTTCGCCTATCCTTGCCTTCTTTGTTGTATAATATTACGTCTTTTTTTGTCAAAGCATGACTTTCATAATCCCGTGTTTGTATTAAACTCTTGGCATTACTTTGAAGTTCAATGCATGCCAAATCGGACAGCTACACCTTAAGTGGTCGAAGTGCTGCCCTGCCCTACCCGAAGCATGGGCGCCGGCGAATGCCGGCGCCTATGCGGGGCCCTTGTAGTCTACATAAATAGGAGATCATGCATACCAGGTACACAGGTGATGGAAGGGATTTGTACCGCAGGAACGCTGGAGGAAGGTGAGGTTGTATGGCAGATTCGAACACGTGCGCGTATCCTACACACGCAAACACACAGAAGTGCTGCTGCGCTACACATGTACCACACACACAGCGAGAGCTGTGTGTACACTGCTGTACATACACACACTGCTGTGACCATGCTGAATGCGCAGCATATAAGCAGTGCCGTGCACACACCTGCAAAGTCTTCACAGGTGATGGAAGGGATTTGTACCGCAGGAACGCTGGAGAAAGGTGAGGTAGTATGGCAGGTTCGAACACGTACGCGTATCCTACACACGCAAACACACAGGAGTACTGCTGCGCTACACATGTACGTGCCAGCGAGAGCTGTGTGCACACCGGTGTACATACACACATTGCTGTGAGCATGCTGTGTGAACAGCGTAGAAGCAGCGCCGGGTACCCACCTGCAAACACACTGTGTTGGGAAGGATTTGTACCGCAGGAGCGCTGGAGGAAGGTGAGAGGTAGTATGTCAGGTTCGAACACGTACGAATATCCTACAAACGCAAACACACAGGAGTACTGCTGCGCTACACATGTGGGCGTATGTACTACACAGAGAGAGCCTTGTGAATGTGTATTGGAAGAGTTGGTCTCCCCAGTCGTCAAGATACCGCTTTGCTATTGTTTTTTTTTTTTTTCGCACACTTCTACTTTCCAGCTTCTGGACAAGACGTGGTCACAGGTGTCGTCCCCTCCCCTCCCCGGCTCTTGCCTTGAATTTTTATCGCGCATAGGGTTCAGCACTCCCACTGCGCGTCGATTTTTCATCGAGTGTCGCTAACTGACGCTCTCGCGCTTTTCACAAGTTAATTTGTGCACAAGAAAAAGGCCCAACGAATTTATACGAGTATGTACCCGGCGCGGCTCGAACTCACGAAACTGACCTGTACCAGGCTAGAGAATAACCTGATACCCCGCCGGGGCGACCTGTAGGGGCGTTCCGCTGCATGGTGTGCAGGGATTCCGCTGCAGCACGACGAGGGGGTGGTACGCCGTAAGGTTTGAAGAGGGCGAAGAACACACAGCCGCAGAGAAGGAGGAGCCTAGAACGATCGAAGAGGCTCATAGCAGACACCCACAGCACGCGGCGGAGATGAGCTGCGACAGGAGAACCAGCGAAGGAAGTATGCAGCAGTCGAGGTGGAGGATGCAGTCGCCGCCGCACGCAGACACGGCAGACCGCACGGGCAGGATTAACCAGCTGAGGCGCAAATGCTCCAGCGCAACGCTCAGGGCATAACGAAGTTAACTATTTTCGTCATGTGTGTTGTGTGTGTTGTGTGTGTTGTGTGTGCAGGTGCGTCCCAAATGCCCCACTAGCGCTGGGTTGGCAGGGCAGCCGAACGGTGCTTGGATGCTACTGGCAGCGTCGGTGTGTGTTGTTGTGTGTTGGTGTGTGTGTTGGTGTGTGTGCCTGTGTGTGCTTGTGTGTTGGTGTGTGTGTTGGTGTCTGTATTGGTGTACACGTGTTGGTGTATGTTGGTGTGTGTTGGTGTGTGTTGGTGTTGGTGTGTGTGGTTCGTAGCGCCGTTTGAATTGAAGCGCGTTGGTGGGTGTTGTAGACTAGTTCGTTGCGCCGTTTTATTTGAAGCGGCGGCCGTTTGAATTTTAGAGTTTTGTGGGGACGAGGCGGTATTTTTGAGAGGGGATTTTTTTTCCGCAGCCCAGGGCACAACGAAGTGAACTATTTTCATTACGTGTGTTGTGTGTGTTGTGTGTACAGTGTGCGTCCTAAATGCCCCACCAGCGCTGGGTTGGCAGGGCAGCCGAACGGTGCTTGGATGCTACTAGCAGTGTAGGGGGGGGGCGAGGCGCCCCTCCGCTAACCCCCCCCCCCCCCGGGACGCCCTTCAGTATGCGTTGGCAGGGGCCCGACCGTGTGCGTTGAAAGGACCCCCACCAGTGTGCGGTGGAAAAAGTATATGTAAAAAGTATATAATGGATTTTTAAAAATGTGAACGACGATTTCGACCACCTCACTTATCTCGAAAGGCCGCTCTATTGGAGTTACGGCGGTTAACCGCCGTGTTGGGCGCCAAATAACGGTGACAGTCGTGTTGAGTACATGCAGCGCTTTAAGGTACAGCACAGAGTGCTCCAGACCCAAGACATGAAAAAAAATACCCAGAGGGTCTCACGAAGAGGGATATCAAACGTGTGTGTGCTCAGAGAAGGAAGGTACAGCGTTGCAGCATTACCAGTAGTGCTGAACCCAGTGAACATGCGTGCTGTCAAACACACTCCAGAGCACAGCAGAGCAGACGGGTGCACACGCACTTGGCATGTTGACCGGCATTATAGTGCAACTTGAACTGCCGGCGACGTAATCCGCCGAATACACGCACCACGTGCTGAAGACGCACACCGCCGTACTCAGTTGGACGTAGATCAGGGTTCTTCGCTTTGCTTCACATTCACAATAAAGCTCCAACCTATCTCTCCGCCACCACTTAGTACTGTGTTGACTACACTGCACTGCACTACACTCACTCCGCTGTGCCCCCCCTCCCCTACCCTTGTTGACTCATACAGTAGGAGAGTGTGAAATATACAAGGAGGAACGGGGTGTGTTAGAGAACGAGATGATGGTATTAAGAAAATGTGAGACGGAAGAGTTTTGGTTGACTAGAGAAGAGAGAGAAAAGGATCGCTATATTAGGAGATAGATGCTAGCCACAGACGGCGGAACAGTAAGGGGATAGGACGCGCAAATATTTTTTTATGTAACATATTGAAAAAGCGTAATGATTGCCGAAATGTTAGAATCCCCAGTATTCACGAGTAGGAACCACGTTCTGTCTTGAAAGGTATATGCGTTGACTAGTAAATGGTCAAAAATGACTGAGCCGACCAACAAGTGAGTACGCCCCGCCTCTCCCCCTTGCCCTCGTTGCTCAACGTTCGCAAAACTGCCTCAGGTCTGACTGCTGCACTGGCTAATCGGATGCCTTTTGTTTGACGAACGACATTCTGGCCTTCTACTGCTGTGGTTAGAAGAAGGCATCGCCTCTGAAACACACCTCTGCCGCTCTCTCCAGAGAAACGAAGTGCAACGAAAATTCCACGTAGGGCGGGAAGGAGAGCATCGCTCGCGCGCCGCGTCGTGTCACCATCGCGGTCTTCAATCTCGTAAACGTTAACCTCTTTGTCGCAGTCCGGGTCGGGTTCACCACAGAGTCCGTGCAGTCGACCAATGCATTTTCCGAGACATCTGTGGCCTTCATGGCGCTCGGACGTGAAGGCTGGAACCAAACACGGTTCGTCTGCTGCGGAGGGCATCGTGCGCATCCTCTGGCGCCCTACTAGCATTTTCTCTCGGGCAGAGCGCCTTATGACTGCCTTGTTCAGACCGACATATATGTTCGTTGTGCGCGAGAGGTGAGTGTGTTCTCGCAGGCACAACAGCTCTGGGAGCGTGATCCTGCCTATACCTCGCTCAAAAGCAGCACCAGATCAAGGTCTTTGTACTGGTGTGAGAGAAAGAGGGCCATGGATAGGGAAGTAGCCACCCTGAATAGGGTCGTTACAGCCTGCTAATAATATTGGGTCCGTTGTTATATAGGGTGGTAGCCGCCCCATTCGCATCCTCTGTTGGATCAAACCGATTTTGACCGCCTCACCTCCCGAAAAACCACCTATATAGCCCCCCATAACACTGTACCGGTACTTCAGCGAGGAAACCGACTAGTAAGGATTTTGATCGAAACTCAGCGTTGCAAAATCTGTGTATGATAGTTTGGTCGCGCGTGTAACGGGTTAGACATACCCTCGTCATAAATACAAGTCGGTGACTCCCTGCAAGTGCCAGGGTCAACAGGACTAAGAAGGTCAGCTTCGTTCTGCGCACGAAAACTGTTTAGATAGTCTAGCCCGCGTTGAGGGGAAAGAAACCATATTTCTTGTGGAATTCAGTATGTATGCATAAAGCAATTATTTGTGTTAACAGTGTGACTGGAGTGGGCTACGTGGGTATATGTTGAGAAACTAGTGGGGTATAAGTCGGTTCGACCATTTGCGCAAGGATAACCAATTACGAACCCAAACTAAGCCTTATAACCATCTTCCCCCTTTGAAACGGCGCGGTAGCAGGTCGGCGGGATACACGGACGGACCCGAGCTACGATAAAGGTGCACCTCTTTTTTTCTTAGGGTCCTCAATTTTGGGGCTTTGAGACCTCTCCCAAAAACTGCTCTGGAGGGGAAATAAAACTGCTACATGACACATACCGGATAAAAAATCCCATGGCTTCGACTAGGTACACATCACGAAGATCATGCGAAAGAAAGGCCTATTTTTTTTTTTTTTTCCGACGATTTTGAGTTAACGAGCTCCGTCCTTCAAAAAACTTGTAGAAAAAAGTGCTACCTCTGTCGTAACATGCGTCGGCGGACGTGTCAATATACAATCGGCCTCATTTGCAGGAGATACCGAGGAAGACTAGTTTTCGAGTTCAACACGGGGAAGAGTCTGAAAAAAGGATTATTACTAATGTGGATGGTGGGATTCGAACCCACGTTAAAAAAAAACCAAGAACATGGTCTGTCGACGACGACATTTTTTTATTAGGGGCGTATTATTAGTCAGTTTGACCGCTTGCATAAATGCCTGTGCGAACTAAGCCGTAGAACACTTTGCACCGCTGAAAAGGCGGGATAGCAGGTCGGCCGGATATATGGACTTGGTCTGGCCGTCATCGTCCTGAAGCTTGTCGGTCTTCCAATGGCCGTCATAAGTTATCGTAACGCAGGTCTGACTTCTTCGCCTTGTTGCGTTCTCCGCCCTCTGAGTCATTAGTGCATGTGATACCCTTTTAATACATTTATTTCCCGTTTCTCTCTTTTCTTGTGTGTTCTTCATTTATTCTTGTGTTTTCCAATTGACTTGAGTGTGACGTGCGTATGCGTAGTGATAGGTGCCACGTGTGATGTTTTAAATATATATATATATATTGTGTAAATTAGTACCTGGTACACATTACCGCTGCGCTGTAAGATCGAGGGTTTTATCGAATCTCATCTTTGCGAGCTGTGGGTGATACTCCGATCGCGCGTATTACTGGCTATGTGTAATAGTTCGGCGACTCCCCTTGAAACTGCAGTGTATCTACCAGGGTCAACAGGGTGATGTTAGGCAGTCTGTGGGCAGAAACTAATAATAACAAAAAAGTTTTTGCGGTGGACGAAATGTGACAGAGTTTGTGGAAGAAAATTCATCAGTTTACCAAGTGTATGTTGTGAGTCGTAAACCAGTGAGGGCAGGGTTGGGGTATTAAGGGCGAGGGGGCATGGGTTTGAACAAAATTGAGCGATGGGGGGGGGGGGGGGGGGGAGGAGGCAACTCCATCTGTGCGGGGGATCCATTAATCATTTCTGGACAAATCTGACAGTTGTTGAAGGAATGCATCAGTATAGTACTCCCCCACCTCCCCACCTCCCCACCCCCCCACCCCACCCCCACCCCTTCGGACGCTCCGCCCTCTACTCACTGGTTGTACGATGTACAAAATATACATGATAAACTGGTGCATTGTTTCCAAAACCGTCACATTTATCTCCTTACGAGGTGTATAGTTCTTGCGCACAGATTGAGCTGCCCCGCCCGTCCCGCCCCCCGCCCCCCATGAAAAACTGGTGCATTCTTTCCAATACCGTCAGATTTATCCCCTTGAATGATTTATAGTTTCCACGCCCAAATTGAGCTGCCCCACCGGTCCCGCCCTCTCCCCACACCCCACCCCCGCTTAATTTTGATCAAAACCAGGCCCCCACGTCTTTAAAATCTACCCCCCCCCCCTCCCCCCCGTTCCCTGCACCCCCGCTCCCTTTTGATCAAAGCCAGGCCCGCACGTCCTTCAAAACTCTGCTCTCCCCTCACCGGTCATTCGACTTACAGGATTTACTTGACAAACTAATGCATTTCCTTCCATAGCTGTCAGATTTTGCATCCCTCAGAAACGGTTTTTATTGTTTCCAGGCGCAGAGTGAACAACATCCCCTGGCTGACCCTGATAGCTGACATTCTGTAGTTGCAAGGGGAGTCGCCGACGTATATCCTTAACGAGGACACAACACCCGTAATACGCGCGATCGGAGTATCACACACAACTTGCAAAGATGAGTTTCGACAAAATATTCGATTCTCACAGCTGGACGTCTTGTCATTTTATAATATGTGTATAGACTAGTCTAGATATATATTTTAATCCTGCAAGTCGTACATCCAGTGAGGAGAGGGCCGGAGTGTTTGAAGGGTGCGGGGGACGGGGTGGGGAGAGAGATTTCCAACAGCATAATAAGGCCGAATAGATGTAAGAGTTTTCTATACACGTGGTGTAAGGTCTAGGCGTTGGTGCGGGTGGCGGGGAAGGCGGGGGCGTTGAGGGTGGGGAGGGTGGACGGATAGGGCCGGTGGAGGCGGGGGGGGGGTATGAATTGGAGCTACGACATGGAGGGCTAGAAATGTAATGAGGCGATACCTACTGCCGTACCGTAGTGTTTGTTACTTAGTGGCAGATTTTGATTCTTGGTATATAGACTATGTGGTGAAAGTCGTTTCTGGGTGGCACGCGGTGTAGTCGCGTTTTTTCAGCTGCGAGTAGTGAAACGTACGTAACATGAGTAGTAGACTATGAACTTGGCACAGCCGACGCAACAGTGTCCAAGCGGTTTCTTTTCTGGGGGATACCGGGGAAAATCTTTTTCATTATCGACATGGGGAAAGTCGGGAAAGTTCATTCTATTGATGAATGTGGAATTCGAACCCACGACCCGAAAAGCCATCGTCCTGCTGACTCCGCCTCTTGATGAGGAATAAGTCGAGCGTTAGTCCGTTGAAGCACTCGCAAAAAGTCAACCAATGACCTACCCAACATTAGTCCTATAACATTGAAAATACCGGGTTTGCATACACGATTACCGTGCGGTTCGTACGGTGCAGGCAGCCCAACCGCTGTAGTTTGTAGCCGCGAGTTGGTTAGTCGTGGGGACGGGTGAACTCTATGCTGTAGTTGAGTGGATACCCCCGGCCATGTGAGTTCAGTTTGCACATATGACCTTTTCACTTGTGCGCCTTTTTCCGTATCGTGCGTTTTTAGGCGGGAAAGTGTAGTATTTCCCTGACGAATTTTGATTTCACTTGGTTTTTCGGATTTTCCTAGGGCTCATGTTTTGTTGTTTTCTCACATTAACTCTTGTCAAAAATCTAGAGTCCGTGGTCACACAAAGGTGCTGGAGCCCTAGGAAGATCCTAAAAACCAAGTGAAATCAAAATTCATCCGGAAAATACTACGCTTTCCCGCCTAAAAACGCACGATACGGAAAAAGGCGCACAAGTGAAAAGGTCAAATGTGCAAACCGAACTCACATGGCCGCGGGTATCCACTCAACTACAGCATAGAGTTCCCCCGTCCCCACAACTAACCAACTCGCGGCTACAAACTACAGCGGTTGGGCTGCCTGCAACGAACGAACCGTACGGTATTCGTGAGTATAGACGAACGCGCCTGCTGTCTGGAGTGCTGTCAGAGTGACGACCCGCGGGCATGCAGTGAAACAAGAGCAATGGAACCAAAAACCACATTACATATATAAATGATCGCCCCTCCTTCCCGAGTTATTTGACAGGTTGCAGCGCAGCTACGACGCCCGTGCCTGAAAATTGAAAATTGCGGGGGGTCGTTCCCGTGAAGGGTGTACAACTCTCCTACAAACTCTACAAAAATCAGTGACGTAAGTAACATGTTGTACTACTACTGCCTCGTAAAAATAACCCTTGAGAAAAAGACGATCGCTGCGCTCATGATGATGATGTGCGTGCCGGTCGTGGGTCTCCGTGTGCCATCCTCAGGACTGCTGTGGTTCTCCGAGGCCGCCTCATCGGCTTAGCTCACTCGGCCAGCTCATTCGCACTTGCTCTCGTTCACACTCGATTCCAGTCGGTTCCCCTTCTCCCCCGTCCAAAAGAAACAAAATGCTCCACGCAGTTTGAGCATCTAAAAAACAAAATTCTCGTTCAGGGAGAGTTCAATCCGTCTCTTCCCCGCCCGTCGACGGCCAGTCGCCCTCCTCCTTCGTCGTCGAATCCAGCCTCCTGCCGGCGCAGTTCCCTCCACGCAAACCAAGACTGCGCCGTAGCGTGGCTCGTGGTGGCGCCTGCCTCCGCGCACGAGAATCCCGATTAAGCATTGCTGCTCCGCCGCATATGTGACCGGCCAGCCCAGATCCATGCCCATACGTGCTGCTCGGGTTGTTATTCATCGCGCTGTCGAGTGATGATGGAAAATGTGGTTGACGTCGATCGCTACTGCTCTTCCGAAGTGATGTCTCTTTTGCTCTTGATGAAATTTTACGATTCGAAACTTATGACGCCCAAAATCTTTATTCGTAGCTCTTTCGGAACAGTTGCATAAGTAATCGCTACCTCAAATGATCACGTTGAGTGTCATATGATACGAGATCGAGGTATGACACACCGCGTGCAACGATGAGTTTCAACGAAATCTTTGATCTCACAGCTAGATTGGGAGTGAATTTTGATCCATATGTAATAAATACGTGAGTCAGAATTTCTCTCTTCATCTTGATGGGAATTTTAAGGTGTCGTTTTCTATTAGAAAAACATGGTTTTCTCTTCGTAATTCAACATATAATATTGTTTCTTCTTGACAGTCCGTCGGGAAAAAAAAATGCCGAATGTCACTGCTGTCAGTTGTGCACCTAACCTGGAATATAGACTGCTGTCAGCTGTGCACCTTACCTGGAATATACCGGTGAAATTGAGTTGCCCTGATGGGTAAAATCAGTTTTCCCCAACAATAAAAGGAGCTAATTAGTCTATACAAGCAGCAGTGACAGGAACAACAGCTGTATGTAGTCTATCTGGTGCCTTTTTCCCTGTCTGCCGCCCCTTCAATGCCGCCTTAGACGGCGGTATCCCACCCCTCCCCGCCCTACGCCCTCGGCTTTGAGCGTCATGCGTCGGAGTTACTCTGCGCACTTGTCATATTAATACGAGTAGCTCTTTTTTGTCTCCTTGACGGACCAGATAGCCATGGACCGCTCGACAATTTCGAGGATCCCCGGGGCCACCCGCCCGCTGCATGGACCCACACACAGACAGCACGGGTCTAACTACGAACAGCCGTGGGTTTCCTTCCGTGGAGCCGTCGTGGCGCAAGACACATGTACACACCACCTTTGTAGTGTGTGCATGTCTGACCTGCACCAGGCCCCCGTGTTTGTCTGTGCTCACGATTACAGTGCGGTTCGTACGTTGAGGGGAGCACTCCAGGTACTAACGGCTCAAGTTTGTAGCCACGAGTTGGGGGAACTCTATGCTGTCGCTCCGGTGGCGTATCAGGTTATCCTCGAGCCTGGTATAGGTCAGTTTCGTGAGGTTGAATCCCCCCTAGTGCATACTCGTTTAAATTCGTGGGGACTTTTTCTTGTGCACAGATTCACTTGCGGAAAGGGCGAGAGCGTGAGCTAGCAACACTCGATGAAAAATCGACGAGCAGTGGGATTGCTGAACCCTATGCGCGATACAAACTGAAGGCAAGAACCGGGGGGGGTGAAAGGACGACACCTGTGACCACGGCTTGTCCAGAAATTGGAAAGTAAATGTGTGTGAAAAACAATATGCCAAGGATATTAAGCTGTAGTTGAGAGGCTTCCCGCGGCCATGTGAGTTCAGCTTGGACATTGGATCATAATCGTCATTCATCCTTGGACTTTGGCTCTTCTTCGTTTATCGTGCATTTTGGGTGGGCAGCGCAGTATTTTCCCCACGAATTTTGAACTCATTTGTATTTTTGGGGTTTTCCTATGGTTTCAGCACCTTTCTTTGTGTGAGCACGGGCTCTAGACTACATTTTTTATAAGGGTTCATGTGAGCCAATAACAACAACAACAACAAACTACTGCTGCTCGCAGCGGCTGTGTATACTACCAAACAAAGCAGAACCTAATCTACAAATTTGGTTCAGAGCTGCATGTTGCTGCTCCGAGGCTCTTACCGACGTATCGTTCCGCGAAGGCTCCGACACCTCCAGCTCTTGCATCCCACGCCTGTTGTTGTCCGGGGCGTTAGTACCACTGCCAGCGGCAACGGCACCGTCCACAACCCCTCCCTGACTGAGCAGGGCGTCAGCAAGATGCTGGCGCTCCACATAATCCCCGGACGGGCCGAGCGAATGTGAATGCACCGCCGTTAGGACCACGCCTCCAGCGATAACCCAACACATAGAAGCAGCAATGTACCATGTTATGATCCGCGTCTTGGTAACCTTTGGCCTAGAGGCGCATGGTAGAGGTGGGTGGACCATGAATCGCTCTGCACTCCAGATGACAACGACCATCCAATATGTTGCTGGAGAAAGGAGCGTGCATCGACAGACTCACACAGGTAACTGAGTTGTCAGCGAAAGCGTGTCCGACTTATGTCCGACCTACTAGGCTGGTCAACCGAGAAACTACAATACACGTTCTGCTTTGTGTATCACCGTGGTTTTTGTTGAATTTTCTGGCCATGGGAAGTTTCGTTGAATACCAGCTGGTCCAATTGGTGGTAAAGCTGACATTCACTTTTCAAGCCTTGCAATGCGTTCAGCTTTGGGTTCATTGCTTGTGTTTGCGGTACTTGTCATGGGCACCAACCAGTGTACGCTTCTATTCCACAACCAGGTATTGTTGTCTACTCTTCTAATGTAATTTGAGCTTCATTCTCCTTTCCTTTCCTTCGTCCCTTTTCATTACTGTCGCCATCTTTTCGTGCTCCCTTCCAGTGGAAACTCAGATCGGGGGTCACATAGGGGGCCCTTCTTCCCCCTTCCCACCAAGGCACGTGCACTGATTTCAATCGCTAGAATTATTCAGCTTATTATTCCCGCGTAGATTCGCGTCAAGTTGTACCTGCCCACGCTGCTACGCGCTCGCGGCAGTTAAGTTGATCCTTTCATTTTGCTTTTGCATTTTTGCAAATAGAGTCAAAATCTCACGACAGTAGTGGGAATGGAACTCGAGGACCAAGGTCTGTTAATAGGAGCATTCGAGGGTAACCACTAGATCACCGGGGCCGCCGGCCATTCATCTATATCATATGTGGTTGTTGTGGGTGTAGTTGTTCTCACATTAACTCGCATAATCATGACCGTGGTCTCACACGACAGGCTACAGTCACCCTGGAGCTGAGCAATACCGCCGGGAAAAACGCAAACAAACCAAAAGGTGGTACATGCACATATCACAGGTGACGCAATTCACGCCTGCACCAGAAACATATAAAAGTGAAATCCGGAGTGAGCCTACGATGTGCCAGGTCCATACTGGTACATACGTCTCATTACTCACGCCCGGAGAAACCAACTATTCCGATTGCCACCCTTCGAAGACTACCACGTATATATCACACGTAGTACATGTAACTACGCATACGCACGGCACACGCAGGTCAAATGTAAAAAAAAAACAAAAAAAAGAAAAGAAGATAGGGGGAAGAAAAAACAAGACAAGAAGGCGAAAAGATGAAAAAGAAAAAGAGAGAAAAGAAATAACAAGAAAAGCAAGTGAAGACATGACACGAAGAGGAAGCAAGGAAAGGAGAAAAGAAAAGAACATCATGCTAGAAGACCCTGGGAACTAACTCACGACGTCATTGGGCTCATAGAGGGTATCAAGCGCATCATCAATGGCACTGGGGAGAGAAAACAACATGAGGAAGAAGTCAGGGCGGTCCTACGCTATCTTGTGACGGCCATTGGAAGTTCCACAGATTTCAGGACGATGATGGCCAGACCCAGACTTCAGTCTCTTTTGCGTGACGCCCCCCCTTCCCCCCTCCCCTCCTTCCCCCTTCCCCCTCCCCCCTTCCCGCCTCCCCCCTCCCCCCTCCCACCCTCTCCCCGTCCCCTCTCCCCCCTCCCCCTAGCCGCTTAGAGATGCCGACGGTGAATGGCACCGCCGCAGCCTTTGCGCGTCGCTCTGCAGCTTCGCGTTTTTCTGTTTCGTGCAAATCCCCGCATGAACAACTCGGCTCCCTCCTCCACTCGCCGAAACCATGTGCCGGCCTTCTGATCAGCCTTTCGCCACCCTCCGAATATCTCATTCCAAAGACCGAGATATCCTCTTGCAGATGAGCCATCCAGTCCGTCTCTTGGCCCCCTGCGTTGCCCTCACCTCCGAGAGGCTCCCCAAACATCGCCCCCTGTAGCAGACGCTCCTCCCCCATGCGTTCTACGAATCCGGCAAACAATCTTCTCCGCTCGCGCACTATCGCCGCTATGCTGTCGGAAGAAGGCTTTGATGATGCCTACCTGTGTGCTTAGTGCTCGTATCATTCTTGCTTACGGAGGACCCAGGCTACGGTAGGGGGTCCCCTTTTGGGCCTTTTATTTCAGTGTGTGTGTGTGTGTTCTTCACATTAAACCGTCCTTCTACCCGTCGACATCCAGCACACCCAGTGTCCGTACTGATTCTTCACCGTAGAAAGATCAGCTCTGTGGTCACAAGCTACGACACAGAGATAATGCATTGTAATGCATTCGACAACGCAATGTCATGCCCTAGTACTGGGTACGACAGGCACAACATAAATACGTCAGCAACAGAAATATTTTATTTCAGTGGCTAGGGGTCACTCGCGCGAGTAACCCCTTTATTCCTATGCAATCTTACGTTTTCTTTATGTTTTACGTTGACGAAATCAATCCGCAATGCAAACGTGATCTAAGCTGCGGCAAACCAAGTTCCTAAACCATCTTCATCGGTAGGGTACAGAGCTACTCGTGCGAGTGGCTCAAACACACCAGTGAAAATTGGGGTAACCCCCCTACCGTAGCCTTGGTCGGAGGATACGAAGATTATCGCACCTGATAATCAGATATACGATATAATAATAACCCGACGGGAGCAGGGAAATTTTCTTGTAAAACCGAGGACTCCCGCAGCTCGGGGGTTGGGATAGCGTATATCTAAGAGAGCACAGACAGGGTGAAGGTATGATGATACCAAGAGACTCCCGCAGACCGGTGGATGGGATAGCATACAACCTAACAACCCCCACCCTCCGAAAGGCCGAAAAAAAAGTCAGCCAAGGACACACATTGTGTGTTTTCCTCCGTCACCACACCTCCCAAAAGTATGTTTTGGACCTCTCAGGGGTGGGGGTACGAGACCCCCACTCCCTCCCCCTCAAACACCACCCAATTTTCTATCAAAAACAACCCTATACTAAGACCTATATCATTAAGGGGGCACATTACAGTGGGGGGTTACTGCAGTCCACGTAGCCCCTGAGGGCGAGTGACCACGCACTTCGGCTCCCCGCGTGCCGCAGAAGAGACAGATAAAGAGAGACAGAGTGGTCACGATGGGCACAGTCTCCGTGGCGGGAGGAGCCTGCTTACTGACCCGCATTCATAGCACGGCTTGGCTAGAACGCGCCGCAACACCAATGACACTAGAGTGCGCCAGGAAACGCTCGCTAACTGGGGCACGTCGAGTAAGAACGTGCAGAGTTCTCGCAAGAGGTCGGACCATAGGCGCGCAACGAAGCAGACATACGGTGGGGTAGAGCGGGGGGCGGAACGATAAGGGATATGCCCACATCGCCAGGTAGGGACGTACGGGTTTCGTGTTGACACCGCGAGTAGACCGATTCCACGCAACATGTCCCGCCCCCGCAGCATAACCAAAACCAATGTTCCCCAAACCGAATCTCGGGGCCGCCCATTGGCAGGTGGAGGAGTTCTTTCCAGCAGAAAGCAGGGGACGAGACGGAACAACGGCCAGCTCACGGTTTCAACGGGCTCTGACGCGTGCTACGACGGAGATATCGCTATTCGTCCGAAATGTTTCTGAATGAAGCGGCTCCTTAACCCTAAATCGTTAGAAATACGGCATTTTTTTCTGGTAACTCGTCACTCGTCGTGTACATTTTTCGTCCGGTGGCAGTTTTATTTTCCTCTATATCAGTCTTTGGGAAAGGCCTTAACCTCCCAAAATCGAGGAACCTCAGAAAAGAAGTGGTGCACTTTTATCGTACCACGCGTCTACTCACGTGAGGTCTTGGGCCCGGTCGGTGCACCGCAGCAGCATCAGTAGTAGGGGTGGATACCGCAGCGGCAGCATGGCACGGGCGCGTGACGTCAGCCGCAACAAGGGAAGGCACCACAGCAACAAGCGGCGACAATAGGGCGGGGAATACAATAGCAGCAACACCAACCGCCGCAGCAGGGGTGGGAACCGCAGCAGCCGCATAGCGCCGGCGCACCACAGCGACCGCAACATGGCTGGCAGGGTACTACAACAGCATGGGGGTGGAAAACGGGGGGAGGGGGGATACAGCAGCAGCACAGCGGAGATAGAAATGGACACCGCGGCAACCGTATAGCGGGGGCGCACCACAGCAGCCGCAGCAAGCTTACGGACCAAAACAGGGGGCAAACGGTGGGGGTGGCGGAGGCACCTTGGGGAGGATGTGCAGTGAGCCTGCGGCAGCAGAAACAACAAGCTCGCATGCAGAACCAGCAACAGCAATCAAGCTGGCAGCAGCAACAGCCAATCAGTCTACAGCAACAATAGCAGTTAGTTGGGGGGGGGGGTTCGGGGATGTAAGCCCGTGGGAAGTAGAAGGGTAAGAACAGCAGGAGCACCTGATGGGAACCCTCGAGGGACATTGGGAGAGGGGGTAAGCGAGTGGAAGATGACGTTAAGCAGGCCGCAGCATCGACGGCATCAGGGACAGGGCCCGGGATGCGGAGACGGGGGCGACACCTCATGTAGCACCAGGCCTCGGTGGAGGGTGGGAGGAGGGGAGACGAATTCTGCATCAGGAGGGCAACAGTCAGGAGTGGTGGGGGTATGGGTGATGGTGGGGCAAAGGGATGTTGGGATAGATACTTGAAGCCATCCCTGCCGGACGCGTTGTGGACGAAGGGCAACCGCACGGTTGTGGTCTGGGCATCTCAGCGCGGAGACAGGGAGGGAATACCCTTTTATTCGGTGGAAGCAATGAGAACTGTGACGGGAGGCTTCATCAGTTGGAGGGGGCGCCCAGCAGAGAGCGGGACTAAGTAACATCGATCTCGGCAACTTCTCCCAATGTGACGATTTTGGCTTCGGGGGAGGGAGTTCGCAGGTATCCCAGGACGTAGGTAGATTGGTCAAACTGATGCATACATACCCAGCTTTTGGCGCAGGAGCGGGTCAGAGAGGCCGGGGAGGGTAGGCGGGAGGGTGCACGCAGCTTGTCCATAGCCGCAGTCGTAAGACCATAGACCCTCGCATTCCTACTGTACCCGGACGGATCATGTCGAGTTTTGACGAAACAGGCAGACATTGCTTGCACAAAGCGCGAAGCGCCGTGAGGTGTTCGTCGAGTCGCATGAAGGGAGAACCGCATGCTCCCAAGAACCGCTCGTAAGGCGGACTTCGGCACCTTTTGCTTGTGGATGACAGAACCAACGAGTTACTTCGTTTCCTTGTGTGGCCACTGCACGTACATTGGACATTGATGGGTTTTACGATGTAGCTGCCTCGTGGGTGCCGTAACATATTCACACTACGTCATGCGATCATTCCCTGGGTGACCGCCGATAACGAAAAAAGCGCGCACTGGTTGTCTAACTCACACAGTGATTGGCCTATTTTACAGCGTGGTTGCCAACTGAAGCCAACCCCAATGTACATATAATGTTTCACAGCGTCGGTGCCAACCGAGGCTAACAAATTACATTTAAGCACTTTTTAAAGGGGGGGAGAGGGGGGCGGGGGAGGATAAAGGACCGCTGGTAAATATTAGGGCAGTTAATATAAACATGTTTTGGCAGGGGAGGAGACGCAAGGGCACTAGGAGGGGGGGGTTGGGGCGTAGAGAGTTGATATGTATATACATTTTGAGCGTGAGGGGGGCGGGGGCGGAATAATTTTTGCCGGCCTTAGTCATTTTACCATTGACCACGCATTCGTTTTGAGAAGGAGTGGGATAACGGAGGGCGTTGGGTACATGGTAAAACTTACATATGTATACATATGTATACATATATGTTGTTTTCGGGCGGGAGGGATGGAGGGGGGAAGAAAGGAATGGGGGGGGGAAGGACAAAGTACCGGGCGCATATACAAGGGCAGTTCATGTATATAGTTATTATCGGGGGAAGGTAGGGGAGTTTATATATTCAATGTTTCCCAGGGGGGGGAGGGGGGTGACGGTCAGGATGTGGGGGAGTCAGGGCGAGGGACGTGAGGGGGGAGGGGGGAGGGGTGGCGGGGGGTCGGGCGGGGGACGGGGCGCGGATGTCGAGGGGGAGGGGACGGGCGTATTCCTCAGTTGCTTGAATTAAGTCATTTGACAATCGACCACGCATCCCTTTCGAGACGAAACACCGTTCCTACCCCTAAACGAGATACCTCCAGCATTTGGACGCTCATTACCCTTTCTGCATGTATTACATAGAAAATGTTTCCGTGTCCAATCCCGGGGGCGTGGGGGGGTGGGGGGGGGGGGTGGCAACCGTTGCAGGAGGAACGAGGGGGGGGGGCAAGCGAGGAATTGATGTATACATATTTTGGCGAGGGGGGGGTAGAGGGCGATGAGACGGGGAGGGGGGTTTCACGAGATGATACATGTCATTTTCGACAGAGGGAGAGAAGCAAGCGTAAAGTATATGTTCACGAAGTTTTTAACATTTCAGCATATTACCAGTAGCTATTACCAGGGATTCGCGTGGAGGGAGACAGGCGGAAAGAGCGGTTAAGTCCCATGCCGTCTAGGGCGTCATTTAGACGAAAGGTCTCCGGCTCTGTAAGCTTCATTGGTATAGGGAAGTGGGACGCCTGTATGAAAGCGGACGCGGCCGGACGAAAATGCGAAAGAAGGAGTATACAGTACATGTTGAATTGCAGACATACTGTCATGAGCGGGAAGTAGGGAAAAAGAGCGCGGAAAGTGGGACGATGTCGGAAAGTATTTCATGTAACAAAACCTACAGACACAGACATAGATTATATGAACAGGGATGGGGGGGGCGTGGTGCAGGTACAGGAAGAAGGTGGGATCGAGGTGCGTCTTTCAGCGTCGTGTGAATACAGACCGGAAGTGGGTTTCGTTGAGATGGTTTTTCTGGAGGGCGGGGGGGAGGGACGGGGGGAATGGATAACAGCAAATAGAGGATTGCGTACGGGGTTAGGGCGCACTTGCAATTTTAAATGCTAGAAGAGGGATGTAAGGGGGTCCGGCCGTTGCCGATCTGATTTCCATCAACTTGCTCGAGATAATGGCATTGTTGATGACGGCATTCGTTCATGATAGACAGGAGACAATGGCAATACTGATGGCGGCATTTTGCTACGATAGACAGGAGGGGAGAGGCACGACGTAGAAATGGAGAAGCAGTTCCGATTAGTCTGACGATAATTAGGCAGCGGTGACCTGGGTAAGGAGGTTCCGTGGAGAGGGGGAAATAAGCAAGCGAGTGTTGAGACGCTAATGACGGTGAAGGGGAGCATATCAAGAAAGGGTGGGGTGGCATGTCCAAGCGAAAGCATGTGCGGGGTTTTGATCATGGGTTTGGTAGACGGTCGGGCTAGGTGGCAATAGAGGGAGTTTCCCGAGAAACCAAATGCAGAATGCTCTGGGGTCGCTTGGCAGGTGATGGTGTAGGGAACGGGGGATCAGCTCATGCGCTTAGAGATATTGCGAGAAGGTACGCTTTTGAAAGGGTTGCAGCTTCGACTGAAAAATCTTACGAGCCGAACTGGGGGATATGGGTGAGCTGGAGGTTTTGTCGGGAAGGCGTGCTGGATGCGGAACAACATGTGGGATCTGGAGCGGGTAAGAGAACTCGTCGAATTGAAATGGTGTTTTTTTGCACAGGGAAAGGGAGCAAGGAATCGACTATAGTAGACAAGATGGTGGCGATCAACTTCTTCTGCCATGATTAGTCCTTGGGGGCTGTCAGTGACCAAGCATATCCCGTTGATTAGATCTGTGAGGCAAGGTGTCAGGAGATTCCACGCAGAGATAGGTAGTCAGCAGAGAGTGAGAAGGCACTTGTCGTACGGGATTCTGGCGGGTACGCAGGGGGGCGTTCAGACACGGGGGATACGTGGGAGGGTGTCATTGATAGGTCTTGCGCTGTCGTATGTGATGTGGCGGGCGTCGGAAATGTAGGCCAAAGGGAACGTGGTCTGCCATAAAGTGTACTGTTTCAGGAGAAGATATGTGGCGTTTTCAGGGATAACGAGCAGTTGGCGAAAAGCATAATTTACGACACAAATAAAGTAGACAAATGTAGTGGAAATGGGGTTCAGGGAATCGAGGCGGGACCAAATGAGAAAGGGGGCGGCCCTGGCGAGAACAAGTACAAACAAAATGGCGGTGGGTCGATTAGTGGAGCTTTATAAAATTTTTAATAACGCAAGGTTGACGAAGGAATTTCCCTTGGTGTCATATCAGGGGAGGGATGATTGAGACATATGGTGCAGGGCGCGGGCAACCCAATGCTTGAGGGAGCGTATCGCAGGCCCTGGGGAAAAGTGGAGAGATGGGGTGAGGGGAGCAGAGGCCGAACTGATTCTAAAAGACTTCCCGTTGCATTCGGAGCGAATAAGCGGGGTGACAAGACCATGGAGATTGAGAAGGGCACCGGGGGCCATAACAAAGAAAGAAAGTCAGCGGTGTCGTTAGATTCATTTACAGTGCATGTTAGGGCTAACAAGGAGGACTCGGTGCGGGTTTCAGAGGTGTTGAAGCATGGAGCAGTGGAGTTTAAAAGAAAGCCGGGACAAGAGATTGGGGCGAAATGAAATTAGTACGTCTCAGCGCGGTAATTGAGGGACTGCTGAGGAACTGCTATAACAACCAAAACGGTTAGTACAGACTGCAGGACGAAGGGATGGGGAAATCGCGTTCTGGTGAGGGGAGACGTGTCAATAGCGGAGAGTGACTGGTATGTAGGTCGATCGCGTTTCGTTTGTGTCTGCGGGGTAGGCGTAAGCAAGAAGGGCAAGGGAGGGAGCTGCCCCTTTTCCCCCTCCTTCTTCCTGCTGTTATATAGAGGGAGGGGAGGCGCACGAATCCTGGGGGGGACGGGGGGGGGGTGCAGCCCGCTCTTCCCCCCTCCCACGATTTCAGCTTTTTCTATTTCATTCAAACACTGTTTCGTGGAAGTGTAAAACCATGTAGGATATCGAGAAGTTTTGGTACGGGTTAAAAATTGAAGGAAAAGCTCCATATAGTGTTGAGGCTGAGGGAAAACGAAATATCAGGCGCCAGCAAGCAGCTGTACAGCTAGCTGTTTAAAGCGGGGAGTCGTCGGTGCAGCGTAATACTCAACAAGAGAGAACTAACGAGCGAGGCCCTGCACGGGCTGAGGAGGACCGTGGCACCGAGCAGGAGGCCTCAGAGAGCATCAAGTTAGGTTTTTTCTTCACACCCTCCAGCAAATTTCCACGGCGAATGGGCAAAATGAGAGAAAAAGGATGCAGTGATTGATTAGTGATGGCACAGTCCCAAATGCACGGGGCTTTTGAAACGGAGTCATTCCGTATCGATTTTTAAGCTTCGCGGTGGGGTCCCGATTGCACGGGCCGCTTTAAACGGAAAAACCGGATCGAACGCGCAGGTGGTGGTCGACTAGTGATGGCATAGCCCCGATCGCATGAGCCGGTCGTCAGGAAACGGAATCAGCACAGTTAATATTCGTTTAGCAATCGTTGCCGGTATGAAGGGGCTGATAGAAACATAACAATCCGAAAGCACATGCACGTAGTGGTAAATTAAGTGGTGGCATACTCCCGATCGCACGGGACGTTTGAAACGGAAATCAACACCCCATGATCGTTTGGCAGTCGAGATGGTTTCCCGACATGGGCGGGTCATTAGAAATATAAACACCACCCGTACGAACGCGCAGGGTAGTAGTCGATGGGCGATGATTTTCCAAAGCACACAGGCCCATCTAAACGAAATCAAGGTATTATAAACCGTTTGGCAATCGTAGGGCGTTTCCGGCATGAGCGAACCGTTCGAAACGGAAATTCCACGCGAAAGCACATACACAAAGGGTGGTGGGTCAAGTAGGTCCCCGATCGCATCGGCCGTGAGAAACGGAGCTACTTGGTCGTTTCAGAAATTGCGAAGTCTCAAATGGACGGGCCTCCCGTTGGCATAAAACATCTAAGAAGGGAAGGCGTCTCACTAACGGAGCGCAGTTGGTAGATAGTTCGACCGCCTTTCCTTTGGGTGGGAGAGGAAGCTCAGCAAGTTGGGAAAGAGAGGAAGGGCACCTTCCTTCCCCTTCTTCCTTTCATATTCTGATGAGGCAGGAGGAGCGTACCAATCTGGAGAGGGGTGGGGGCAGTTCGGGTGTACTAGTCGGCTTGCAGTCCGACATCCCGAACCGTTCAAGGATCGATTTGCGGTATGCTTCTTGGGAAACAGTCAAGGTACCTGCCTCGCGATCCCTCTTGATTTTCATCTCGAGTACGAGAGATGCTTTCCCCATGTCGGTCATTTTGAAGCGCTTTTGCAACATCCTTTTCACGATCGATTTGGCGTTAGAGTCGTTGCCGGCCAGGAGAAGGTCATCGACGTAGAGAGTCAGGTAGATCTTGGCCCCGTTGTGATCGCACAAATACACGCACGGGTCTGACTTGAGTGCGACGAAGCCAATCTCGACAAGCACGGAATCGATGGTGCTGAACCAGTTACCTGGGCTTTGATCAAATCCGTACAGGCTCTTCTCCACCTGCATTACCATGTCACCTCCATCCTTGTCCTTGACTTCGAAACCGGGTGGTTGTTCAACAAACACTTGTTGTTGGATGTTCGCGTAGAGGAAAGCGGTATCAACATCCATCTGGTCGAAGATGAGGTTGAACTCTACGATGATGTACGCTACCATTCCCACGCTCTGGATCCTGCGCACCGGAGCGTAGGTGCTGCCGCAGTCGAGTCCGGGAACTTGGTTCCAGCCCTGGGCCACGACACGTCCCTTGAGGAAGCCGTCGGCTTTGCGTTTAAGCACCCAGTTGGACTTGATGCGCTTCATTCTCGGAAGGACGGCTGAGCGCGGGACGAGTTGGTAGACCTTGCGGTCGTTGAGGCTTTTCATCTCGCGTTCGGCAGCTGCGTTCCACTTCCCTGCGTCCGGTGAGGGCCTTGCTTCCTGGATGGTGCGAGGAACGTCTGGTTGCACTGCCCCTACGGCGTATGCGTATTCCTTGAATCTCAATGTAGCGTCCATATGCGCGACGTCAGCAAACTCCCCCATCGCGGAAAACGCGTACGAAAGCCGACGAAGCTCGCTGAGGGTCTTCTAGTTGGGCACACCCGATATCGCCCGGGTAATCCTGGTGTCAAGAGGGGCTGACATGGAGCCCCGACCACCACGAGAACCTCGCCCACTCACCGAACCACGTCCACCACGCGTCGCGATCCCTCCCCGCGCAGATGCACCACGCGAAGAGCCACCGCGGGTGTCACGCCCACCACGAGATGAACCACGCCCACACGCGGAACGACCCTGCGATGCAGCACGAACTGGAGCAGAACCAGTACCCGACGTACCAGGCGGCGACGCAGGACCAGATGATGAACGGGCCGGAGCAGGACCGGAAGGTGATGCGGCAGGTGAAGGTGCACCGTTACCCGACCCAGGAGGGCTGACTTCTCCAGGCGAGGCAAGGCTGTCGTCTGCAGGCGCATCCTCGGCGGCAGGAGAAGGGTCAGCGGAGCTGAGCCCAAGGTCACGGTTGCTGACGGCGAAGATGTCCTCGAGAAGATTGAGAACAGACGGGTCCCCGACGGCATGATTGGCTGAAAGCGCATCGACCGAGTGGTTGGTTGTGTAATTGCGCACATCTCGGATCATGTCGTTCTGGTCGGCGTAAGTGAACTCCCCGTCGTCAAAACCACGCCCGTCCAACGAAGGCGGCGCGGGAGTCGTTCCAATGAAGATAACGTTGCGACTCTCCTGCACCCATCTCGTCTGAGCATTGTAGAGACGGTTGGATTTGCTGTCCAGGCTGTAGCCCACCAAACGTCCTCCCCACGCACGGCATTCCAACTTCTTGGTGTGCGTCTCTTCAAGCACACACGCCCGTGCCCCGAACACCCGAAGGTGTCTAAAGTGCGCGTCCTTGCCGTAGAGCGCCTTGTACGGCGTCCCGTTGTGCAAGGCTGCGTAAGGAATCCGGTTGCTCAGGTAGACCGCCCTGTGAATCAGTTCCCCCCAAAGAATGCTCGGCAGCGTAGAATCAGCGAGCATGCAACGCACGATGTTCATGATCGTCCTGCCTGCACGCTCATTCGCTCCTATCTGCTGGGGGGTGTTCGGCGATGCAAATTGTAGCTGGATGCCGATGTCCAGGCAGTACTGTCGGTAGGCCGCGCTCGTAAACTCGGTTCCCTTATCCGCACGAAGCACGTGGATGCGCTCGCTGCGGGGGATGACGGTCCCCTTGTTGAACAACTCGAGGGCGTCAGTCGACCAAGTCAAATCCTTCATGAGGACGACCTCCTTCCACTTGGTGTGTTGATCGACAAACTTGGCGGCGTATTTGAAGCCGCCCAACGCGGTAGGCGTGAAGGGACCAAGGGTATCGACGAATACGATCTAAAAGGCGCGTGAAACGCCGTAAACGGCGTGCTTTCGGTGCGGCTGTTAAGAGATCTTATCAAGAGGGCACGCACTGCAGTCCTGCACGTCGACGGTGTAATCGGTGCCGTTGGCCGTCTCCTTCCTTAACACATCCAAGCCCTTGCTGTTGATGTGACCCATGCGCCGGTGCCAGACACTAGCAGTCTCCACCCGCAAGGCAAGTTCGTCAGGAGCTTCCCCGAGGGTGTGCCAACCGCCATCCCCAGCGCCGAGCTTCACGGTGATGGAGCAAGTGATCTTGCCGGTGTCATCCACTCCTCGGATTTTCATGGGGACGACTACGTCCCCCGACTCCAGCCCGGGTTGTCCGGATAGAAGAGGGAGGCCACTCCATTCGACAGCACAGCAGTGACGGAGAAGAGGTTGGTCCCCAGCCCCGGTACTAAGACGACACGGAAGGAAACTTGCCTGTCGTGGACGCTGTCGTCGGCGACCGTGCCGAGAAAAACCCCTGTCGTAACACCGTGAAGAACGTGCTGCCCAGCGGCAATGATCGGGAGCGTGATCCGAACGTCTTCAATTTCACACATGTGAGCTCGCACGCCAGGCGTAAGCGCAGGATTTAGGTAATTGTCCGTCGCTCCGCTATACAAGAACACCAGGATGGACGATCCGTCGGAGCGAAAAGGAACGAGCGACGACTCCGCCGCAGAAGAAGCCTTGGAGGCACGGAAGTACTTGCAAGGCAAGTGGTGGTCCCGCGCAGACGACGCGGATGAGGCAGACGCGGAAGCCGCCGGCGAGGCAGCGGAAGCTGCAGAGGCGCCGAGAGCGTTGACGGAGAACCCGAACGTGGTTGGTTCCGAAAGGGCCTGAGACGCCTGGGGCGCCGCCGCCTGAAACGGCTGCGCTAAGTGGGAGAAATTGGCCAGACCGGCTGCCTGAAGCAGTGCCAGGTTCGCAGCCAACCCTCGAAGCTCCTCTTGCTTCTTCTTGTTTCGGTTGTCCTGCTGAGCCTTTCACTCAGCATCGCTGTGCGTCTTCGTGCGGTGAAAGGAGCACCACTTGGACTGCCCACTCCCCCCACTTCCGCGCTTCTTGCCTGGCTTCTTCCCTTTCGTCAGTTGGGACGGCTGCGCAGACTTCGGACAGTCTCGCTCGAAATGTCTAAACTCCTTGCAGCGGTGGCACCGGTCGCTGCTCGACGCGGCCATCGCGGCTCCCCTGCCCGAGACCGCGGGCCCCGCCGGCTTGCGCGACTGCTGGTTCACAAAGAAGCGGTTGGCCGTGTCCTGAAGACAGTCGACCGATGTAAATTCGTTTCAATAGTGCATCTCCCGGATGAAGTGGAATTCCGGGCAGACGTAAGGCCCGAGAGCATGATATCCAGGTAGACTTCGTCTGATACTTTCTTCCCCAGAATCTCGAGGCGGAGCTTGAGCTCGCATCCCTGGGAAAATAAGTCAACAGAATCACCACCCGCAACGTGCGCGAGGGCGAAGAGATCCTTGTGGCACGCACGCCGAGCTTCCTGGGTGTGGGCGTCGAAACGCGCGTTCAGAGCCGTCCAAGCCAACTGTCCGTTGCCTTGGGCACTCGTGCCCGCCTTTCGGTGAGCCTGAACGGTGATCCGCGCCGAGCCGGTAGTCGCGAAGAACAGGAGGGAGTAGAGGCGGCTGTTGGCCTTGTTCCAATCGGTAACGTCGGCCAGAGTAGCAGCCAGAGGGTCTGGCCGGGCCGATCCGCGTAAGACCGTGAGAAGCTCCGGCGCATGGATGTTGATGACGTGATCGAAGCTCTCTTTTCACACGCGAAAAGTAGATCCAGAGCATTGTCCAATGGATTCTAGTAAACGGTGGAGCCCAGAACTAGAGCTTGATGAGTTCGCCATGGCTTAGAGAAAGGGACACGCGATGGGTGTGATTGAAAAGCGCTGCACCCGCTAGACGCCCCGATCACCCGAGACAAGCCGGCGCGCCTGAAATGTGCCCCCGAATGCTTTACACAGACAGTTGCGTACCGAATGTGCAGCCAAGAGCCCAGGTGATCAGTCTGGGCCCAATAAGCGAGCTCGTTGACTCAGTGTGGCCTCCAGCAGAAAGCTGACTCCAGCAGTAGCTCCCCGCGGAAAAATATCCAAAAATATCAAAATCCTGCAGAATCCAAAAATATCCAAATCGGGAAGGATACAAAAGTTGCGAATCCTGGAAGACGGGTGTGCTCTCCACAGCACTCGGCGACAGCAGTAGACGTGCAGTCGCCGCAGGACCCCACTCACACACACGAGGCTATAATAACCTATTATGGATACTTTGGTATACCCCGGCATGGTGGCAGAGAAGCTTTGTCCCGGACGCTAGTCGGGTTGGTGACACTGTGCAGTGGATAGCCTGAAAGACTCGAGTGCTTCCGTGTTGAGGAGAAGATGTAAAGATGTTGTAAACACTGGCGCTTATGTGGCCAACACACACAGATAAACCGCAGACTGTGCAGGAGTCCAGAAGTTGGCTGGGTACTGGAGATGACCAGGATGGCTACGATGCTAGACAATCCGGAAGGATCCACACGAGAGAGTGAGCTACTCGTCAAGGCAACAGAGAATCCTACAGAAGTAATTCCTCCGCATATTCATATGCACGTTACGTACCAACCGACAAATAACAGATCTACGATGACCTACGACGTACAAGTCCAATGCTACTGAACACTGGCTCATACTGGCTATGTGCTAACATGTCCATAACAAGATCGGTATTTGATGGACTCGAAGCTGCTGGAACGTTTGTGGAGGTTTCTGAAGTTCCCGCGAGTAGCAATATCGCAAAGTCAAAGTGTCACTTGAAGTGGAAGAGCGATGCGCACGGCATGATTGATAGAGCTGAGGCACGGTTGGTAACTAAGGGCTATAGCCAGGTAGAGGAAGTCGGCTACTTCGGGACTTTTGCCCCCACTGCCTCGACCACGTCTAACAGACTCATTGCAGCAATGGCGTGCAAGCTTCATCGGGACTTGAGACACTTGGACGTGTACCAGGCCTTTATTCAGGCAGAGTTGGATACCGAGATATTCTTGAGACTTCCTCGCGGTTGTGGCGAGATCTCGGGTAAGGAAGTGCTACTCAACAAAGCCATTTACGGGCTGAAGCAGATTAACCGCTCATGGTACAAGCTACTGCCGTCAACCTTAGTAGAGTGTCTGTTTGAGCAGTGCTTAGTAGACCTGTGCGTGGTTCGGCTAATAATGTTGAATGACGCGGTTGTGGCGATGCTGGTGGTCCACGTGGACGACATCAAGATCGCAGCGACCAAGGAGGTGACGGATTCGGTAGTAGCTGATCTAAATAAAATATTTCCTACAAAACATCTGGGCGAGGTTACGTGGTACATGGGTAGCGAGTACAGGAGGGATCGTGTGAAGGGAACCCTGGAGATTTTGCAAACTCAGTTCATCCGAAACGTTGTCGACCGTTTCGGTATCACTAAGGCCAGCCCCATCCCTGCTTCACCGTCGTTGGACCTCAGGTACGTGAGTGACGAGGAACCTGTGATGGACGCGAATTTCCATGAAATTGTGGGGAGTTTGTTGTGGGTTGCGAACCAGACGAGACCTGACATCTCCAACGCATTGCGAGCGATTGCACGGTTCTCGCACGATCCTAAGGAAGTGCACGTGAAGGCTGCTAGGAAGGTTCTCGAGTACTTGAGCATTGAATCCCACTTGGCCTTGACTTTCAGGAAAAATAGTAAGTTAGGGGATGTACAGTTGAAATACGACCTAGAGGCGTACGTAGACGCAGACTACGCCCACAAGGCCGAGGACAGGCGTTCGTATCTGGTGTAGCTGTTTGCTGCGGAGGAACGCTCGTATCTTGGTTTTCTAGGACGCAGAAATGCGTTACGCTCTCCACCACTGAGGCCGAGTATGTAGCGATGGCCAACGGGGTGAAGGAGGCCCTGTACGTGCGAGGAGTCTTGGTTTTCTTGATGCCTAGTCTTGGATCGCCGAGCATTGGAGTGTTTGAAGACAACAAAGGGGCGATTGACTTGGCCTAAAACCCACCGAGTACGTCAAACAGCAAGCACATCGACGTGAGGTACCACTTCCTGCGCGAGTTGGTGGGAAAAGGAGACCTATGCGTCAAGTACTTAAGGACGGAGCATCAGCATGCGGACATTTTCACCAAGGCGATTGCTCGGGAGTGTTTTGAGAAACACCGTGATTTTTTGTTGGGGAAAACAAGTTTTCCGTCGTAAATTATTTTCGGGAGTTGCCAGCGTTGTTGCAGGCTTGTTAGTTGATCCAGCGCCAAGGAGGGTGTTCGATATAGCTTGTCTCAACGAACAAAGTAGGAACAACGATGGTCACGAAGGATCGTCCGACGGGGTATTGTGGGATTACCCGACGGTGTACTGCGAAATATTATAACATGGGAAGGACACGTGGAATAGCCCTGGAGGCCCTTGTAGCCTGTTCCTGAAACCAGTCTAGGAACGCGTGGAAATATGGGAATGGAGTACCTGTAGAATTTATGAATTTGGAGGCTGAGAATATTGCCTGGTGTGGAGCGAGATGGCTTAGCCCACTCGCCTCACTCCATATATTTCCCTCTTATCAGCATCCGGGATCAACTAATGAAGACATCTGTATACCATCTTCTTCACACTGTGTGTTGCGGTGAAGCTCGCGGCCTGAGACTGGGCTGCTGGAAGCACATTATTACACTTCGCATAACCGACTTAATCCAACATTCCCGACGATCGCCAAGTACCTTCTCGCGCAGCGAGCCACCAGTCAAGTGTGACAAAACACTTCTCCACTTACAGCAAAAAACGCTGACTAAACATGTATTGTTTCTTTTCATTACTCTCCATTTTTAAAAATCCCTTACATACTTTTTTAATATACTTTTTCCAACGCACACCGGTAGGGGTCTTTCCAACGCACACTCTGTCGGGCCCCTGCCAACGCACACTGAAGGGGGGGGGTTCGGGGGGGGGGCGCGTGCCCCCGCCCCGACACTGCTAGTAGCATCTAACCACCGTTCGGCTGCCCTGCCAACCCAGCCCTGCCAACCCAGCGCTGGTGGTGCATTTTGGAAAACACACACCAACACCAACACACTACACTGCTAGTATTAGCATCCAAGCACCGTTCGGCTGCCCTGCCAACGCAGCGCTGGTGGTGCATGCGCTGGAACGTTTGCGCCTCTGCTGTTCCATCCTGCCCGTGCGGGGCATTTGGGACAATGAACACAACACACACCAAAACATTTCACTTCGTTGTGCCCTGGGCTGCGGAAAAAAAATCCCCTCCCAAAAATACCGCCTCGTCCTTTTAAAACCATGAAATTCAAACGACCGAGCTTCAAATCAAACGGCGCTACGAACTACACCCTGGAACGCAAACAACCTCGCGGCGCACACCGCACACCCTCTATTTCTATCCCTCGTCGGATACACCGCGCTCCTCGGCGTTGCGCTGGAACGTTTGCGCCTCCGCTGTTCCATCCTGCCCGTGCGGGGCATTTGGGACAACGAACACAACACACACCAAAACATTTCACTTCGTTGTGCCCTGGGCTGCGGAAAAAATATCCCCTCCCAAAAATACCGCCTCGTTCTTACAAAACCATAAAATTCAAACGGCCGCGCTTCAAATCAAACGGCGGTACGAACAATACCCTGGCACGCACACACCAATACACACACCGCACACCCTCTATTTTTATCCCTCGTTGGATACACCGCGCTCCTCAGCGTTGCGCTGGAACTTTCGCGCCTCTGCTGTTCGATCCTGCCCGTGTGGTCTGCTGTGTCTGCGTGCGGCGACGACTGCGTCCTTCAGTTCGGCTGCTGCATACTTTCCCTCGCTGGTTCCTGTCGCAGCTCATCTCCGCCGCGTGCTGTGGGTGTCTTCTATAAGCCTCTTCGCTCGTTCCAGGCTCCTCCTTCTCTGCGGCTGCGTGTTCTTTGTCCTCTTCAAACCTTACAGCGTACCACCTCCTCGTGCTGCGGCGGAATCTCCGCACACACACCATGCAGCGGAACGTCCTTACAGCAGAGCGGTATCTTGACGACTGGGGAGACCAACTCTTCCGATACCCATTCACAGGGCTCTTTCTGTGTAGTACATACATGTGTAGCGCAGCGCAGTAGTCCTGTGTGTTTGCGTTTGTAGGATACGCGTACGTGTTCGAACCTGCCATACTACCTCACCTTCCTCCAGCGTTCCTGCGATTCAAATCCCTTCCATCAGGATCCACCTGTGCATGTATCATCTCCTATTGTAGACTATGTACTCCAGACCATGCGTCTCCAGCTACGGCTGTGCGTCCTGTAACAAGTGTTCGGGTCTATCAGCACGTTACATCCTACACCTGCGTACAACGTAATCTATGCGCACATTGTCATCACACCATGCGGCCTTCCTCGCTAAGTTCTGCTGTTCCCTTTGCAGGGGACTAAGTACGAGCATCCTATCGGTGACAGTCTCCGCCTCAAAGCGAAAGTCGCCGACTAAACATTCAGCCACTCCCGACGATCGCTAAGTGCATTCTCGCGCAGTCAAGTGTGACAAAACATTCAGCCACTCGCGACGATCGCCAATGCTTTCTCGCGCTGTCAAGTATGATAAAACATCCCGCCACTCCCGACGATCGCCAAGTAAGTGCCTTCTCGCGCAGTCAAGTGTTACAAAACATTCCGCCACTTCCGACGATCGCCAAGTGACTTCTCGCGCAGTCAAATGTAATAAAATATTCCGCCACTCCCGACGATCGCCAAGTGCCTTTTCGCGCAGCGAGCCACCAGTCAAGTGTGACAAACCACTTCTCCAAAAAGCACTTGACTAGACTAGACTAAACATGTACTTTTTCTTTCTTTTTTTTTCCTTTTCTTTCATTTCCTTTTCTTGTTATCTTTTGTTTTTGTATATTTTTTAAATAGGCTTGCGTCTGACGTGCGTATGCGTGATTGGTACTACGTGTAAGGTATACGTGGTAGGCTTTCATGAGTGGCAAGCAGTATAGTAGGTTTTTCCGTGCACTATTATTAGTAGTGCGAGACGTATGCACGAGAATGGACCTGACACATCGTAGGCTCACTCCCGATTTCACTTTGTAAATATTTCTGGCGGAGGCATTAATTGCGTCAGCTGTGATATATGCCGTGTACCAACTTTGGTTTGTTTGTGTTTTTTTCCGTGGGGTATTCCTCCGCTCCAGAGTGACTGGAGCCTGTCCTGTGACCACGGACTTGATTATGCGAGGTAATGTGAGAACAACAACAACATTACGGCGAAACGGAGCGACCTCTTCGCTTTGCTTACCGTGAGTAGCAGCGTTGAAATCAATTTACCCCGGGTGGGTGCGTTTCGCCCGTCTTCTTGCTCCTCTGCCCCTTGCCCTCGCTATGCGTTTGAGGAGGCTTGTTGAGCTGAGGGCTTAACGTTGTCTCTCTTCAGGCCCAATCGAGACCTAAACTCAGAAATTGTGGCTCCCTAACATCGCCAGGCTGAGGGGCAAAATAGTACCATACACCACACTCACTTGTTCCATTACACGACTGCCCACAGGGCGTGCATAACTCGTAGGTGGGGGGGTAAAGTCGGTGGGCCTAATTTTAACATGCCACATCAGCTTCTTATTTGATGGGTCAGGAGGCTCAATTTTAAATAATTTATACCGGTATTACTCAATGTCATAAATAACTCAGGAAAAATGCGCAAACGGATGGACCGAGTAGATTTTGTTGTGGTTCATAAATAGAAAATCATCATTCCCACCTTTTTGGCAGCGGTACAGGGGCGTGTTGCGATTTGTCGCCCCCCCCGATGCATGGGATCCCTTCGGCAATATCCAAACCCTGCTGAAATATCTAATCCCCCCCCCAAAATCTGATTCCCCCCTAAAATATCTGATCTCCACCTGAAATATCTGATCCCCCTATAAAATATATGACCCCCCCCTGAAATATATGATCCCACCCTGAAATATATCACCCCCCCCCTCCACCTCAAACGGCCGGGTGATTACCTACGAACAAGGGTGAATTATTGCCCCCCTGTATTCTATCAATGAGCGGGGTGATATGTTGAAGTGGGTGGGAAACCGCAACACCTTCCGCGCACCCCGATACACTGTATCAGGGGTGGCATTGCGTCTAACACGCCCGGCGGGGATTTGAATATTGCAGCCGGTGATATACTGTATCATGTGTGATACAGCCCCCCGTGACACACCGTATCAGGCCCCCTGATACACTGTATCAGGCCCCCCTGATACGCTGTATCACTCTGATACACTGTATCAGAGGGGGTTACGATATGTCAAGGGGGGGTCAGATATTTCAGCCTAGATGAAATGCTGTATGAGGGGTGATACAGACCCCACTGTATCAGGGGGGGATCTGATATTTTATCCTGTGATATACTGTAACACGGGGTGATACCGCCCCCCGTGATACACCGTATCAGCTCCCCTGATACACTGTGTCAGGCCTAAATGATGCTCTGTATCAGGCCCTCCTGATACACTGTATCAGGCCCCCCTGATATGCTTTTTTTTTTTTTTTTTTTAGCACACTTTCACTTCCCAGCTTCTGGACAAGCCGTTGTCACAGGTGTCATCCCTTCTCCTCCCCGGTTTTTGGCTTCAATTTTTATCGCACATAGGGTTCAGCAATCCCACTGCTCGTCGATTGTTCATCGAATGTTGCTAATTCACGCTCTCGCGCTTTCCGCAAGTCAATTTGTGCACAAGAAGAAGTCCCAACGAATTTATACGAGTATGCACTCTGCGGGGCTCGAACTTACGAAACTGACCTATACCAGGCTCGAGGATAACCTGATACGCCACCGGGGCGACCGGTTACATGCTGTATCACCCTGATACACCGCATCAGAGGGGGTTACGATATGTCAGGCGGGGGTCAGACATTTCAGCCTAGATGATATACTGCATGAGGGGTGATGATACAGACAGACCCCACTGTATCAGGGTGGGATCAGATTTCTCATCTGTTGATGTACTGTATCACGGGGTGATAACGCCCCCCGTGGTACACCGTATCAGGCCCCCTGATACACTGTATCGGGTCTCTCTGATACTCTGTGTCAGGCCCTCCTGATACACGGTATCAGGCCCCCTGATACGCGGTATCATCTTGATACACTGTATCAGGGCGGGTTATGGTATTTCAGGGGGGGTCTGATATTTCAGCCTAGATGACATACTGCCTGAGAGGATATACAGACCCCTCCGGCTGCAATATCTAAATCCCCGCCGCGCGTATTAAACGCATTGCCACCCCTGATACAGTGTATCAGGGTTCGCGGAGGGTGTTGCGATTTCCCACCCACTTCAACATATATATCACCCCGCTCTTCGATAGAGTACAGGGGGGGCAACAATTCTCCCTTGTTCGTAGGTAATCATGCGGCCGTTTGATGTGGATGGGGGGGGTGATATATTTCAGGGTGGGATCATATATTTTAGGGGGGGATATCAGATATCTCAGGGGGGGATCAGATATTTCCGGGGGGGTTCAGATATTTTTTGGGGGGATCATGTATTTTTGGCGGGGATGATATATTTCAGCGGGGTTCGGATATTGCCAAAGGGACCCCATGAATCGGGGGGGCCGACAAATCGCAACACAGGGCAGCAAGGCAACAAATTCATAAGGCTTCAACACAAAAAACGCCAAATATCTCCAACGAAAAAAAAACTATTTAATACGGCGTGCCGCATAGATAGGACTATACGGCTGGGTTGTACCTTGTATTAGTGAATAGTCCATTGTTGTTGTTGTTGTGTTTGATGATGTTGATGTTGATGTTGTTGTTGTGATTGTTGTTGCTGTTGTTGTTTGTTCTCACATTAACGACTCGATTTTTTTTTTTTTTTTTATCGAAAAATTTAACGCAGGCCCACACGGAGATTTATAATCAAGTCTGTGGTGACAGGACAGGCACCTTCCAGTCACTCTGGAGTAGGGGAATACCCCACGGAAAAAAAACCAAAACAAGAACAAAAGCAGTACACGCACACCAGGCATGTCATACCTGACGCTACTAATTCCTCCCATACAAAAATATTATAATAAAATCGGGAGTCAGCCTACGACGCACAAGTATCATTCCACTGGTGGTGGTACATATGTCTCACCACTCGCGCCTGAGAACGCCCGACTACACCGCTTGTCACCCAGAAAAGACTACGTACCACGTACGTATTTTGAAAAACAATATTATTGCACATGGTAACTATCACTACGCATACGAACGTCATACTCAGGTCTGTTGAAAATATAAAAGAGAGAAAAAGAAAAGGCAGAAAAAAGATAATAAATAAATGCGAAACGCAAAGGGAAAAGAAAAGAACTTCTTACGTGTACAACGAAGCAACGACAAGAAGAAGAGAGCTCCCGGAGGAAGCAAGGAAACGAAATGGGAAGAAAAAATAGCAAGAATATCAGCATAGCCTAGGAACGGACAAAATACGGCATTGGCCTCATATAGAGGGTATCAGTTGTGCATCATTGACACTGAGAGGGAGAGCGCACGAAAAGGAAGAAGTCAGACCGGCGTTACGCTAACTTGTGGCCGCCATTGGACGGCCCACAATTTCAGGACGGTGGTGGCCACACCCAGACTCCAATTTCTTGCGCAGGACGCCCCTCCTCCCTTCCCCCTTTCCCCCACTCCTCCCGCCCCCCGCCCCCCCCCCCGCCCCCCCCCTCCCGCCGCCCCCCCCCCCCCCCCCCCCCCCCTCCCTCCCCTCCCCCCGCCCCCCCCCGCCCCTCTTCCCCAAGTCGCTTAGGGATGCCGACAGCGGATGCCGCTGCCGCGGCCTTTGCGTGTCGCTCTGCAGCTTTGCATCTCTCCGCGTCATGCTATTCCCGCATGAATGTCTCCGCTTCCTCCTCTACCCGTCGAAACCATCTGCCGGCCTTCTGTGCATTCTTTCGCCACCCTTCGAACTTCATTTTACAGAACGACATCATGTCCTCCTCCAGGTGCACCATCCAGTCCTTCTCTTCCCCCCTTGAGTAGCTTTTACGGCCAATAAGCTCCCCAAACATCACCCTCTTTGGTAGACGCTCCTCCTTCATGCGTGCGAATCTCGCAAACAACATCCTCCGATTGCGCACTATCGCCTCTATGCTCTCGAAAGCCTCCCAGTATCTACCGTGGTGGGCATTCTCCAGGCGGCCTTGGTGGGGGGGCGGACGGAACGGGGGGAGGGAGAGAGGGGGTAAGGGTGGGCGTCCTGCCCAAGGAACTGAAGTCTTGATGTGGCACTCATCGTCTTGAAGTTTAGGAGCCTTCCAATGGCCGTCACCTTCACAAGTTAGCGTAAGGCCGACCTGTCCAATGGCCGTCACCTTCACAAGTTAGCGTAAGGCCGACCTGACTTCTTCGCCTTGTTGCCTTTTTCCCCCCAGTGCCATTGATGATGCATTTCATACCCTCTATGAGCCCAATCAATGCCGAAATGTTTAGTCAGTTCCATTAGGATCTGGTAGCATTACAGGTTCGTTGTCTTCTCCTTTGCTTGCTTCCTCCCTGCTGCGCTTGTCCTTTGTATTATTCACCTGTCGATTATTTTATTTCATTTTTTATCTCTTCTTTTCCTGATATTATTCCATTTATTTGTTGTTCGTTTTGTGTTTTTTAGTATTGCATAGGCGGAGGATGGGGGGAACTATGTCCAAGAAATTAAATTAAGCTGACCACTCTTCAACGTGTACTTTCGTGCACGTCGATGTGTCAATTGTATGAACTCCATTATCTCAACTGTACTACTTCGCAATCCAGCGCAGTATGCTAACACCACCCGTATGCGATATGATACACCTCACCCACCGTCTGCCTTTATATTTGAAAGAACAACAACTGGTCAAATGTTCATTGTTCATGTCTGGACCTTAACCAACCGTGAAATACATCATAAACAATATTCTGCTCAATCGAGCTAGTTAGGCCCTACGTAGCCTTTAAGGCATAAAAGCACGTCTGGAAAATGAGCTGAACAAACTCTTAAGGGAAAGACGTGCCTGCACTACTACTGTTTTCGAGACTGCCATGCCTGTTCATCCCCAGGCACGTGTCTTTTTTGTTTCGTCAGGCACGTGTCAGGTGCGCATCCAGGTAGTGTTAGGAATTTAGGTATAACGCCGGTAATCGGAATGGAAACAGAAGAAAAAAAATGTAGGCCACAGGCCACACAGGGGTAAAATGACCACCATTCACAGTGGAAAGTACACAGCACACGGCCCAAATCTAGCCATCAACAACAGCAAGCCCACAGCCAACAACGTTCATTCAGAATAGCCGTCGGTTATGTAGAAACGGTGATGGACGATGTGGTAATAATATTTATCTATCTACTCTCAAGAACATCGATATAAACGACATGTAGAATGACGTTCATCGTGTAAAACAACGACCATATATTAGAAGTAAACACTACCCGCCAGCTGATATCATCTTACTATCCTTCTAGCCATCCACGCTGTAGCCCCAACTCATCTCCGCCCTCTCCCCTCCCCCCCGCCTTTTGTTCCCCGCCCAGTTCGTTCAAACGCCCCACTTACAATCGAAAATCGGCCAGAGTAATATACACTTCTACGCAATTGATATTACGTCGGTATCCTTTCCAGCCATCGATGACGTAGCTTTCATTCACCCCCCCCCCCCCCCCCCTCAAACGCCCCCTCCTTCCCCACACCCCACAGGATCGCCTAGACCCAGCACCGCGCGTATGCAAGCCCCTACATATATGATTAATACGCGCGATCGGAGTATCACCCACCATGTTTTCAAGATGAGTTTCGACCAGATCCTTGATATCATTGCTGGAGTGTATTTTAATATCATATGTGACCTAAACCTCTTGAAAACTCCCCCCCCCCCTTTTTTTTTCCTCGCTCTCTCTTGCTCAAACGCCCCACCTCATATCGAAATCCGCCAGAGTAGTAAAAACTTCCAGTCACTGGATATCACCTCATTATCATTTTGGAGCCGTCCATGCCGCTGCTGCAATTTCCACCCCCCCCCCCCCCCCCCCCCCAACGACCCTTCCTTCCCCACCACCCGCAATATCGCCTAGACCAAGAAGAACGCGTATAGCAGACCCCTACATATATATGCGACCTAAAGCCCCCCCCCACCCCCACCTCCCCCCCACCCCCCCCCCCCCCCTCCCCAACAAGAAGGATTTATAGTTTCCACGCACAAAATCAGCTTCCCCACCTGTCCCTTCCCCCCCCCCCCCCCCCTCCCGCCCCCCTTTTGATCAAAATCAGGCCCCCACAAACTTTAAAACTCCGCCCTCCCCTCACCGTTTTTTCGACTTACAGGATTCACCTGATAAACTGATGCATCTCCTTCCACAACTGTCAGATTTTTCTCCCCTCCCTCAGAAACGGGTTGTATAGTGGCACAGACTGACTAACATCACCCTTTTGACCCTGATAGCTACACTGTAGTTGCAAGGGGAGTCGCCGAGCTATCTCCTTAATGAGGACACACAACCCGTAATATGCGTGATCGGAGTATCACACACAGCTTGCAAAGATATCAGATGAGTTTCGACAAAATATTCGATCTCACAGCTGGAGTGTATTTGAACTTTAATACTAAATAAATACGGTGGTGAAGTTCCACTGTAGAAATCTAGTATACGGCTAAGTAGGTGGAATGCTGGTCATCATTTCAGAATGACGACCATTGCCGTTGAAAGACAAGATCTCACCCAGCTGTGTGTCCAACGTAATATGCGGATTTGTCCGCCCTCAGGCACAGCAGTACCCACCTATTACTGCCGGCACGTCAACTATTTTTAGTAGTGGGCAGCGAGAAATCTGCGCGTTGACTGCTGTACCCGGCGCGGGCATGGTCTATGTTGACTAGTAGCTACGATATAGTATATGTTATCTAATAGCTACCATGGCTACGGACGGTAGAGGTGCGCTGCTGGTTTTTTGCTGACCTACTCCTCGTTTGAGGACTTCTTTACCTTTCTTTCTTGACCCTAAAGCTGGTTTGTTGTGGGAGGAAACAAGGGCTGCCTGATGTTGAGCAGTCCTATGACGTGTGGCCAACGCTGCGGGCGGTAGTGGGATCCATGTTTTGGGATATTTTTGCAGTGAATGGCTCTGCGTCACTCGTGTCACTCACGGCGAGTGACCCTCCTGTTCCTTACGATCATGGGCTTTCGTACTGCTAATTTTGTTTTTCGATATGGACCCCCAACGAGATGGTTGGCTACTGTGTATTAAACTAATTACATGACGGCGTGTTTTTGTCAGTGAGAAAGGTACGGAGTCATTCGCGCGAGTCACTCGCGCGAGTGGCACAGACCCGCGGGCGATGAAAAAAGGCATACCCCCCCTACTGTCGCCTCAAGTGAACATATTAGACTATAAATTATACAATCTGAAAAAAAACGAAGAAATGAAGCAACTCTTTCCGACGACTCTGCGACAAGGAGCCCGTCAATTAGAAAATACTTCATTTAGCAGAGAAATCACTGCATCTATCATCATCGTAGCACGCGTCTGAAAACATAATGGATGACGTGGTCCAAGTTTGATTTGATGATCGGGATAAATCCCGAGGGCTTGGGATTGTTCTCGCCCATGCATGCATACATACATACAGTACATACATACATACATACATACATAGATACATACGTGATGCACACGTTGGATATTGTTGAACTGTTAGGTGGTTGAACCGGTACGTCTGGCGCGAATCGAAGCTCGTTTGTGTTTTGCTTCTTTGCACAGCGTCTGTCTGCTGCACATGCACGGAAATATGATACCTGGAGAAAAAATGTTCGGCCTAATTGGGTATTCAACCCCGACAATGGACCCAGCCTAATGACGCTGCACGAGAACCTAGTTGTGATTGCGCTCATATTGTAATACTACCTGCCGAGGTACGTAGTGGCTGACGAACGGTGCATATGCTTCCTCTGTGATAGAAGTAGAACACATACGAGGTATCTATATGTATCGACTAAGATGAATTCGTGGTGGTGGTGCTGTGTTCTGTTGCACATGAGCTACATACAACGCACACATAATCACACCGCGTTTTCTTGCATACCGGCGCATAATATATACGCTACGTTTGCGTACTGATTTTAACGGCGTGCCTATCTATGTTGTTGCCTGGCGATGTGACCGACGTACCAACGGTTGGTACATGCCGGCACTGTTTCGGGCGATATAGGATTTTTCGGTCTGAGTGTAATTGAATCTGATGGTATTGGTTCAGCTCCCAGTGTACTCGGTATGTTTCTGCGGTCGGTGTCCGGGCTACGGGGGGTGAGCCAATTCTATGCCTAGCAGAGTAGGCCATTACCCCTCGCATCCCTAGATATACCGGGACAGAACACGTGAGGCTTTCAACGTCCAGGCAGACATCGCGTGCACAAAACGCGAAGAGAGCCGTGAGAGTCCGGCGAGTTGCATGAAGGAGGACGAGCTGCATCTTGCGGTGTGAGTATACATATATGCAAACGTGTCGTGTCTCCGCTCGCGGCATATTTGTTTTCATGTTGCTACTGCTATAGGGACGGAGGCTACGCTCGAGGGGGGATGGTGGTGGGGGGTTGACCCGCTTTCGCCGCCGCCTCCAAACCGAACTTACCGTTGAGGGGGTACTTCTTGATTGGTTACCAGAATTGGGGCACTCGAACTACTAGTGGATCTGTAACTGACGGACAAACGGGGCTCAATGCGATTGTTTGGGCGCAACATAGTTTACCATTCTCCATTGCAGATTTGAATCACAAACCTCCCACAACAAGAAATATCACGACTGACTGCAGGGGAACAGCGGGATCACTTGCGCGAGTGGCCCCGAGCCACTAAAATAATGCGTATCTCGGACTTGACTTCGCTTCCGTGCGTAGCCCGCGAATACTTCGGGTATTAGCGCGAGCTGCCCTGTACCCCCACTCAAACAAGGGTTTCCGCTCGTTTGGTTGGCGCGCATAAGAAACACCTCTCGACGATGGTGCTTGTCACAATGATACCAAACCGCACACAAACGTTTTGGACTTATGCAGCGGATAGCCACTCGTCGGGTCAAAACACCCGAGACGATGATAAAGTAGGCGCTAAATAACAGCACAATACTGTCTTATCCTTGGTTTATATCAAACCCGCAAAAAAAAGGGGACTTATCCTTTACATGAAATCGATAAAGTCGTCGACTCTTATACAGTTCCCTGTCCACCCAAGATCTTCAGCCCGATGACTGTCGGCGAACGCGTCATACAATATACACCCGCAAATCTAAGGACGCCGTCTCCTCGTCTAGAGCCCGTTATCGTACATACTCTACATTCCAAACCACTCCATCGCATGTCCACTGTACGTCTGGCGCGACTCCTGTCTGATACCGAAAAGAAGGCCACAGTAGCATATTCGAACAGAAAAAATGTCCGGTCTGCGCCGCTTTTCTCTCAACGACGGCAGATTCCCTCTGCTACGGCATGGCTTTATTAGAAAGGAGAGGATACGCCAAAACCCACATCTCTTCCGCATGGTTAATTTGGTCCGCGTCATCTCTAGGGCACTTCACAGACCGCGAAAGCGTAATCGTATGAGGAAAAATGGCGACAGTGTCCTGCAACTCCCGCAGATACGACACTCTGCTACATGTTGACTTCCCGAAGTTTCCACTTCGTACACGAGTACCAAATTACTAAGCGAACGCCCACTAGTAACCTTTCCATTGTTCAGGTACATAATACGTTCGAATTATTGCCTGAACCTCGACCATGCTAAATCATTACCATATATCTACTCGGAGAGTTATTCACGCACCTTCTCCTACTGCTGGTGGCTTGTTCATCCCTCCTACTTTATGTGTGTATGCCTTCTGGCACCTGTAACCGAGTGAAGACGCTACACAGTCCCACGATACCTCTTCCACGGCAAGTGTACATCACGGCATATTTTATGCTAGGATTTTGTGCGCCACCGAATTGGCTCATCGGATACGAAAGGGCACACATGATATACAGACGATCGTAGATCACGACCACTCTACCATACATCCAGGGCACATGGTCACTCGTAAACTTTAGATCATTCAATCGTTAACACTCTGTGCCTTCATAGAGCCACCCTTTTCTGTTGCCAAATACGGGCGACATCGTAGTATCAGTCGTGTATCGACATATTTATCCTTGCAAATCTACGCAGCCCCTTAATGCGGCATGCGTGCGATCTAAGCTTTCTCAACAAAAGCGGGCCACCATCGGCGGCCTTGCCATGAACCAGGTGCAGATGGCCTACAGCCGCACGCTTCGTCGAAGGCAATATTCACGCTAGGGAAGCTCAGAACATGCACTGTCGCTTCTTCGGCGCGCTAGCAGTCAACACTCTACACCACGGCTTCTCAAGTTCACCCGATACGAGGGCCTATCACAACCTACGGTCAAATGTTAGACCCGATCCACTCCGAGCCGAGAGCGAATCTCGACCCTTTCCGCAAGAGGGCGACAACACAATCGAACAGCAACAACAGTGTCCTCACCTGGCAGCTTCTCAGCAATCTATCCCCATGCCCACCTCGGCATGATACGTCAAGCCTTGCACCCACAAGTTTGATGGAACCGACTCTATCATACGTCCATAGACAGAATAGTGAAACGTCCGCACTTGGTCAATACCACTCAGTCCCGAGAGCAACTCTTGTCTGCTGTCGAAACAGGGACACGGCGTAGTCATACAGCAGTATGTCCGCAGCAAGCGCGTTATGCAGCTCTGGGCTTGCATGAGCCCAGTTGAGCAGTTCTTCCCTCGCCGGAGATTGCTTACCCGGATTGACCATAAGGCCGGCATCCCAATCTCGCACTGGGCTTGTCACCTTCGCGTTGTACAATTTCATTGACAGCTCTCGTTCTAGAATTAGCGCGCGATGCAAACGGGCAAGCAACGAGCGAGGGAAGGGTCGGCGCAGACGAGTTACAAATGCTGGAGCTGGGAGTCTCCCTTTTGCTTAGACGACTGGCCACCTGGGGGTTGAACATTTCCGCCCGCATCCCAGTCGCGCAACGCTGACGCGGGCAACGGGGGAGGTGCACCATCTGGTTCCTGAGGGTATAAACCACTTAACGAGCTCAGTGCCCCTCTTGGTCAAAACCTGATCTGGGAGAAAAAAGGGCCTTTTACCCGGTGATCAAACATCCCCAGGTTTAGATGTACGGCGACACATACTGCAATGAAAGAATGACATTCCGACGATTGCGAGTTGGGGGTCCATGCCAAAATTCAGAAAATGTTTCATAGAAAAGTGGCCGTACCCCGTATTTGTACTGTAACACGCGTCCACGGCGTGTCTCCCTTTTTTCGTTTATTGAACGCATCGACGGCGCTCGTTCTAAAAGTAGGCATGGGAAGACAACGCCCAAACAAATGAAAGAGGCACGAGCCGGAGTGGATGATGTTCTGTTCTACTCTATGTGGTTGGTTTATGTTCGAATCGATGTCGACGGCTCTCGAGCTTGCACGTGTGTGAACGGCGACGCACGAAAAAATAGCGAGCGAGGGACGGTGGAAAGTGTCGAAAGGTTGCGATGGGCTATATATTACACGGGAAACACGCGAGGGTGCGTGGCGGGAGCATTTTTGTTGCAGAGGGGAACACGCGCCTCCCGCATTTTTGCCACGACAACGGCGATCACAGCACCGGCGTCCTAGTCCCGCATTTTGCTTGTCGCCTCTACGAGTAACAATCGCATGAAGAGCTCATGTTGTACGTCATCGACACAATTTGCGCTAGACGGAAAATCAAAAATCAACGACCCATGGTTAACATTTTTGACAGCCGGGCGGGCTGGGTTCCTACGGCCCAAGACGCATGCTACCATAGAGGAAAACGACCTTTCTTCATGAGTTTCCTGACTCTGAGATAGCTATGAACCTCACACACATGTTGGCTTTGAGAGGAAAAGCCGAAACCGCAAAACAAACAAACCAACTCACGGCCTGCTCGTAGGGACAACAAAGTCCCCGTTGAAAAACGAAAGCGATGCTTCAACGATTCGGGGTTAAAGGGCCCCGTCTTTCAGAGACGAGAACACGCCAAAAGCCGCTACATCTGTCGTAGCACGAGTCAAAAAGTGTTGCACAGGACGCCCCGTGAAAATATATATATATATATTATAAAAAATGAAAATACACTCCTGCTGTGAGATCGAAGATTTCGTCGAAACTCATCTTTGCAAGCTGTGTGTGATACTCCGATCGCGCGCATTACGAGTTGTGTGTCCTCATTAAGGATATAGGTCGGCGACTCCCCTTACAACTACAGTGTAGCTATCAGGGTCAACAGGATGATTTCAGTCAGTTTGTGCGCGGAAACTATAAAATCCGTTTCTGAGGGGGACAAAATCTGACAGCTATATATATATTATATATATATTTCGACGAATTCATTTTTTATAATATATATTTCGACGAAATCTTCGATCTCACAGCTGGAGTGTATTTTCATTTTTTATTATATATATTTATATGTGTAGGTATTACCCCATTAGCACTAAAAAACGAGCAGTGTATCAGCTCTCGTTTTTGGCACGCACGCAGTAACATGGCGGTTTTCAGCGGACGGGTGCGGTTGACGCTGTTTGTTGCGTTTGGGTGTGGCTGGAGTTGATACCCGTTGTGGAGTGCAACACACGAAGTGTCTTGAGAGCTCCGAACACCAGCACAGGTCAACATCTCTTCTCCCCCCGAGAGTGAACTTTGAAGGCATTCGTTCGCGCAAGACCCGACCAGACGCTTCTAAGTGCGAGAGTACAGAGTAAAACAAAAATAAAAACCACAAAAAAACGCGTGCCGCGATAGAGGTACTGGTAGCACGTTTCGTCTGAAAATGGTTTCTGAACGATGTCGGAAATGTCTTGGCCTTAGAAACAGCTTAACCCAAAAATGTCGGAAACAGGCCAATCTTTTTCGGTGATTCTCGTTGTGTACCTAGGCCACGGGATGTTTTATCCGGTACCAATCAATCTTATTTGTAGTGCAAACCAGTTTTTGCCTTAGAGAGGTCTTGAGCTCCCAAAATGGGGAGCCTCAGAAAAAGAAATGTGGTGCACCTCCATGGTAGCACACACGTCACTGGTAAAATTGTCAATACCAACAGATAGGTCCACGCCGGGAGAGCTGCCCCAAAATACTTCAACCCCTACCGCACTATACAGGGACGTCACGGTAGCGATGGTGGCACCTCTCGACGTATACTAGTTCGCGAGAAGATTAATGGCTTAAACAAGAGAAACAGGGGGCGCGGGTCCCGACAAATGAAGTAGACTTTTTGTGACAGGTGGATCGCGTTGTCTCTGTGCAGTGATGTTGCCATAGATCTCCCTAGATGACAACACGTGCACACTTAAACGATGATATCAAGGCTAGGGCGGGGCAGTCAAATTTAGATGGTCGGTTTTCAGCTATTAAGAGCCCCTCGTAAGAGTAGCTGCCCGCCTCGTACATCTTTTTCGGTCTTACCACAACAATATGCACGGACGTCGGATTGCAATTTGCGCTGACTTGACGCTTTACCTATGTCAGACTCTTGCACGGCGAAGATAAGAGCCACACTCACGCGAGTGCCTAATGCACGGTTGTAATGAAAACGGGGACACCTTTCCCTCGGATGGCATTGGTCTCAAAGGGCGAGGAACACATGGGTCCGTAAATTACTGCTAATGTCAATGGTTGGGAAACCCGGGAGGCGTTTTCATAAGGGTGTTTCCGGAGGCAACGTCTCGTGGATCCGCGGCGAAAGAGCTTTCGGGGATTGTATCCCACCTCCTCATGTACAGCTATATATATGAGAATTCGAATAACGAGATCCGTTGAGAAAAGGGCGAAAGCAACTACAACACTAGAGTATTTTGTCGAGCTAGATCCTCTGCTGCGACTGTGTTAGTGCCAAACTCTGTACACGTGATGTAGACCAGGCAACAAAGTCTTCGAAACATACGCGAAAAAAAAAATAAAAAACGGGGGGGGAGTCTCTTTTTCCCTCCTTTTACTGGTCAACTGTCAGAGCACTAATTTGATATCTGTGTTATGCATATGTTGCGAACGTGCCTGCGAGGAGGGACACAGATGCCCCGTGTTTTTGCCAGAGCAATGGCCGCACCCCTGCACTGCACCCACTTAGATTCAACCCATCAACCCACAAGCTCTGCGTGAACGCCACATCTTGCGGGAAAAAATTAAATGCGGGTGTATTTAGAACCGGTACTCGCGCATATGCCGAGGCCATCCACTCTGCAAAGCGTCTAGTACGACGGCAGTGGCCCGTTGTTTTTGTCGGGGCTTCCATGGGCTCCACCGCTTCTCGCGGGCCTGGGGTCGGATCAGGGTGTGAACCGAACCAAACCCGTTGGTCGGATCAGCCAGGAAGACCGGATCCGACCCGTGACATTCGAACCCTTCGCGGCCTGACCCGTGAGACAAGGAATCTTGCGTTAGCAATATACTTGCGACATGCTTTTTCTGGGGAACCGCGCTTAAAGAGGTCTGTCTTTCATCCCTTCATCCAAAACGCAACTTTGACAAAACTGTAATATTAATCCGATCAACCATCCCATTGCACCTAGGTACCATTTTGTACTTTTATAACGTTTCAAAAGGTACCACCATCGTGTAATATTAGGTACTTGTACACGACGAGGAGAATAGCAAAACGGGAGACGAACTCCTGCGGGGATTTGTGGTTCAAGAGCTCCGTCATTCGGGAAGCGTTGGAACGCATGCTGCAATGGAGGTACAACTTTTTGTCTGAAACCGTTTCTGGATGGCGGGTCTCCTTAAACCAAAATCGTCTGAAGCGGGATATTTTTTTTTCCTGATTCTCGTTGCGTACGTAGGCCATGGGATTTTACATCCGCTAGCAGTTTTGATTTTCTTTTCATCATTTCATTTGGGAGAGGTCTTGAGCTCCAAAATAGAGGAACACCCCAAACACCAAGTGGTGCACCTCTGTCGTGGCACGCGTCCATTCTAGCCAAGACGTGCCACGGCACCCGTGTCGCACGACACGTCCGATTTAGAGAGCACGTCCGTCCTGACCCGACCTAAATCAACCCGCGATATTTCGATAGCGATCTGATTTTCACGCGATGGACGGGCCATGACCTCTGACAACCCATGGTGTTTTCGAAACCCTTGGTGTTTTCGATTAAACAGCAAAGAGGGGAGGGGGCGGAAACTTAGCGCGGGGATACCGGTTGGGATGGACGAAACTTGTAACCTGTTGTGTGAAGAACTAGACCCTTCCGCATCCTAAACTATTTCTAAAGTGTGGGAAGAACGCCGTTGGTATGCGGACCTTCGGATAAACCGCGTCCACTGAAAGTGAACGTGGCATAGTCTGAGTTAAATTGCAGGTAATAATGATTATACGCGGGGAAGGGGAGGTTGTTGGCGGGGAGGGACATAGGACCAGCAGGTACTACAGTTTTACGGAGGGGTAATCGATTTTTTTTATAACGGCATACACTCTGCTCAAGTCCTAAAATATATATAGCGAACTTCTTCAATCAAACACGCCGCAGGTGGACATCTGTGTCCCAGCCATCTCTGTGCCAGGCATACAGGCTCAACACACACCAACACCATTGGATCAAAAACAGATTGATACAAACATTGGGAACTCACCTTCAAAGATGCCCACCGCTGTGTACGTTGATAGAATTTTCTGGAGAAAAAAAACGGTTTGCAGGGAAGCAGGGTGCACACGTGGAGTCAGAATAGGCGTATCTACCGTTCGACCCTATCGGCGTTGTAGCTCGCTGTTTCAGGCTCGCAGGGCGTCCACCGTGCATTTTGCTTTAGTTGCTGATTTATCACTTGTTTGGAGGGCGATTTGAACGGTACAAGAATATAGCACCCGCTAGTAATGACTCTAACCTCGACCCAAGCAACCGATGTCTAGGCGCTTGCAGGAGTTAGGGTAGCATCCACAATAGTTGTCCTCTTCCTCTCGTACACGAGGTGCGTCGTCAAACAGCAACGAAGAGGTTTAAAACGTAAGGTACACGAGGTGCGTCGTCAAACAGCAGCGAAAGAGGTTTATAACGTAAGGTATACTGCGGGAACAAAGCACTGCGGTAGCACCTACTGGTTCTATTCCTCTCGTACCCAAGATGCGTCACAAAACAGCGGCAAAGAACTTGATAACGCAAGTTCTACTGCGGAAACAAGGCACGGCAAATAGATGATCCGCCGGCTGGCACCAGCTCACGCACCTTGATCTCGTTGTGAAGTAACCATCCTTCCATGGTGTTCACGTTGTGTGGCTTCTGGCTAATATCTCGCTGCGAGCAACATCCAGGGGCGTGCGACGACAACGCACGAGTGGAAGTTTGCACACAGCAGTAACAAGAGACGGAAGCCGCGATGGTTACATTATATATTTGTTGTATGAATATATTTCTTCTCACACATCTACTTTTCAGCTTCTGGACAAGCCGTGATAGTCACAATTGTCGTTCCTTTTCCCCCCCGGTTATTTTCCTTCAATTTCTATCGCGCATAGGGTTCAGCAATCCCACCTCTCGTGGATTTTGATCGATTGTTGCTAACTCATGCCCTCGCGGTTTCCGCGAGTCAATTTGGGCACAACAAAAAAATACCCACGATTTTACACGAGTGGGGACTCGAACTCACGAAACTGACCTATACCAGGCTCGAGGATAACCTGATACGCTCGCGGGGCTACCGGATTCTATATATGATACCTCGACGTATGTGTATGTCTGTCGGGGAGAGGACGTGTGCTACGATAGGCGAAGCTCTCCAAACTGCAATTCATGCTCCCGACGAATGCGGAAGCACGCCGACATATTTTTTGGAAAACCAGTGGTCACGTGCGACGATGTAAGGTTCAATTTTGTTTCTAGAGCCCTTCACTCGAGGGTCTCTGATATAACACATCCAAAATCAACATTTAACATTTTGAACTTGACCTGACGAACCATCCTATTGCCTGGGTACGCCACGCATACATGTTGATGCAAAACCGGAATGGTTTTCCGACCACTCGGGGGTTTGGGGAGCTCTGCCAATCAGATAATTGGTTCGCTCGAATAACGCTACCCCTATCGTCACAGCCCGCGTGCAATCGATGCATACTTCACTTTCGACATATTTAGTGTAGGACTACCCCTAGGCCATGATGCTCTTGTTCAAAGGGTTTCACTTTCATTTTTCTCAGTGTAAGCTTCAAGGTGAGATGCATGGTGAGATGTAAAGCTTGTCAAATGAAAATATACAGAATCTAATCGGCGAACCTCCACTGCAGAGCATGTTTCAGATGGCTGGAATTAGACCCTGCCTTTTATGATCATCCCGCATCTAGCACCCTTTCACCCTACTTCTCCGGCCCCCTCTCACCCAACATAAACCTAGGGTCACGTGGCGGGCGCTCCTGCACCCTCACGACTGGAGTGTACACGCCTTCGTTATCGCGTCGTAAGAGTTCACCGTTTTCTTCAGTCATCGACTCGCGTCGAAGTGCGCAATGCACTTGAGTCGTCCCACGGTAGGGTACCCGTGCAGTATATTCTGAGAAATTTCTGAGCTCCTAGAGCATGAGGAAGAGCTCAAAATCTCGCAATCGAAACATGACTTCCGAAGACGTATCACACGTTCGCGCAATCCGATCAACAACACATCTAGGCGCGTATGTCCTACAAAAAAAGCACTCGTAAAAGTATCATATCATGAATAATGATCTAACGATCCGCGCTTGCACAGCTCAACCAATCAGAATGTAAAAAAAAAACGCATGTGGCCCACACACTGAACCCCCTGCCGCACTATTGAGAGTTGACTCACTGGCTGGGAGCGTTTTTCAGGTCAGACTTTGTTCACAAGACTCGTCCGAAAATACTTCGTAGAGGTTTCAAACATTGACCTCTCGAGTGGTTGCAAGCCGAAACCCCTACTACTACCGGCTTCGGTTGAAAGAACTTGTATCATTCTCTTTGACTCGCATCGTGCTCTTTTCACCCGAGAGGCTACGGTAGAGACCCACCTCGACGCTTATAAGGTTGTTCGCTTGGGGAGCTCCATACCTCCTAATTGGTGTTGTTCGCTCGGCCCGGCCCTGTGAACAATCCTACATCATACCTGGTACCTCTTGTGCGTCCTTCAGAGATACTGTTCAGGTTTCAGTTTTTGGGGCACGCGCCGGCGCCGAGGAGCTAATTATTCACACGTCGGAGAGATCCGATCCAATCAATTATATTTACGTAGACGCCAACGATGTGTGTCTCTCACGGCGTACAGACCCTCTGATCTGAATATAATATGCGCGGCTAAAACATAGTCATGTCATGTAATACAGTCCGGATGATCTGAACGATTTTGGCACCAATTTCTTGTGTCGGCCCCTGTACTGCACAGATCCTACACACTACGATTACATCATAACGGCATGATTAGGACCTAGATGATCTGAATCACGTAGATGATATAGGTCGTGATATGTCCCATGTTTGCAACTGTTTGAGACGTTGAGTTTCCGAAAACATTTGCTCTCCGTTTTGGGGCGAGGTGCAGGAGACCCACACGCGCAAATCACTTGTACCGGGTGGAGAAAGGCGGGTCAAACACTCTGTATTCTATAATAAAATGTGTATTACTCTATTGGGGTACTACATAATCGCTGGTGCTAAATTGCACAAAATACTAGGGCTGGGCCCTGGTCCAGTACGTACTGCCAGTAGTAGTACTACTGTACTGAGGGGGATGCCAGGGTGCCATTACTTTGACTATTTACGTATATACTACAACAAAGCCTCATTAAACAGCCAAAACATATCGATATTAACGGCGTAAGACAAAGAGCAGGGAGGGCACGCAGAACAGGTATAGAGATAGGAGAGCTCCAGAAACCTGTACATGTAACAGTAACTCGAAATGATGCTGGATTTTCTCTCTTTTCTTTTGTTTTCGGTGTAGAATCTGCCTAAATATAATGCTTGGAACGTGATTGAGTATAAATGGGGGTGTACATATTTACGTCTCTGAGGACGCAATTTCGCACGTTGTACGAGCGATTCAGTTTGTCACACGTCAATCATGTTCTTTGAACCCATGTCCCTCCTCTTCTGTGTCTAGACTGCGTGCCGTACATTGACGTACTCCGGCACACACCTGTCCATCATGCGCTTCGCTCGCTTTCGCTCTTCGAACATATATTTCGTAGTCAACGTACCGCCAAATATAATTGAAACATGGTCTAAAAACGACGTGATTGTTAGCTCTAGTGACGCTAAAACGCGTAAAAACGTATCTCCGGCACTACGCCTCCAGCGGGACTCTTCGGAGGCGCCTCCGGTGGGGTCTCCGGGGGGGCAGGGGTTGCGGTTTCGCGGCGACCACCGGTGCACCAGTCGGTCCAGCGTACAAGCATATGACACAGCCAGTAGATACAAGGCCCAGATAGAGCTAACAAGGCCCAGCCTTACATACACCATAGGCTTGGTTATTTCCACACGCTTCCTTGAGGCGCACGCATGCAACGGTAATGCTGCCAGTAACGGTTACTATAGCCCCCCACTTGAGGTCTTTTCCTTCACTCCCAAGACATTGAGCTCGAGAAGAATGGTACGCTTTCACCTATACATGAAATATAGCATAGCCCACGTTGTAGGATATCGAAAACGTTTGAAACCGCATACCTACCTGGTACGGCATTCAACTGTTTTGGTCGGTTTTCCGAATGAAAAAAACCCGTCATGGATCAAACGTAGGGGGGGAAGCGCTACTGCTATATGGCAGTGACGCATGCTACCAAAGTAGACGTCCACAATCTTTTTGAGAGGGGATCCTCACGCGAGGACTTCTGAATCATATTAAAAAAACTATCTCAGGCGCTACACCAGTGTACAGGGGGTCACTTTTGGTGTGTGGTTTTTCGCAGTGGAGCAGGGTGACTTGCGCGAGTGTCTCCCCTGTTCCTTTGCGGTGTTAAGCTTTCGTGCCTGTTTATTTTTGGCGACATCAATCGGCGATGGAACGCTAATCTATGCTGCGACAAGAAGAAGTTTTTCGTGCGGCTTCTCGTAAGTTACGGTTTTCTCATGCGAGCGGCTCAAAACCAGTACCTGGTATTGACAAAGGTGCTGCCCCCCCTATTGTAGCCTTGGTCTCAAAGTCAAACCTCAAGCCCGATCAACAGACCGATGGGACGAATGCTACGACAGGAGTTTTTTTTTTTCCATTGGCTCGGGGTCACCCGTGCGAGTGATCTCCCCCCCTGTGCCCTGCGGTCGTAGGCTTCCGTGCGGATATAAAACTTTTCGATATGAATCCCCAAGGATATGGTTAGCTATAATATAAGCTGTGTGACAAACGAAGCGCCTACCTCGTTCTTGTCAGTGAGCTACAGGGTCACTCGTACAAGTGACTAAGATTGTGGGTAGTGAAAATTGGGGAGTACCCCCTACGAGTAGCGTTGATCATGGGCCATGTGCACACAAGTTTTCAACGAGAAAGTAGACGCATCCCAAGGTCTACTGTATATTTACACAGACCAACAAAGGTCTACATGTATAGACATGTTGCAGATGTAAAACAAATGAGGTACCTCTCTATAGTGCGGTAGTAGGAGTTTCCTGTTTACGGACAAGCATGTTTTTTTTTCCTCACCGGTTGGGCTCCCCCAAGAGTGCTGAACTATAAGCTCGTACGACGACAATTCTTACAAAGCACCAAAGCTACGGTAGGGGGGTGGGTCCCCTTGTAAGGGACCCTTCTTTTTTTTACTGGCGCTGTGTTAGGTTGTCGGGCTGCATTTTTAAAACTGGATGTGAATCCCCAATGAGATGGCTGACTACGCTGCTCCAAAACGACGGGGATTGTCGTAGGGGAACAGAAGTCACGCGTGCGACTGGCTCAGCGCCGGCAGTGAAAAAGGGGGTACCCCCACCTACCGTAGCCTGTGTCCAGAGCGTAATCCATTCATAGGACAAGCGCATATGAATATTGGTCGGGCTTGCTATGGTGTCGAAGGCGTGCTTCGGGGTAGATTTTTGAGCTCTTCCTATTGGTAGCTTGCATAAACGTCTTAGAATCTGCTGCACCGCTGTCGTGGGATGATGCAGAAAAAAATACGAAATGCATGCTAGAACGATTTTGGAGCCTAGGGGCCCCGTGCCTCATAAAATCTTTTAGCCGACGAACATGGCTGCCTTTATCGCAGCGCACGTTTTCTATCATACACGGACTTTCACAGGTCAGCCCAAGAGTCACCCCTCAATAGTGCCAAAGAGCTTGCCGTTTTAGGGTTTAAAGCTAAGGTTTGTTTCTGACTGGTTGAGCTCCTCAAGTAAGCAACTACAGGTTAATTCTGATTATTTTGCACAACTTGTATGCTATCTTCGAGAATAACGCATTGAACTGTTTATCGGATTGCGCGAACGACTGCCTACGACGCCACGTTTCGGGTGCGATGTATTTGATTGAGCTCCTCCTGTCGGGAGCTCGGACACTTCCGCTGCAGCCCAACCGGGGAATGACTCCCAGGCGGAAGCTAAAAACACCCAAACACCCTTCGCCTTCCGCATCTTTTCCCCCACCTAGCAAAACCGTTCCTTAGGCGGGCGTTGTCCAACAGTCAGTGGAAACCTACCGCATTTTCTGGGTCGCAGAATTCGAAGCGGGGGTCGCAGAGAATAGAGTTCATCATGACCAGAAACGCGCTGTTGCTCCATTTATGCGTTGCGAAGTCCAGCAACCGATCCTCAATAGCCTCGCTTTCCCCCTGAGAATCGCCACACCACTGCAAGTTCGAGTGGAGAAGGGGTGGGGAGAGGGTGGGGGCGGGGGGGGTGAGTGATTCGATAGTGGGGGGTCACTTGCGGGTATCGAGCAAGCGGAGCCCTACGTTATGTGGGCTTTGCAATCTTACGCGTAAACCAGGTACACGATTCGGTTCCATGATAGACAGCAACGCCACGCAACTTCTTGTTAAGCTGTGCCAACAACAAAGTATGATTTTGTGTCCCGTGGTTTGAGCTAGGAAACAAACCGCTCGGACGAGTGGGGTGCACATGACGCGTGCTACGAAAGAGGTGGACCACTTTTTTCTGAGGTTCCTCAGTGTGCGATCTTAGGACCTCTTTAAGCCAAAACACTGATCTGGGGAAAAACTTAACCTTCTACTGGATGAAAACCCCCATAGCTTAGGTGCCAAACGACAATAATGCAAATAACATTTTCTATTTCCGGGGATTTTGGCTTAGGGAGTCCCGTCATTCGGAAACCATTTTCGCCAAGAAAAGGTATACCTCTATCATCCTAGCAGTCGTCACTCTTCGCACTGAAAATGGGGTGTCCCCCCCCCGGGACCATGGCATATCTCAGCCCTGGGGTGTTCTCGGTTCGTGAATAGCCATGGTGGTATGCATTATAGACCCTCGCTCCGGTGGGGGGGTGGGGATAATTTATATGGACGGCCTCAAATGGTCGGTTGAACAATGGCCGCACATCCCCAATGAGATCGGGAGTAGGAGGGGGAATAGTCGTGTCACGTATTGCCTTGCTCAGTCAGTCGACGAATGCTAGGGTCACCCCAACTTCGACAACCGGCGAGAAAGATGACGGCGACGGCATGGCGACGAAGAAGTATTGTGAACGACCCACCCATGTTCATGCTACGTGCGAAAGGCAACGTAAATAGCAAAGGGCAATAACAATCGAAGTGCATATTGTGAAGTTTTTTTTTTTTTTCTGAATTTGGCATTAGTTCAAATTGTAAATGTTGAAACGGACGCATGGTACGATAGGGGTGGGCCACTTTCTTTTTACTAGGGCTCCTCGCTTAAGGAGGTTAAGGCACGTCCTTCTTAAGCCAAAAAGGGAAGGCTCTGGAGAAACACAAAAAATAATGATAACGGATGAAAAATGCATGGCCGAAGCACACAACGAAATCTCGTAGAAAATAAAAAGCGAAATTTAGACGATTATGGGCTAAGGAGGCCAGACTGTTTAGAAATCGTTTGGGGTAAAAAGCGTTACCGCTATCGTGCCGTGCGTCCACGCCCGGTTTCTGCTTCAAATTGACCTACGGTAGGGAGATCGTCACTTGTATTCTTCGGTGGCTTGGGGTCACTCGAGACCCAGGCTACGATAGGGGTGTCCCTTTTGGGGCCTTGAACTTCATGGCTAGGAGTCACTCGCGCGAGTAACCCCTGTGTTCTTTTGCGATCTTACGTTTTCTTCATGTTTTGCATTGACGAAATCAATCCGCCATGCAAAGGTAATCTAAGCTGCTCCAAAACAACCGCCAAAACCATTTCATTCGTGAGGTACAGAGTCACTCGTGCAAGTGGCTCAAACACACCAATGAAAACGGGGGTGACCCCCCTACCGTAGCCTTGGTCTCGAGCTAGTGACCCCCCCCCCCCCCCGCCCCGGTCCCCGGCAGCCTTGCGTTTTGTGTATTGCTAAAGCCAACCATGTATTAATCCGCAACGGAACGGTTAGCTACGCTGCGCCTCATGAACTCCCCCCTAACGTATTTTCGCCCGTGAGGCACGGGGTCATTTGTGCCAGTGGTGGAAACCCGAAAGTGAAACGTGGGGGTGGAACGGCCCCGACCTTAGCCTTGGTGCAAGAATTGACGGGACAGCGGTCAGAGATAGGACGTTTTGCTTGAGGAAAAACCGCGACGAGTGGTGCCTCGAAAGGGGTGGTGGACTACGTTTGGCCATTGACTTTTTTTTTGTGTCTGAATTGTGTTAGACCAAGCAAACGTTACGTCGGTGCGCCACGCCATGTGTGATTTTTCTATTCTATTTGTCGTGAAATGCCTGGGTCGTGATGTTAATATACATTATAAAAAAAGAAAATACACTCCAGCTGTGAGATCGAAGATTTCGTCGAAACTCATCTTTGCAAGCTGTGTGTGATACTCCGATCGCGCGCATTACGAGTTGTGTGTCCTCATTAAGGATATAGGTCGGCGACTCCCCTTACAACTACAGTGTAGCTATCAGGGTCAACAGGGTGGTTTTAGTCAGTCTGTGCGCTGAAGCTATAAAACCCGTTTCTGAGGGGAACAAAATCTGACAGCTGTGGAGGGAAATGTATCCTTTTATCGAGTGAATCTTGTCAGTCGAATAACCGGTGAGGGGGAGGGGCGGAGTTTTGAGGGACGTGGGGGCCTGGATTTGATCAAAAGCGAGCGGGTTTGGAGGGGGAGGGGGGGTAATATATATATATATATTATATATATATTGTGCATCGGGTAACACGTTTTATCTATGCGACTCGAAAAACATGTCTTTGTTAGGAACCATATACCGTTCCAGGTGGCGTAAGATCGAATTATTTGCAGCTATCTCCAGCATTGGCACGCCTCCTATCGTGACCAAGGCGGAGGCAATGATCATAATATATATACACCATGCCCCAATTTTCGCTACGACGTCTGTATGCCACAATACGACTCAAACCATCCCACGGCGACGAGACATATGTATCACCAAACCTACGAGCATAAGGCCAAACATAAGTCCGATCATTAATAAGGAAGCCCCTCGCGCGACATGATCTACGCTGATGAAACAAGAGGCGCCAAGGGGTATCCGTCTACTACCGTCTACTACAACCACGGTCTCGCAAGTGACCGTGCAAGGGTGCTGTTCAACGAGAGCGTAAGGATATTGCCCCTTTACAACGCCACCTCCGGATAGGACACAAATTTCAGTGGTAGACTGCACATTTTTCATGACCGTGCGGTGCTAGAGGCTTTGGGAGAAAGCGCCAGATAAATGGGCTTGTCACCAACAAAAAAAGCTAGTGACCGTGGCTACCCTAAGGTTACTCTCTCTTCACCGCTGGATTGAGCCACTCGCCCGAGCAACTCCGTAGCAAAATGAAAATAAGACATTAAGGGCTGGTACGGCATATAGCTAACAAATTCCGTGGCAGTTCAAATAGCAAACACGAAAGCCAGCACGCGCAAGCGTAAGATCGCGACGGAATAAGGGGCGTCAGCGCTCAAGTGACTCCGCGCCAATGCTAGAAGAGGCGAAAGAAGCGATCCCCCGACCGTTCCCGCACGGTTTGACTTGAAGCTGATATTGGATCATTTTTGTGCGGCAGGAAAATATATCAGCACCTTTACGTGGCTTGTAATGGGTTGATCTTCAGTTGTGAAGAGCACGACTGCACGATAATAGGGTAGCCTTTATGGGGTAAAACCATTTGCAGGGTTGAGCTACGTAGATGAGGCACGTTTTGGCCGTTTGTTGATCCGAATGACGCGGGTTCCGGAACCTAAACTCTTCGCGGAAATGCCGCTCTTGTTTGCCAATATGATACATGCCGTTCGTACATCTTGGCCATAGATTTTCCCATCGGGTTGTACTTTCCGCATCTATCTGTCCGAGGGGTGATACCTTTGACGGTCTTCCTTGAACGTCGTGATCTGTAGGGCAGTAATAAAACGCCGACACCAGCCTCTCGATAGGGTCCCTCAGCATCGTGAAGTATTCGCAGTCCCGTCCCACGGCCTTTAACGTCCCTCTAAAATAGATCGGCCGCAATAGTACACCGCGGCAGGAGAAGCCGGGCGCGGAGCGTGAGGCAGCAAAGGCGCAACGGCAGGGGGATGGGGGGCTTACGGTCGAGAGGGCGGAATTTCGAAGAGAGTGATCACAAACTACCCTATGCCCTACAGCAGTGGCGCCGATAGCATCTCGTCACTACGGGATTACAGTAGGGGGGGGTCCTTTGGGAGGGCATCCTTTTTTTGCAATTTTTACCGGGTTCCTCGCGCTAGTTTGTGGGCTCCCTGTTCCTTGTTTTCCTCATGTTTCGAGCTGTTATGATTTTGCGAGATATGAATACAAAATGGAATGGTAAGCTATGAAGCTGCACAAAACAGACAAATTCCCTAAGTGCGTTTGTCCATGAGGTACGACGCAGAGTGACTAGTGCGAGTGATACGATGGCCCAAAACACGGCAGTTGATATGGAACATTCAGAAGCGTGCTACGACAGACGTACACCGTTTTTTCCATGAAGTTCCTCAAAATTTGGGAGCTTAAGACCTCTCCCCAAAAAATTGGTTTTGGAGTAAAATTAAAACTACTACAGTATGAAAAATCTCATGGCCCAGGTACACAACGAATGTCGTGAAAACAAAAAATCTCGTTTTTTCCGACGATTTTGGGATAAGGATTCCCGTCATTCAGAAACCATTTTCGCCAAAAATGGGTATACCTCTGTCGTAGCATGCGCCTGGAACCATGTATTGTCACCCCGCCCCCTATTGTCATAGCCTTGGTCTCCTAGCTAGGAATGGTAGCCTCGAATCCCTGCAAACCAGCTGTACCTAGAGCAGCAGCACTATACATACCCCAGATAGCAGTAAGCGCCTTGTTTGGGAGAGGGGAGTCGCACCTGACCATCTCGGCGGGTCCCACTATGATCGTCGCGTTGTTAACGGCGTCTAACCGTCCGAGCCGTGTCGTCCTCGCATCCGCAGTAATAAGACCTGTCAAGCCGTCAAGCCGAGATTGACGTGTCAAGACGTGTCTAAGATCGATGACAATCTCATTGGGAGTTGCAAAAAAAATGAGGCCCAGGTGGGTGTCGTCCTCGCATCCGCAGTAATAAGACCTGTCAAGCCGAGATTGACGTGTCAAGACGTATCTAAGATCGATTACAATCTCATTGGGAGTTGCAAAAAAAATGAGGCCCAGGTGAGGTATCCCGGAGTACTTCGGAGATGGAGATGAGTTACTCGTCTTGGATCACTTGGATTGATCGAAGCTTGAAATCTATTTCGCACCCCCTGTATATCCCACACTTTGCTGTGTTAGCCATATATGGCCGAAGTGTTGCGAACGGCTTCAAAAACTCAGTGTCGGCCTCGCAGCCACTGTTATTTGACCTGGAAAGCCGTCATTTCACTTTTGATCGCAGGTAAAGGGCGTTTAAAACATCGGTTCGACCTCCGCGGTACACGCAACGGGGGGGGGGCAACGCGATTATCACAACGGGATATAGGCCAAATTTGTAGCGTGCATGATATTGTGCCTCTTGCACATATGATTCCGTCCGAAATATTTCCATGTCCACAGCTGTGCATACCGTAGCACCAAACCAATAATAACGAAAACCAACGCACTGCAACAACAATTGGGTGGACCCTAGCACGAGAGGTCATGAGTCGACGAGGTGTATAAGAAACTCTCAATGTAACCCCCCTACGCATCCTTGTTCCATACCATGGTATGTACTATACGCTCGGGAGCACTTTGTCCAAGATTCATGGTTACTGAAACTGGTACATACTAGTCAAACAGACGCTGTACCTGGTGGATGTGCGCCTTCTTTCGTGCAGCTTTGCGACAGCTGATTTTTCACGGTCGAGCCTCCGCTTTTGGCGAAATGGGTAAAAACTGCGGCCGCAAAAAACGGGTACCCGACGTGAGCGAGCGGTGCCAGGGGAAAGAGTAACAAGAGAGGGTGGGTAGACGAAAGGAATCGGCAGCGATACAGCACAGTAGACCAAACCTAGTGAGAAAGAGCGTACTCAAGTAAAGAAAGGCAGAACGAGGTTTTCACAGCTTTTGAACGGTCAAGCCTAGACGCTACTGGACTCCTGCTACGATAGATGTCTTCTTGTGCACAGCTTGACTCGCGTAAAGCACGGGGGCGTGGTGAGTTGGCAACGGTCGATGAAGAATCGACGAACAGTGTGATTGCTAAACTCTTTGCGCGAAAAAAAAATGAAGTCAAGAACCGGGGGGGGAGAAGGGAAAACAACTGTGACCACGGCTTGTCCAGAAGCTGGAAGTTAGGAAAAAAGAAGAAAAAAAAAGGGGAGCACTTTTCGGCAATAACGCTTTCCGACCATGCCGACTCCTAAACTCAAACTCGCGAAAATACGATATATACATACTTTGAAAAACAAAATCGTTTTACTCCCAGGCCATTAGAGTATTCGTTGGCACTTTCGTTTCTTGTTCAAAATCCGATTTCGCATAGGTCCTAATATGTGATGAGCCTCCGAAAAATATGGCCGCAGCTCTACCTACCGTAAAATGGATCGTTGACCATCTTTGGCCCAACGAGTGAACGTCATGGCCGCAAAAGACTACAGCGCGAAACGAACCATATCAGGGAGAAGAATCAGGAAGAATCTACCGGCCGATCGGCAATGCGGTATTAAGGCAACATAAAATGTTGCTGATGTGCGCATGCCTGCGATAAAAAGTCGACCGCATTGTATATTAACGGATATAACAGCTCTATGGCACGCGGCGCAGCACGAGACACCTACAGAAGAAGACAGGACTGCTGGCCCGGGCTGTGTTTCTTGTGCGGCATAGGGTCCGTTCTACGATAGCTTCAGCATGATGACCCTCAAAAGGTAGAGCAATCGGCTACCTAACCTTTGCACGCCCAGGGAAGGCGCATGGTACAACATGGTACACCGACGGAGTGCGAGGCGGTACGGCACGGGAGACATCACACGAAGCGGGGCGACCCTAAAAATGGGCTGAGATGTACATGAAAATTGATGTCTGGGACCCAACATACCGATATTAGTATAGATAGAACACAACACTCATGTTACGGTAGAGGTGCGCTGATTTTTTTTTTCTAATACTACTCTTCGCTTGAGGAGGCCTGTGTCTGTCCCAAACACCCCACAAAAATGGAAATTGAAAGTGCAACCCGATGATCTAATTGATGGTCAAGGGCATTTCCATGATAACATTGCTGCAGAAAACAAAAGAAAACATGCCGGCGACTTGGCGCTAAGGAGCCCCCCGTCCCTCAGAAAAACTTCCTGGCCAAATCATGCTACCTCTATCGTAGCAAGTGTGAAGTGCATGTACGATACCTTGAGGTAGGTAAGTGCTTCGTGTCTATCGCTTTGTGGTGCAGCGCTCATGATGGACGAGAGCAAGCGGTAGTGCATGTACGATACCTACTGCAGGAAGGTTGTGCCGTCGCTCTCATCCGGTTGGGTCGCTCTTTGCCCTCTAATCCACAAAGTAAGATTGAACCATTGCACAGCTAATTCTTCCGCTCATACCGCATTCGTTCGCAATGTCTATTTCCGTCTCGCTGCCTGCGACAACAGGGCTGTATCTCCCTGGGACGAGGCATCGGAGCGCACACGCTGGATGCTTCGAATTGCAGGCTCCACAGAAAGAACGCGTAAATAGAACAAACATATCGTGTGGGCAGTATAGACTACGTAAATATCGATGCCCATCGCGCAAAACGCTTTGGGTATGATACTAAATAAACGTGTTTGGTAAACATAGGCCATGCTCGAGCTAGCCAAAGAGCTCGGACACGGAGGTCTGCCGAGAAAGGCCGCGACCAGGAAGCGGGGGGTTTCGGACCATGCACAGAGCCACCCCTCTATACTGTAGTGCAGTTGGGGTTGCACGTTTTAGGCAATACATTGTTGTTTCCGGTAATGCTGGTGGTCATGTTGATGCTAATGTAGATGTGTCCGGTTGACCTCCTCAAGCGAGGAACTACGGGTTGTAAGCTGTAGTCTAGTATTTGTAGGAGCGTAAATATGTTTACTACAAGGGCACCGACGCTTGGTCTCGGCTTGCGCGAACGATTTCCATCAAAGCCACACTTCGGGTGAGGTCTACCGAGCTAGCTCCTCATGTCCTAGGAGCTCAGAAAATTCTGAGAATCTGCTGCACCCCTGCAACCCTGGGATGACTTTACATTTTACATTGACATCCGGTCGAATAACGGGTCTTCGGAGTCGTCCTACGGTAGCTCCCCAACTTTTCTTTAACGAGACCGCCGGTTTTGAAACCGTGCTCCCGGTCGTATCTCCTAAATTACGGTGTCCCTTGCCGCCCCGACTTCAACGTTCGATAGGCCTTTGCAACCATGAAAATATTTGATTATGCTTTTGTCATAGCATCCTTCCTCGTGTCTAGCAGCCATGGAACCTTCGTTGAAGAAAATCGCCGGTTTTGAGGGGGGGGGGGGCTATCGTAGAATCAGTCTTCGGCAGCTCTCACCTGTGCAATACTGCGGCGGTTCATCCTTTGGACTCGCGGCGAACAGCTGTTGCCCGCGGCGAAGAGCGAAGACGCCCGCGGGGGAGGCGCGGGCGAAACGAGTACGAGCATGGCGACACAATCACGATCGAAGCCGCCGACGCGCAACGTTACGAACCGTACGTAAGATCGGGAGACGCCTTAAAGGGTTGGGGGGGTTGGAATCGGAAGGCGGCGCAATTAAAAAAGAACCGAGATGCAAGACTCTCGGCGAACAACCGCTGGCCAAGGCTACCCACATTTTTCGCTACAGGATTAAAACTCACTGAAACAAGTGACTCAGCTATACTCCACTCATAAAAATTGCCTTAGGCGAGTATTTTAACGCGGTCTAGCCTGTCTAGCTAAACATTCCGTTTCGGATTCATATCATGAGACCGGCAACGAGAACGGGGTTCACTCGCGTGAGTGACTCCGAGCCAGTTAAATAAAAGGACCCAACCGTGACCCCACCGTGATACCGTAGCTTTGGTCTGGTTGAAACCGACAACAAAATGGGGGGGGAGGGATGAGTATTGACATGACAATAACCTATTTCGGTCACCAGGATGAAGTAAACCGTGTACGTGTAAAAACGTGTATAAGGTGGAAGTGTTAGTAAAAGGCGTGCACTAATATTTCGTGAACGTGAAACTTTAAGTATCACAGAGAGGCCCAACGCTGGTCTCTCTGCGTAAAGTTGTCACCGGCGACGGAAAATCGAACAAGCCGGTGGAGGATAGACGAAATGGGTACAAGGACGGAGAACGTATAACGTCATGATATCAATCCGAAACGCAACCCCGCACTTACGGCCGTTTTTAATCAAACGGCGTAGACCAAGAACCGGTATACAAATTTGACCCAAGCAACTCAACGCAACCCAACCCAATCCAACCCATCTCCTACCAACTGTAATCTAATCGAAGAAGGGAGGTTTGACTTTTCCAGAGAAGAATAGTGTTCAAGAACGAATGCCTGACGTGTCGCGCTCGACTTCTGCTGAGAGAATCCACACATAAACCGACGAACTACCAGGTTTTGCCATTACAAGAGATCAGCCCTGTGCCTCCTCGCGCAGTCAGGAATATGGGTGAGTACACCGGCCGCCCTGCCCCTGCAACCGCGAATAAGTTTTGTTTTCCAGCACTGCTTCTGGAGTTTACACAGGACGAGTGCTACGATGATAGATGTAGCGCTTTTTTCGTCTAAACTTGTTTGTTTCCGAAGGAAGGAGCTCCTTAACCCAAACCCGTCGGAACTACGCCTGTTCTTTTTCGCGTTATTCTCGTTGTGTACCCAGGCACAAATGGGATTTTTCAACCGGTTAGGGTAGCAGTTCTATTCTTCTCCTAATGGGGGTTTGGGAGGGGTCTTGACCCCTTTACAACTGGAAACCCGTTTATGCGGGCACAATTACTTGAATTTAGTATAGGGAGGGCTTCGGGGGCTCTAAAGGAGTTAAGCTCTCCCAAGTTGAGGGGTAGTATTAGGGAAAAAAAGTGGTGCACCTCTATCGTAGCGTGCGTCTTAAAAATGGTTGGCCTAAGGTGAGAACGCCTGCCACGATGCAGGTAGCACTCTTAGCATCAATACATATATAGTCTATATACAAAAACAAATTTCGGTACTCCTTGAATATAATTGACGCATCGTTTCTTTCTTGTTTTTGGCGTTTCGTCTTTTGTACGAGGGAAAAGTTATCGTTCATCGGCTTGCACAAACCTGATTTGCGAAAACATCTTTTTGGTGGGGTGTGGAGCTTCTCCACCGACACACCTAACAAGAAAAGGTGGTGTACCTCCACCGAGCGGTTCTACGGTAGCCCCCCCAACATTTCTGTAACGAAATCGCCGGTTTCGAAACCAACTCCTCCCGGCCGTATCTCCTGAAACACGGTGCCCCGTGCCCCCATGACGTGATCGTTCGATGGTCCTTTCAAGCAAGAAAATATATGCAGATTGTATTTTGTCACGTCGTCCTTCCCCGTGTCGAGCCGCCATGAAACCTTCGTTAAACAAAATCGCTGGTTTTGGGGGGGTGCTATCGTAGAATCAATCCACCGTATCACGTGCCTTAACCCCTCAAGAGCCCCCGAACCCCTTCCTGTACTAAATCCAAGTAATTTTGTCCCCAAAAACGGGTTTCCAGTTGTAAAGGGGTTAAGCGTCTACGCCTAACATTTACCCCAACGCTAACCCTAGAAACGTGGATCTCTCAGTAGCGGTCTTTTTCGGTCCTCCTGTATATCCAACCGATATGTTAATGGTTGCTCTATGGTGTCACGAGGCCTAGAAATACATATAACGAGGGTTCGCGTGCAGTTGGAAGGCGACACATGGAGAAGACCACATAGTCGACACAGGCGGGCCCTCACCGCATTCGACGCCGACATTATGCAAGCGCAAGCGACGACCGCGAGGACCGTCGTTCTGGCGAGGCGTTCCATTGCTGTGGACCGGCTCGTGACGCCGTCGCACCGCCGGCTTCTTCTTCCGATCGAACCCCGTGCGAGCACCCCTGAGGATAAATGATACGACATGAGAATCGTGAAAGTGGTGAAATTGCGTATATGGTTGCAAAGTGGGAGGCGAGGCTTAAAGTTTATCGACGTACTTGGATGTTCGGCGAGGCAGTAAAATGACGGATGCTATCGTGTAGCGGTACACCTATTTGTGTCTGAGGTTCACTAACAGACGGTCCTAACGTTTTCGTCCAGAATAGCGATGCCGCCCACAACAGCAGCAAAAGACACGTCATCGATTGCATATACGAAGCAGGCCCGAAAACATCAACTAGCCACAGCAGTACGGCGCAGATGGATGTGCCACACACGCACGGTGTTACGTGCTGGTGGTTCTGCTGGGCGGCAGATTTAACGTTATTGTGATCGAAGCGTGTTGGCTGTGCTCATGGCTGTATTAATGAGAGGGCACAAAGAAGACCGAATGTTAATGTTACCTATGGGTCTGGTACGCATGCAAAGGGTATAATACCATAAAAAAGGTACACCTCATGTACGTGCGCATGATGCGGGATGTAGCGGAAACCCGGGGATTTGTCTCTTCCGTCCCGAAGGCCAAACAGGTTATATAAAGGGCTTGCCACGCGCAACACGCTGCACGGATTGCGCCCAAACCTCCGGCAACGTGACCCCAACGGTCGAGTTGTGCCCACCCCAACGGTCGAATCGTGTCCACCCCAACGGTCAAATTGTGTCCACCTCGCCCAAAACAACGTTGCGAGCACGAAGATATGTGTCCGAGAAGAAGAAGAAGCAAAAAGGACATTTACGTTCAGACTACATATGGGAGAATAATGCTGAAGCTGAGATTGAGACATTTTGGTACTGGGATTGCAGTTAACCAGGGCAATTATTATCTGGATTCATTGACATATGCATCAAGTTGTGTTGATAAGCTCGACAGTGAACAGAGGACATTGGTTGTGACGACGTTTCACTGCACAAGCTTTAGTGAAGGGACGACCTACGCGTAGAATTTCGTATTGATAGTAAAGCTACTGGTGTTCAGATTGCCGTTTTACCTTGGCAATTAGTGATGGAATTGGGATTGCCGTTTGACCCTCTGACAATAGTTTTTTGGTGGAATTGGGACATGCCGTTTTACCCGTGGCCATCGGCGCAGAGAGTTGTTAGAGTTGTCAGATACCTATCGCATCTTGTAATCTTGCACCGAGCAGGGGAGCTGTTCGAGGTACTACAGTTTCAGATACTGGTAGATCCGCAGATACTTGGGTTTCATAGTTCTATTGAAAAAAAGAAATTTCGCTCCAGCTGTGAGATCGAAGATTTCGTCGAAACTCATCTTTCCAAGCTGCGCGTGTGATACTTCGATCGCGCGTTTTACGGGTTGTATGTCCTCAATAAGGACATAGGTGGGCGACTCCCCTTGGAACAACAGGGTCGCTTGTACTATTATACGTAGGGTCAATAGGGTGATGTTAATCAATCTGTGCACTGAGAATATATAACACTTAACAAAATCTTACAGCTGTGAAAGGAAAGGCATCAGTTCATCGAGTATATTCTGCAAGTCGTATAATCGGTGAGGAGGGGGCGGAGATTTTAGAGGGCGTGGCAGAGGTTTGAACAACAATGAGTGGGGCGGGGGGGGGGGCAGTGGGACGGGCGGGGGTAATTCAATCTTTGCGCGGAAACGATAAAATCCTTCAAAGTGGACATATCTGACGGTTGTGGAAGGAATGCATAAGTGTATCATGTATATCCCGCAAGCCGTACAACCGGTGAGGAGCGGACGGCGTGTTCGAAGGGGGGGGTTCCAACAGCTTTACGTCGCATACGTGTATATCTGTTAGGAGCTTGCAATACGCGTGGTGCTAGGCCTAGGCGATGGTGAAGGTGGTGGGGAATGAGGGGGCGTTGGGGGAATTAGGAGGGGGGTATGGATTGGAGCGGCAGCATGGATGGCGGGAAAGGTGACGAGGTGATATCAACTGTCTGGTAGTGTTTATTACTATCAGACGATCTTGATTTTAGGTGGGGCGGCGGGAGAGAACTGAACGAAGGGGCGGCCCGAGGGGGGGAGGGGGGGGGGGGGGGGTTCAAACCCCTTTAGGTCGCATGAATGTATATGCGGAAACATTATTGATATGCGCTTTGAGGCCTTTTGATGTGAAAGGCTACCGCACGCAAGGCGGTCGGTGATGATTATGGTACGATCCGGGGTTCGGTGGAACGATGCTGACCATATATATGGCCGAGGGGGGTCTGTGACAACAAGGTACGGCTCAGTCGCGTGTGTGTGCGAGGGTCTGAGACAGAACGGTACGGCCCGCGTGGTTTATATTTGCGCCTTTGACAATCAGGTACTGGCTCCTGTGTTTGCCTGGTGGTAGCGCGATATATATTACACAGCTATAAATAGAAAGCTGTTCTCTTCCACGACCATTGATAAACCGCCCTCGTATATAATAGTGCAGGCGTTCATCAGCGATGATAAGAAATTATTTGCGAACAAAGCCTGATGAATCATGACCACGGGAAACTGTCTGCGCCGCAACGGTAGAATATGCAGTAGCTGGCGCTGAGAAAGGGTAGGGTAGAGCAAAAACAGCAGAGTGAACAGATATCCCAGCACAGACAGGGGGCAGAGCTGCCTCTATTGAGGGTTTCGTACCAACTTTCCATGAAATACACGAAGAACAAAAAAGTTTTTCTGTGAAGTCGTTGTTTCATTGTTACAACAACAATACAAGTAAATATCCAGATATTCATCACGGGAACGAAAAACGTCCAGGATCCTGGAGTCGAGGTACCGTAGCACGCACGCTCTACCGAGATAGAAACCCAGCCCGTACTTGTGTTTTGGGAGATGAGTTGTCCTGTGCTCTATGGACTGGTGTACAGGGTACTCTGAAAACCCAAAACGGCCACCGCATCCGCCCTGATTCGGCAGGCGCGCTACATGATGCCAAGCAGTGCCGGCGGGCGCCTCATACACGATGATTTGCAGTGCCGGCATCAACGATACGAAACTGGGATATTGGTTTGAGGTAGAATTAATATAGCATTTTTAGCCTTAGAAATACGAAACTTACCACTTACAGCTGTGAAATAGAGCATTTCTTCGAAACTCACTGTTGCAAGCAGTGTGTGATACTCCGATCGCGCGCCGGGGCAGTGTCTTTATCATGGAATATTTTTGCGGCGACCCCTCTTTCGTTACTGGTATTTATGGTGAGTAACAGGGTCAACAGGGGGATGGACACAAGACGCCTAACCCAGCCTCACAATCTCACAATTTTGATGAAAGGGTGAGCCGTGTAAACACAGCACTTGAGTATATAGTCTGGCAGTTTCCGTCGAATTTGTTTGTTCCCGTTGGTAACGCTCAGTCTGTACATACAGGGGTGTCTATGTCCTCATAAAGGGTTCAGGGCGGCGACAGACCCCGCTCGGCGATGTACACGTACCTGGTGGCTGGTCTGTAACAAGAGCCAACAGGGTGATACACAGACGTTCAGTTTCATTTTGAAGAAAGGGTGTCCTAAATACACAAACTGTAATTTCACAGCTGTGCCGAATTTTGGAGTCCTCTGTCAAGGTTTAACGTAACAGCGAACAATCTTGTGGGCCTCTTTTTGACGATGTTCATTGTACATACAGCTAATTTTCTTGTGCAGGTGGGGCGGTAGCGAAGATATCGCTATTATACGGCGTGGCTGTGTTGACAGTTCTCTGATCATTGATTCCCGCGCACCCGATGAAAAGGCTGTCGGGCTCGGTCAACAGACCTTGCCGCACTTGTCAGCAACGCGGAGCGCTTATCGTGTACAGGTAGATTGAAAAGCTCGGACAGCATCAATCCTGCCATGCTAGTATATATATTGTTCACACTTCTACTTTCCAGCTTCTGGACAAGCCGTGGTCACAGGTGTCGCCCCTTCTCCTCCCCCAGGTTCTTGCCTTCAGTTTTTATCGCGCATAGGGTTCAGCAATCCCATTGCTCGTTTATTTTTCATCAAGTGTTGCTTACTGACGCTCTCGCGCTTTCCGCAAGTCAATTTGTGCACAAGAAAAAGTCCCAACGAATTCATACGAGTGTGCACTCGGCGGAGCTCGAACTCACGAAACTGACCTACACCAAGCTCGGGGATACCATCGGGGCTACCGGATTAATGCTTGTTATAGTTGGCGTTCAAACTCTGGAATGATAGAGAATATCTGCACAGCTGTTAATTGATCTCCAATGCTCACTGGGGCAATAGAAGGACCGGATGGCTATTCTGAAGGATGTGTTGGTCGTTAGAATGAAGTTCGAAGGGTGGCGAGAGGCTGCTCAGAAGGTCGGAAGATGGTTTCGATGAGTAGAGCCGAGTTGTTCATGCGGAATTGGCATGCAACGGGGGGACGCAAAGCTGCTGAGCGACGCGCAAAGGCTGTGGCAGCGCCATCCACCGTCGGCATCTCTAAGCGGCCGGGGGGACGGGGGAGGTGGGAAGGGGGAAGGGGGGAGGGGGAAGGGATGGTGGGAAGGTGTGGGGGGGGGTCGGGGGAAGGGGGAAAGGGAGAGGGGGGGAGCGGGAGGGGGGGGTGCATGCCCAAGAGACTGAAGTCTGGGTCTGGCCATCATCGTCTTGAGATTTGTGGGCCTTCCAGTGGCCGTCACAAGATAGCGTATATATGCCGGTCGCCCCGGTGGCATATCAGGTTATCCTCGAGCCTGGTATAGGTCAGTTTCGACCAAGGCTACGGTAGGGGGGGTACCCCCATTTTCACTGGTGTGTTTGAGCCACTCGCAAGAGTAGCTCTGTACCCTACGGATGAAGATGGTTTAGGAACTTGGTTTGTCGCAGCTTAGATCACCTTTGCATTGCGGATTGATTTCGTCAATGTAAAACATAAAGAAAACGTAAGATTGCATAGGAACAAAGGGGTTACTCGCGCGAGTGACCGCTAGCCACTGAAATAAAAGGCCCAAAAGGGGACCCCCCTACCGTAGCCTGGGTCTTTCGCGAGTTTGAGCCGCGCCGAGTGCATACTCGTATAAACTCGTTGGGGATTATTCTTGTGCACAAATTGACTTGCGGAAAGCGCGAGGGCGTGAGTTTGCAACACTCGATGAAAAATCGACGAGCAGTGGGAGTGCTGAACCCCATGCGCGAAAATTGGAATGCAAGAACCGGGGAGGAGAGGGGACGACACCTGTGACCACGGCTTGTCCTGAAGCTGGAAAGTAGAAGCGAGCGAAAAAAAAAACAACGTAAGACCGCCCTGACTTCTTCCTCATGTTGCGTTCTCTCCCCAGTGCCATTGATGATGCACTTGATACCCTCTATGAGCCCGGTGCCGTCTTTAGTTAGTTCCTAGGGTCTGCTAGTGATATTTGTTCTATTCTCCTTTCCTTGCTTCCTCTTTGTGTCATGTCTTTACTTGCTTTTCTTAATAGTTCCTTTCTCTCTTTTCCTTTTTCGTCTTTTCGCCTTCTTGTCTTGTCTTTTTTTTCCCCTATCTTCTTTCTTTTCGTTGTTTCTTTTTTCCTTTTGACCTGCGTGTGCCGTGCGTATGCGTAGATATATGTACTACGTGTCATACCGTATATACGTGGTAGTCTTTCGTTAGTGGCAAGCGGTCGGTTTCTCCAGGAGCAAGTAGTGACGTATGAACCAGTATGGACCTGGCACAACGAAGGCTTACTCCCGATCTCACTTGTTTATATTTCTGGTGGATGCATGAATTGCGTCAGCTGTGATATATGCGTGTACCACATTCGGTTTATTTGTGATTTTCCCTGGGGTATTGTCAGCTCCAGAGTGACTGGAGCCTGTTCTGTGACCACGGACTTGATTATGCGAGTTAATGTGAGAATAACAATAACAACAACAACAACAACAACAGCAGCAACAACAACAACAACAACAACAACAACAACAACAACAACAACAACAACAACAACAACAACAACAACAACAACAACAACAACAACAACAACAACAACAACAACAACAACAACAACAACAACAACAACAACAACAACAACAACAACAACAACAACAACAACAACAACAACAACAACAACAACAACAACAACAACAACAACAACAACAACAACAACAACAACAACAACAACAACAACAACAACAACAACAACAACAACAACAACAACAACAACAACAACAACAACAACAACAACAACAACAACAACAACAACAACAACAACAACAACAACAACAACAACAACAACAACAACAACAACAACAACAACAACAACAACAACAACAACAACAACAACAACAACACAACAACAACAACAACAACAACAACAACAACAACAACAACAACAACAACAACAACAACAACAACAACAACAACAACAACAACAACAACAACAACAACAACAACAACAACAACAACAACAACAACAACAACAACAACAACAACAACAACAACAACAACAACAACAACAACAACAACAACAACAACAACAACAACAACAACAACAACAACAACAACAACAACAACAACAACAACAACAACAACAACAACAACAACAACAACAACAACAACAACAACAACAACAACAACAACAACAACAACAATGAAAACAGGCAAACAACATCAAACTTTTATGTTGCTAAGAATCGTCCTGTGGGCTGAGCAGACGCTCGCGTGTTCTTGGTGTGCCGTGACAGCGACCGTCGAACAGGTTCGGGGCAGATAAGACGGTGCAATGCTAACCGTGGTTCCGCTGACTGGAATATCCACAAGTCACGGACCATGAGGCGTGAGCGCGTTGGACTACGATGGATGATGATCTCTATGTCGGACATCATTTTGAGAGACAACGCACCCGATGGAAAAGCGCTACCACTGTTGTTGTTGTAGTTTTCACATTAACTCGCATAATCAAGTCCGTGGCAGGACAGGCTCCAGTCACTCTGGAGCTGAGGAATACCCGAGGGAAAAACACACATAACCCAAGGTGGTACACGAATATATCGCAGCTGACGCAATTCGTGCCTCCACCAGAAACATATAAAAGTGAAATCGGGAGTCAGTCTACGATGTGCCAGGTCCACCGGGCCGGTGCATTCGTCTCACTACTCACGCCTGGAGAAACCAACTATTCCGATTGCCACCCGAGGAAGACTACCACGTATATATTATACGTAGTATCTATCACGACGCATACGCACGACAGGAGTAAGTCAATTAGAGAAAAAGAGACAAAGAAAAGAAAAGAGAAGATAAAGGAAAGGAAAGAAAAGAGGAGAAAAACGAAACAAAATGTGTTCCTCTGCAGCACGTATGGCGTTCCTCTGGAAATTTCAGCCTCTCCTTCCCTTCCTTTACGAGCTTCTTGCATCACATTCCGCAGAACACCTGTCGTTTGTTTAGCTTTTTGTTTTCATGTTATATCGTTTGTTTTTGCTCCTCTTTGTACAAGGTATTGTTTTTCATTTTTTCTTCATATATATTTGGTCTGGCTTATTTTGTTATCTTCTTGTACTTGGTGCGTTAACCCTTTACTGCGTTAGCCGTTCATTTTCGTTCCCTTCATGAATTGGGATTGTTTCGTATAAACTCTGTTTCACAGTGGTCTGTGACCACTGATTTTGTATTTCTCAAGGAGGAATCAGCACGGACTCTGGGTGTACTGCTGTCGTTGGATAGAAAGGACGATTTAACGTGAAGACAACGAAAACAACAACAACAACAACAACAACAACAACAACAACAACAACAACAACAACAACAACAACAACAATATACTCCTTATACGTTTTCGCCGGTCGCCCCGGTGCCGTATGAGGTTATCCTCGAGCCTGGTACAGGTCACTTTCGCGAGCTTGAGTCTCCCCGCGTGCATACTCACTCGTATATATATTTTAGGGACTTTTTCTTGTGCACAAATTGACTCGCGGAAAGCGAGAGAGCGTGATAGCAACACTCGATGAAAACGAGACGAGGAGAGGGATTTCTGAACCTTATGCGCGATAAAAACTAAAGGCAAGAACCAGGGAGGAGAAGGGACGACACCTGTTACCACGGCATGTCCAGAAACTGCAAGGCAGAAGTGTGAGAAAAAAAAATGTCTGATACAGCGAAGCACTAGAGTAACCACAGAAGAGGCAAAACACAGGTCGGAGGAAAAAAACTGGCAATAAGCGGCCGAAAAGGTGCCAACGCGTCACTCACAGCAGTATCAACAGCAGTAGACGCGGCACAGCAGCGGCAGCAGCAGTGTAGTAGTGTTGGGGTAAAGGGTGGTTCAATCGGCCCGGCCAGGTGAGAAGGTGTTCCGCCTTTGTTGCACCTGTGCCTTGCCTGCTGCTCTACTATGTTGCGCGCTGCTCGTATTGAAGGTGCGAGACCACGAAATTGCTTAGCCGATTGATATTTTAACTTGATTATACTTGCAACTTTACTCCATGCTTGGATATGAAATATATACATATTTTGTACAAACTGATATAAATTAGGCGAGAGACAAATATGGTTAGAAATCTTGCTAATCCTCTGTCAAGAACTTCAGTGACCCCCTCGTGCATGAATGCACAACAATAACTGGTAAAAAAATTCCTCTCGATTTTTTTTTCTGCGGCTTCATGAATCATCATCAACGTTAACGAAATTGTGCGTTTTCGTACCAGCTGTTGGTTTGTATGAAGTTTTGGCACACACGATTAATATCAACCCTCGCGCGAAGAATTTTATTTTGGAACCAAAAGTAATTCAATACCGGCAAATCAGCATATCGTCTTTCTTCGTATGATATTTTCAAACAAGGAGTAGCGTATGCTATCGATAATTCGTCTCTTTCAAAATGAAAAAATGAAACTATTCAGGAGCAAAACCAAAAAAATGTCATACAGCCTGAACAAAATGTATATCCAAAATAGATCGTTGTTGACAGCAAAACTAACGCGAAGGCTCTGGAAAGCAATCGGAAACCCCGTATCATATGATCCTTAGGGCCTTACCCAATAAGCTAGCATATCTTTTAGCTTATATTGGCTTTTTGAGCTTATGGAAAAGCTTATGCCCGACCGAGCATAGCCACCATGCCAAATAGCTTATGTGGGAGCATAACAAGGGAAATCGAGCATAAAAGGTGGTTATGCCCGCCTCCATTTCAGGTGTATATGTTCGAATGGTTGTCTGGCAGGACGGTGGAGACGCCAAATGGGCGGCCGCGCGGTAATAATGCAATTCACGAGGCTTAATTACACCCATTCATTGTCGGCTTTGTTTATCGCGATATTGGACGGTTCTACATAAGAACACTTAAACACGCACACACACGCGCGCGCCCACGCGCCCACGCGAGCACAAAAAAAGCGGAGAGCGCAAGGGACGCTGCCGATCTTCCGATCTTCCGATCTTGCAGTGATGGCAACCGCTCTTCTCAAGTACAACAGGGGGCGGGGAAAGTAGCATTGCGTCGTGCGGGGTGCGGGGGTACTGGGTAGTCGGCTGTGTTTGGCTAGCTCGCTAGCTCTGTTTTTGCTGTCGAGTTTCGAGTAGAGAGTTCAAGCAAGTTTTCCAATTGACATGGTGGGCAGTTCATGGTGGGCGGTGGTATGGAAAAGGCAGCAAGGCACTGCTGTGCACACTGTGCTGTATATGGACACAACACAATAACACACGACAACATCAATCAGTAGTAGTATGATGTACGTAAACATACCAGTATACACTTTCGAAGTATATAGGAGCATAGACTTAAATATAGACTATACGAATCGCATAGTCTATAATTTACTTTTTCAGCACTGACACACCTGCACCTGCCATGTGGCTTGTAGAAAAAAAAAAAACTAGCCTAAGAACCCACGTTTCACGAGCATATCGACGACAAGCAGGGATGCCCAACGAGTGTTAGACGAGCAAACACGCTTTTACCGAACAAGAATCAAGCTAGAGATGCAACAAAGAGCGAGCATAAGTCGAGCTTATCTGTGCAAAACTGGCATAAATCGCGAGCTTATTTCCAGTTTTAAAGCCTATGCCCGCTAAAAAAAAAAAGCTTATATTCAGAAAAAAAAAAGCTTATTGGGTAAGGCCCTAATAAAAACGATGTGAGAGAGAATAAGGAAGGTTGTCGTTGGGGCAACCTGGTGTTTGGGGGTAACGGGTAGAGCGATAGAACAGCAGAAGAAGGGAAATTTTTAGGTTTCCAAATGTTGGGTGCAGGATGTTGGGTACGGGGTATCATGGAAAAAAATAAAGGTTCCGGATAATTTTGACAAAGTAAGATCAAGAGGTCATATACCAACAAGCAACTGTAGAGCGGTGTGAAGCGCGGGATTGTCGATGCAGCAAATAGCCAAAAGTAAGTAGCTAACGGACGAGGCCCGGCACGAGCTGAAGAGGACTGGGGCGGAGGATGAGGGACGTAAGTTAAGGGAGCCGTCAAGTTGTTTTGTTTTGTCAGGTTTGTTTTTCTTTTTTTTTTTCCGTATTCTCTTCTCGTTTTATGTTTCTGTGCTGGAGGGTGAGAATGGTCGAGAGCAGCAGTCGTCGGGGGGAACGAGCAAGGATGGAGGACCTCACCCCGACCCAACAACAGGACGAGGATCGGGACAAGCTGGTGGGAGGCCCAGGCCTAACGCAGTCGGGAGGCGCAGCAACCGGGAGCGTGGAAGAGGGTAACACGCACGGGAATTCGCTCTCAACCGTAAGTGCGTCTAGTAGAGGCGTGCAGTTCCCGGGAGTCGAATCACAGGCGCGTGACGGAGACAACAGATGGTCAAGTAGAAGGAATACTCGCATAGCGCCAGGCAGAGAAGGGAGGAGTTATGTTAGGAACCACCACGAACAAACCAACCACGGCCAACATGTCCCACCCCCGCACCGCCAACAAAATTTTCCCCGAGCGGAATCTCCGGGCCCCCCATCGGCGGGTGGGAGAGGTTCGCATCAGCAGGTGGCAGGGGCGGGGCGGGATTACAGCCAGCTGGCGGCTTTTAACGGGCCACCACAGGCGCCCTGGGAACCGATAGAAGAGTCGCACGACCCGCAGCAAGGGTGGACACCGCAACGCAAGTATGACACGGGAGCACAACAGCAGCCGCAGCAAGGTGAGGCTCTACAGCAACAAGGGGCGGCAATGGGGGAGGGATACAGCAACAACAGCAGCAGCAGCGGGGTTGGTCACCGCAACAGCTGAGCGAGGACGCACCACGGCAACGACAGCAGCAGGGGTGGCCAACGCAGCAGCCGCATAGCGGAGGCACGCCACAGCAGCCACAGCAAGGGTGGGGAGCAGAACAGAGGGGGGGGGGGTACGTTGGGGAGCAGTAGGTGCAGTGAGCCCGCGACAGCAGCAGTCAAACTGGCAGCAGCGGCTACAGCCAAGCAGTCCGCAGCAGCAATTAGACAGGAGGGGCTTCGGGGAAGTGAGCACGTAGAAGTTTGAAGGGGCACGACAGCGACAACAGCAGGTGGGAGCGCCCTTAGGGCAGTGGGGGCGGGGAGGGGGCGGTAAAAGCCCGTGGGAGGTGGATACGTCGAGGCTGCAACAGCAACGGTATCAGGAACCGGGTACGAGATGGGGAGACGGGAGCGGCATTTCATACAGAAACGGGCCGCGGTTGGGGCTGGGGGAAGGAGTGATGAGTTTTTCATTAGGGGGGCCGAGGGGGGGAGGGGCAGGGGAAGGGAAGGGGGGGTGGGGGGCGGGGCGGCGGAGGGGCGGGAAGGATACTATATGCCATCCCTGACGGAAACGTTGTGGTGGAAGGGGAACCGCACGGTGGTAGTCTCAGATGGGCGTCTCTACGCGGGGACGAGAAGGCACCACCGTTCGATTCGGGGGAGGCGATGAGCATGGTCACGGGAGGTTTCATCATGGAGCAAGAGGGCGCCCAGCAGATAGCAGGACTGAGCAAAATCGATGTTCGCAACTTTTCCCAGAAGGACCGTTTTCGCCTTGGGGGAGAGACGGCGCAGGTATCTCTGGACAACAGGGTGGCGGCCGTGTTTCTGTTGCCAACACACCTCATGCGGTACGTGGTGGACAGAAATATAGCCTTCGAGCAAGCGTCGCTTCGGCGGACGGACAAGCTGGTGGAGCGCTTTCGCGCGATAGCGCAAGGGGTGAGGATTTTTCACACGCAGAAGCCACGGGTGGCCCTATCAGAACCATTTAGGGGCATATTCGTCCAATGTTTCAATAAAGATCTTCAGGAGTGAACGGAGGGAGTATCCCGGAAGGCGCATATGCTGAAGCAGAAGGTCGGGACGATCCTGGGTGCGAGCGACGTATACCCGATGCCACTACCGATTTTCATGCGAACATTTACGTGGGTTACAACGGCACCCATCTACCTGGCGGACGTAGGGTATGCAGAGGCGCCCACGGCAGGGGGGTATAGGAAGAGACGGGCGGGCGGCGGGGGGTAGGGGGCAAGCGAGACCGGGGCGGCGGGAGGGTGGGGGGGGGGGGGGTGGGGGGGAACGGACAAGGAGCGGAGGGAGTTGGGGTGGGGGAGGGGAGGGAGGAGGGGAGGAGGAGGAGGCGGAGGCGGAGGGGTGGGAGGGAGGGGATGGGTGGGGGGGACGAGAAAGAGGAAGGAGGGGTGCGGAAAGAGGAAGGGGGGGAGGGGCATATGACCGACCATGCCGCGACTACGAACGACTCGGGGCATGACTCCTCGAGCCAAAGAAGGAGATGCCATGCAGATATCGGCACGAAGGTGGTTACAATAACTCGAAGGGTGCGTTTCTGCCGAAGGAGGGGGGCGGGTCGGAAAAATCGAAAGAGGGGGGAAGAGGAGGAAGAGAGGGGGTCTAGGAGGAGAAAGGGGGAGGGAGGATGGGGGGAGGGGACAGACAAACCGGCGAAGAAATGAGGGCACGGGCTCCGCGGCGCAGCGGGGCCAACCAGGCGAGCTACCGACACCATTTCTGAGGCGACCACGTTGAGGGCAGCGACGGGGGGTTCGGGTTGGGCACTGGGCCAAAGGGGTGAGTCGACCCCTCCAGGATCGGTGGTTGTGTCAGATACAGGTGCGATGTCCGCTCGGCGCGTAGAAAAGCAGAAGCGTTGGCGGGTTGCACAAGCCTTATTGGGGAGGGTGTCTTGAGAATCAGCGAAGGCGACAAGCTTAACGCCAGCTTTAGCCATGACAGCAGGGGCAGTATTATCGAGGATTTCTGTGTGTGGGGGGGGGGGGCGCGGTGGGGGGGAGGCGGTGGGGGGAAGGGGGGGGGGGGACTGGTTCTACGATACCCCCCCCCCAAAACCAGCGATTGTCTTTAACGAACGTTTCGTGACTGCTCGACAAAAGGAAGGATACTAATGAAAGAAAAGTATCCAAGTACTTTCCTGTGTGCAAAGGCCTATCGATCGATGACGGCGGGGTGTCGAGGGACACCGTATTGCAGGGGACACGATCGGGAGCTGGTTTTGACGCCGGCGATTTCGGCAAAGAAAAGTTGGGGGGGGCTACCGTAGAACGACTCGGGGGCAGGGAGTGCCGTGGTTGGGGGGGTCGTTGACGGCGCCCCATATGGACCCGGAGCTCGTGCAAGTGTTCTGCGGGGACAGACACCAATTTTCGGAAATAGATAACTTGAGGCACATAGCGCGCGTAGGGGTGCCGGTCGACGTACGACCGGGCGGAAACCTGACGAAGAAGCTCAAATACGGAAATCATTCAAGCGCACCGAAGCGTCAAGTAGCAGTGTGTGGGAAAAGGCTATTGCAGACGTTGCGAGTAGCCGTGCTATTGGGTTCCCGAAGGAACATGCGGGGCAGGTAGAAGGATTGCGGGTGTCAGCGATCGGGGTAGTGGAAGATTGGGAAAATGTGAAAATTATCTAGTAGATGACATGACTTTCGAGCACAGAGACGGGAGTGGGGGGGGTCGGTGAATTCGACGACGGATTGGGATGAGATTCCGACGTGTGCGCTGGCGGGGGTGATGCATGAAGTAGTACAGAGGGTTATTGGGCTGAGGGTCAAGTTCGGCGATCGAGCGCCCATTCTAATTCAAAAAATGGATGTCATGAATGCGTTCAGGAAGATTCCAGTGGACCCTGACGGGGCCAGGGTTTTCGGGTACGTGTTGGGGGAGTTCCTTTTCACCTATTTGCGGTTGCAGTTTGGGTGGAGGGGCAGTCCGGGGTGGTGGGGGATGATTTCGGCTGCGATGCAGCATGCGCAACGTAATAACACGAGAGCTTCCGCGTTGTTCTCGCCGGCCGGGGACCGCTCGGTGGAGCACGTGACGGTGGCGCAGAAAACAAGGCGTTCAGTAGTCAGTTGGCCGGCAGAGTGCCGTGAGAACGGCGGAGGGGGGGAGGGGGGGGGAGGCAGACGACCTGGCCTTTTGTGGCGTTTTGTATGGACGATGCAATTTCGCTAGAAGTTCAGTGGGATGCTGACGGGGCGCGGTGTTTGGACTTGTCACGATCCTTAGCTTTCATCGATGAGCAGGCTATGGGCAAGAGATTCGAGAGGGAGGAGCCACTGTTAACGCGTAAAAAGGTGACGGACTGGCCCACGCAACAGGAGGTTTGGGGGTACGACATCGACACAGAGAGTATGACCATTGCCCTGCCGACACGGAAGGTAAACGACTTGCGCGAGCGAGTAGCAGGGCGGACGGCGAAGCGGCAGTCGGCAACGGTGCGGGAGGTGTTAGTTTTAGCCGGGAAGCTGCACCACGCTTCCTTTGTGATCCGGCCCTGATGGTACTTCGTCCGTAGGCTGCTGCAGCTTTTTAATCTGCATCTTAGTGGGGCGGAGCGAGCCGGGAGGGGGAAAGCGTGGGGCAACTACAGGAAACCGGCAGAAAGCGAGGCGGGTTTTACGGCTGTCGCGTGAATTAATGGCTGATGTGGGGAAGTGGAGATGGTTTTTGTGGAGGGGGGGGGGTACGGGGGGGAAAGGATAACAGCACCGTTCTTTAGCTTCGTTAATCAGCGAGCGAGTAGGACGTGGTTTTCGGACGCATCCTTGGCAGCAATAGAGGGGTTATGTATTGAAACGGGGGTGTGCTGGAGATTCGACCTTCCAGAAGAGGTGCAGAAATGAACGGTACAGGGGGGGCGGGCCGTAGCCGACTTGATTCCCATCAACTTACTCGAGGTAATGGCAATGGTGATGACGGCGTACGTCACGATCGACATGAATGGGGAGAAACCGTATACAAGAAGAGGGGAAGCAGTTCTGATGAGGGCGGATAATGAAGCAGCGGTGATCAGGGTGAAGATTTGTCGAGGGGGAGGGAAGAAGCAAGTGAGGGTAGGGGCGTTGATGAAAATGATGGGAGCTTTGGAAGCAAAGGGACGGTGGTGCTTTCAGGCAAAGCATGCACGGGCGGTGGATAATGGGTTAGCAGACGGTCTGACCAGGTGGCGAGAGGGCCAGATTCTCGAGAAAATGAACGCAGAATTTCCTGGAATCGCTTGGCAGGTGAAGGAGTTGGGAAGGGGGGAGCAGCCCATGTGTTCGGAGATATTGCGAGAGGGTACGCATTTAGAAGAGTTGCAGCTTCGACTCGGAAAGACTTACGAGGCGAATTGGAAGATGTGGGTGAGCTGGCGGTCTTTTATATGGAAGGAGAGTTGCCTGCAGAAGGATATGGGGGAGATGGAGCTGGTAAGGGAATTGGTCGAGTTCATGGGATACTGTTGCGCAGGGAAAGGGAACAAGGAGTCAACCATAGTAGGCAATCTGGTGGCGATCAATTTCTACAACGAGCAGTTCTTGGGTCTATCAGTGCCCATGATTACCCGTGATCATATCTGCCAGGCAAGGCATCCAGAGGACGGAGGTAAGGATGGGTAGTCAACAGACAGTGAGAAGGCAGTTGACGTGGGGGATGCTGACGGAGATGCAGGAGAGCGTTCAGGCATGGGGGGTAGGCGAGAGGGTGTGATGGATTGGTTTGGCGCTAACGTATTTTTTCATGTTGCGAGCGTCGGAATTATTTGCCAACGGGAAAAGGGGTGTTCCACAAAGTATACTGTCTGAGTAGGGGGTATGTGGCGTGCTTGAAGGATAACGAGCAGTTAGTAGGGAAGCAGAATACACGAAGCAGGTGAGGTTCAAGAGATCAAAGGGGGACCAAGGGAGAAAGGTGGCGGTACTGGTGAGAACAAGGACAGGGCGGGGGAAGGAAAGAGAAAGAGGGGCGGTAGGTCTATTAGCGGAGCTGGTTAGGTTGTACGGTAACGGGGATTTAACGGAAGAAGCGCCCTTAATGTCATTTTGGGGAAAGGATGGTTGGCAAGTTTGGTCTAGGGGACGGACAACCCAGTGCTTGAGGGATGGCATAGGAAGCGTAGGGGGGAGGTGGAGAGATAAAGGGAGGGGGTGGGGGCGAGACTGATTCCAGACGAATTCGCGTTGCATTCGGGGAGGAGAGCCGGAGCGACAAGACTGGCCGCGAGAGGGATACGGAGGCCGTAATAGAGAAAGAAGGAAGGTGGTCGTCAGACTCGTTAATAGTGTACGTTACGGCGAAAAGGGAGGACCCGGTTTGGGTGTCAGAGGTGTTGGATAACGGGGCACGGGAGTTTGACAGACAACGGGGACAAGGGACTAGATGGGGCGGAGTGGTATAAGTATCCTCTGCCCGGTAATGTAACTACTGCTTGGGGAACTGGTGTCGGAACCCAAACGGTCATGACATAACGGGACGGAGGGTGGGGAGAATCGCGGTCTCGGGTGGGGAGGCGTCTCACTGCTAGCGGAAGCCCACCGGTAGGTAGGTCGACCGCTTTTCGTTGTGTGAGTGGGGGAGGCATAAGCAAGAGGGTAAAGGGATGGAGCGGCCCCTCCTCCCCCTCCTCCCTCCCGCTAATTTACATAGAGGTAGGGGAGGCGTACGCATCCGGGGGGGGGCGGAAGCAGGACAGCCGCTCCCCCACCACCACCACTTCGGCTTCTTCAATTAATATTACAAAAAAAGAAAATACACCCCAGCTGTGAGATCGAAGATTTCGTCGAAACTCATCTTTGCAAGCTGTGTGTGATACTCCGATCGCGCGCATTACGAGTTGTGTGTCCTCATTGAGGATATAGGTCGGCGACTCCCCTTACAACTACAGTGTAGCTATCAGGGTCAACAGGGTGATTTTAGTCAATCTGTGCGCGGAAACTATAAAACCCGTTTCTGAGGGGGACAAAATCTGACAGCTGTGGAGGGAAATGTATCCTTTTATCAAGTGAATCTTGTCAGTCGAATAACCAGTAAGGGGGGGGGGGCGGAGTTTTGAAGGACGTGGTGGCCTGGTTTTGGTCAAAAGCGAGCGGGTTTGGAGGGGGGGGTGGCGGGGGGAAAGGGGGGGGCAATTTGTGCATGTAAGTTATAAGTCCTTTCGAGGGGATAAATCTGACGGTTTTGGCACCAGTTTATAAAGCATCTTTCGTGGAAGTAAAACCCAAAAAGGAAGGTTGTCGTTGGGGCAACCTGGTGTTTGGGGGTAACGGGTAGAAAGATAGAACAGCAGAAGAACGGGAAATCTCGGGGTTTCCAAATGTAGTGTGCAGAATGTTAGGTACGGAGTATCATGGAAAATAATGAAGGCTCCGGGTAATTGTGAGAAAGTAAGGTCGAGAGGTCAAATACCAACAAGCAACTGTAAATCGGTGTGAAGCGGGGGATCGTCGGTGCAGCGAGTAGCCAAAGAGTAAGTAGCTAATGGGCGAGGCCCGGCACGAGCTGAAGAGGACCGGGGCAGCAGACAAGGGACGTAAAGGAGTCGTCAAGTTGTTTTTTCCCCGCCCACCATCCTGCAGAAATTGAAAAGACCAAGGCTACGGTAGGGGGGGTACCCCCATTTTCACTGGTGTGTTAGAGCCACTCGCACGAGTAGCTCTGTACCCTACGGATGGAGATGGTTAAGGCACTTGGTTTGGCGCAGCTTAGATCACCTTTGCATTGCGGATTGATTTCGTCAATGTAAAACATAAAGAAAACGTAAGATTGCATAGGAACAAAAGGGGCACTCGCGCGAGTGACCCCTAGCCACTGAAATAAAAGGCCCAAAAGGGGACCCCCCTACCGTAGCCTGGGTTAAAAGGAAAGGAAAAAAAATATCAAGACAAGAAAGGCAAGAAAAGAAAAAGACAAGAAGAGGAAGCAAGGAAAGGACAAGGAAAAAAATAAAAAAACATACCAGCAGACATTAAGATCTGGCTGAAGACGGCATTGGGCTCATAGAGGGTATCAAGCGCATCATCAACGGCATTGGGGAGAGAAGGCAATATAGCGAAGAGGTCAGGGCGGTCTTACGCAATCTTGTCGCGGCCATTAGAAGGCCCACAACTTTCAGGACGATGATGGCCAAACCAAGACTTCAGTCTCTTGGGCATGACGCCCCCTCTTCCTTCCCTCCACCCTACCCCTTCCCCCATCCCCCCCTCCCCCTTCCCCCCCTCTCCCCTTGACCGCCCTCCACCCAGCCGGTTAGAGATGCCGACTGTAGATGGCGCTGCCGCAGCCTTTGCGCGTCGCTCTGCAGCTTTACGTCTCTCCGTTTCATGCCAATTCCGCATGAACAACTCGGCTCCCTCCTGTACTCGTCGAAACCATCTGCCAGCCTTTTGAGCAGCCTTTCGCCATCCTTCGATTTTCATTCCAAATACCGACATGTCCTCCTTCAGATGAGCCATCCAGTCCTTCTCTTGCCCCCCTGAGTAGTCCTTACCCCCAACAAGCTCCCCAAACATCACCCTCTGTGGCAGACGCTCCTCCCCTATGCGTGCTACGAATACCGCAAACAATATCTTCCGTTTGCGCACTATCGCCTGTATGTCTTGGAATCTGTCTTGGTAAGCGCGTCGGGGTAAGAAAGGGTGTGGTCGTCGCGCTTCCGCTTCCACCACCCGAGGCATCGGAGAAGCATGGAGTGGTGGACCCGTCGTAGGTAGGTAGGTAGGTAGGTATGTACACCTCAAATCACACTTCGACCACGTCATCCATTATATTTTCAGACGCGTGCTACGATGATAGACGTAGTATTTCTCTTCTGAATGAAGTATTTTCGACTTGACAGGCTTCTTATCGCAGAGTCATCGGAAAAAAAAGGTGTTTTATTTCTTCGTTTTTTTTTCAGATTGTATAATTTATAAAAAATTAAATACACTCCAGCTGTGACATCGAAAATTTTGTCGAACCTCATCTTTGCAAGCTGTGTATGATACTCCGATCGCGCGTATTACGGGTTGTTTGTCCTCAGTAAGGATATAGGTCGTTGACTCCCCTTGCAACTACAGTGTAGCCATCAGGGTCATCAGGGTGATGTTAGGCAGTGTGTGCGCGGAAACTACAAAACCCGTTTCGGAGGGGGACAAAATCAGACAGCTGTGGAAAGAAAATTGTATAACTTATATGGACTAGTCTAATATGATCACTTGAGGCGATTGCTGTAAGGGGGGTATACCCTTTTTCATTGCCCGCGGCTCTGAGCCACTCGCGCGAGTGACCCCGTACCTTTCCCCCTGACGAAAACACGCCATGACGTAATTAGTTTGGTGCACCGTAGCCAACCATCTCATCGGGGGTTCATATCGAAAAAAGAAATCAGCAGTACGAAAGCCCATGATCGTAAGGAACAGGAGGGTCACCCGCCGTGAGTGACCCAAGTGACGCAGAGCCACTGCAAAAATAGCCCCAAAAATGGATCCCACTACTACCGCCCGCAGCGTCGGCCACACGTCATAGGACTGCTGATCATCAGACAGCATTTTTGTTTCCTCCTACAACAAACCAGCTTTAGGGTCAAGAAAGAAAGGTAAAGAAGTCATCAAACGAGGAGTAGTATCAGGAAAAAAAAAAACAGCAGCGCACCTTTACCGTCCGTAGTCCTGCGGCATCATAATCCACAGCTGTCAGATATGGTCCCCCTCAGAAACGAGTTATATAGTTTCCGCGCACAGACTGACTAACATCACCTGATATCTACACTGTAGTTAGTTGTAAGGGAAGTCGCCGACCTATATCCTTAATGAGGATACAACCTATATCCTAACTGAGGACACACAACTCGTAATACGCGCGATCGGAGTATCACACACAGCTTGCAAAGATGAGTTTCGACGAAATCTTCGATCTCACAGCTGGATGGAGTGTATTTTCATTTTTCATAATATAGACTATACCATGGTAGCTACTAGACAACACCGACCATGCCCGCGCCGGGTACAGCAGTCAACGCGCAGATTTCTCGCTGCCCACTACAAAAAATAGTTGACGTGCCTGCAATAATCGGTGAGTACTGTGCCTGAGGGCGGACAAATCCGCGTATTGCGTGGGACACACAGCTGGGTGAGATCTTGTCATGCAACGGCAATGATCATTCTAAATATATGATGACCGGTATTCCACCTACTTGGCCCTATATACTAGATGGTCGTTGCTCTACATGATGAACTTCTACCGTTATTCTGTATGGTCGTTGTTGTTGATAATAGATAGATGGATCGTAAAACCTTATCGTCCATCACCGTTTCTACATAACCGACGGCGATTCTTCATCAACGTTGTTGGCGGTGGGCTAGCTGTTGTTGTTGGCTAGATTTGGGCCGTTTGCTGTGTACTTTTGACTGTGATTGGTGGGCATCTTACTTCTGTGTGGCCTGATGCCTACAATTCTTTCCTTTATTTTCCATGGTTTCGGGGGTTTCCGATTACCGGCGTTAAACCTAAATTCCTAACACTACCTGGATGCGCACCTGACACGTGCCTAACGAAACATAGATAAGCAAGGCAGGCACGAATCCAGTAGTTCGAGCTCAAGTTCTTGTGAAAATGTAGATCAGGCATTTTTCCAGGCATGCCTTGAAGGCTAATCCTCAGCCCGTTCGTTGCCGTGAGTACCGGGCTATAGCCCATAAAATATATCCTCTTTCCCCTTTTGGAGAGTTCCAGACTAACGGCGTTATATCTGAGTGTCGGAAATTGCCTGAAAGCGTGCCTGACACGTGCCTGGCGACGAACAGGCATGGCAGTCTCGAAAAACGTAGTGGTAGTACAGGCACGTCTTTTTCTGAATAATTTTCCAGACATGCAGTCATGCCTTAAAGGCTAGGTAGGAGGGCCTAACTAGCTTGATTGAGCAGAATAATGATGATATATTTCACGGTTGGTTGAGGTCCAGACATGAACAATGAATATTCGACCAAGTCATATTCTTTCAAACGAAAAGGCCCACTGTGGGAGAGCCCACACGGGCGGTGTTAGCATACTGCGCTGGATTGCGAAGTAGTACAGTTAATAATGGAGTATATACAATTGACACATCGACGTGCAAGAAAGTACACGTTGAAGAGTGGTCAGCTTATTGTAGTTTTTGGACATAGTTCCCCCATCCTCCGCCGACGCAATACTAAAAAAACAGCACAAGCAACAAATAAATGGAATAATATGATGAAAATATAAGATGAAAATGAAATAAAATACATGACTAAAGTAAAGAATACAAAGGACAAGCAGCAGGGAGGAAGCAAATGAAATGAAAAAAACACGAGTCTGTAATGCTAGCAGACCCAAGTGGAACAGATTAAAAATGACGGCATTGGGCTCATCATAGAGGGTCTCTCAAGTGCATCAATGGCACTGGGGGGAGAACGCCACAACAAGGCGAAGAAGTCAGGTCGGCCTTACGCTAACTTGTGAAGGCCATTGAAAGGCTCTCAAACTTCAAGACGATGATGGCCACATCCAGACTTTAGTCTTTTGGGCAGGACGCCCACCCTTGCCCCCTCTTGTCCTCCCCCCTCCCCCCTCCCTGCGTCCCCCCTCTCTCCCTCCCCCCGTTCTCTCCCTCCCCCCCCCCCCGGGCGCTTAGAAATGCCCGCGGTGGGAACTGGGACTGGGTATGATCTATTGGGCTTCCGAGAGCATACAGGCTACAGAATGTTCAATTAGCGCTGATATTCGATGGATGGATACGCTCCCCACAGACACACTAGACTATGAGCGAGGCACTGCAACACGCAGTGTGTAGAAGATAGTTTAAGATGTCTTTATTTTGTCGGCCCGTAGAGGGGTAGACGAATGCAGGGGGAAAGGTGGAGTGGGTCATGTGGATCAACTCTCCAAAGCCCAGGAACAACCGCTCGTAATCGAATACCTTGACCTCCTCGCATAGTGCCTACTCGTACATACCCGTGGGACTGCTCGTGGGTGATACCACGAGATGATCCTTGTATCTTACCTCCGTGACACAACGTATGTAACCGTAACTTACTGCTAGGCTGTTCGTTGACACAAGCTACGTATATCGAACATAATGCGCAAACAGAGGATATTATTTGCGGGATTCGCACACATGGGGAAAGAGGGTTTACCACAGAGGGTGATGTTTGGGGAACTTGTTGGTCGTAAAAACGACTCAGGGGGGCAAGAGAAGGACTGGATGGTGCACCTGGGGGAGGACATGTCGGTCTTTGGAACGAAGTTCGAAGGGTGGCGAAACAATGCACAGAAGGCCGGCAGATGGTTTCGACGGGTAGACGAGGGAGCAGAGTAATTTATACGGAAATGGCATGACGCGGAGAGATGGACCCAGGCTACGGTAGGGGGGTCCCCTTTTGGGCCTTTTATTTCAGTGGCTAGGGGTCACTCGCGCGAGTAACCCCTTCTTTGTTCATATGCAATCTTACGTTTTCTTCATGTTTTACATTGACAAAATCAATCCGCAATGCAAAGGTGATCCAAGCTGCGGCAAACCAAGTTCCTAAACCATCTTCATCCGTAGGGTACAGAGCTACTCGTGCGAGTGGCTCAAACACACCAGTGAAAATGGGGGTACCCCCCCTACCGTAGCCTTGGTCGATGCAAAGCTGCAGAGCGACACGCAAAGGCCGCGGCAGCGGCATCCGCTGTCGGCATCTCTAAGCGACAGGGGAAAGAGAGGCGGGGGGGGGCGGGGGGGGGGGGGACGGGCGGGAGGAGTGAGGGAAAGGCGGAAGGGAGGAGGGGCAAGAAATTGGAGTCTGGGTCTGGCCACCACAGTCCTGAAATTGTGGGCCGTCCAATGTCCGCCACAAGTTACCGTAACGCCGGTCTGACTTCTTCCCCTTGGTGCGTTCTCCCTCAGTGTCATTGACGCACTTGATACCCTCTATGAGCCCAATGCCGTATTTAGTCCGTTCCTAGGCTATCTATGCTGATTTTCTTGCGATTTTTTCTTCTCATTTCGTTTCCTTGCTTTCTCTGTAGGCTCTCCTCTTCTTGTCGTTTCGTAGTACGAGTAAGTTATTTCCTTTTCCCTTCGCGTTTCGCATTCTTTTACAGTGGGGGGCGCTCTTTTAGTGCCGGGTATTGTCCAGAGGGAAAAGCGGCACTATACCGGGCACCGGCAGTATTCAGAATAGTGCCTCAATAATAGTGCCTGTCCGGCAGTATTGAGGAGGTGTTGATTTCATGGTGCAGCGCTCAAACTTTGCGGGGCCAACAGGGTACGAAATGGATCGAAAGTATGTATTAAACAGTGGACGAAGCTAAGCCTTAGTCCTCGTTGCCCTTCTTCGATGTGCAGAGGTAAAAATAAGACAAAACAGAAAACTAAACACGGCAGGAAGCGCACCGCAAAAAGAAAACAACCACGTACTGTACCCCCGCCCTCAGTACGTCGCGACAAACTCTCTCTCCTGTCTGCCTGGCGCACCCGCTTCGATGTTGCAAGCAAAGAAACAAAAGAACGATTAAACCAAGACAAGAACAACAGGAAGCGCACCGCAAGAGAAAACAGCCAACCATGTACTGCTGTACCCCTCGCCCTCACTACGCCGCAACAAACGATCTCATGTCTGCCTGGCGCACCCGCTTCAATGTTGCGAGAAAAAAAAAAAAAAAACAAGACAGGCACGACAGGAAGCGCACCGCGAAAAAAGAAACATGTACTGTACCCCCCGCCCTCAATACGTCGCAAAAAACTCTCTCATGTCTGCCTGGCGCACCAGCTTAGCGGAATGCGCTGCGATCATCGCCATCTTCGCTTTCGTCAGGTAGAACGCCGCGTCTCGGTTGCTACTCTCCTCTTCTGCCGCCTCCAGGACGATGAATTGAGCCGACAGCTCATCATAAGCCGGTGAAGCACGGCGCTCGCGCCCCATGTTCTTGTCGCCACCGCCCTCCTCCTCTTCGTCCTTCTCCTCGCGGCCGGTAGACACGCGCGTTCCAGCCAGCAGTGCCGCCATGTCGTCCACTCTGTCCAGTCGAAGAGCCTATGCCACCTCATCGTCGTCCTCGATAGTAGCCCACCCATGAACCGGCTTTCCGGGTTCGATGTCGAGTTCTGCCAACAACAGTTCGCTGATCTCGTCGTTAACGATGCGGGATCTCTTCTGCTGCGCGTCGCGCACGCTCGTGTTCAACGTGTTGACAGTCTCCGTGAGAGCCTTCAAGCCAGGCTCGGCGACGTGGAACCGGCACTACTGCGGGGCCCCGTGGTGCCCAACCGGCACTATATCGGGTCCTCCCTCGAAAGTGCCGGACCTGCACTAACGAGGGCGCTGTCTGTGTTGAGGGGTTTTACCGGCACTATTTTTTTTTTTTTTTCTTTTTTTTTTTCGCACACTTTTACTTTCCAGCTTCTGGACAAGCCGTGGTCACAGGTGTCGTCCCTTCTCCCCCCCGGTTCTTGCCTTCAATTTTTTATCGCGCATAGGGTTCAGCAATCCCACTGCTCGTCGATTTTTCATCGAGTGTTGCTAACTCACGCTCTCGCGCTTTCCGCAAGACAATTTGTGCACAAGAGAAAGTCCCAACGAATTTATACGAGTATGCACTCGGCGGGGCTCGAACTCACGAAACTGACCTATACCAGGCTCGAGGATAACCTGATACGCCACCGGGGCGACCGGATATGCCGGGCACCGGCACTATTCAACCGTCACTATAGAGGGCTCTCTACTGTATTATCATTTTTTGTCTTTCCTTTTCTTGTATTTTATTTCTTATTGACCTGAGTCTGACGTTCGTATGCGTAGTGATAAGCACCACGTGCAATATTATTGTTTTTCAAAATACGTACGTGATACGTAGTCTTATCTGGGTGACACGCGGTGTAGTCGGTATCTTTCAGACGCGAGTAGTGAGACGTGTGTACCAGTAGAATTATCTTTGTGCGTCGTCGGCTGAATCCCGATTTCATTTATATCTTTTTGTATGGGAGGAGGTAGTAGCGTCGGGTATGATATGCCTGGTGCGCGTGAACCAATTTTGGTGTTTTTGTGTCATTTTTTCCGTGGGGTATTCCATCACTCCAGAGTGGCTGGAAGGTGCCTGTCCTGTCACCACGGACTTGATTATCTGAGTTAATGTGAAACAACAACAAAAACAACAACAACAACAACAACAACAACAACAACAACAACAACAACAACAACAACAACGACAACAACAACAACAACAACAACAACAACCACAACAACAGTTGTCTTTTCACTATATGCAAGGTACAAAAATGCCGTATAGTCGTATACGGCGCTGCGTATAAAAAGCCATTTTTTTCGTTGGAGTCATTTTGGCGTTTTTCGTTTCAAAGCTTGATGAATTTGTTGCCAGGCTTGCTGCCCTGTACCATATATTTTTTATTGTCCTCCGGCGGATGGGGAAAAGTAAAGCTCACTACTCTGTACCACTTCAAAAAGGGTGGGAAGGATGACTTTTTATTTTTGAACCACAACAAAATCTACTCGGTCCATCCGTTTGCGCCTTATTCATGATTTATGACATTGAGTAATACCGGTATGAATTATTTGAAATTGAGCCCCCTGGCCCATCGATTAAGAGTCTGATGTGAAATGTTTTGGATTAGGATTATACGCCACCTACGAGTGATGCCCGCCCTGTGGGCAGTCGTCTAATGGAACAAGTAAGTGTGGTGTATGGTACGATTTTGCCCCTCGTCCTGGCGATGCTAGGGAGCAGCAAGGTTTGAGTTTAGGTCTCGATTGGGCCTGAAGAGAGATAACGCTGAAGCCTTCAGCACAACAAGCATCCTCAAACTCATAGCGAAGGCAAGAGGCAGAGGAGCAATAAGACAGGCGAAACGCACCCACCCGGGGCCAATTGACTTCAACGCTGCCACTGACGGTAAGCAAAGCGACGAGGTCGCTCCATTTTGCCGTGTTGTAGAGTTGTTCTTACATTCCTCGCATAATCAAGTCCGTGGTCACAGGACAGGCTCCAGACACTCTGGATCTGAGGAATACCTGAGGAAAAAATCACAAACCCAAAGGTGGTGTACAGGGCATAGGCTATAACACAGCTTACGCAATTAATGCCTCCGCCAGCAATATTTACAAAGTTAAATCGGGAGTCAGCTTGCCATGTGCCAGGTCCATACTGGTGCATACGTCTCACTACTCCAGTGTAGCGCCTGGAAAAACAAATTATACCCCGCTTGCCACCCATGAAATACTACCGCGTGTACAATACACGATGCGCAGTAACTATCACGCATTCGCACGTCAGACGCAAGTCAATTTGAAACAGAACTAAAAACGAAAGATGAAAAGAAACGGAAACGAAAGAAAAGAAAAAAAAAAGAAAGAAAAAAAAGAAGAGAAAAGAAAAAAGAGAAAAAGCAAGAAATAGCGAGACAAGGAGAGGAAGCAAGGAAAGGAAAATACCAAAAACGTGATATTAGCAGACCGTCGTGGAACTGACTAAACATCACGGCATTGGGCTCATAGAGGGTATCAAGTGCATCAATGGTACTGGGGAGAGAACACAACAAGGCGAAGAAGTCAGGACGGTCTTACGCTATCATCTTGTGACGGCTATTGAAGGCCCACGAATTTCAAGACGATAATGGCCAGATCCAGGCTTCAGTCAGTGGCGAAGGAAACCCTCCTCCCCCCGACCCCCTTCGCCTTTCCGCCCTCCCCCTGGCCGCTTAGAGATGCCGACGGTGGAAGGCGCTGCCGCGGCGTTTGGGCGTCGATCTGCAGCTTTGCATCTCTCCGGGTATGCCGCCGTAATCTATTCATTTTTGATATTTAAAGTAGTCTTTCTCTTCCGCATTCGAATACGATATGCAGAAATACAAAGTACCTGCACGTATTGATGTTGTTGTTGTCGTTGTTTTCACATTAACTCGCATATTTAAGTCCGTGGTCACAGCACAGGCTCCAGTCACTCTGAAGCTGAGGAATACCCCAGGGAAAACACACACAACCGAAGGTGGTACACGCATATATCACAGCTGACGCAATTCATGCCCCCACCATAAACATATAAGAGTGAAATCGGGAGTCAGTCTACGATGTGCCAGGTCCAGGCCGGTGCATACGTCTCACTACTCACGCCTGAAGAAACCAAATATTCCGAATGCCACCCAAGGAAGACTACCACGTATATATTACACGTAGTGTTTATCACTACGCATACGCACGACAGGCATATATCATACCGTATAACACTTACGAGTTCATAGGACAACCTCTGGCATGAACTCCAGGATCGGTTTTCTTCAAATTGAAGGCAGCACACACGACGACGATTGATCGTAGATTATCGTGGGCTTTGTTTGGTGTTGTTGTCTCGTCGAGATGTGTTCATTGACGTACACCCGCCGCTTGGGAGTTGCACATGCTTCTCCAATATTTTGTTGTTGAGCCAATTGGCCTCGGTATTCGCTCCAGGGTATGTGGTATCTCGCGTGATTCAAGGTGCCGTACGGTACACCCAATGCAAACATGAAACAGGGTAATAAGAACCTTTTGTGCCGACGTGAACGGGAAGAATAAGATAACGCATGGGCCGTTAAAGGAAACCGAAGGTAATGTCTCTCGCTCCCTGCAGTATCTAGTGGCTAACCTCGAATCCTACTGCTGCTGCTGCTGTAGATAGAGCTGCTCCTATGGTGTAAATATCACATTAGTCGAACGCCCGAGATATTTTGTTTGCTAAAGGTTGCCCCTCTGAAACGCAACGTCGTAGTAGCTGCTCGGCAATAAGAACACCATGCCTGCTGAGAGCGCTCCTTTCAACAGCAGCATGGGTAGGCGCAATTCAAAGCGAGTCGAGAGGAAAGAAAGGACTGAAAGAGTCTTCCCGTGATGAAAGGGAGGGAGCCTACCGTCGCAGTGGGGAGACGGGGGAGAGGAGCTTGCCTAGTGACCTTCGATCGGAGTTACGCGTTAAGTAATACCTGGTAATAGAAAATATTGTTGCGAAGATAAGAGATCTGGGAAAAGCGAAAAACAAGCGAAAAACAAACATATGATACGAGTACGCGCGTAAGTTATCCAGCTTGTTTGAGCTGGTTCCACCTGATTGGTCGGAAAATCCAAGGGTACGCGCGGTAATGGTCGGGTCGTGAAAATGTGGTCGAGTCGAGAACGGGTCGGGACTGGAACGGGAATCCCGAGCGTTTTTCGTTCCCGAGCCGCGACATCCCCACCCCTTCCCGACCTCCGTCTCTGTTCCCACTGTCTACCCTTCCCGACTTACAACATCTTGTTCCCGTCCCGACTGTTTCTCTTCCCGCCGTAATGTTTATTTCCAATTTTTCCCATACCGCTGTTCGTTCAGTTCTTCCCATCCCATCCCGCTTTTTGCGCACAATTTCGCCCATCCCGCTCCTATTTACTGTGAGTTGTATATTTTCCCAACATGGGTCTACAGTACTGGGCCATGTTTAGTGCTGGTTTAATAGTGCCAGGTGCCCGGTATAGTGCCGGTAAATCTCTTGACAAAGGCGGAGCTCACCGGCACTATTGAGATCTTGCCCGGTATAGTGCCGATTCGGCGCCGCTGTCACTCCCAATAGTGCCGGTTAATCCGCACGCGCGAACACACACAACCTGGTAGAAGAGAGACTCCACACAGAGAAATATGGTATACATACGTGATGCTGCAGACCCGAACAGCTCTAAGCAGGGGCGTACCATGCCATGTGCGGAAGGTGAACTGTGCGCTCAACCAGACACAACGCCGCAAGACCCTCATAGCCACGGCTGCCCGGGTGGATGTGTCGGGCGGCTGCACGGCATTTGTGGCAGTGTGGTTGATGATGACAACGAAAATCACTGCATCTGCAGCGCGTGCGTCGCCGAGGCCGGCAAGCGCGAATCGCCAGCTGCAGACAGCGCTGAGAGGGCACAATCTAAACGCCCGAAGGCCACGAATGGGGGGAGTTGGGAGTAAGGGTTGTTTGCTTTTTGCGGTGCGCTGCCTGTCATGCTTGTCATTTTTTTTCCTTGCGACATCGAAGCGGGTGCGCCAGGCAGACTAAAGAGAATTTGTCCCGACGTCGTGAGGGCGGGGGTTACAGCTGTAGTTGTAGTTTTTTTTATTGTTGTCGTCGGTGCGCTTTTTGGAGTCATTTTTTTTCTTCATTTTCATTCTGCAACATCGAAGTGGGCAACGAGGAGTGGGATTTAGCTTTGAACGAACGCGTGCTTTACAAGCAGTTTGTGCCGTCCCAGCTTTCCCGGGTGCATGACGTGTTAGTGAGTTTTACTTTCGCCGTTGACTAGTTGTGGTGAGGCTGCAGCCCGAAATGCAACTACTGTATCTTTTTTAAAAACAAACTCTTGTGGGCTCCACAGGTTGGAACCACACGTGTCGCGGGAAAAGAAGTCTGCCCACGCCCACGCTGGAACTTTACTCAACAGCAGTAGTATCGACCCATTTCGTTCTCTGTTGACCCCGCAAGCGTGGGCGCTACACCATAAATCGATTAGTGCCAGTACCGGCACTAACGAGAGATTGGCCAGCCCTCAATAGTGCTGTTTTGGCACCATCGCAATAGTGCCGGATGCCCGGTTTACTGCCGGTGAACGCTCTGTGCACGTACCGGCACTAAACAAGGCCCACTACTACTGTATATATGGAGGCAACTGGACTATTCCAAGTTGGATTATTCAAATTCGGATACAAAAACCAGCTCCAGCAGAAGTCTATTACATCGGTATTATTATGTAGTTTTTTTTGTCCTCGTTTTTTTTTTTCTTGTTATCTCCTGTTTTTTTGCTCTGGCTTGAATTGTTGTGATCTCGTACCCCTCACGCTAGGATTTCACCTGCTTTACCTTGACGAACTGCGACTGTTTGTACCCCTTACGCTAGCATTTCAATTGCTTTACCTTGACGAACTGCGACTGTTTTGGTTTGTTTATGTTTACTACTCTGTTTCACAATCCCTGACCACATAATATTATAAAAATTAAAATACACTCCAGCTGTGAGATCGAAGATTTCGTCGAAACTCATTTTTGCAAGCTGTGTGTGATACTCCGATCGCGCGCATTACGAGTTGTGTGTCCTCATTAAGGATATAGGTCGGCGACTCCCCTTACAACTACAGTGTAGCTATCAGGGTCAACAGTATTTGATTTTAGTCAGTCTGTGCGCGGAAACTATAAAACCCGTTTCTGAGGGGGACAAAATCTGACAGCTGTAAAGGGAAAGGGGGCCTGGTTTTGATCAAAAGCGAGCGGGTTTGGAGGGGCGCGGGGGGGGGGGGGGGGGGAAAGGGGCAATTTGTGCATGTAAGCTTTAAATCCTTTCAAGGGGATAAATCTGACGGTTTTGGCACCAGTATATTATTGGGGGCGGGAGGGGGGGGGGGGGGTTGGGCGGGGGGGGGGGGCGGCGGGGCGGGGGGGGCAGCTCAATATGTGCCTGGAAACTATACATTATTTTGAGGGGATAAATGTGACAGTTTTGGAAATAATACATCAGTTTACCATGTATATCCTGGGTTAAGTCGTACAATCAGTGAGTAAAGAGAGGGTGGAGTGTTCGAGGGGGTGGGGTTGGGATGGGTTGGGGGGGAAGGTGGGGGGTGGGGGCGGGGGTGGGGGCGGGGGGGGAAGGGCTTTAGGTGAGGGGTTTGTTATACGTGTGGTGTGATGGTGCGGGTGATGGGGAAGAAGGGGGCGTTCGAGGCGGGGGGGGGGGGGGGGGGGGGGGGACACAGCGGCATGGATGGCTCTCGAAAGATAATGAGGTGATATCCCGTGCGTGAAGTGTTTATTAATGTGGCGGATTTCGATATTTGGTGGGGCGTTTGAGTAAGGGAGAGCAAGAGGGGGGGGGGGGGAGATTTTTTAGGAGGTTTAGGTCACAAATAATATTCAAATACACTTCGGCTGTGAGATCAAAGATATGTAGCAGCTTGTTATACGTGTGGTGCTAGGTCTAGGCGATCGTGCAGGTGGTCGGAAAAGAGGGGGCGTTGGAGGGGGGGGGGGGGGGGGGGTTGGGGGGAAAATAATTGAAAACTACGTCATTGACGGTCAGAAAAATAATGACGTGATATCAACTGCGTATAGGTGTTTATTACTCGGGCCGAATTTGGTTGTGAGTGGGGCGTTTGGACAGACTATGCGGAAGGGGGGGGGGGGGGGGGGGGGATCGGGGGACGGAGGGGCGGGGCGGGGAGGGGGTTGGGTTTTTTTTAATGAAAAAGAGGGGTCAGTGGAGGGGGAGAGGAGGGGGGGGGGGGGGGGGGGCGGGGGGCGGGACATTTCAATATGTGCGCGGAAACTATAAATTCTCAAAGGGGACAAACCTGACGATTGAAGCAATAAGACATCCCTTTATATCATCTGGCTTGCAATGTTTACTATTCTAGAAGGTTTGATGTTAGATGCAGCATGCAACCCAGTGTTTAAGTGTAGTAAATAACGTGTTAAATCTTCATAATTTGTTGTTGTATGATACATGGATCGAAAGCTAGAATATTTTATAGAATATTTGTAGGTACCATTATTTTCTGACATCGCTAATTATAAGAAAGAGATACGTATTGTCAAATGCAACAGGCGAGGTGATGTGGTCATGCACTGTAATATGTGACGGGTTATAAAGTTTCTGCTCACAGACAGACGAGCATAACCCCGTTGACCCTGATAGCTGCACTGTAGTTGCAGAGGGGGTGGCCGACCTATGTCCTTAATGAGGACACAGCCTATATCCTCGATGAGGACACACAACCCGTAATACGCGCGATCGAAGTATCACACACAGCTTGGAAAGATGGGTTTCGGCAAAATCTTCGATCTCACAACTGGAGTGTATATTTATGTACCTCCCTACGAATAGGATGATCAGCACGGACATTGTAGTATGCTATGTGAGTGTGTGCACTGGTGATGTCGTTGGGTAGAACGAAAAAAGTTCAATATGAAGACAACACACACGAAGAGGAGATTCTCCGTTTGTTTTTATATTTTATTATAAAAAATGAAAATACACTCCAGCTGTGAGATCGAAGATTTCGTCGAAACTCATCTTTGCAAGCTGTGTGTGATACTCCGATCGCGCGCATTACGAGTTGTGTGTCCTCATTAAGGATATAGGTCGGCGACTCCCCTTACAACTACAGTGTAGCTATCAGGGTCAACAGGATGAATTTGGTCAGTATGTGCGCGGACACTATAAAACCCGTTTCTGAGGGGGACAAAATCTGACAGCTGTGAAGGGAAATGTATCCTTTTATCAAGTGAATCTTGTAAGTCGAATAACCGGTGAGGGGGGTGGGGCGGAGTTTTGAAGGACGTGGGGGCCTGGTTTTGATCTAAAGCGAGCGGGTTTGGAGGGGGGGGTGGGGGGGGGGGAAGGGGGCAATTTGTGCATGTAAGCTATAAATCCTCTGGAGGGGATAAATCTGACGGTTTTGGCACCAGTATATTATTGGGGGCGGGGGGGGGGGGGGACGGGGAGGGGGGGGGGGGGGGGGTTGGGGCGGGGGGGCGGGGGGGGGGCGGGGGGGGCAGCTCAATATGAGCCTGGAAACTTTACATTTTTTCGAGGGGATAAATGTGACGGTTTTGGAAATATTACATCAGTTTATCATGTATATCCTGGGGTAAGTTAATTCCCCGCCCCCCCGCCTCTTCTAGTGAATTTATACAAACTTCAGCTATGAGTCGATAAACAAGTGCTTGGAGCTTTTTTTGAAGCATACGATATTCCAAAACAATGCACCAGGTATATTATTGTTTGTTTCGTTACCAAAAAAAACCCGCCGAGATTTCGTTTACGCAATTGACCAATATCGCACTGTATCATTTTCCTCTCTTTTGTCGTTGTCCCCAGCCCGGGTTCCCGCCCCGTGTTCCCATCCATTTCGGACTGCATCTACGGCCATATTTTGACTAAGTTCCCGACCGATTTCTCGACCGTGTTCCCGACCACGTTCCCGACTTGTTCCCGACCCGTTCAATGATACCGTCCCTCCAATAAATAGAGGACTCCCCTCCCGTCCCGTAAACCCAATGGCTTCCAGCCTTCCCTTCCCATTCCCGTCCTGCGGTAAGCAAACGGGAATCTTTTGCTGGGCACACGCTCGGGAAGACCCAAGAAAGATTCCGCCAGCGGCGAGCTAATCGGTTACCGCCCCGTACCGACCGGTGCTTTCTTTACCTGTGGACCCTTGGAAGATTCCACATTCACGGCGCTTTAGGTGATAAAAGAGCGGGTACAAAGTATGACGGTACTAAAAGCTGCTCGACAACACTTTGCCCACATGACCGCAGAAACAAGAGGAAACGCATCGGTTCCGCATTTTCCGGCCAATGGGAGCTGGATGTATATTACGAGATGTGGAGAATTCGTTTCGAACTATATATTATTATCTTTGGCAAGGTGTTTCCTATGCGGGGAATAGCGATATTGCTCCCCCCCACTCCGACTTTATGGAGTTTTACGGGTTTTGTTTTCCCCACTTTTGTGAGCAAAGCACGACTCGTAATGCTCGACACTCGACGTGGTTAGATGAGGGTTAACCTTCCAAACACAACACGCAGCGGTATGGACGCAAGACATCGAGGCGATTTCTGCGCCTCATCAAATTGGGCCGAAAGAGTCTGAAGCCCCGACCCCGCCGTGGTACATGCTGCTCTCGCGCTCCAAGCGTCAATCACGTCGGTCGCTTCCGATATCAACTCGATTACTTCAAGTTACCGGTATTGCTACGATCGACTACGTGTGCTCTTTTCCCGCCTCTTGCCCCCCAAGCCCCGACCATCGGTGCCGGTACTGTCAGTAGCAGTCTTGTAAGTCCTTGCGGCAGGCATATAGGTCCCTGCAGAGGCAGAACCCGCCGAGGCCCCGCGAATGGACACCGAAGGGACACCGCAGGCAAACCAGTCGGAAATTTGAGATGGGGTACGCCCGAAAAAATATTTGTCTCGTTTTGGAATCTTCCCATATACTGTTGTCGCACCTTTCCTTTCTCCTTCTCCTTCCGTAGACGTAACTCAGACCCTGGGTCACTAATCACGCTCTTCTCCCCCCCTATTCCCACCTCGATACGCACCTTAGCGGTAACCGCGAGACGTCTTGAGTCCTTTCTTCCCTCCTCTTCGATTTTGGCCGAATGGTGTGCTTTCCCTGCGCACAGCATTAGTGTGAACCCTTACATCCCTGGAACAAAACATTTACTCACCTACAGCGAAAAAACAAGGTGTCTCAGTTATCATTTCTCCCTTCGCCGAGAAAGCATTCCGGACATCTTTTGTGCCTCCGGCGATAGTCGTTACCAGGCACAAAAACGCGTGGTACGCAAATCACCTGATAAGTCCCAGCCAAACGTTTTGACATCGCAAGAGCAAATTAATGCCGTCTCGGCAACCATCTTCTGTATCGCTGCAAGGCGGGGAACTTTGCTTTCATGTCCGGGTCGAGGCATTGGCCTTACAATACCGTGACCGGCATTGATTGGAAATGAAAAGGCAAGCTTGTTTTATACCAAAGGCTATCACATGATAGCACACCTCTGGTCATTAACCCCCCTTTTGCCGGTGTCGCCTCTCTCTCGTGTTGCACCCCTTGCTGTCACGCCCTCTTCATATCTCACCATCCGCAATCACGCCGACGTATGTAAGTGCCCCGTGTCTAGAGTCACCGTCGAGGCCGTTTCAAACACCACCACGTAGCCCCCCACACCTCTACGACGCGGGGCTCTCATGCTCACGCTGCTCGTCACCAGGGTTGAGCGTTATATGCAACACTCCCCCACCGCATAGCAAGCGTTGATACAAATTTACGGCCAGCAACATATCACCGGGGAGAGCTAATTCTTCGTGGTGTTCGGTAGCAACAACCGTCGAAGTTCTCGGTTTTCCGCAAGACTAGTTCGATCAAGGTACATGAGGGGATCTTATTTATGAGAGGGGACGTCAGGCAATGTGTTTGGTAGGTACTGTACGATAATATCAGCCCGCATTATACTGTCCCATACCGAAGGCTAAGAGTTGTCACCAAATAAGGGCCTATGCGTTCCACCCGACAAGTTGTACAATAGAGGTGGACACTTCTTGAAAAATGTACGTATTCCGAATGAAGGGGCCCATTCCCCAAACTTATCGGAACTTCGTTCTGGTTGATTAATCATAATACTTGCTATACCTACGCCATGTGGGTTTGGTCGAAGGGTCTGCACTTTCAGTGTGCTCAAAAACGCGCTTTCGGGTGAGGTATTTGAAAAAGAGATCCTAAAGCGAAGGGCCCCACAACAACAATGGTTGACACACCACTACCCCCGTATATCGTGTCGCTCTATTGAACAGCATCTCGTGTACAGGCCGCGAGTCTACTTTTTTATGCTCTTGCCCTTACGCGGTGCTTCAGACACCCCGCGCTTCAAGGGGTGTGCAGCATACTCGAAGAGTTTTCTGGGCTCCTACCATGAGGAGCTAGCTCGCAATATCAACATCACCACCCGAAGCATGACTTAGACGACATTCGTTCGCGGATCCCGACCAACGTTTTCACGGGTACATGAGAAGATTCTAATATTTTTCTTAGCTCTCTGCATGAGGAGCTAGCTCAATGTCTCACCCAAAACATGACTTCAAAGGTGTTTGTTTGCGGATCCCGACCGAGCAAGACTACGGCACTTAGGGTTAAGGTTACGGCACGGTGTATCCCTCGTTTTTCACGGCCAGGCCTAACCCATTCGCACGAGTGACTCTGTACCTCACTGGAAAAAACACGATAATTGGTTTTGTTTGGCGCAGCGTAGAAGCTAACCATCACATTGGACATTAGTATCGCAAAATGAAAACAGCATAGCGAAAGAAAGCCTATGACCGCAAGGAACAGGGGGGTGGGTCCCTCGCGCGAGTGACCCCGAGCCACTGCAAGAAAAGGTCGCTTGTACAGGGATCTACCCCCCTACTGTAGCTTTGGTTTGCCACAACAAGATCGTGAGAATACCCGACTCGAGTAGCTCCGCCAGTCAGATACGGTTGGCTCCAATCGTGCAACCTCGACCTCGTGGGATGACTCGTAACATGTCCATATAGAGTAAGTTTACATTCAAACAATGAGTAAGGATTCTACGATACCCCCGCCGCCCCTCAAAATCTGCGATTTTCTTTAACGAACGTTTCATGGTTGCTCAATACGAGCAAGAGGGCGCTTTTGAAAGTATCTACCCACACGTATTTCTTTTTCGCAAAGGACTATCGACCGTTGAAGTCGAGGTAGCACAAGGGCACCGTGGTTCAGGAGATACGGCCTTGGACTAGTTCCTCCAAAACCGGCGATTTGGTTGAAGAAAAATTGAGGGGGCTACCGTCGAAGAACTCCCCTGCCGGTTTGGAGTGCTCACACAGAAAACCACGAACGCACACCTGTCGCAACCCCTAGCCTTAAAGTTGGCACACGCTAAGGTCTTGTTTTGGTCACTCCAGCAAAATGGCACCGATGTTTCGGCAGGAATATGGGGGCGGGTCGCCCTGTGCACCTGGTACTATCGACGCGTGCTACGATAGAGGTATACCGTTTTTTATCGAAATATGTTCTGAATGACGGGTTCCTTCAACCTACGCATACTATACTAGTACTATACTAATACTATCGTTGGAAACTACTCGGTTTTTCTTCATGATTCTCTTCGTTGTGTACCTAACCCGTGGGATGTTTCATCCGCGATGAAGCAGTTTCTTGTTTTTGCTCCAAATCGGGTTTTTTTAGGAGAGGGTTTAAGCCCCCAAATTTGAGGAGCCTCAGAACCACAGTGGGGCTTCCTCCTCTACTGAAGCACGCGCTTGTTATGGTGATCCACTTTTCACCATAATTGTATGACATTCAACGCAATAAAGGGGAGGGCGGGAGGGCGGGGGGAGAGGGGGGGTCTAGTGTGCTCTTTTTTTTACACCCCCGAGAATTGTTGTGGATGGTGTACACCATACAGAGGAGGACCCCAACACAGCCATCGAGTAATAGAGATTCACTGGGGTGCGAGTAACCTTGCCTTTAGTTGGCTCCCATTTACTCCTGGACACGTACCACCAGATCGAGGTAGCTCTTTGGCCAAACCTGTTTTCTGGTCGACAAGGATCGTTCACCAAAATCATCCAAATGTCATATTTTTGTTTTCCTAAACCATTGTTTTGTATGTGTATACCTGGGACTCGGAGGTGACCATCGGATTGCTCTCAGGTTGCCAAACGTTTTCATTTTTTTGGAGAGATATTCAGATCCTCGTACGAGGCGCTCAAGAAACAAATTGTGCACCTCTACAGCCCTATCAGTAGCAGTAGTGTTACCCTATATGGGCGAGCGACTGAGGCGACTCCAACAAGCAGCCTGTCACTAAGCTGACTCTTGAAGCGGATTCGTCTTCTGTGTTCCGACGTTCCTTCTCCAGGGAGGGATCAACGAGCTTTGCGGTCGGGCGAGGCACAAAGGGGTGCGGAGGAACAAGACCGCCCTACGTGCTCGCCCAGAAGGTCTGGGGTCGGGCGAGGGACGAGGAAGGCGCGTCGGAACAAGACCGCAACGCTGTGTGCTCGTCTACGGAACATGGAACGACTCGTCAGAACGGTTGCTCTCGGGGCTGCGGTTTCAACCTATATGGTGTCGGTCTCTCATGCGGTGAGGTGTCATTTTTGACACATGACACGGTATAGACTTGTGCACCGATGTCCTTTTAAAGCGTTCTCTCTTGACGAGCTCTATATCTCACCCAAAAACGCGTTTTCGAATGTTGATAACGTGCACCCTCGGCTAAACAATCTCATGGCCCAGATATAAAATAGTGGCACGGATGGCATTTGAAAATTTAGAAGTTCTAAAGATACCCATCAGTCAAAAACTGTTTCATGGCCGAAACGGGCTACCTGAACCGCAGCATGCGTTTCCCTGCACTGTGGAGGCCACGATACGGGAGCCAACTCCTTAATCACCGCAGAGGTCGGACCACGCGTCGCTGGCGTGGCTCTGGCGTTCGTTTTATGGTGTTGCGGGAGCGTGCCAGCAATTCAATGTCGGTGCACATCACGAAACCTTCCGAGATCCAGCTCTAAAGCAATACAAATATTTTTTTCGGGGTACAGCGACTCCTCGAGTGTGACTTGCTAGGAGTCGCTGAAAAACCCAAGCGCCTAAAGGTGACTCCTCAAACGTTCGGTACGTATATACACAGTATTAGTATCATAACATTGTACATTTTACCTTACTAAATTCACTACTGCTGTGGCGTACAATGTATCTCACTTGATGAGGACCCGGTGCGGCCGCCGCTCAAATCCCCAAAGCGTTCTTGTTTCCTATGTATTGTCACACACGTTTAGCATAGCCGTCGAATCGACACGTAGTAACAGTGAGGGCGTCACAAGATTCGACAAGCCCAGCTGGCCGCTGTAGTAGACCGTGCTTTTTCCCGCTTACTGAGAAACGTTGTTACATAAATGCAAAGGAGCTACCCCGCTGTACCGTGACGTTCTGTATTACTCACGAGTCGTGCGAGTGATGCCGTTTACGTCACACCATGGGGTTCGAAACGTTTTTGCTGGGGTGGTGTAGCCGGCAAGTTCGTAAACAGTTCTACATATGACGCCTACTATCATAGAGGTAGCGCATCGCGCCTTGAACAGTTTCTCATCAACGGGGCGTCTTAACCCTAAGTTTGTCGAACGTTTGCTCTCTGGTTCAATATTCAACATTTTTGTGTATACCTAACGTAGGGGATTAGGTTGCTCTTGGCTTACCACATTTATGTTCCCCCTTCTAATTGCTTTTGAGGAGAATGGTAGAGCTTTCATGTGGATCCTAAAACTACATATGGTGTACCTCTACGCTGTTGCAGCATGTGTCACACATGGCGGTGAATACCACGAAACAAATATAACAACCTAGAGAGGAAGCCACTCCCGCGTGTGGTTTTCAGCAGGTTTTTGAAACCCGTTAGATCGTGCCGCCCCCCAAAAAAATCGTTTCCGTGCACAGGCTCATTAACCGCTGGAAGTATTTGCGTCATCCGAATGGTCTTTGGATTAGCTAGTCACTAAGGGTGACGTCAGCGACGTACTTCCTTCAGGACGAGCGACATAAACACTCCGTAACACACGCGATCCTAGTAGCAACACTTTTTTTGCAAAAGAACGAACTTCGATTCAATCCTTAATTTCACAGCCGTACTTCAGTGAACATTTATTGTTTAGTAAATTGAGACCCTTCAAGTGGTAGCTCCGACCTTGGCCCCGGCAAACACGAACGCGTGTCGTTTTCGCGAATCATGATATTTTGCAAGCGAGCCGTGACACTGCAGATGCACATAATGGAACAGATAACGATCTAGATGATCAATTAACAGATCATGTAGGTCATCTACGAGATCTATATTTTGGTTTCATAGTATGTTGTTGAGCATCTACGTAGGACAGATTCACGCGCGGGAAACTCTTGCTATAGACCATTCGGCTCAGCCGTCTCTCACCCTGCTGCTATGACCCGTGCAGATCATACATATCACGATGTGCTTGCCCTGAAAGACACACATGGTGAAAGGGTTTAGAGAAAAAAGTACTTGGAACATTGGTGTCATAAATTAGAGGCAAAAACACGCCAGTTACTACCAAGCATTTGACAACACAATACTCCAGAATGTTTCAAAGCAACACGAGCGTTTTGTGTAGCGTTTTGCCACGAATCACGATTGCTCGCGTTTGCTCGCGTGGTACTTCCGGCGTTCGTTGGAAACGATAGGTCAAAGTAGATCATGACCACAACCATGTCTGCTACTCCTCAGCTGCATGCTACGATGATAGGGATAAAAATGAATCGTATATACTGTTTTGTGAATGGCAAGGATCCCAAGCCTGTAAACAGTACCAGGGTGTCAGATTTGGCATTTATTATTCGACACGTGCGATGGTAGAGGAAGCACGTTTCGGAGCTTTGGCAGGAGTTCTTAAATGACCGCGGGCTGCTTAACTCAAAGTCGGCCAAACGTACAACCCTCGTTTTGCCACATTATTCGGTGTATGTGCCCAGGTCACGGAATCGTTCGTCGGGTTGCGCTTTGCTTTTTCCCTCAAAATCGTTTTTCTTGGTGAGGCATAGAACTTCTAGAAGAAAAACAGTCTCAGACGATACAAATTCCCCCCTTCCGCAGCATGCCTCATTATTCGGCGTATGCCTACACCATGGAACTGTTGACCGGGTGTCAAAAATCTTTTTTTTTCCACACCTTGGTGCGTATGTCATATAAAATAAATAAACAGCCCTCATGGTAGGATCCTTGGAAACAAAAATACCATACCTACCGCAGCATGCATCCTTATCTTTCGTGACCACCGCCCGCATCTTGTTCCGTTCTTACCGGCGCCAGATTTTTGCCGAGAGTCCAGCAGACGAACCCCCGCGGTACTGCACAGGTGAGAACTGCGCAAACTCCTTGGGCGGAAGCTACGCTAGGAACTGTAACACCCAATGTTTGCCAGGCTTCGCACCCTGCGGAGCCTTGTTCCTCGCTGAAATACGGTCCTGAGGCATCCGGAAGGTTCAGCGAGATGAACAGTGTCGTTTTGTAGGTACAAGTATTCAGCGGAAATCGAGGCGTGCTACGATAGAGGTAAAAAAGTTTGGATAATGTTGTTTCTGAATGACGTAATTCCTTAACCCCAAATCGCCGGAACTTCCCTTTGACATTTTTTCACTATATTTCGCTGAAATCCTTCTGGGCCGCGGGGTTTTTGATCGATCGGCACCTTTACTTGTCGCCAAGTCATGCCCCGGAAGAAAAGGGTTAACCCCTTTAGAGCCCCCGAACCCCTCCCTATACTAAATCCAAGTAATTTTGTCCCCAAAAACGGGTTTCCAGTTGTAAAGGGGTTAAGTCTTCACCGTAGCACACGCGTCACGAACTGTCTATCAGGAATGAAGCAATTGAGGTTCGGACGATATCGGGAAATGTATTCATTGGTTGGCCTCTCAGTCGAAGAGAAATGTCGATCAGAAGCACTTTGGCCCAAAAAGAAGTGCACTACCTCTATCGTATGAGAAATCCCAGGAGGGACATGCTACGTTAGCCACGAGAAAAAAACACACGAGAAACGTCGGCCAGAAGCACTTTGGCCCCAAAAGAGGTACTGTACCTTTATCGCAGCAGGAATCCCAGGGGGGACGTGCTACACGTTAACTCTGAAACGCACTGCTTTTCCCGAGAGGTAGACAGGTGGCTGCTATGTACCAAAACTATACATTACAAAAACATAAATACACTCCAGCTGCGAGATCGAATAATTTGTCGAAACCCATCTATGCAAATTGTGTGTGATGCTCCGATCGCGCGTATTACGAACTATATATTCCAATATATTCTTCAAAAATATTGGATGTCAAAATTGTCCTTGTTTGACATTTTATCAGCGTCTCTGGGGATGTGTTGTCGACTTTTTCTGCTTTGGTCGTAATCCCCTCGCTTGCCCTCCGGACCGTAACTAGAAAACGATGCTGCTGCGATAAGTGTACGGGGCACAAACACTTTGGGGGCCATATGCTTCCCGCTGACGGGACGCCCAACCAACGACTGCTGCACATAGTTTTGTTGAAATCCCGTTGTGGGTTTCAATTCTTGTTCGTTACGCGTCTAGGCCACGGGGATGCTCTAACGGCGGTTGCGTTTTCATTTGGTCCGAATATCAGTGTAGATGTGGGGCGAGAGACACATTATACGGTAGAGGGGCGCCAATTGTTCTCCGAGGCTCTGAACCTGATGAGGACATACATTCCATGAAACCGGCGTCATTAGGGAAAAAATGAACAGCGCAACCCCCGGAACCATCCAACGGCCTAGGTATACATGTTGAAAAACACTAGCCATGTAAAACTCAATGATGTTGGGAAGACAATCGGCTGAGGAGCGCCGTCAAATCAGAAACTGTTTTTGTTGATGTGCTGGTACCCTCTTAGGGTAGCATTGTGCCAGAGATGTCCTCAAACGAGTACGTTCAGAAAACCAGGTGCCTCTCCTGCCCAGCATCTGGAGGTGAGAGAGCAGAACAAACAACACACTGCAGTTTCATTGGACGAAGCAATCACCCACTATCCACTCGCCTTCCTCAAACATCGAACCAAGTCGCCCGGCGCTCGAATAGCATTTCTTATAACAGTTTCCCACTCGTAAAAAACCTTGATGGGAACATTATCTGCTTCTATTGAAATCCGTCCAACCTATCGACAATAGTCCCGAACCAACTTTCCGTTCTAATGGCCGTATACACAACGATTTTGGTGCAACCTCGGCATCACTCTGTTTTTCTGCCACGACTTTGCCAACACAAACAAAAAGTACTACAAGTATGTCAAGTTCACTCGATTGGAGAATCTATGTCGATCGCTCAAACCCTGCCTGCCGTTCTGCGCCCTGCCCAACCATCATGCCGCCTCCCTTGCCCGGCCGCAGTATTTACCCACTTTGTAAAGAGTGGAGGATCGACCGTCAAGAAGCAGCTAATTCAACACTCTTTGAGAGAAGGCTCCCATCGCCCAGGTGCGGCTCGCGCTAGGATGAACGGTTATGGCGTGCTCCGGCAGATGTAGCACTATATCGCCGTGTTTTCGTGTTTAACGGGGCTTGTGACGATTGCCGCGGGTTGCGACACGGGTGCAAAGCGTTTTGCGTTAGCTTTTTTTCTTTGGCAATGGTCTTCCTCATCCCAAATCGTCGTAACATCACGTTTCTCTTGCAATTGTTTTAGTTGTATACCTTAAGGTCATGGGATTGCTCGTCAAGCACGTGCTACGATATAGGTAGCGCTTTTGAAAAAGAAAAAAAAACTGAACGACGGGGTGCCTTAACCCGGAATCGTCGGAAAATGTAGGCCATATTATTTAACATGATTTTGGTTCCATGGGAGTTCTCCTCTGGTATCAGTTTTATTTTCCTCCAAATCTGTTTTGTCCTTAAGCAGGACATGTCCTAACCTTCTCCTAAAGTGAGGGGCAGTACTAAGAAAAGTTGGTGGTTGGTGCAACCCCTATCCTTGCAGGAATCATCGAGTTTCTTTCTCAATTCTGCTCTGAATCAGAACTTAGGGGTGTGAAGGGCAAACCACGCGAGGAATCTCAAACCAAACTTGGTGCACCTCGACCGTGAATGAGTCTGCTATTCAATAAAGAACCTATTTACCCAAGTCTACTTGAGAGGGGTCACTATTGAGGGTCTATGTACTGTGGCTCGGGGGTGACTCGGGCGCTAGTGCCCCCCACGCAATTTTGCGGTCTTAAGCACTCGTGATGTTTAGTTTCGCTAGACTTATCCGCAAAGGAGCAGGTAGTAACAAGCTGAGCCAAACCCATTGCCGAAAGTATTTTGGTCAGTGAGGTAGAGAGTCACCCGTGCGAGTGGCTCATACCCGGGTGCGACAACAGAGGTGCCGGCTGGCACAGAAGAAGTACCTTGCTCCTGGAGGGGTGTGTCCGGGGGTACCTTGAGTCTCTTCGCAGCGGTCCAGTCTCACTCGTCTACGACCCAGGACATAAGCTACACGCTATTTTAATGCCCCCCCCCTCGACTTAAGAGCTCGTCGTAACACGCCGAAACAAGCACTCTTTTACATTCACATTGCTGTTATCCGTGATAGTAGGTAATTTATACCAGGACTGATTGTACGGTAGACACCCCTAAAACCAGCGATTTTTTTTCACGGGCGTTTCATGGCTGCTTGGCACGAGGAAGGATGCTATGAAAATAAAACCATGACATATTTTTCAGTTTTCAAAGGACGGTCGAACAATGACGTTGGGGGGGCAAAGGGGGCACCGGTTTTCAGGATATACGACCCGGGGCTGGTTTCAAAACCGGTGATTTCGTTTTTGAAAAGTTGGTGGGGGCTACCGTAGAACGACTCCCCGGTAGCGTTTGGGGTAGTATGCGAGGCATGCCAAATAGGCCGCTGTTAAGTGTGTACCCAATAGGTCTGATGTAGGGCACTCTTGAGTCGGGTTACTCACGTCGCTATCGCTAAAATGTCGACCCTAGATTCGTCGATCTCACAGCTGACGTCGTTCGAAAAATGATATAAAAGAAACGGCTGCGCCCAAGCTTCATCAGATGACAGGCGTATGCTACGACAGAGGTACCGCGTTGTCGGACACATGGTTCCTGACTCTCTGGGGGCTACTTATGAAACGCACGCCCATGTGTGTTCTGCATGTTACGTGAACTGGTCGATTGTTGATCGGTCAAGGCGTACAAAGTTTTGTAGAGCGCTAACGGTTTTCGTCGTATGGTGTAGAGGCCTTAAAAGTGGAAGCCCCGGAAAATTGAGATGCACCCCTTTTTGATAGTTTGTTGTTTAGTGAAGCCTGCTACACGACGGGGGTATTAATGGAAATTTCTGGTAAAAAAACGTGTGGCTAACGGTTCTCTTCTCCTCAGTAACTTTCCAGTCGATTAGTACCTTGACCTTATCCTACGAGGCCTGTTTGGATTGAGGTAGTATCCTATGAGAGGCGACATGAGGTGGCAGGACGTGTCTCTGTATCATGCGTCCACAACGCTGGTGAAAAAACGTGTGGCTAACGGTTCTCTTCTCCTCAATAACTTTCCAGTCGATAAGTACCTTGACCTTATCCTACGAGGCCTGTTTTGGTTGAGGTAGTATCCTATGAGAGGCGACATGAGGTGGCAGGACGTGTCCCTGTATCATGCGTCCACAACGCCTAACGAGTATCTTACACCGGGTAAAAAAAAACATGTACTTTCAGGTCAAATCACGGGGGACTCGAGGACGACACCGGCCTCGCGGTCAGACGCCCTTCACAACGCCCCGGTCATCGTGGGTCCTTCCGAAATCGTCAGGTTAGGTTCTGGTACCCCCACGTTTACGTTTGACGCGGCGTCATAGCCGAAGTTACGGGTTGCGCTTGCCGACAGGATGCTTCTAACTGAGAGGGTATTCTTTGATGTCTATCGCTCGAGGAGCTCCATACACCTCCCAAACACTGGCCGTAAGAGGAGGAATAAAGATCAGCCCGATGAACCATCAGGTGGGCGATGATAATAGTCGTAATGAAGCCCACAGCCCACAAGAGGAAGAATGGCGTTCGGACGATTTGGGCGTTTAAGAGCCCCGCAATGTAGAACATGTTCTATGCAGTTGTTACGGGTGGAGCCGATAGAGGCGAGTGGCACTCTACGCCTGAGACATACGTTTTGTGAATGTTAAGGCTCCATAACGCATGTTCGAAACATGTATATAGACTACATACATTTTGCGACAACTATTACCAGAGTGTACCTCCAATGTACTGTAGGAGAGTTGTTTGTTCATCGGGCACGTGCTACGATATACGTAGCCCTTCTCTTCTGAAATGTTTTTCATGACGGGGCTTCTTAACACAACGTCGTCGGAAATATGTCATTTTTCCACCCCATCATTTTCGTTGTGTACCTAAGCACCATGGGATTTCTCATCCGGTAGCAGTTTCATTTTTTCAAAATCAGTTCTTGGGTTAAGAAGGACATGTCTTAACCTCCCTAAGTGAGGAATCTCAGAAAAAAAACTTGTGCACCTCCACCGTAGCATGGGCCGTACGACGACGCCGAGAAACACGGGGACCCCTTCATAACGCTGAAGCCGACGTACTCCGCCGTCGCGGTTGCCGACAACCGTATCAAAGGGTTTCCACAAGAACCAAACCGAAGTTTTTCCTGTGCTATTTCCTCTAGCAACAGCTATGATAGTACCTGGTATGTTTTTCTCCGCAAGCACTCGTCGTGAAGGCGGGGTGTCGCGGACCACATGCCGAAGAGAACCAGACGCATACACAGGAATGGTCCCTCTATAGCGCCGATGTCTGCCAGCCGGAAATGTCGGCACTAGTCATTCCCAGCAACCACGACTTCTGCGCACAATTCAACTTCTTGATTTTCTCGCACACACACTGGCTGCGAGATTTCGCAAGCACTGTATCGGGCAACCGGCACTACTCAACCGGTGCGCTGTAGCAGGCACCTCCAGTAATATATTTTGACCTCTAAACTGAGGTAGTGCAGGCATACTGAGTTGTTCTACGGTGGTAGGCCCCCCAACTTTTCTTTAACGAAATCATCGGTTTTGAAACCAGCCCCCGGCCGTATCTCCTGAAATACGGTGCCCCTTGCCGCCCCGACGACGCCATCGTTCGATAGGCCTTTGCAAACTTGAAAAAGCTTGAGGGTGCTTATTTCTTAGCACCCTTCTTCGTGTCTCTAGCAGCCATGAAACATTCGTTAAACAAAATGGCCGGTTTTTTGGCGGGGGGGCTATCGAAGAATCATTCTACTAGAGGGGATTGTTCAATGGGACGATAGACGCCTTCTACGATAGAGGAAGCACTTTTTGACTTTTTTTTTTTCGGAAAAACGGGACTCCTTGTTTTTCCGCCATGGTCCTCATTGTGTCCAGGTCTAAGCCATGGGATTTTGAATCCGGTGGCGTTTTTTTTCCTCCGAATCAAATTTCTGGGAGAAGTCTTGAGTTCCCATGTGAACAAACCTCAGAAAAAACAATGGTTCGTGCACCTCTATCGTGGCAAGGGTCGAAAGTTGCTAACTGCTCAGCGAGGAACCTTTTTTACGTATTTAAAGGCCTGGGCAAAACCTCATATAACTCTATCGGAGATCGACGGTAAGCATGTGTTATGCGTGTCGAAGAAAAATTATTTCCAAAAAGATGTAAATTCTCCAAAAAGAAAAGTATTTACAGTATTTCCAAACAAAAATTAACGTGCCCCGTTTGTGTTTGCACACGTTGTTGAACATTCTAAAACAAAGACCCGGAATGCTTGCGGATATTGATACAAAATGTGCCGAACGTTTCCGAAAATGGGCGGGGGAAATCCTTTTGAAAACCGGAAGGCTTCGACAATTATGACCTCTAACCAAGCAGCATTCTCCTTGCTCCCGGCAAAACACCCCGCGGTAGAGGTGGACTCAACTTTTTCTGGGGCTCGTCCGTGGATGTACTCCGTACCTCTTCCAAGGAAACGATTGTAGAAACTATGGAATATCAACGGAATGCCCAATCCCATGGCCTACAGTAGGGTCTGCAGCATGAGTCCCTGAGTTCTTCAAATGAGGAGCTCAATATCCCACTCGAAAAAATACAACCGAAAGCATTCGTTCGAACAACCCGACCAAGCTTCTACGCCCCTTGGTCCTAAACAAGTATGTACTTGTGAAATTGCTTTATTCACCGGCAGTTACTCACATGAAGAGCTCAATCGCCCAGGGACGTCTTCGTCCAAAACCTGAAACCCCTAGCGTCGGATAACTCTAAAAGAAGTTGAAAACATCGGTATACATAGATACCCTTTTTTCGGTATCGGGCGGTTCGTCTGTCTGGGCGGCTCGAAACTCGGAAGTCCATTTGGCCTAAAATTGCCAACCTTGTCTTATAGCGAGTCCGATATTTCCGCTGTCGCCGGGCAATATCGATATCGGATTGTTTGATTGCTCGTACACAAATATGTCCGGTATTTTATTGCTGTATAATATCTACCGAGATTAGTATATACCTGGTAGAAATTGCATTCAAGGATTTGCACCATGCGTATTTAGCACGTCGACTAAATTGTGGTGGAGTTGTCCGTCGCCTACCAATTCGCGAGCCAACAATCATCGAGGCCTGTTTACGACTCCTTTACCGGGCTGTGTGGCAGCTCCCGTGAACACGTGCGCCCAGCCTCATACCCAAGCCAACGCCGGACACGAGGTGCCGCATTAATCGCCCCTCTCCGGCATTCGTACAGGGAACCGTTGAAGGCCATGGGGAGAGACTGCGAATACTTTACGATGATGAGGGATCCGATCGACAGACTCGTGTCGGCCTTCTACTATTGCCCCACAGATCACGACAGACAAGGAAGACCGTCAAAGGTGTGTATTTTTTGCCATGTATCGATTTACCATCTATGGAAGTTTCCCCATCGGCTTGCACGGGGAGACGCATGATCCCGGGAGCAAAGAGGTGGTCACCTACCTTCTGTGAGGATCGTTAGTTGAGGAGCTCATTACCCCGAAAAATGTACATGTATGAAGTTTTGAAATGACTGATTGTAAGCTGATCCCGATTTGAAACCCGAAGTTCGTTCTACGTTAGGCGTACGAGTAGAGGTATTAGGCCAAACCATATTTGATATGCGGGGACTCGTTAGTTTGAGATCTTACCAGCGGGGTAAGTGGAATAGAGCGGAATGAGCATAAGAACAATGTCAGTGGTGTGTTCCGAGGGTCTCTCAAAACGGGTACTCCATTTTGCAACGCTTCCCATTTGGGTAACTCACCTTGGGCGCGCCACGTGCTACCATAGGGGTATCATTCGTACGCCAGGCAAACCATTCATGGCCGGCTACGCTCCTTAACTACCGTCAACCACCCGATGACCTTTGCGTTCTGTAGTACCGTTCGTTGTATACCAAGGCGAAAGAAATTGTTCATGGAGTTTCTGTTCCGAATTGTACCAGACGCTGTTTCTGGGATGAATGAAGAAGCTCCACAAGCGAGACAGTGTGTCCGAGAAAACTATCTGCACCATCCAGCTGCCGTCACAAACGCCACGCATTCTATATCATAGGCTCCTCGACCCTGGAGCTCCGTACGTCCCGACACGAATCTGACGTTGGCATAGTCTATACACTAAATTTCGACGCGTTTTGACGGACGGTGTACTGTTAACAATAGTATAATTTTTTTTTCGGTAGGGGTGCACTTATGTTTTTCCGAGGTTCGTCGCTTGCAGAGATCTACAGCAAACCGGAGCACTGGCTTTGATAAACATTACTAATGCCTATCCCGATCGATAATCCCAATCGGTTACAGGATACAAGCGAAAATGGGACTTGAAAGTTTTCTGGGTACGCAGAATTTCCAGGTCGAGAAGACCTGTCCACCCAGTGGGTAGCCTTTGGAATGTTCTCAACCCACAACCCATACCAGAAAATATAACCAATGCCACAACTCATACCCGGCCGATGATAATCATACCAGGTGACAGCAGGTGTATTCGTGGACGCAGCGTCGGCCCGGTCGATTACTTCCGACGACTCGAGTTCGTGCAGTGATGTTGTCTAGCACAGTGGCGCTTTCTACAATAGACCCAGCACTTTGTTTTCCAATGTGTTTGCGACGAGCGCGATTCCTCGGCTGAGGAAAACTCCAATATTTTTGAACAAAAATAGACACGACGCAGCTTGAAACGATGAGTATTGACCTGAAATTGGTCAAACTCACGGCTGACGTCCTTGAAATATTTTGTGAAATGGCATTTTCGTTGGAAACCTCCTGGGCTATGAGATTGCTCATCATGTTGCACTTTCGTGTCTTTCGGCAGTGCATGTCCGGGTTCGGTATGGAACTCGTCCAGGCACGAGCCTAAGAGCATTAGCGTGCACCGCTGTCGTAGCCCGCGTCATGTGATTCACCACCGCCGTCGCGTTGACCCTTCGATGCACGCACCCACCGCCCAGTGGTGTGGGGATTCCCAGGGCGAAAAAGAACCTATCCAAGACAGACTGCTGGAGTATGCAGAAGAATTGTGGGGCAACAAAGCATTCAGCGTGATGCTGGGCTCCATTCTCTGCGAGCCCGCGTTCGAATACTGCGACGATGAACACGCGGTGAGTGATGCATGTTTTACCATATAGTGCCGGTTGGGATCGCGTCTCCGCTTTTTATGGTGCCGTTAAAAGGGTGCCACTGCTCTCTAATGTGCCGGTTAAATAGGTGCCACTTAACTCTGTTTTGCCCGTTGATTAATACCACTGCTCCCTGTATTGCCGGTTGAATCGCTCGGCACAATTGGAGCTCTCCATAGAACGTATATGGTAACCCCGTTCCCAGTAGCGCTGGTGGCCAGCACAGTGCCGGTATATTTTGCTGGCACATACGGGCCCTATCGGGAGCTCCTCCCTGTGGCGCTTCATGGAAAAAACGATAACTTCTGACTGATGAAACTCGTAAAATGGATAGTCTATAATAACTTGAAAAACCCTACTGTTGTTATTGTTACACTTGCAAACCCCTACTGTTGTTATTGTTACACTTGAAAAACCCTCCTGTTGTTATTGTTACACTTGAAAAACGCTACTGTTGTTATTGTTACACTTGAAAAACCCTACTGTTGTTATTGTTACACTTGAAAAACCCTACTGTTGTTGTTCCACGTGAAAAACCCTACTGTTGTTATTGTTGGACCCGAGCTACAATATGGGCAGCACACTCTATCCCAAATAGGTATGTTTCTGACGATAGTCTCATCCACCGAGGGAAGCATGCTACGATGCAGGATGCGGGTAGCACCCCGTGTTTCTGCGGGTCCTCGTGCGACAAGATCTCCATCTCACGTAATATTTGGACCCCGGGGCGAACGAAACACGCACACCGATGAGTCATGCCGTAGATACAGCACGTAGTAACACAAGGTAACCTGGTGACATTGGGTATTGTAGGTGTTGATTGAGGAGGCTCGCCACTCAGACATGATGTTCGGCATAAAGCGTTGTTAATGCTAATGCCCCGGTCCCAGCACGTACTTAAGAGTATATCCTAATTGCGTCGGAACGCTAGACGCAAGCTTCGATAGCGGTGTTTTTTTCTCTGTCTCTCCAACCGATTCTGACGGACGAGTCTCCCTAACTACATAAGATTGTGACTACGAAACCGAACGGCGTTGGAAGACAGTTTGTGTTTTACCGTAGTGTTGTTCTGTGTATTTAAGCCACGTCATCGATCATCACCGGGCGCTTTAGTTGGTGCTCGAAATCGCTGTTTGAGGCGGTGTATAGGTGGTGTGCTGAACCCCTCAACCGAGGGGCCCCAGGAAAACTGATCCGCGCGCATACCGTACCGTGCGCGCAGTGGTAATTGACGCGACCAGACTGTTGTTACAACCGATGCAAAAGGGTTGTGAAACAATCGTTTTGTTATCCATGGCGTAACTGCGCACGTATAGCAACACAACGTTTGCGTTGGCCACACGGAACCATGAAGCCTTGCTTCAGTTTGACTGACTTAGATCTGCGATCCGTGTCAACCCACACCTGAGACAAGTAACGGCTTGGCAGGACTACTGGATAAGTGTTAGGATAAAGATACGTCGATAAATGCCACCAAGGATGTGTTTTACGATCAAGATACATATTATAGCAGAATCTTAGGCCCACAAACGACTCCGACGGAAGGGGCTCCTTGACCGCCAGTAGACCCACAAACCACGCGTACCAAATATCCGTGGAATACCACTGCTGTGTTTTACTGCTTCTGCGTTGGACGCGTCGGGTTGTTCATCCACGGTTGCAGTTTTATCATTCTGCAAATAAGAACTCGAGTTGTATGGTTGTGGGGTGAGCCATCCAATGGTAGCGGTGCACGGCAGATTCTAAGAATTTTCTGGGCTCCTAACATGAGGAGCTCAATATCTCGAAAACGCCCTAAAAATGACTTCGAAGGCATTCGTTCGCAAACCCTGGCCAACCTTTTATGCCTTTCAGTCCCCAAAAAATCATACTCGTGAAAATTCTTGTTCAATGACTAACCGGTAGTTCCTCACTTGACGAGCTCAATCGGACAGGTACATTATTAGTTACCCCGACAACTGCAACCCTACTATAGAGGGATGTCCCGGTGTACATATCCTTACTGAGCATGTTTTCTCGGATCAGAAAACGCGGGTACCACCTCTGTCGTGACATGGACGTAGGGCACACATTGCCATGATTAGACCACACTCGCATGAGCTCCTTAGTGCCTTGTAATATAACACGCATCAACGCACAATTTGTTGGTGAAGCGTAGCGTATCAGCGAAATATATGGTTTCCAGCAGTGCATCACAGCTAACCGACATTTCACAGGTATCCAATGGCGCGATCGGCCACCTGTCGCTTAAATACGAAGTCTTACGTACGAGTGACTAGTATAGTAGAGTAGTAGAATACTACCGTATCCTTGACTTATTGCGGTTTTCAAGATTGTTCAACACACACGTCCAATAATGCCTTTTCTCGAATCCGTCAAAACACATATACCCCGGGTACCAGGTAGTTGTTAACTCGCTCCACTCGGCAAGGTCGCAATGTACGAAGATGATATGATTAACAGTGGCGATGCAAGCCGCCGTCCAGTTTTCCGCGCATCGGACAGATCAGATGGGACCCTTATAGATGATCTGTACTACTAGATGATCTGTGTATTTCAAGGCAAACATAGCCCTGGTCTGTAAAGTATGTCCAGCCGATAGATCGTGTGTCCGGGTTGGATCTGAATGATGTGAACAACCTAACACACGTTTGTCGGTTTGGATCTGCGTTTCGCAAATCCTGAACTAAACTATATACCCTTGCGACAGGCATAGGATTTATTGTATTAATACGTGATCTAGATCGTGATATATCCGATGTGATATATCGGTTTTCATCTCACAGACGGCTTCGTTTTCGGTTTTGCATCGTTGATCTACCCCCCCCTTCTCCGCGTTCCCCGATTACCCTCAATTACTGCTCGTAGCGAGCGGAAGATCTCAAGCCACATAACGTGAACACCATGGAGGGCTGGTTGCTTCTCAACGACGTCAAGGTGCGTGGTACGAGTGCCACGATAGGAGCACAGCAGTAGTGCCGGTTGCTGCTGTGGTGCGTGTGAAATCGTTTTACATAGTCATGAACAGCCGACGTGTGCCTTTATAGGCTCTTTTTGGCCAAAATAGTTCAGACATTCGTGACTGACGGGGTATGATACTATGGCATATACTGAACTCACGACTACTCTACCCAACATCTTTGGAATGTTGTTTTGTATTAAACGCTAAACTTGTTTCCGAAACACGTTGAATCCCTGAGGTTGTGATTTGAGTTTTACCGTTTATTTCTTCTCAAAACGCCAGCCATTCTTTCTGACATATATATGAAGCTTCTCGAAATGAGACTCAGAACGATACATTTTTCAAACTGTAGCATGAACCAGCGGTGCATTTGCCACGACAGGGTTTTAGTTTTTATCACTTTTTTTCCGGAGATGCGCTCAATGAATGCCTTGGGGCCCGCGAAAACTATAACAACATAACCAAGAGGCTCAGCGGCACGAGCAATGATTCCGTGATGTGCACGCGTGTAGAAGAACTACTTGGGTTACAGCTCGGAGAGCAATTGACCGTCTCCCCCTAATCTAGCGTTTCCTTTGCTCTTTCGTGTGGCCAATGCTGCAATCTACGATTCCAATGATCGCCAATTTTAGTCTCTAAAGCCTCTAAGGGGCATTCCTCAACGAATAACTGCCAATGATGGGTGCGAAAAGTGCAACCTGACGAGCAGCCCCACGACATTGGTGTGAAGTAACTGCTGTAACACACAACTATAGTGGTTGGTTCCTGATCCTAAGTTGATTAGTCCCGCCAACGAGAAATGGAGTTGGTTGAAACTAAAATCCGTCATCTTCGCTTATCGCAGGGCTCGTCATGTTGAGCAATACCGTTGGAATCCCTTTTCCTTTTGTAACTTTGAACTATTTTAATGCTAATTTTGGGAGAGGGCGGGTGTACTCAGTTTATGAATGACCGCAGTCGTATTCGGCGAGTCCCCCAAACGGTTTGTACTTGAGACTCTAGTCTATACCCAGCGTCATGCTCACCTTCTAAAAATCATTCTGAAAAGTAGTCCCATGTCGTATAATATTACGGGTGAACATCGCATCCATGAAACCTATTACCCATGCGACGGATGCGCGTCTCCTTTTCTCTGTGGGTCTCCAGTTGAAGAGCTCTAAAACTCAACCTAGAAGTTAATCTTAGAGCCCAAGTTGGAATAGGCCCATGGGCTAGACGAGAACATCTTTTAGGTGCTCTACATCTCTGACCTGATCTCATTGGAGCTACCAACATGAAAGCATGTGAAGCCGCGATAACGCTGCACTTGCCCTCCGGCCGTTCCACCTCGTTTTCCCCCCAGCATATTTTGGCTACCTACACGGCGGTGGGAATATTTGAAGGTGAGTTTCCGAGTATCCCGCATTGTAGGACCAGTGTTGCGTCGGGAAAGAAGTAGCTTGCCCACGACCAGGTAGGTAGTAGCTGGTGCGGGCAGTGTTCGTTCGTGATTAATATGTGCCACGCATGCTTTGGGTTTGTTGAGTTTCGCGTTTGGTTGTATAGCACTACTCAAGAGCGTGCACAATCCGGTCACTGCTTCATAGGTCGACATGAGCCCGTGATGAAAACAAACCGGTTAACCTCGGTTTTTTGGAGAACCGGCACGTACGTATCCAATTGCTACACGATTTGCAAAATACGAGTGCGCACTTCTATTCGATTTTATGCTTAAGAGTATGTTGAGGCCCCCATCTACACTAAACAGGCTTGCCGCAATGAACAACGTGAACACGATCATTACGACAACGTGAAAGTTGGATTATCAAGGTGGCAAACAGGAATAAATATGTCCTTGAAAACACAACAATTTCCACTCATGGAAAAACTGAAAAACACAACCCGTTGTTTCCAATGAGTTGGAGGTGTTAATACCGGCCAAACAAGAACCGGTTTACCTGTTTATGAATTTTGACAACAACGCCTCCTATCTGGCTCTCGATTTTCGGAACACACTAGCCGGTCCCCATCTTTAGTCAAACGACGCTTACGAAGAGAGAGGTAGCACGTCTGGGTAATATTTCAATTGCAACTTGTCCGCCTCGGGACGAAACTAAGTCACTAGTCTATGGACGTACTCATATTTGGTGGAATACCGTAAGTAAGTGTCATATCGTCCGGATGCAACAAGGAAACCCTTACTGAAAGGGGGAAGGTTCTCTCCTCGTCACAGCATACCATTTCGTCTCATTAACCATCGATCTCCGTAAGTGCAAAGTATCCGGCACAATGAACATATCAACCAGCATCCCTTCTCATCTTGCAGTATGTTCGTCTTCACGAAACACCCGATTTTCCAAAATGATAAACGACTTAGAATGAATGGACGACCTGCGCTACGACAGAGGTTACACGTTTAGGCCAAACCGTTTTCTGAATGACGGGGTTTCTTTACAAAATCGACGGAAGGTCATTCTCGTTGTGCAAGATTAACAAATGGTTGCTACACCTAGGCCACGGGTTTGTTCATGCGCAATGGTTGCATTTCAAGAAGCACTCAAAACCCCTAGAGATTACCACTTCTTCGAGACGACGGTTGACGCATTATTTCTGTGTTAGTCCAACCTGTCTACGCCAACCTGCGCCTTGTTTCCAAGAGACACTTGTCCTCGAAAGTCCGTTTCGAGACCACAGTTGTACGCAAGAGAGACACCTCCCCTCCTCGAAAGTCGTCTTCAAGGTTGCTTTGTAAGAGATCCACACTTGCTCGAAAGCCAATTTCAAGAGCACTGTATTCTACGAAAGGACGGCCATTTATCGCCAACTTCTTGTATCGATCGCACCAAAACCAAATTCAAAACCAGCGTTGTTAGCAGTCTCGCGAAATACGTGATAGATGGAAAACAGGATGGTGCATTATACGAGCCACATAGAATAACCCGCCCCCGCGCGTGTTTAACTTTTACAACCACCTCCGTTGCCTCTTTCTCGTTTTGGCGCATTGTTCTCCGACGTGCTGCCATAGAACGAGAGCTTTCAATGGAATTGTTCGACGCTAAGGTGAAATCCCCAGTCCGTGAGTGGGACGCGGGTTTACAGGTGAACGCGGGTAGCCGGTCTGCAGAACGCGAGGAACTACGGAACTGGGCTCATACGAGCGCGGAGCTGCACAATACTCTGGCCGCAGACATTCTGTTGTACAACTATGGCGTTGCGCTCTTTCGGCAACAGACCAGAATAACCTTAGGGGTGGAGTGGACGTGACAAAACACGTAGTTTTGGCTGCAACCTTGACGTGCACCCTCTGGTGTCCGATGAGGCCATCCCTGCGTAGACATTTGCCTTGCGAGGGGAATCGCTGCGTTTCGGTAGCCGCACGCAATGGTGTTGCTACCGCGGGTTTTGTTGACTGTATGGCTTTGACATGGCTGTCGTTTGGCAAGCATTAAAGAAAGTCGATACGTTCAACGGATGCCAAGAATCGGACGGCGCGCACCACGAAACGGAAAGGGGTGGTAGTTCTCTGCCGAAATATTTATGACTGGCGCAATTGTATCGTAGTGTTGACAAATATTAATATTGCTGGGAAATCTAATATTCAGGACCCAACCCATGTTTTGGTAGTCACAGGGAAATACATACAGTAGGGGGTTATATTGATTATGGAGGCGTCCAGCGGTAGGATTGGCATTGTTTGGGCCAGAGGTCTCCGTCCGGCAGAGTTCTTCAGGCGGTACGTCTGGTACTCAAGTGCGGGTTTATTTGTTTGACAGGACTAGCGCTATGAAGTGTTGGTCGGATTGTGCGAACGAATGCCTTCGACGTCGTCTTTTGGGTGGGTCAGCTCGTCACTTTGGGAGCTCAGAAAATTGTTACAATGTGCTGCATCTCCTACCGTGGGACGACTCCATCTTGGGTTATGGCTAAAAGGGTCTTCCTCAATACTCTGGTAGTCAGGTTTAGGGTTTCACTTTTGAGCCACTCAAGCCGCTCGCAAGGATTGCGTGTACTGTACATAGGACACCTGCTACGACAGAGGTAGCACTACTTGTCCGTCAAAAAATGGCTGCTGAATGACGTAGTTCATCATCTCGAAATCGTCGGAAACAGGTCATATATTTGTCATGAGTCTAGCTGTACACTTGAGCGATGAGATTTTTCCTCCGGTAGGAGGTATATTTCTCCAAATCAGTTTCTGGGGCAGGTCGTTAGACTCCTTAAAAGCGAGGAACTTTTCAAAACATGGGGTGCACCTCTATCGTGGCATGCGTCCTTTTTTATTTTTCATCAATATTTTCGCAAAGACCACACCGCCGTGTAACTAATCGCCAGGCCACGTCGACCAAATATACCCCGGACCATTTTTATGCCCGCTTGTGCGCTCGATCTAACCTTGTTATTTTTAGTTGTTAAAAAGGCCGCGTTATGTTATACTACCGCAGGCTGGGCCCTCCAACCCAATGCTGTTCGAATGACATTCAAGTTCTGCAAAGTTTTCGTTGCACTCCTTGGCCGTTGCCTCATCGGATCGACCTTGCAATTTAGTTCACATGCCAGCACTTGAAGTGAGAAATAGAGCTCCTGCAGCGTGGTGACTCAATACAGCTAGACGCACCCCCCCTATGTCGTAGCATGTGTCGTGGAGTCGATGCAATGAAGCCGTTCAATACTATTAGTATAGGTTGAGTGTCTGTTGTAAGCCTCGACGGAGGCTGTGGCAGGCGGGGTGGTGGGGAGGGGATATCCGAGGCCGAAATTTGACGACTCGTGTGAGGGACTTGGTATCTCACTCGGCAACGGACGCAAAGATTACTGTGCAACAGTAGTTTGGTTGACGGACGGTACGAACGAGTCACCCCGCGTTAGAGGTGTAGCAAACGACAACCAGCTGCCGACCATGCGGAGTGATATACCCTCCCTGAAGCATGACTTTGAAACCCTTCGTTCGCGCAAGACGATCAGGCAGTCTATTCTATGTGCCCTAGTCATGATAACAATTTCGCTCGTAAGATTTTCGTGCTAGCCAACGGTTCCACGCGTGATGAGCTCAACCAATTAGAAGATCAGAAGAGGTCAGAAACGTTGGATAACCCCAAAACGTTCAACCCCTACCCGGAGCCATCCCACGGAAGGGGGGCAGCAGATTCTGCAAAGAATCTTCTGCGAGTTGCTCCCAACACGAGGATCTAGCTCAATGTCTCGCCCGAAAAATGATTTCAAAGGCGTTCGTTCGCACAACCCGACCAAGCCTTAGTCCTAAGTATAGACTATAAAAATACGCTCGTGAAAATATTCAACCAATGTCTTACCGGTAGTTCCTCACTTGAGGAGCTCAATCGGGAAAGGTGGATTAATAGTTACTCCAACCACTGCAACCTCTACCGTGGGATGACCCCTACCGAGGGAACGCAGCATCCCGTTACGAGGTTGTGCGTGTCACGAACTTGTAACGCCCACACAGAGACACGTAATCACTCGCGCCAGGGCTTTTGACGCGCTTTTAACGTTAATAATGTAAGTGACGGCCCTGCCGTACATACCGTACGGCATAGTGACCGTGGCTCTCCTTAGACGACGACTGGGAGCGACTAAAGGTAAGGTGCGGCTATAAGTATTTGTGTGCTAATAAAGCCGTCTCATTGCTGGGGGGTCGATTGCCGGGTGGACATTCCACTCTACGAATAATAGCTTGCCCGGGAGAATGTGGAAGTAGACGTATCAATTGGGCTGGACTTGGAAAGGGCGTATTGACTTGACGCGAGGGCGGACGAGCAGTGTTAAGGACTTTAGTGGAGTATTAGTCCGTTTGACCACTTGCAACTGGTTAACCAATAGCTTACCCAAACTAAGCCTTATAACAGCAGGATGTGTGATTTTTCTTGCGCTTTGCTGAAAGGTGCCCTCTGTGCTTTGCTGGAACGTTCCCTCATGTGCACATGCTCCCGTACTCGGTGAGGTCATGGTGGACGGTATCTAAGAAAACTATGCTTTATCGATTTTTTTCTCTGGGCTGACTGAGTGCCGGATCTGGTACCGGGCGACCGGGTATGTACTTGGCACCTGGTACTGGGAAAGCGGAAAAATGCGTGCATCGTTTGCTAGCATGACGTGCGCAGTAAGTATATACGGAGTATATATTTACATATATACATTGTTTCACACGTCAACTTGTCAGCTTCTGGACAAGCCGTGGTCACAGGCGTCGTCCCTTCCCCCCCCGACGGTTCTTGCCTTCAATTTTTATCGCGCATAGATGGTGTATGTCGCCGACCGTACTGCTCGTCGGTTTTTTTCCAGAGTGCTGCTGACTCATGCTCTCGTGGTTTCCGCTAGTTAATTTGTGAACAAGTCAAAGTCCGTACGAATTTATTTTTAATAAGGGTATGTACTCGGGGGGACTCGAACTCACGAAACTGGTGTATTGAACCAGGCTCGAGGATAACCTGATGCGCCACCGGGGCGACCAGCTCATATCTATCAGAAATATATAAACACTTCAAGTGTGAGAACGAAGATTTTGTCGAAACTCATATTTGCAAGCTGTGTGTGATACTCCGATCGCGCGTATTACGGGTTTTGGTTTCTCATTAACGATATAGGCCAGCGTCTCCATTTGCAACTACCGTGTACTTCTCAAGGCCAACAGGGTGATGTTAGTCAGTCTATGCGCGGACACTATAAAATCCGTTTTCGAGGGGGACAGAATCCGACGGATGTGGAAGGAAATGCATCAGTTTATCAAGTGGATCCTTTAAGTCGAATAACCGGTGAGGGGAGGGCGGAGTTTTCATCGACGTGGGGGCGTGGGTTTGACCAAGAGGGGGCCGGGGCGGGGGCGGGGGACGGGCGGGGCAGCTTAATCTGTGCGTGGAAACTATGAACCCTATCCTGTGAGTCGTACAAGCAGTGAGGAGAGGGCGGAGCGTTCGAGGGGGTGGCGGAGGGGAGGGGAAGGGGGGGGTGGGGGAGGGGAGGGGAAGGGGGGGCTGGGGGGCGAGAGGGTTTTTAAAAAATATCAGGTCGTATAGATGAAGGGGTTTGCTGTACGCGTTGTGCTAGGTCTAGGCGATGGTGGGGGTGGCGAGGAAGGATATAAATATAGTCTATAGACTTCGTATATGATGAAAATATCAAAACACTCCAACTGTAAGATCGAAGATTTTGTCGAAACTCATCTTTGCAAGCTGTGTGTGATACTCCGATCGCGCGTATTACGAGTTGTGTGTCCTCATTAAGGATATAGGTCGGCGACTCCCCTTGCAACTACAGTGTACATGTCAGGGTTAACAGGGTAATCTTAGTCTGTGCGCGGAAACTATAAAACCCGTTTATGCGGGGGACAAGATCTGACAGCTCTGGAAGGAAATTAATCAGTTTATCAATTGAATCCTGTCAGTCGAACAACCCTTGAGGGGAGGACGGATGTTTTGAGGACGTGGGGGCCTGGGTTTGATCAAGAGGGAGCCGGGGCGGGGGGAGGGGGGGGGGGGACGGGCGGACCAGCCCAATCTGCGCGGGTATATTCTATTTATACCTGAGCGCTGTGATAACTGATGACCACTCTTGAACTTCATAAATCAACGGGCAACCCACGCGTGCTTTGTGGCAACTAATATTTGGAATATTTCACCCATCTCATGATCTGATCTGGTATTCAGTACCTAATGCCTGGTATGCGAGAAGAACCGCATACTATTGGGTATTTTTGCAGAAAACAATACAACAGCTACAAGGTCTATGCGGTGACGCGCCTCTATAAGTCCACGTGATATCAAGACCGTCGGACAAAACCAAGGGTCGGTCGAAGCGAAGTTGTTGTTTACGCGTGGTATTTCAGCATTCCCCGTATCACCCGTGTATTCTGCGTACGTACGTAACAGAGCTGACGGCTGACGCCGGAGCGCAAACCTGAACCAAATGCAATGAATATCCACGCCGATTCTACAGCAGCATTATTGTTTTTATTATAAAAATAAAAATACACTCCATCTGTGAGATCGAATATTTTGTCGAAGTTCATCTTTGCAAGCTGTGTGTGATACTCCGATCGCGCGTATCACGGGTTGTGTGTCCTCATTAAGGAGTTGTTGTTGTTGTTGTTGTTATTGTTGTTCTCACATTAACTCGCATAATCAAGTCCGTGGTCACAGGACAGGCTCCAGTCACTCTGGAGCTGAGGAATACCCCAGGGAAAACACACACACAACCCAAAGGTGGTACACGCATATATCACAGCTGACGCAATTCATGCCTCCACCAGAAATATATAAAAGTGAAATTGGGAGTCAGTCTACGATGTGCCAGGTCCAGGCCGGTGCATACGTCTCACTACTCACGCCTGGAGAAACCAAATATTCCGATTGCCACCCAAGGAAGACTACCACGTATATATTACACGTAGTATCTATCACTACGCATACGCACGACAGGCATAAGTCAATTGGAGAAAAAGAAACAATGAAAAGAAAAGAAAATGAAGGAAAGGAAAGAAAAGAGAAGAAAAAACGAAACAAGACGAAAAAGGCAAGCAAAGAGAAGAAAAAGACAAGAAAAGCAAGAAAAGACAAGACAGGAAAGCAAGGGAAGAAGAAGAGAAAAAAATTAAAAGAATAAGGAAAAGAAAAGAAAGAAAAATGTCATACCAGCAGACCCTAGGAACTGGCTATGGATGGCATTGGGCTAACAGAGGGTATCACGTCCATCATCAATGGCACCTGGGAGAGAACGCAACAATAAGGAGTCGTATAGGTCGGCGACTCCCCTTGCAACTACAGCAGTGTAGCCATCACGGTCAACAGGATGATGTTCGGCCGTCTGTGCGCGGAAACTATAAAACCCGTGTACTAAATATCACTACTTCATGTTCTGCCGCTACACACAGGTTGGTCCTAGTCAGGAAAGCTATTATTGAGGCACCTCTGTCAGGTAACTGGCACTCCGCCACTCAACCGGAACCACGAAGCGGCCACTATGACTATACTGGTACCTGTTCAGCATATGTTCGTTGTACCCGGCGACCCCGTTGGTCCCAAAAAAGGCGGCGTAACTTTTGAGGTGAGGTCGCAGGTTCGAATACCCCAAAAGACCCGTTCTCACAGATCGACATGGCGAACGCGCGAGGGCCTGAGTTGGCGAAGATGAAGTTCGATGCAAATCGAAAAACACGGGAAGCTGGAACGTGGCAAGTGCTGGACACGATAGGCGATTAGAATGCAATGGGGGTGGTTTCGTTGTGTGGTGGGGGAGGGGTGAAAAGCTTGTGGAAGAAGAAACGGACGTTGATGCGAGCTAAGCAATCTACCCGCGAGCTGAATGCAGACGCCGAATACTTCAAAGGTAAACTATGAGGTGGGCGTGAAGTTTGATATTTGACATGGTGTTGCTTTTACGTTATGAGTGTTCCTCGAAACCCCACTTCAAAAATCCTCCTGAAAGTACGACTTGCGGTACGCTTCAACAAAACAAGGCGAAACAGGTCTTACGTAGGTATTATTGACAGAATGCGACCTCGCAGAAGAGCTTTTGAAACGCTTTCTTTTGCGTGTACGTTCTTCATCTCTGTCTGGTTGTTGGTCAACGACGACGGCTGAGTGGCAAAGGGGCCCAACGATGGATGGACCTCTTCCAGCCAGCGTCTTAATGGTGCAAATCTTTGATCGCCCGGGTGTTCGCTCACGGTTGAAGGCGCGGTTGCTGAAAGCTGAGGTAATCGAGACTCTACTTTTTGGTTGTTCAACGTACAGCCCGAACAAGCCTGTCTATGACAGGCTACGACGGTCCTCCACTCCATGCCCCTCCGATGCCTCGGGTGGTGGAAACGGAAGCGTGTCGATCACACCCTTTCGTACTCCGACGCGCTTGCGAAGACAGCTTCTGAGAGCATAGCGGCGATAGTGTGCAAGCGGAGGATGTTGTTTGCGGGATTCGTAGCACGTACGGGGGAAAAGCGTCTGCGACAGAGGGTAATGTTTGTGGAGCTTGTTGGGGGTAAAGGCAACTCCGGGGAGCAAGACAAGAACCGGATGGTGCACCTGGAAGAGAATATGTCGGTCTTCGAAATGGAGTTCGAAGGCCGGCTAATGGTTTCGACGGTTGGAAGAGATAGAATAGTCATTTACGCGGAGATGGCATGACGCGGAGTTATTTAAAGCTGCGGAGCTACACGCAAAGGCCGCGACAGCGGCATTCGCCCTCGGCACTCCTAGGTGGAAGGGGGGAGGGGGGCGGGAGGCGGAGGGGGCAAGGGGAAGGAAGAGGGGAGAACGGGGGGGGTCCTGCCCTAGATCTGAGCCTTGGCCATCATCGTCCTGAGCTTGAGGGACTCGCAATGGCCGTCATAAGTTGTCGTAAGGCCGCCCTGACTTCTTCGCCTTGTTATGTTTCCCCCCTTGTGCCATTGAGGCATATAATAGCCTCTATAAGCCCAGTGTGGCATTTAGTAATGTTTATTAGGGTCTGCTTTTAATAGTATTGTTTTTGCAATGTCTTTATGTCCTCCTCCTGTTGTTTCTTCTTATCTTTTATTTCCTCTTCCTTTCCTTTCTTTCCCGTTTCGCTTTCATTTTTAGTCTTTCTTTTCTTCTATGTCTCTTTTGTTTTGTTTTTTCCAATTTCCTCGAGGTAATAATAAGTACAATGTGAAATACATAGTCTATATATTAAAAAGATGGTACGTGTTAGTCTTTCCTGGGGTGGCCAGCGGTATAGTTGGGCTTTTTCACGCGCGAGAAGTGAGACATATGTACCAGTAGTGTGAACTTGGCACGTGGAACGCTGATTCCTGATTTCATATTATTTGTATTTCTCTGGCGGAGGCATTAATTGCGTCAGCTATGATGTATGGGTGTACCCCTTTGGTTTTGTTTATTTTTTTTACCGTGGAGTATTCCTCGACTCCAGGGTAACTAGAGCAAATCTTGTGACCACGGACTTGATTATGCCAGTTCACGTAAGAACAACAACAACAACAACAAGAGCGGTGGTGGATTTTTGTCGAAGCGCCGGCTAGGCTAAACGTCATCATTGTTGCGCTGTTGACTCGATGTCCACGGCAACTGACCGTGTTGAGGACAGGAGACTTAGAAGCGCTGACGACGTTCCTTCCCTGGTCCACGGTTGAGTAAATGAGAACATCCTTTGGATTTAAACGCCTGCTGCTTTGGAGGGGGGCGAACTCGATCGTGGGCTGCCAGTTTTTCGTGGACGCGTTCTTGAAAGAGAAGGTTGGATGCGTACGTAGGTATATCGATCACGTATTCTATGCAAGGCTATCTGTCCGTGAGTTTCAATTTGTCTTTGTGGGTTTTCACTTCCACGAAGGATGCCTGGTATTATTGAGGAAATCGAAATGTCGGGGGGGGGTGGGGGGGGGGGTGGGGGGGGGGGCGTACTGATCTGTTGCTTTCCTCAGTCATTCGACGCACGCTACGGTAGCGGCCTTGTTTTGCTTTGGAGCTTTTCGTTTTGAACTGGCACGGCGTCATCCGCGCGGGTGATCCCTTTAGTCACTGGCGGTCTTAAGTATTGTTAATGTTTTCATTGACTCGTGGTATCAATCCGCAATAATATAACACATGGCAATCTACGCCGCGCCAAAAAAATCGCCCATGACGAAATATGTTTGGCCCACGTGAGATACAGAGTCAGTCCCTCGTGCGAGGGGTACATCACCCGGTAGGGAAAATGGGGGTATATCATTGCACCATCATAACATCCCCCTTACTGTTTGACCATCGACCACGTATCCCTTTGAAGACAGAGAACAGAAGGGACATATCCCACGGTAGCGGTTGCGGTTGTAGGATTGCGCCAAAACGTCGCTGGCCGATTGGGGTCCTCATGTAAAGAGCTCGCGACTAGTCATTGATCAGACATTTCGCGAGTGTATTATAGTGCGTTAAAACTACTGCAAGGCATAGTCTGGAAGTTTTGTCGGGTTGTTCGAGAAAGAAGGCCTCCGGAATCATTTTTCGGGTGAGGTATTGAGCTCCTCATGTGGGCACCTCAGGGACTATCTTCTCCTAGTAGAATCTGATGCACCCCCACCGTGACATGTGTTACCGTTCCTACTCGCAATACCGAGACACCTCCATCATTTGGACGCTCATTACGCTTTTGCCATATTATCGAGAAACTACTTGCTTATCTTTTCCCCGTCCTGTTTCGCCGTACTGTTGTCTGTGAACACCACCTATCTCCCAGAATGGCGATGGTTTCCTCTCTACTCTCTAGCCTACCAAATTCTTCCAAGTCGTATATATTCGTCCAATATCTTAATCTCCTCTTCCAACACATCACGATCCTCCATGTATACTACACATCCCTACTCTCTATTAATGCGCCACGCGCACGGGGGGCGTACGTGCATTCATGTCCTCTTCTCCCGTTCCCAACAACTGGTAAACCTCTTTCTTCGTTTGGGTAGGTCCTGGTCTCCTGCACGAAATCGCAGTCTCAGCGTTTTCGCGTAGTCCATTGGGCCGTTCTAAAATTCCTATTCATTCCAATATCTTCCCTCAACCCCGCGTACATCTCTAAGTGTTGTTTATGCTCTTTTACACCATACCAGTATTTCTTAGCGTTAACGTTTCCCCTTCTAAGGGGTGAGGGGGGAAAGAACTGCCCCTGTCCATCTCCGGATGCGTACGCTCTTCCTGCCTCAGTTTAAAGTAGCAGGAGGGAGAAGGGCGAGGAGGGGGCGCTTCCTCTCTTTCCCAACTTGCTGAGCTTCCTCTCCCACCCAAAGGGAAGGCGGTCGAACTATCTACCAATTGCGCTCCGTTATTGAGACGACTTCCCTTCTTAGATGTTTTATGCCAACGTGAGGCCCGTCTATTCGGGACTTCGCAATTTCTGAAACGACCAAGTAGTTCCGTTTGTCACGGTCGGTGCGATCGGGGACCTTGACTCACCACCCCTTGTGTACGCGCTTTCGCGTGGATTTTCCGTTCTAACGGTCCGCTCATACCGGGAACGCCCCACAATTGCCAAACGGTTAATTATGCCTTGATTCCGTTTAGATGGCCCGTGCGCTCTGGCAAATCACCGCTCATCGACTACTACCTTGCGCGTTCGTACGGGTGGTGTTTTCGTTTCTAATGATCCACCTATGTCGGGAAACCACCTCGACTGCCAAACGATCAAGGATATGTATATTTCCGTTTCAAACGGCCCGTGCGAGCGGGAGTATGCCACCACTTAATTGCCACTACGTGCTGGTGCTTTCGGATTATTCTGTTTCTATCAGCCCCTTCATACCGGGAACCGACCACGATACCGGCAACCATTGCTAAACAACAAGTATTAAGTGTGATGCTTCCTTATCTTACGGCTCTTACGATCGGGGTTTACCATCACTAATCGACGACCACCTGTGCGTGCGATCAGGTTGTTCCGTTTGAAGCGGTCCGTGCAATCGGGAACTCACCGCGAGGCTTGGCATTTTATATGGAATGACTCTGTTTCACACGCCCCGTGCGATTGGGAGTGTGCCATCAGTAATCGATAATTGCGTCCTTTTTCCCTCCATTTGCCCATCCGCCGTGGGAATTGGCGGGAGGGTGTGGGAAGAAACCCCAACTTGACGACTCCCTGATGTCTTCTGCCCGGTGCCACGGTCCTCTTCAGCTCGTGCAGGGCCTCGCCCGTTAGCTCTCTCTCCTTGAGTATTAGGTTGCACCGACGACTCCTCGATTTACACAGATCTACAGTTACTTGCTGGCTCCTGACCTTTCGTTATACCTCATTCTCAACACTATATGGAGTTTTACCTGCTTCCGCGCTGAGATGCCCAGAACACAACCGTGCCGTTGCCCTTCGTCCACAACGCGTCCGGCAGGGATGGCTTCTAGTATCTATCCCAGCACCCCTTTGCCCCACCATCACCCATTCTCCCACCACTCCCGACTGTTGCCCTCCTGACGCAAAAATCGTCACTCCTTCTCCAACCCTCCGCCGCGGTCTGGTGCTACATGAAGTGCCGCCCCCGTCTCCGCATCCCAGGCCCGGTTCCTGATGCCGTAGATGCTGCGGCCTGCGTAACGTCATCTTCCACTCGCTTACTCCCCCCCCACTGTCCCTCGAGGGCTCCCATTTGGTGCTGCCGCTGTCCTGACCCTTCTACCTCCCACGGGCTTACTTCCCCGAATTCCCCCCCAACTACCTGCTGTTGTTGCTGTTGACTGATTGGCTGTTGCTGCCGCCAGCCTGATTGCTGTTGCGGCTTCTGCATGCTAGGTTGTTGTTGCTATTGCTGCCGCAGCCTCACTGCACATCCCCCCCAAGGCTCCTCCGCCACCCCCCCCGTTTGCCCCCTGTTTTGGTCCCCAAGCTTGCTGCGGCTGCTGTGGTGCGCCCCCACGATACGTTTGCCGCGGTGCCCATTCCTGTCTCTGCTGTTGCTGCTGCTGTATCCCCCCTCCCCCCGTTTTTTCCCCCCAGGCTGTTGTAGTACCCTGTCAGCCCTGTTGCGGCCGCTGTGGTGCGCCCGCGCTATGCGGTTGCTGCGGTGCCCACCCATGCCGCGGCTGTTGGTGCCGCTGCTGTTGTATTCCCCACCTTATTGTCGCCCTTTGTTCCTGTGGTGCCTCGCCTTGTTGCGGCGGCCGTGATGCATATCTGTTGTTGATGCTGCTGCGGTGCACCTAGCGGGCCCCAGAACGCATGTGAGAAGACGCGTGGTACAATAAAAGTGCACCACTTTTTTTCTGAGGTTCCTCGATTTTGGGAGGTTAAGGCCTTTCCCAAAGACTGATATAGAGAAAAATGAAACTGACCCCGGGCGAAAAAGGTACATGACGAGTTAACAGAAAAAAATGTCGTATTTCCCACGATTTAGGGTTAAGGTGCCGCGTCATTCAGAAACATTTCGGACGAATAGCGATATCTCCATCGTAGCGTGCGTCAGCGCCCGTTGAAACCGTGAGCTGGCCGTTATCCCGTCTCGTCTCCTGCTTTCTGCTCGTACGAACTCCTCCACCCGCCGATGCGAGGACCCTAGATTCGGTTTGGGGAATTTTGTTTTAGGTTATGCTGCGGGGGCGGAACATGTTGCGTGGAATCGGTCTACACGCTGTGTCAACACGAAACCCTTCCGTCCCTACCTGGCGATGTTCGAATATCCCTAATCGATCCGTCCCCCGCTCTACCCCACCGCATGTCGGCTTCGTTGCGCGCCTATGGTCCGACCTCTTGCGAGAACTCTGCACGTTTTTACTCGACGTGCCCCGGTTAGCGAGCGTATTCAGGCGCACTCTTCTGTCGTTAGTGTTGGGGCGCGTTCTAGCCAAGCGGTGTTATCAAAGGGGTCGGTAAGAAGGCTCCTCCCGCCACAGAGGCTGTGCCCATCGTGACCACTCTCTCTCTCTCTCTCTCTCTCTCTCTCTCTCTCTCTCTGTTTCTGTCTCATCTGCGGTACGCGGGGCGCAGCAGTGCGTGATCAGATCGCCCTCAGGGGCTACGTGGACTGCAGTAACCCCCCACTGAACTGTGCCCCATTAATTATACAGGACTTAGTATAGGGTTGTTTTTGATGGGAAATTGGGTGGTGTTTAAGGGGGAGGGGGTGGGGGTCTCGTACCCCCCACCCTGAGAGGTCCATATTATACTTTTGGGGGGGGGGGGGGGGTGACGGAGGAAAACACACAATTTGTGTCCTTGGCTTACTTTTTTTTTCGACCGCTTGGAGGGTGGGGGTTGTTAGGTTGTATGCTATCTTATCCACCGGTCTGCGGGAGTCTCTTGGTATCATCAGACCTTCACCCTGTCTGTGCTCTCTTAGATATACGCTATCCCAATCCCCGAGCTGCGGGAGTCCTCGGTTTTACAAGAATTTTTTTCTGCTCCCGTCGGGTTATTATTATTATAAAAAATGAAAATACACTCCAGCTGTGAGATCGAAGATTTCGTCGAAACTCATCTTTGCAAGCTGTGTGTGATACTCCGATCGCGCGCATTACGAGTTGTGTGTCCTCATTAAGGATATAGGTCGGTGACTCCCCTTACAACTACAGTGTAGCTATCAGGGTCAACAGGGTGATTTTAGTCAGTCTGTGCGCGGAAACTATAAAACTCGTTTCTGAGGGGGACAAAATCTGACAGCTGTGGAGGGAAATGTATCCTTTCATCGAGTGAATCTTGTAAGTCGAATAACTGGTGAGGAGGAGGGGCGGAGTTTTGAAGGACGTGGGGGCCTGGTTTTGATCAAAAGCGAGCGGGTTTGGAGGGGGGGGGGGGGGGGGTGGGGGTGGGGGGGTGGGGGGGGGGGGGGTGGGGGGGGGGGGGAAGGGGGGTGGAATTTGTGCATGTAAGTTATAATCCTTTCAAGGGGATAAATCTGACGGATTTGGCACCAGTTTATTATTGGGGGGGGGGGGGGTGGGGGGGGGGGGGGAAGGGGGGTGGAATTTGTGCATGTAAGTTATAATCCTTTCAAGGGGATAAATCTGACGGATTTGGCACCAGATTATTATTGGGGGGGGGGGGGGTTGGGGCGGGGGTGGGGCGTGTGCGGCAGCTCAATATGTGCGTGGAAACTATACATTATTTTGAGGGGATAAATGTGACGGTTTTGGAAATGATGCATCAGTTTATCATGTACATCCTGGGGTAAGTCGTACAATCAGTGAGTAGGGAGAGGGTGGAGTGTTCGAGGGGGTAGGGTTGGGATGGGTTGGGGGGGGGAAGGTGGGGGGGGGGGGCGGAGGGGGTGGGGGGGGGGGGGGGCGGGGAAAGGAAGGGTTCTAGGTGAGGGATTTGTTATACGGGTTATTATTATATCGTACATATCGGATGATCAGGTGCGATATTCTTCGTATCCTCCGTAATTGAGCAGGAATGATGCGAGTACTGAGCACACAGGTAGGCGTCTTGCCAAGACTGCTTCCGAGAGCATAGCGGCGATAGTGCGCAAACGGAGGATATTGTTTGCGGGATTCGTAGAACGCATGGGGGAGGAGCGTCTGCCACAGAGGGTGTGTTTGGGGAGCTTCTCGGAGGTGAAGGCAACGCTGGGGGCCAAGAGACGGACTGGATGGCTCATCTGAAGGAGGATATCTCGATCTTTGGAATGAGGTTTTCGGAGGGTGGCGAAAGGCTGCTCAGATGGCCGGCACATGGTTTCGACGAGTGGAGAAGGGAGCCGAGTTGTTCATGCGGAATAGGCACGATACGGAAATACGCGAAGCTGCAGAGCGACGCGCGAAGGCTACGGCGGCGCCATTCACCGTCGGCATCTCTAAGCGGCTAGGGGGGGGGGGGGGGGGGGGGGAGAGGTGGGGGGGAGACGGGGGGAGGGGCGGGCGGGTGGGGGAGGGGGAACGGGAAAGGGGACAAGGGGGGAGGGGGGAGAAGGGGGAGGGGGGAGGGGGGGAAGGGGGAGGGAGGAGGCGGGGAGGGGGGCAGGTGTGAGGTATGAGGGGGGGAGGGGGGGGGGGGGGAGGGGGGGAGGGAGCAGAGGGGGAGGGGGGAGGGGAGGAGGAGGGAGGGGAGGAGGGGGGAGAGGGGGATAGGGGAGGGAGGATGCGGGGAGGGGAGGGTTGGTGGGGGGGAGGGGGGAGGATTGGGAGGGGGGAGGATGGGAGGGGGAAGGATGGGAGGGGGGAGGGGGGAGGATGGGAGGGGGGGAGGGGGTAGGGATAGAAGGGGGGGAGGGGGAGATGGGTGTAATGGGGGAGGGGGGAAGGAGGGAAGGGGGGGCGTCATGCCTAAGAGATTGAAACATGGTCTGGTCAGATCATTGTCTTGAATTTTTTGGGCCTCCCAATGGCCGTCACAAGATAGCGTAAGACCGCCCTGACTTGTTCCCCATGTTGCGTTCTCTCCTCAGTGCCATTGATGGTGCACTTGACACCCTATATGAGCCCAATGCCGTCTTTAGTCACTTCCCTAGGGTCTGGTAGTTAGACATTTTTCTTTTTTCCTTTTCTTGTTTCATTTTCTTGACTTGTCTTTTCTCGCTTTTCTTTTCTTGTCTATTCTCTTCTTTCCTTTCCTTTTTCGTTTTTCCGCTTTCGTGTATTTTCTTTCTTTTCCTTCATCTTCTTTTTTTGTTTATTCATTTTTTCCAACTGGCTTGTGTCTTTCGTGCGTATTTGTATGCGTAGTGATAGGTACTACGTGCAATATATACGTGGAAGTCTTTATTGAGTGGCAAGCGTTCTAGTCGGTTTTTCCAGGCGCGACCAGTGAGATGTATTCACCAGTACGGACCTGGGACATCGTAGGCTGACTCCCGATTTCACTTTTACTCGTTTCTGGTGCAGGCATGAATCGCGTCAGCTGTGGTATATGCACGTACCACCTCTGATTTGTTTGTGTTTTTTCTTGGGGTATTCCTCAGCTCCAGAGTGACTGGAGCCTGTCCTGTGACCACGTACTTGGTTATGCGAGTTAATTTGAGAACAACAACATATGATATAGATGAATGCTCCTATTAATAGACATTGGTCATTGAGTTCGATTCCCACTGCTGTGGTGCGATTTTGATATTTTTTGCTAAAAATGCTTAATGAAATAAAATGAAATTATCAACTTAGTCCAACTGCCGAGAACGCATAGCAGCGTGGGTAGGTACAACTTGACCCGAGTCGACGAGGGAAGGAAATGCTAATTTATTCTTGTGAATAAAAAATTAGTGCACGTGCCGTGGTGGGCAGGGGGAAGAAGGGCCCGCTATGTGACCCCGGATCTGAGTTACCACTGGAAGGGAGGACAATGGGAGGGCGAGCGTAATGCAAAGGGATGAACAAAATGGAAAAAAATGAAGTTCAAATCACATCTGAAGAGTAGGCAACAATACGTGGTTGTGGAATATTGACGTACACTGGTTGGTGCACACGACACGACAAGTACCGCGAAACCATGCCATGAACGCAAAGATCAACGCTTTGTGAGGCTTGTCAAGTGAATGTCAGCTTTACCACCAATCAGACCAGCTCGTACTCAACGAAACTTCACATGTCCATGAAATTCAACGAAAACGACGGTGATACTTAAAGCAGAACGTGTATTGTAGTTTCTTGGTTGACCAGCCTAGAATGTCGGACATAAGTCGGACACGCTTTCGCTGACAACTTGGGTACCTGTGGGAGTCTGCCGAGTCACGCTCTTTTCTCCAGCAACAAATTCGATGGTTGTTGTTATCTAGAGTGCACAGCGATCCATGGTCCACCCACCTCTCCCATGCGCCTCAAGGCCGGACGTTACCAAGACGCGGATCATAACATGGTACATTGCTGCTTCTATGTTTTGGGCTATCGCTGGAGGCGTAGTACTTAAGGTGCTTTCAGATTCGTTCAACCCGTCCGGGGATTATGTGGAGCGCCAGCATGTTGCTGACGCCTTGCCCAGTGAGGAGGGGGGTGTGGACGGTGCCGTTGCCGCTGGCAGTGGCACTAACGCCCCGGACAACAACAGGCGTGGGATGCAAGAGGTGGAAATGTCGGAGCCTTCGCGGAACGATACATCGGTAAGAGCCTCTTAGCAGCAACATGCAGCTCTGAACCAAGTTTGTAGATCAGGTTCTTCGTTGTTTGGTAGTATACACAGCAGTAGTAGATGTCGTTGTTGTCTCACATGAACTCTTGTAAAAAATATAGAGTCCGTGCTCACACAAACAAGGTGCTGGAACCCTCGTAGGAAAATCCAAACAAAAAATGAATTGCAAATTTGTCTGGGGAAATGCTGTGCTTTTCCACCTAAAAAGTACGATACACGAAAAGGGGCGCAAGTAAAATGATGAAGGACAATGGTCCAGAGTGCAAGCTGAACACAGGTGGTCGCAGGTAGCCACTTAACTACAGCATTTCTTATGTTATTATACGAGTATACTCCGGAGTATTTTTTTCACACACATTTTGCTTTCCAGCATCTTTGGACAACCCGTGGTCACAGGTGTCGTCCCTTCTCCCCCCCGGTTCTTCTGGCGTTCAATTTTTGTCGCGCATAGGGTTCAGCAATCCCACTGCTCGTCGATTTCTCATCGAGTGTTGCTAACTCACGCTCTCGAGCTTTCCGTGAGTCAAGTTGTGCACAAGAAAAAGTCCCCGACGTATTTATACGAGTATATACACTCAGGGGGATTCGAACTCACGAAACCGACCTAAACCAGGGGCGGCAGCATAGAGCTCCCTCGTTGCCACAACTAACCAACTCGCGGCTACAAACTAGAGCGGTCGGTGTCTGCGGCGCTGCCTGCACCGTACGAACCGCACTGTAATCGTGAGCACAACCGAACACATCAGCTGTCGTCTGGAGTGTTGTCAGAGTGACTACCCGCGGGCATGCATTGAAAACGAGAGCAATCGAACACAAAACACAGTTAATGTTGTTGTTGTTGTTGTTGTTGTTGTTGTTGTTGTTGTTGTTGTTGTTGTTGTTGTTGTTGTTGTTGTTGTTGTTGTTGTTGTTGTTGTTGTTGTTTTTGTTGTTTTTGTTGTTGTTGTTGTTGTTGTTGTTGTTGTTGTTGTTGTTGTTGTTGTCGCTGTCGTTGTTGTTGTGTCTCAGATTAACTCTCGTCAACAACGTACAGTCCGTGGTCACACGAAGATACTGCTCGTGCGCGGAGGCAGGCGCCACCACGAGCCACGCTACGGCGCAGTCTCGGTTTGCGTGCAGGGAACTGCGCCGGCAGGAGGCTGGATTTGACGACGAAGGAGGAGGGCGATTGGCCGTCGACGGGCGGGGAAGAGACGGATTGAACTCTCCCTGAACGATTTTTTTTTGTTTTTCAGATCAGCATCGCAAACTGCGTGGAGCATTTTGTTTGTTTTTGGACGGGGGAGAAGGGGAACCGACTGGAATTGAGTGTGAACGAGAGCAAGTGCGAATGAGCTGGCCGAGTGAGCTAAGGCGATGAGGCGGCCACGGAGAACCACAGCAGGAGGATGGCACGCGGAGACCCACGACCGGCACGCACATCATCATCATGAGAGCGCCTTTTTTTTTTTTTTTAAGGGTTATTTTTTATTTATTTTTTTTTTTTTTTTATCCTCCGGCGGATGGGGAAAAATAAAGCTTTAGCTCACCACACTTCCGCGTATTTTCATACGCGTCGTGTGTCGATTTAACTCAGTTGCTTTCGCAGCCCAACGCTAGCTGGCGCACCCTTCGAGTCCCATTGTAGGTATAGCGTAAGCTGTCCCTATCATTGGTCCTCGTTACAACCCCGGCAGCGCAAGCTGCCGTTGTATACGGGTGCGTGTGTATGTCGACCCGGCCTGTCCCCTGAGGGTCAGGTTCGGTGGAGATAGCCACCCGGAATGTCATCTTTCCGGGTAGTGTGGGACTTGCGCAAGCTCACCCACTAACAAAACCCCTGGCCATGGGAGATAGCCTTCCGCCGGACTTGGTCCAGTTACGGTCCACCCTACCCATTCGGGCGTTGGTCCTCGGGTTATTTTTACGAGGCAGTAGTACAACATGTTACTTACGTCACTGATTTTTGTAGAGTTTGTAGAAGAGTTGTATACCCTTCACGGGGAACGATCCGCCGCAATTTCCAATTTTCAGGCACGGGCGTCGTAGCTGCGCTGCAACCTGTCGAAAAACTCGGGAAGGAGGGGCGATCGTTGATATCTGTACTGTGGTTTTTGCTTCTATTGCTCTTGTTTCACTTCATGCCCGCGGGTCGTCACTCTGACAGCACTACAGAGAGCAGGCGCGTTCGTCTATACTCACGATTACCGTGCGGTTCGTACGGTGCAGGCAGCCCAACCGCTGTAGTTTCTAGCCACGAGTTAGTTGGTTGTGGAGACGGGGGAACTCTATGCTCCAGTTGAGTGGATACCTGCGGCCATGTGAGTTCAGTTGGCACATTCCTTCTTTTCACATGTGCGCCATTTTCCGTATCGTGCGTTTTTAGGCGGGAAAGCGTAGTATTTCCTGACCACGGACTTGATTATGCGAGTTAATGTGAGAATAACAACAACAATTTCCCAGACGAATTTTGATTTCACTTGGTTTTTCGTATCTTCTTAGGGCTCCAGCACCTTTGTGTGACCACGGACTCTGGATTTTTGACGAGAAGTAATGTGAGAAAGCAACAACAACAAATGAAGCCCTAGGTAGCAAGATCCGAAAAACGAAATGAAATCAAAATTCGTCTGGTAACGTCGTCGGTTTCCCGCCTGACGTTAGAAGGCGCACAAACGCTCAAGTGAAATGGTCTAATGGGCAAACTGAACTCACATGCCCGCGGGTATCCACTAAACTACAGAATAGAGCTTCCCGTTCCGGCAACTAACCAACTTGCGGCTGCAAACGAGAGCGGGTTAGGCGGCCTGCACCGTACAACCCGCACATTAATCGTGAGCATAGACGAAAGCTCCTCCTGCTGTCTGGAGTGCATCCAGAGTGACGACGCCCAGGCGTGCAGTAAAAGAAAAGGGATAGAACCGAAAACCACCACACAATCATCCATGTGTCTTTCCGAGTATTTGGACAGGTTGCAGGACCCGGTCGCCCCGGTGGCGCACCAGGTTATCCTCGAGCCTGGTATATATCGGTTTCGTGAGTTTGAATCACCTCGTTGTTGTTGTTGTTGATTTTGTTGTTGTTGTTGTTGTTGTTGTTGTTGTTGTTGTTGTTGTTGTTGTTGTTGTTGTTGTTGCTGTTGCTGTTGCTGTTGCTGTTGTTGTTGTTGTTGTTGTTGTTGTTGCTGTTGGTGTTGTTTTCGTTGATGATTTTGTTGTTGATTTTGTTGTTGTTGTTGATTTTTGTTGTTGTTGTTGTTGTTGTTGTTGTTGTTGTTGTTGTTGTTGTTGTTGTTGTTGTTGTTGTTGTTGTTTTTGTTGTTTTTGTTGTTGTTGTTGATGTTGTCGTTGTCGTTGTCGTTGTCGTTGTTGTTGTTGTTGCTCTCAGCGTAACTCGCATAATTACCTTCAGTGGTCACAAGACAGGCTCCAATCGCCAGTACCCCACGAGCGAAAAACACAAACAAAGCAAAAGTGATACACGCATAAATCATATCTCAATCACCAAGCACTTATGCCTCCGCCAGAAAAATCTATTGAAAAAAAAATATAGACTCCAGCTGTAAGATCGAAGATTTCGTCGAAACTCATCTTTGCAAGCTGTGTGTGATACTCCGATCGCGCGCATTACGAGTTGTGTGTCCTCATTAAGGATATAGGTCGGCGACTCCCCTTACAACTACAGTGTAGCCATCAGGGTCAACAGGATGATTTTAGTCAGACTGTGCGCGGAAACTACAAAACCCGTTTCTGAGGGGGACAAAATCTGACAGCTGTGCAAGAAAATGCATCAGTTTAGCAAGTGAATACTACTGTAAGTCGAATAACCGGTGAGGGGGGTGGGGCGGAGTTTTGAAGGACATGGGGGCCTAGTATTGATCAAAAGCGAGCGGGTTTGGAGGGGGGGGGGGGGGGGAAGGGGGCAATTTGTGCATGTAAGCTATAAATCTTTTCGAGGGGATAAATCTGACGGTTTTGGCACCAGTATGTTATTGGAGGCGGGGGGGGGGGGTGGGGGGTGGGGCGGGGGGGGGGGGGGGGGGGCGTGTGGGGCAGCTCAATATGTGCCTGGAAACTATACATCATTTTGAGGGGATAAATGTGACGGTTTTGGTAATAATACATCAGTTTATCATGTATATCCTGGGGTAAGTCGTACAATCGGTGAGTAAAGATACGAAATCGGGAGTCAGCCTACGACGTGCCAGCACCATACTACTGTTCGTACATACGTCTCACTACTCGCTCCTGAAAAAGCTCAACTACGTCGCGTGCCACCCGGAAAAAGATTACCGCCACATGCATATACGAAATTTGAGTAAAAATCGGCCAGAGTAACAAACACTATCAGGCCGTTGGTGTCATCTCCTATCCATTCTAGCAATCTGTATCGTAGCTCCAATTCATACCCCCCCCTCCGCCCCCACCTCCCCTTCCCACCCCACCAAACGCCCCCTCAGCCCCCCCGAACGCTCTCTCATTCCCCCCCACCCGCACAATCGCCTAGACCTCGGACCACGCGTATAGCAAGCTCTTACATCTGAGCGACCTCAAGCTGTTGAAAATCCGCCCCACACACACGCTCACACACCCCTTCCGATACGTAGCTTTCTCCTCACTGGTTGTACGACTTACAGGATATAAATATAATTTACAAAAATTAAAATACACTCTAGCTGTGAGATTAAAGATTTTGTCGAAACTCATCTTTGCAAGCTGTGTGTGATACTCCGATCGCGCGTGTTACGGATTGTGTGTCCTCATTAAGGATATAGGTCGGCGACTCCCCTTGCAACTACAGTGTAGCTATCAGGGTCAGCAGGGTGATTTTAGTCAGACTGTGCGCGGAAACTACAAAACCCGTTTCTGAGGGGGACAAAGTCTGACAGCTGTGCAAGAAAATGCATCAGTTTAGCAAGTGAATACTACTGTAAGTCGAATGACCGGTGAGGGGAGGGCTTTTAAGGACGTGGGCGGCTGGTTTTTAGTGATCTGATTCATTCCTTCAACAACTGTCGGATTTGTCTCTTAAAAGTATTTATATCTTCCGCACACAGATGGATTCCCCCCCCCCCCCTCCTCCACACGCCCCCTTTTGATCAAACCCATGCCCCCACGACCTTAAAACATCCCCCCTCACCGGTTTTACGACTCACAAGATACACTTGACAAACTGGTGTATTTCCTTCCACAATTAACTGTCATATTTTGTCCCCCTCAATTTTTTTTTTTTAAACAATTTCCGGCGCACAGACTTATTTATTTCGTCGCCCTGTTGACCCTGGTACAAGCTACACTGCTGTAGTTCCGAGGAGAGTCGCTGACCTATATCCTCAATGTGGTGTATCCAGGAACCCCAAACACCCAGTTATACGCGCAATCGGAGTATCACACACAGCTGACTGATTCTACGATAGCTCCCCCCAAAACCAGCGTTTTTTTTTCTTTAACGAACGTTTTAACGGCTGCTCGACACAAGGAAGGATACTATTGGGATACAAGTATCCATATATTTTCTTGTGTGGGTGTTTTCTTCTTTTTTTTCTTTCGCACACTGTTTACTTTCCCGCTTTTGGACATGCCGTGGTTACAGGTGGTGTCGTTCCGTCTCCCCCCCGGTTCTTGCCTTCAATTCTCATCGCGCATAGGGTTCAGCAATCCCACTGCTCGTCGACTTTTTCAACGAATGATGCTAACTCGCGCTCTCGCGCATTCCGCAAGTCAATTTGTGCACGACGAGAAAAAGTCCCAACAAATTTATACGAGTATGCACTCGGCGGGGCTCGAACTCACGAAAAAACTGGTCTATACCAGGCTCGAGGAAAACCTGATACGCCACCGGGGCGACCGGTAGATATATGCTTGTGTGCAAAGGTCTGACGATCGACGACGTCGGGGAGGGTGTTAAAGGATATCGTATTTCAGGAGATACGGCTTGAAGCTGGTTTTGATCTGGTTTTGAAACCGGCGATTTCGGTAAAGAAAAGTTGGGCGGGGGGCTACCGTAGAACGACTCAGCTTGCAAAAGATGAGTCTCGACAACATCTTCGATCTTACAGCTGGAGTGTATTTTCATTTGTATATAATTATATAGAAATGAAAATGCACTCCAGCTGTGAGATCGAGGATTTTGTCGAAACTCATATTTGCAAGCTGTGTGTGATAATCCGATCGCGCGTACGATCGTATTACGGGTTTTGTGTCTTCATGAAGGATACAGGTCGGCGACTCCCCTTGCAACTACAGTGTAGCTATCAGGGTCAACAGGGTGATTTTAGTCGGACTGTGCGCGGAAACTACAAAACTCGTTTCTGAGGGGGACAAAGTCTGACAGCTGTGCAAGAAAATGCATCAGTTTAGCAAGTGAATACTACTGTAGGTCGAATGACCGGTGAGGGGAGGGCGGGGTCTTTAAGGACGTGGGCGGCTGGTTTATAGTGATCTGATTCATTCCTTCAACAACTGTCGGATTTGTCTCTTAAAAGTAATTATATCTTCCGCACACAGATGGATTCCCCCCCCCCCCTCCTCCCCACGCCCCCTTTTGATCAAACCCATGCCCCTACGACCTTAAAACACCCAGTTATACGCGCAATCGGAGTATCACACACAGCTGACTGATTCTACGATAGCTCCCCCCAAAACCAGCGTTTTTTTTCTTTAACGAACGTTTTAACGGCTGCTCGACACAAGCAAGGATACTATTGGGATACAAGTATCCATATATTTTCTTGTGTGTGTGTTTTCTTTTTTTTTTGCCCTTCGCACACTTTTTTACTTTCCCGCTTTTGGACATGCCGTGGTTACAGGTGGTGTCGTTCCGTCTCCCCCCCGGTTCTTGCCTTCAATTCTCATCGCGCATAGGGTTCAGCAATCCCACTGCTCGTCGACTTTTTCAACGAGTGATGATGCCAACTCGCGCTCTCGCGCATTCCGCAAGCCAATTTGTGCACAAGAAAAAGTTCCAACGAATTTATACGAGTATGCACTCGGCGGGGCTCGAGGAAAACCTGATACGCTACCGGGGCGACCGGGATTGGCTTGTGTGCAAAGGTCTGACGATCGACGACGTCGGGGTGTTAAAGGATATCGTATTTCAGGAGATACGGCTTGGAGCTGGTTTTGAGCTGGTTTTGAAACCGGCGATTTCGGTAAAAAAAAGTTGGGGGGGCTACCGTAGAACGGCTCAGCTTGCAGAGATGAGTCTCGACAACATCTTCGATCTTACAGCTGGAGTGTATTTTCATTTGTATATAATTATATAAAAATGAAAATGCACTCCAGCTGTGAGATCGAGGATTTTGTCGAAACTCATATTTGCAAGCTGTGTGTGATAATCCGATCGCGCGTACGATCGTATTACGGGTTTTGTGTCTTCATGAAGGATACAGGACAGGTCGGCCACTCCCCTTGCAACTGCAGTGTAGCTATCAGGGTCAACAGGGTGATGTTAGGCAGTCTGTGCGCGGAAACTATAAAACCCGTTTCTGAGGGGGACAAAATCTGACAGCTGTGGAAGGAAATGCATCAGTAGTTGATCAAGTGAATCCTGTAAGTCGAATAGCCTGCACGGTATGATTATTAGGGTCGCATGTAAGTTGGCACGACTTACGTGATACTTCTGAGAGGGTTCTCGGTTATTGATGAATGTTTTTTTCAGTCCTTGGATATTTGATGGATTTTTCTTGGCTCACCAGAAACTGTTCTTGTTCTACGTACATGCAATAGCATCGGTACCAAACCACAGGGAACTGAGTACTGAGTCAGGCTGTGAACGCCAAGGAAGCAGATGGTAATACGTATGTACGTTGCTGGTAATCTGGAATATAACACATTTTTCGCAGTGAATATACTTGTAGGAGGTATGAGTTTGTTTGAGTGCATGATGTGACCCTTCGACGCAAGGTGGTGCTGGTGCTGGTACGTGTTGCGGCAGAAGCCTAGTATGTAGTTTAATCGTTCAAGCATTATTTGATTCCATTTTGTATTTTTTCGGGGTTGTGTTGTTTCACGTAGAAGGTATTAGATATACCCGGTAGTATTGGGTGAAAGTGTACACGAATGATTTGTGGACGATTTGTTCTTGAATCAGTAACATGGGTGATAGTCATTGCGCAAGCATACGCGTGTCAAGATAGGGCCTCGAATGCCTGTAATTATCCGCATTTGAGATCATTTGGATGGGTTTGATAAGGTTGGCGTTTTAGTTTCGGAAAAATTGGGGAATATATCTCAGAAGCTATCCGGGGCTCTGGTGGAATCGAATTATCGCAACGTCTCTACGAAGGACAAGAAATTGAGTACTCTCCGAGGACCAGCTCTATTGGCAGACCTGAAGGGGGAACTCTGTGTCCCCACCTTTAACCTTACGAATTGCGTCGACGCCAGGACGATAGAGGTGTGGGAGTGGGTTTGAGGAGCAGCATCTTCGACTCATGGTCTAGTTCGTAGAACCGGAGTTTCCCCGAATCTCCCATATTTCTGCATATGCGACTCATCAGGGTGGGCTAGTGTTGAGATACGGCCTCGAAAGCCCTCTATTTTTCCACATTTGAGATCATTTGGATGGGTCTCAGATGATAAGGTTGGCGGTTTATGTTCGGGAAAGTTACGAAATAGATCGGAGGCACGTGCCTCCGATCTCAGAAGCTATCTGGGGCTCTGATGGAATCGAATAAAGCAACGTCTCTACGAAAGAAAGAAAGTGAGTACCTTCTGGGGACCTGCTCAATTGGTAGACCTGCAGGAGGAACCCTGTGTCCCCACCCTTAACTTTACAAGCAGGCGCATATGCACGACTGTCACGAATGTTAATTTATGGTCGGTTGACTTCTGGAAATTTGTGGTATGATATAACTCGTCAGGTGGTCTCCCAATGGGTGTCGTGGTGAAATCCTCCAATCCTCATTACGGTATGTCATATGATAGGAGATGTGATGTTTGATTGCCTGGTCATATGGTCAGTGCTGAAAACTATTTTTTCTGTCAACTGTGTTGGTACAGGTCACAAGGCCTCGTGTCTCGTTCAGCGGACACGTCGATTGAAGATCGATGCGCTTGGAATGATGATGAGATTGCTGGTGATTTACTGTAGTTATAATATAGTGTTGGGGGGATATTGGATTTGAATTTTCGACTCTGTTATTTAGTTGGGTTTAGGATTTGTGACTGGCCATATCAGGAGGATGTCAAATATGTGCTGGTAAAATAAGGGAACTATGTTTTGTGTTCGCGGGATACATGCATCGGATATAGAGGCACTACTATCAAGGCAGACATGCAAGCAGGGGGGATAAAAGATATAATGCTTGCTGCCTGCCCAATGAGCCGTATAGTTTTGTAACCTGCGGAGACAATATTAATGATTCACGTATGTACGAGCGATATTGTTGTTGTGGTTGTTCTCACATTAACTCGCATAATCAAGTCCGTGGTCACAGGACAGGCTCCAGTCACTCTGGAGCTGAGGAATACCCCAGGGAAAACACACACACAACCCAAGGTGGTAAACGCATATATCACAGCTGACGCAATTCATGCCTCCACCAGAAACATATAAAAGTGAAATCGGGAGTCAGTCTACGATGTGCCAGGTCCAGACCGGTGCATACGTCTCACTACTCACGCCTAGAGAAACCAAATATTCCGATTGCCACGCAAGGAAGACTACCACGTATATATTACACGTAGTATGTATCACTACGCATACGCACGACAGGCATAAGTCAATTGGAGAAAAAGAAACAAAGAAAAGAAAAGAAGATAAAGAAAAGGAAAGAAAAGAAAAGAAAAAACGAAACATAACGAAAAAGGCAAGCAAAGAGAAGAAAAAGACTAAGAAAAGCAAGAAAAGACAAGACAGGAAAGCAAGGAAAGAAGAAGAGAAAAAAAAAAAGAAAAAAAGAGATAGAAAAAGAAAAGAAAGAAAAATGTGATACTAGCAGACCCTAGGAACTGGCTAAGGATGGCATTGGACTAACAGAGGGTATCACGTCCATCAATGGCACCTGGGAGAGAACGCAACATGGCGAAAAAGTCAGGGCGGTCTTCTTGTGATGGCCATTAGAAAGCCCACAACTTTCAATACGATGATGGCCAAACCCAGACTTCAGTCTCTTGGGCATGACGCTCCCCCTTCCGCCCCTCCCCCCTTCCTCCCTTTCCCCCTCCCCCCCTCCCCCCATCCCCCCCTCCCCCAGTTCCCTCCCCGCCCCCCCCCCCTTCCCCCTCCCCCCGGCCGCTTAGAGATGCCAACGGTGGATGACGATATAGGATACAGTCGACCCCGCTCTAAAGACACACCACTTTTTATTTCCAGTGTCTTTAACGCAAGGAAGTGTCTTCAAGATTCCGGGACCACTAAGTCACCGTCTCCGGGGCCAACGTAGGCGCAGCATATGTCAAAAGACGCACATTTTCAGCAGGAATGTGACCACGAAACGGTGTTGTTTGAATCCTACTGCACAAGGTGATTTGAAGGCCGCAACCTCTTCTGCTGTACTCCAATACGTGCATACCATCGTTTGAATTTCCCACGTGCACCGAAACGCGGGAAGGGGTGCAGCACGACCTACATAGTGTAATGTGTACGGTAGTGCGCTGGTGTTGTTGTAGGCTTTTATTATTGTTGAGGCGTTGTCCTCACGGTGAACATCACATCCGTTTTTGAAACTCTGATACGATACAGGCACAGGCTACCTGCCACGTGGAGACCAAATAAAACCACCCACATTTGGGACGACACTACGTAGTAAATTGTCGATAACGCAGACAACATCAGACGACGTGAAAATCGGCAAAGTACACCGAAAAATAGGTCACCACTCCTTCCCAAAGGTAAAAACGAGGCAAACACAAAACAAGTTATGCTAAGTTTAGCTAAACGAGACTTTACCCAATACAAACTAAAAACACCAACAAACAACGAACGCGGACATACATCCAAAGTGCAGTTGTCCTAAGAAAAAACACTACGCCGCTCACATTGCCGAAGAGTCGCCTGAACCTCGCCCCCCTCCTTCGCTGTTCGCTTGACTTGAGTTTCATGAGTAAACGAGTGAACAGTCTTGGAAAGAAGGTACGCAGTTTCGCGGTACTCGCCGTCTCTTCCGTTTGCGTACAAATTGGAGACGAGAGCGGACCTCGGCCTCGTCGATTTCATGCACGACTCTTGCTTACTGTCATCGCCTTCCTCTTCACTAAGCACAGACCCATTTTTGCACGTTGGTTTGCCACATGGCTTCAAGCCTGCAGCAGACGAGCCGCCAGTAGATAGGAGGAATCGTTTCACACCCGCACGCAGCTGCAGCAGCAGCAGACTGCTTTCGGTGCAGTCTACAGGTGTGCTACAGCAATTTTTAACGAGTCCGTATGGTGGAAAAAAGAACCCCCCCGTAATTTTTCACATCTGCGGGGCACCATGTTTCTGGTATTTTTTGTGTCCTTAAAAAGGGGAGTTGACCAAAGAAGAGGGTCTTCAAAGCGGGGACGACTGTTTTTAGTATCGGGAAATGAGTTTTTTTATTGGGTGGTGGTGTGTTGTCAGAATGTCAGCCACCCCGCTGGAAACATGCCTTTTACGGTATGTTTTAGTTCTGGGTTGCCCTTTTGATCAGTATATCAGTCTCGGTTTGGTCCAGGTTTTGCCCCTGATTTGTGGCCGGCGTCTGGCCGATCTTGACTCATCCCATATTTTGATTGTGATAATATACTCGCATCTACGCGAGGGTGCACAAGCAAAGTTATCCCGCACACCTACCCCCCCCACCCCCCCCTCACTCCCCCCACCCCCCCCCCACCCCGAGGTCCGAAAAAATAGTTATTTATTTTGTGTAAACAATTGTTTTGGCTTTGTTTGCTCGCTTGGTGGTTCGTTTCTGGTGTGCCGCTATGGATGTTTTACTGCACACTCTCGCGTTAACAAAGAGGCTTAGCAAGCAAGCCAACATTGCGAGAGCAAGGGATGTCAAACTGTACTTTAGGTTGTTTAGGTATGTAAATCCTTGCGTCAATGCAAGGTGGTCAATGTAGTCAGAAATAATTAATGGTGGGCAAGCGCCGCGCTAGGGCACAAAACACCCTCCAACTTGCCCCCACATCGTCTCAGGACTTACGAACGCGTTGGCTTGCTTCCTTCGCCAACTTACTTCTGCGACCACCGTCGATACAGTAGTGCGCGAAACAAGCGCGAGAAAAACAAATAAGACAACAAAATAGTTTAGTTCTGCTTGGAGATATCATATCATCAGTCCAAACTTGCCCGAAAGGTAAGGGGGAAGAGAAATAGCGGAAGGGCAGGCTCGCGATGAGCCGACGGCGGTGGCATCAACTTCGCCATGTGCAACACCAAAAAATCGTGCAAGTATTGACGCCCTTCTGTTTCTCAGCCATCAAGAAGATCAAATCGCCTCTTTCTCGTTCGAGAACGCCCTCTCGAGCTGATGTCCTCCTTCTCCTCTTCCTCTTCCTCCCCTTCCTCTTCCTCCTCTTCCTCTTCCTCCTCATCCCCTCCCCCGCCCCCCCTCCTCCTTCTCCTCCTTCTCCTCCCCCTCCTCCACCTCATCCACATCCTCATCCTCGGAGTTCCCCCCATCGTCGAAGTCGGCACGGCGCGCACGCACCTCCTGGTTGTTCCACCGTTCCCGCACAGCCTGGGCTCAAGATGCTGCGGGAAGCAGTTGGCACCGCGTGAAGAGACACGCGATTCAGGTTTATCCGAGACTCCCACGACACCCCCTGGTTGCCAATACCATGGAGAGTTGATGGATAGTGTTGGAGGACATGCTAACGGACATACGGACGTAATCCCGCGCGGTAGATGGGAGCGTGGACAAGCGTCCCATCGGCGGGAGCACTCCCGTCTGCAGCGTCGGAGAAAACACCATCCATATCAATGCCCATGCCCTCACAATCCTCATGCCCGTTCACAACTCCCGTCGCAACCACGTCAGCGAAACTGCCCGCGTCCGCACCACCCTCACCCTTGCTCACAACTCCCGTCACAACCACGTCGGCGTCACTGCCCGCGCCCGCACCACCCTCACCCCTGTTCACAACTCCCATTGCCACCACGTCAGTGTCACCGCTTGCGCCCCCGCCGCTATTACTGTCCATCAACACCGGCGACTCCTTCGCGCCGTCCGTGGCCCTCTTCGGTTTGAAAAACCCAGCAATGTGCGCCCGCCCCCCACCGCTCCCGCGGCACCAGCACCCCTGTTGACACACGTTGGTCGACATGCAACTTGCGACATGAGCAATAGCAATTGATCGACCGTGAAACGAAAATATGAATTCGCTCCTGCTTTTTGCATACACACATCGACAAGGCCTGCAGCTTCATACACTGCGCGAACGACCTCCCGTAAAAATGGTGGAGCAGTGTATTAACAACCAGGTATATTTCACAAACACCATATCATAAATAAAACATAGATCTAATGTACCACGCAGCTTGCAAAGTTGAGTTGCAACCATTCAATCGTTCGTACTCACAATTGACGTTTTTAACATTTTATCAAAACTGCTTGTGCTAGCGAATGCAACAACTGCTGTCCTCACAAGTCCTCACTTGTGTTGGAGCGACTGTTCATGAGTCTCCCACGTGGGTCCGGCTCAGTTGCTTTATATTGCGTCCGAAATCGCGCTTGCACCTCATGCACACCGAGTTGACGTTGCTGGTCTTCGCGGCGATTTTTCCAATAATAGGCAAAAGTACTCTGCTCGCATGCGAAAGGCGTGCAGGGACCAACAAGGACGCGGAGTAACCTAGTTGGTTCGCATTTCTTGCGCGTTTTTTTTGGCGATTTATATCATGCGGCTACGGCTTCTGGTATTGCTGCTCTGCTGCTCCTGCTGCTGCCAAGGTTAGGCTTCTGCTGCTGCTGATGTTGTCAGTTGTTGGCAGGAGGCAGAACGACACACACACTGCTCGATGGTGAGCACTGTTACGTATTATAAACCAGAGTTTTGTCTTTCCAGTGCTTGCCGGTGCTACTGCTGCGAGGTACACGATACCCTCCAATATCACACAACAGCCCTCATGCCTCTCAACTCACTCTCTGTGCTGTGCCGAACACTCATGCTCGATGGCCTGGCCCTCGTCCAATCCTGAACCGTCACCGAAGTTGGCCTCCCAGCAGCAGATAAAAGTCCTCGCCATCGGCTGGCTTTCGCAGACGCCTTGTAGCCAAGCTGTCTAGTCGAAGGAGGGTTGTAGCAGGGGTTCCTTCACGGTGGAGGCTGTGCTCATTGTGACCACTCTCTCTTGCTCTCTCCCTTTTTCTCCGTTGCTCTGCGCTGTGCGTAGCTGGTACGCAGGCTGCTGCTGCGCGACCAGGGGGCTGCGTGTCTGCTATAGACTATAGTCTAATACCTGTCGCTGCAAGGTCGCTGCCCCTTTAATATATGGGATTCAGAATAGGGGTTGTTTGCATAGGAAATTATGTGGCGTAATGGGGGGGAGATGGGGTCTTCCTACCCCCCTCCCCCCTCTGGAAGGGCAAAACAAAAAAGGGTACGTACCCGTCGAATTTCCTTCTTTTCGTGCGCCCTTGATCTACGCGACAAAAATATAGTCTACCAGGTACAAGTTATGAATTCTTCTACATAATGATCAACATCATGGACGTTTCTTTTATCCGCTGCCACCGCGCAACCAAGACCCCCGCATGAGGTGGGCCACGCGAGCAAGCCGACCCTGAGCATGGGTTTTCCCATCAGGGAGAAAGTGTTACAAGGCTTCGTTTGGATATGCGATTGGTTAGCCTTTTGCAAGTGGGCGGGTTCCGAGCTAAAGCCGGATTGGCCGCACGGGCACGAAAAAAAATAAATACTCCGTACTAAAAATCGACTTTGCAGATCGTTTTGAACCGCTTAAAAACGACGTCTAAAAAAAACGGCAAAAAAAAAGTTGGTCTCCTTCGACTCGATTTTTTTCGAGGCATTTCCGAAAATTTTTTTCTTGCCGACGTCGACAATCGCTTCCGCGTGGTCGATTTAGGGGGGGTTGAGACACTCCGAAAATTGATTAGACAAAAACTCGAACACGGAACCGTGAATAAAAAATCCCAGTAAATTTGAAATTGCGCAGCTAAGGTCAGCTTTTGGGCAGCCGTAAGTCGATTGCAAAAGCAGAACTAGGACAATCGACTGATAACTTCGTAATCCCGACCCTAAAATAACCTCAAATCGAAGATTTACAGACCTCTAATCAACGTGTGGATCGTTTTCCACGGGTGGGAGTTTTTCAGTCTAATCCCTAGTAAATCCCGGGTTGTGCTCGCTTTTTGCACGTATCTTTGCGCAGCTTTATCAAGGTCAAATCGATCCCGATCAAAAATCTAACGAAGGATTCGTGATTAACACCCCAAAATTACTATAACCTGAAAATTTTGTAAGATTCGAAGGCGTTTGAAATTTCACGGGGAGCCCGCGGATGCTATTTTACCTCAATTTTAGCCCACTTATTCGTGAGTAACTTACCATCACGACGGCCAAATGGAAAAACATATTCATATTCGTAATCCTTACAACCTCGCGGAAGTTTGTGCAATTTTTCAGAGCCTAAATCCTCGTGGTTGCCGCGTTCTGAAAAATCTCATGAAAAATATCCAGCTTTTTTACCTCGGAACCCGCCAGTGAGTAGTCAAACTGACTAATATCCCCCTATAAAAAAAAAGGCGTCGTCGACAGACAATGTGTGTGTGTGTTTTTATTATCGTGGGTTCGAATCCCCCCATCCACAATGATAATCTTTTTCAGACATTCTTTCCCCATGTCGAACTTGAAAACTACTCTCCCCGGTATCCCCAGGAAAGGAAAACGTTTGGGTATTGACACGTCCGCCGACGCATGCATGCTAGGATCGAGGTAACACTTTTCGATTGTTTTTGCTTTTTTTTAAAGACGGGGCTCCTTACCCAAAATTGTCGGGAAAATATACCCTTTTGGCGCGTGATTCTCGTTGTTGTGTACCTAAGCCATGAGATTTCTCATCCGGAATGTATGTACCAGTTTTTTTTTCCCCTAAATTTGTTTTAAAAAGCAGTTTTTGGGAGAGGTCTTGAGCCTCAAAATTGAGGACCCTGAAAAAGAAAGTGGTGCACCTCGATCGTATCTCGGGCCCACATGCTATCCCGCCCTTTCAAGAGGGAGAGAGTGTTACAAGACTTAGTTGTGGTACGCAACTGGTCCCCCCTGTGCACGTGGTCAAACGGACCAATACCCCACGAATTCCTTAACATACACCCACGTAGCCCACTCTAAATGTTATCTAACACTATAACACAAATAACAATTTTATGCATACGCAATGAATTCCACAAGAAATATGGCTTTGCTCCCCTCAACGCGGGCTATACAGGTTTCTTGCGCAGAACAAGGCTGAAGGTCATACTATATAGTCCTGTTGACCCTGGCACTAGCAGGGAGTCATCGACTTGTATCTATGACGAGGGTATGCCTACCCCGTTACACGCGCGACCAAACTATCACACACAATTTTTTGCAAAGCTGAGGTTCGATCAAAACCCTTTCTAGTCGACTTCCTCGCTCAAGTACCGGTATACAGTGTTATGGGGGGCTACATGAGGCGGTCTGGGTAAGGCGGTCATTCGGGAGGTAAGGCGGTCAAAATCGACTTGATCCAACAGAGGATGCGAATGGGGCGGCTACCGCCCTATATAACAACGAACCCAATATTGGCCTGCTGTAACAGCTCTATTCAGGTCGATTACCGCCCTATCCATGGCCCTCTTTCCCTCACAGCAGTCCAAAGCCTTGATCTGGTGCTGCCTTTGAGCGACGTATAGGCAGTAGCACACCCTTACTGCTGTGTTGCTGCGAGAACACACTCAGCCCTCTCGCACAAAGAACATATATGGCGGTCTGAACAAGGCGGTCATATGTCGGCTCTACCTGTGAGAAGATGCTAGTAGGGCGCCAGAGAACACGCACGATGCCCTGTCCAGCAGACGAACTGTGTTTGATTGTAGCCCTCATCCCCGAGCGCCCTGAGGGCCACAAATGTCTCGGAAAATGCGGTGGTCCCTTGCACGGACTCTGTGGTGAACCCGACCTGGACTGCGACAAAGAGGTGAACGTTTACGAGATCGAAGAACGCGATGGTGACATGACGGGGCGCGCGGGCGGGCCCTCCTGCCCTACGTTTAACTTTCGTCGCACTTCGTTTCTCTGGAGAGAGCGGCAGAGGCGTGTTGCAGAGGCGATGCCTCGTTCAAACTATTGCAGTAGAAGGCCAGAATATCGTTCGTCAAAGAAAAGGCATCATTCACATTAGCCAGTGCAACAGTCAAACCTGAGGGAGTTTTGCGAACCTCAACGAGGGCAAGGAAGGGGAAGAGGGTGGGCGTACTCACTTGTTGATCGGCTGAGTCATTTTTGACCATTGAGCCGTCTACGCATACACCTTTCGAGACGGAACATCGTTCCTACTCCTGAATACTGGGGGTTCCAACATTTCGGCGATCATCACGCTTTTGCAATGTTACATAAAAACTGTTCGCGTATCCTATCTCCTACCTGTTCCGCCGTCTGTGGCAAGCGTCATCTACGTCCTAGGATAGCGATCTTTTCCTGACAAATCTCTAATCTACCAAAACTCTTCCGTTTCACATTTTCCTAATCCATCATGTCCTTTTCTAACACACCCCGTTCCTCCTTGTATATTTCACATTATCCTACTGTATGAGTCAACAAGAGTAGGGGGGGGGGGGGGACAGCGTAGGACTGTAGTGCAGTGCCGTAGTCAGTACAGTACTAAGTGGCGCCGTCAAAATAGGTTGGAGCTTTGTTAAAAATGTGTACCAAAGCGAAGAACCCTCTCCGTACAACATAGTACGGCGGTGTGCGTCTTCAGCAGGTGGTGGTGTGTATGTGGCGGGTTCTGTTGCCCGCAGTTCAAATAGCACTATAATACCCGTCAACATGCCAAGTGCGTGTGTACCTGTCTGCTGTGCTTTGGAGTGTGTTTGGCATCACATATGTTCACTGAGTTCAGCACTACTGGTAACGCTGCAACGCTGTACCTTCCTTCTCTGAGCACACGTACGATATCCCTCTTCGTGAGACCCTCTGGGTCATCTTTTTCGTGTTTTGGGTCTGGAGCACTCTGTGCTGTGCCTTAAAGCGCTCATGTACCGAAACGACCGTCACCGCCTTTTGGGGCGCCCGGCACGGCGGTTAACCACCCTAACTCCAACACGTCGGTCTTTCGAGATAAGGTGGTCAAAATCTCGGTTAACTTTTTTTTTTTTTTTAATCCTCTGGCGGACGGGGAAAAATAAGCTTTAGCTCACCACACTTACACGTATTTTCATACGCGTCGTGTGTCGATTTAACTCAGTTGCTTTCGCAGCCCAACGCTAGCTTGCGCATCCTTCGGGTCCCATTGTAGGTATAGCGTAAGCTGTCCCTATCAGTGGTCTTCGTTTCAACCCCGGCAGCGCAAGCTGCAGGTAACGTTTTTTGTTCAATCCCACTTATATTCCACGCACTACGACGCTCTCTCGTGCTCCCTTCCAGTAGTAACTCAGATCAGGTGTCACATAGCGGGGCCTGCTTCCCCCTCCCCGCTACGGTACGTGCCTCCGTTTGTATTGCGAGAAGAATTCAGCATTTTCCTCCCTCGTCGACCCGCGTTGAATTGTACCTACCCACGCTGCTAGGCGCTCTCAGTAGATCCTTTGTTTCGACATTTTTTAAACAAAGTAAAAAATTCACCTCGGTGGGACTCGAACTCCAGGAGCAGCAATGATGCTAGTATATTGTTTGACGGTGACCACTATACCACCCGCGCGACCGCACTACACCGCCTTTTACGAGCCCCCCAACTCTGTATAAATAGATGGTGTTTTGTTTTTTTTCATTTTCTACAAAAGCGTGAAGGATAATAATTATACTTTTTGTATATAACAAACATAATACATTAATTGCCAGGTATGTCGTGGCATGGGGATTTCGTTTCCTATAGAAAAAATGCCCTACATTGTTGTGCACCTACTTTTTAACGAAAAACGATGAAGAATTAGACTAGTAGGGTTTTCGCGATGAAGAGAATCATTATTTGATGGTAAACACTAGATGACCACCGGGCCGACCGCACTACACCGCCATATGTAGCCTCCCCGACTGCATCGTGCATTGAAGTGATTTTCATTTTACTGTTTGTTGTTAAAAATACGTTTGAATCATAACTTTTTTATTTTACATATTTTCATACAGTTGGATAGAGGAGTTTAGCGATTTCATTTCCTAATAGAAATTACTTTTTTTTCTGGCCGTAATTCAACAGTGTAGGCTTAGGGCGCACGGCGGACGTAAGATGCGGGGTATCGTTGGCACCAGCACCGGTACCGGTAAGCGGGCTGATCCCGGAGAAAAACGACGTGATCGTCGCTCGAGACGCGGCAGCAGCAAGCACCAGCGGGGTTGGGGCTGCAGACTCGTTCGGATTACTGCGATGGGGCACAGCTGTTGCCTCCATGCTGGTGTCCAAACCGGTGCCCGTTGCGGGTGAATGGTATCCAACAGACGGTGTGATAATTTTGGAGTTTGGTACTTTTTTCAGGCGTTCCTGAGGTATTCAACATACCTCCGGTGATAAAGTGAATGTCGAAAAAAGAAATGAACGATATATCACCGGGTGTGCTCATCATGTAGCGGGGTGTGTTATCCGAGGGGTGTGTATTTCGTCTTTGTTATACATACAGCTGTGACTGATTCTACGATAGCCCCCCGCAAAACCAGCGATTTTCTTTTTCGAACGTTTCATGGATGCTCGACATAAGGAAGGTTGCTATAAAATGAAGGTTTCCATATATTTTCTTGTTTGCAAAGGAAAGGACTATCGAACAATTACGTCAGGGTGGAAAGGGGCATCACCGTATTTCAGGAGGTACGGCCCGGAGCTGTTTCAAAACCGGCGATTTCGTTAAAGAAAAGTTAGGGGGGGCTATCGTAGAAGAAATCTTGTGGAATCGAATTTCATTTTTAGTTTGTGGACTCGCTTCTCCACGAGTACTTAGGTCATTTTAAATATCCCCAAATCTCGCGAGTACCCGTTTTTAGTGTCTAGATTTCTCGAGTAGTCGTTGTCCGGTAGCACTCGCAGGTGTACAACTGCACACTACTGTTGTTCAGGTCCAAGGGGGAAATACTCACCAATGCCAAGTAGTTCGTCTAGGGGCTCGTCTCCGAAAACGAAGGTGCAGCTCAAACTATGTTACAGAAGGTGTGTGCTGAACAAGATAAGTATTTATGCCTGAAGCCCTAAACTACTTGAGAATAGTCCAGGACGAGCCTCGGCGGGCTCATCAGGTTTAAGACATGTCTAAGGCACTATTTTATGATAATCTTTGAATAAATAGGCACGGTTTGGCCATTCTGTCAGTTGCCTTTAATCGTGCCTATCTCTATTTTTCGCTACCCACGGGCTTATATTCATGTGTCTGTTTGCGCCTGCGGCGTGCCTTTAACTTAATTATGGCCTGGGCTGACCAAACGAGCTCGCTGAGGGCGGTAGCTGAGACTTTTGCCACGTTGGGCGTTGTAGCGCGAAGAGTTGGTGATGGATTCCATTCCCTAAGGCATCGACATCCGCCTACGAGTAACACCGACTCCAGTGGGACAACCACGCGGGTGTCTACCGCGAGCTTTGCTACTGCTACATACACGGCGGGTCTGAACTTGGTGGACGATTGTTTTGCGAACCAACTGAGGTTCGTCTTCGTTATTATTCAACGCTCGTTGATTTCGGTACAATACCGAAATTTCACAAAAACTTTGAACGTTTTACGTCTCGTTACGAACGACCTTTACTTGTGAATGAGGAGCCAGTACTCCTCCCCCAAAAATAGTAGAGCCTACCAAGGGTGTGTTCGGTACGGTACGTACCCAGTCGTACCGCCGGTATTACCGGTACCGGATTGTTTGGTAAGTTCGGTACGGCGTCAACACCGGTGCCGTAAACTTCGGTACGTTCGGTACGACGGCAATACCGGTACCGGACATTTTCGGTAAGTTCGGTACGACGGCAATACCGGTACCAGGAACTTCAGTAAGTTCGGTACGACATCAGTACTGGTACCGGACACTTCGGTAAGTTCGGTATGACATCAACACCGGTACCGGCGGCACCGGTATGCACGTATGTACCTGTACCGGTACCGTTATCGGTACAACGGAGATACCGGTACTAGACACTTCGGTAAGATTGGCACAACACCAACCCGGTACCGGACACTTCGGTACGTTTGACACGATATCAACCGGATCTTACCACATTGTGACGTCATCCCGGGGAGCTTTAGCTCCAGGCAGCACTCCAAACCACACACACCCCGGTCCCCATGCATCTTCCAGCACGCTAGGTATACCGAGCCTCTGAGTACGCATGAGCGAAGGCGCAAGTTTCCAGAATGAAGTGACCTCCAGCAGTGATGCCACCGCTTCTGGTGGTGGGTCAACTTTGCCAGCTCCCACACACACCAGCGCCGGCGGCAGAAGTTATGGACGTGGACGAGGAAAAGAAAGCCGTGTCGGTGACTTTACCTGCTCCTGTGTACAACTCGCTCACTGGAGACGTGTGCAAGTTGCTGGCGGAGAGGATCAAAGCCCCACCGATGGTTTTCCGGTTCCGGCCGGTTTTTGGAGGGAAGGGGCGCGTTGAACCTCGTTCATGTCCTCAATTAGCGTGTACGTCTAAAAGATCGACGAAAGGACGGCACCCTGCTGATAATCCAATTGGTACTGATTGTTGATCCCTACAAACCGTAGAGGACTTACCTGTTGATCGAACGGTCGTGGGGTAGTGGAGTCACGGGTATAAAGACAAGAACAATCCGCGCATATGTGTTACGTTGCCTCTAGCCAAGGCGCATCGTGGAGAGAAGAAGATTCACTCGGTAGAAGAACAACGACAAGTGACGGCGAAATATCCAAAACAATTCCACCATCCCGAAATCCCGCTACCACGTCACCAACCAATCACTGGAAACCGTTACGATACTCAACCGTTATAATATCCGTATCATATCCAAGCAAACATTCAACAGTCTCCTTGGTTCGTGAATAGTACGGCATGATGCTATATTATATAAAAAAATGGAAATACAAGGATGATATATTATCATATCATCAGGGTAAAACGATTCAATGGAAAATATGGTCAATCAATATCCTCCCAGTACTACTGCGACAAGAAAGAAAGATTGCAGCATATAGTCCTTGAGAAACACTCCGTTTTTCTAGAGACACAATTCAGGGACAGTATCCAACACCAATCTTCGCGAACCTCTAAGATCTAATTCGTAAAATACTAAGTCCAAAAACAAAACACTGAAATCCGAATTCTTTAGACAGAAAACTCAAATATAAAATCAAAATTCCAAAGCACGAAACTCAAGCACCGGCTCTATAATCAGCACTCAGCCTTCCAAATAGGGCTGCCAACAAGTGTGATCGGACAGCAGTTTCAAAACTTACTTTCGAATAAAACAAATGCCTCTTGGCTGGGTACATACAAAAAACCCATCCAGATTCCAAATGCTCAAATCCAGAGCAAAACAATGCCATATTAGACAACGCAATTGTGAAAACTACTATTTCAAATGTCGAGAAACAGATACTTGCCTCCCAAAAAACCATTCACTCTTAAACCTACCAAAATCCAGCAATTATATGCCGAACCCTCAGCCGCTTTCAGAAAACAATTCAAATCAGCTCGCGAAAAAGTTAGTCGCCCCCAGGTTCAGACGTCTCGAACTCGTCGACGAGATTGAGACCTTTTTCCTACCTGACGAGCCTCAACCCTCTTAGGTGGTCGAGCGAATTCTACCCCACACAAGCGGTAACAAGTGGGCGTGACCCCTCCTTGCAGGATAAAACTGAACGATTAGGCTCAGCCGGGTCTCATTACGGGGCCAGTTGGGAAACCCATAGACTGATGGCGCAGGGATGACCCCGGGTTGTTTACCAAAACCCGTTGCCGTCCCCAAGTCCAAGAATTATCATACGTCCAATAATAATATACTCCGTAATGTCCATCATCGGCGATCCAATACTGGGATGAGAACGGATAATCTCAAATATCATTATCGAACAGTAGAAAAAACGAACCTAGCGTACTAAATAAATGTTGAGATATTTCGCCATTTTCCAAAATCAAGTGTTCCGCCATAAAATCGCGACCCAAAGCGTAAATACTGAACTGCAGTCTTCCAGTGGACCTTCCTGGGTGATTTCGTGTTCCTAGCCACCGCTCTCACTTTGTTCGTAATTTCCGGACGTGCCTGATTAGCAAGCCACATCAAACATCGGTACCCGTACCCGGAACTTCTGGAAGTTCTGCAAGTTCCTCATACACTTACCCGGAAATTCTGTGACTCCTGTAAGACTGGCACAATACCCGGGGTACGGGTATACCTCCACTACAATATCCGGGGAGCTCTGCATCCATTCAGGTTTAATCCTTAACGTGTATCATGCATTCCTTATTTAGGATGTCGTCATATTTTGTCAGGTCACACAAGCCGAACACCGAACACAGAAAGGAGTACGTGTCATACCATAAGAATAGCACCTGTTAGTTGTTGATGTTTCCTTCGTTTGTAAGGGCAAGTACCAGGTATTAACGTATTCACGAAGGACACTTCGTAATCAATCTTGTTGTTTTTCATGAATATAATTGAATTCGATTCGATTTGTTTGTATTGCGTTTTTATTATGTATATAGACTACGATTCCGATCAGAATAATGCAGTTCTTGCGATAATATCATCGAAGTCTTGAACTATTCTCTGTGTTATCGGTAGCGTTGCTTCTACTTTGTCGTGGCACTTGGCGTATAGAGCTAGTGGAAAAATTGGGCTTCAATCCTTGCGACCGCCATCATTTTCTTTCAGGTGCCACAGCCGGTGTACGCTATGGTATGGTCTGTGTTACAGAAGAACAGTAGTAGTAGTAGACGTGCATCAGAAACCCTACGTGTAATTCCTATGAGTGCATCGGTTTATTACGCAGTATGCCAATCGCAGCAACTGGAACTGGGTTGACAATTGTGTGTGTGTTTTTTTACCAGTCAATTTGTGTTTTTTCGCCCCTTTTGAGGCGGGTTTACCAGGGAATTAATCGTATCCGGGACTTCTGTGAGTTCTGTACATACCCGGAACATCTGTGAGTTCTGTACGACATTCATACCCGTACCCGATATTTCTGTTTTCGATCTGTCTGTAGGGTACACACAAAACCATAGCCTTGGTGTTTACCCCGGGTTTACCCTTCAAAGAACTTGTGTAACTTCTGTAAGACACTCATACCCGTATCCGGAACTTGTGTAAGTTCTGTGCATCGGTGGCAAAAAGACCCAGGGTACGGGTACAGTACGTTTACACCTGCCCGGAACTTCTGGAAGTTCTGTACGGCCGTGCCACAATACCCAGAATTTCCGGAAGTTTTGTACGACTTTCATACGTGTACCAGAAACTTCTCTGTGAGTTCAGTAAGACCCGTGCCACAATACCCGGGGTATGGGTACAAAAGGTTTTGTACCCGCCCGGAACTTTTGGGAGTTCTGTATACCTGTGCCACGACACCCGGAACTTCTGGAATCTCCGTAACACTTTCATACCTGTAGTACCTGAAACTTCTGGAGGTTCTTTAAGCCTCCCATACCCTTACCCGGAATCCACAAACCGCACAGAACGTAAGCGTGGATTACTCAATTTAACGAGAACGCACCCGATATTTCCACCACACATTACCCTACAACACGTGAGTAATGCTGTATTTCCTCACGACGTATCTGTTTCTCCACTTACTTCATGTACCGCACTACGCTAGATCGCTGTTGAGGTTGACAACCAGATATCCTGGAAGTAGCCCGCATTGTATAAGACTACTAAACTACAAAATACAAGATACCATGTAGTATGTGGCATCCTCTCTCGTGCGTACGCTAAGTATCATACTACTGGTACTAATCATGCCCCTACGGCCATAAACAGTAACCAATTTATCGTACCCTGTAGGTACATTATTAGGAAAACACACGGCACGCAACTGAAATAAAATGTCAAGTATCTCGGAGATGGCGAGTTCGTGCTCAATTGCTTCCATCTTTAGTGCATTAGGGAAAATGGTCGATTGGAAATGAACCATATAGTACCAACTGTTGTACATACGACAGACAGAAAACGCGACTGTTGCAAGCAAGCGCTAGCTACTGCTGACATAATCGATTTTCAACCAGTACTTGTAAGGAATCCTGCATCCTGTAGCAACCAGTTGATCAGCAGAGCTATCATATCACGAGCAATCACAGTTGCTGGTGGTTGGGACTAGAGGGGCTGGGGGACAGGCAAAAGCATTTATCCTGCCGGTCCCTCTGCCCAAGCCACTCTGTCTTTTGCTGTGGTTAAACGCGAAAAAGAAGTGTTAACCGCAAATAATGCGAAAGAAAATCACCGTCTCAAGCCACAATGAATGTCGTGTCGTCGTCACGTCGGTCAAATACTGCTGCTGTGTAGTTAGCGGTATCATACATCCCGACAGCAGTTCGTATGATGTATATTCACACAGAAAACGTCCACTACCTGCTGTGTAGTTCTCTAGAATAAGACAAAGCCCAGACACAAACAATTGTTCATGACATGACCTGTGATTGTTGCCATAGTCTGGTGCAAACGGTGGCAACGATTCTCCGCCTGCGTGTCCGTGCCTCCCACACCCAGCGTCCACTACCGCAACCATCCAACTTGTGCCGACCTCAACCCGGGCCCACACATCAATGGGCTCAGCAGTCGGCGGTCCCACGGAGCACGACAGATACTGCTCGTAATTGAGTATTAAAATCAAATCTTCGAGCCATCCCTTCTAACACCTCTCAAACTCAACCTTCGCTTTTCCTTCGCCAACCACCACGCTTTGTCCCCCTGTCTCAAACTGCTGCTGCTGCTCCGGCTGCGGCGCTGTGCAGTGCTCTTGCTCCCAGTCTCAAGTAGTGGGATTACGAGCTGTGACGTCCAAACACGGGGTGGGGTCGCCAGAGGTTGCAGCTGCTACTGCTGCTTGGGTGGCAGCTGCAAGTGCTCCTCCTCCTGCTCTTTCCCCCTCTTCTCCAAGTCCAACTTATCCTGTGTATCTCTGCACGCTTCAACCATCAAAACCATCAGATTTTCCCCCGACTCGAATTGCTGCTGTTGCTGCGACTGCGGCTGCGGCTGCGGCCGCGGCTGCGCATTGCTCTCACTCCCAGTCTCAAGTAGTGGGATTACAACGCCCGCTCCCCTCTCTTGTATCCGACTTTGCTGCGATTTCTCTCTCATTTGCTCCTCCTCTCTTGAAGAGAAGCTAGAGAGCTCGAGGAGAAGTGGCGAGTACTCGCGAATCATGAGCTCGTTTTCCTCAATTCGACCATCGGCTCGGTAGAACGCATCCCATTCAGCAGAAATCTGGTCGACGGTCCGAAAACCGTAATAGGAACCACCCTCGATTGATTTCTCGAGTTGTTCTCTTCTTGCGAGCAGTTCTTCCAGCTCCCGCATCTTGGCCCTTTGAGAGCCCCCCGCTCTCTCTGCCAACGGTTTGACGTCCACAACACCCACTTTGACCTCGCCCTCGGGTATGGTTCAAATAAGACACCCAGCTCGATTCCATTCGCAGGGAGGGCTGCTCGTGTGATGTCTCCAGCTAGCTCTCTTCCGCAGTATAGTCCACGTCTCTCAACACCCTTTTCTTCGAACAGGGATAGTACCAAGTACGTTACGCGTTAATTATCGTTCTTGTTGATTCCTGCGAAGCACAGAGGGCTTACCGGTTGAGCGAACAGTGGTGGGGTATTGAAGTCACCGGTATGAAGACAAGTACTAGACCTACAAGAATTAGACGTAGCTCCTAGCGAAGGCACAGAATGGGGAAAAGAGACTCACTCTGTAGAAGAAGAACAACGAAGAGGGAAGGCGAAATATACAGATAATATTACAATACCGAAATCCCACTACCATGTCGCCAACCTATCACTGAGATTCCTTACTATACTCAACCGTCTTCATATCCGTATCATATCCAAGCATACAATCAAAACCTACCTTACCTTCTGAACAGCATCCAAGACAAAGATCAAATATGAGAAAATATTGAAAGTATAAGAACCAATAATAATTGAATTAAATTATATACCTTGTAGCGAATACTCCCGGCCAATACCGGATTTGCTGGATACATGAACCGCCAATTTATGTCTAGTTTATGTGCCTAATCGCAAGTGTACGCCGTTACCTTGGCGGCGGTATATACCGCCGGTACTGCCGGTATATGAACTCAAATGTGTGCCAAAACCGGTACCGGTACCGGTACAGACTTTCGTACCGGTACCGGAAGCTTCCGTAAGCTCGGTACATCAATACCGGTACCGGAAACTCCGGTAAGTTCGGTACGACATCAATACCGGCACCGGAACCTTCGGCATGTTCGAGTCGACATCAATACCGGTACCAGAAACTTCGGTAAGGTCCGTACGACATCAATACCGGCACCGGAAACTTCGGTATGTTCGATTCGGCATCAATACCGGTACCAGAAACATCGGTAAGTTCGGTATGACATCCATACCGGTACCGAGAATACCGGTACCGTACAGAACACACCCTTGGAGCATACCACCTCTTCGAAAAGGTTGTTGACGCCCACTGTGTACAAGACGAAGGGGTTTTCACCCCACATTGGTTGGTTGAGTTTCACTGGGTTAGTGTTGTGTATGGAATTTAAAGAGTACAATGGCTCCGCATGGGTGCCGGCATTCGCCGGCCCCCATGCTCCGGGTTGGGCAGGGTAGCACTTCGACTTGTTCGATTCATTATTCGATGGAGAGTTAATACCGTTACCACACAACGCGGTCTACGCTTGTAGAATGTAAAGTAATGCCAAGAGATCGATATAGACCAACAGTAGTGGACTACATACTTCTACCGTTTTATGCGTGAATCGGTTCCACGCTTCCTCATATTTCGATCAGATATACCGGAGCCCAATGACTTGTTCGTGATCGACTGGTAGGCTTTAACCCAATATATGCTGACAGTTATTTGGACGGACTCTTTTCTCTCGCACACTTCTCGCACACGGCCAACATTCGCACTCCGAGCGCAATTCGACCAGTTATTGGCTGCATGATAGTTCGCACAATATAGCGATTTTGAGATTATATCAGGTTGGCGTGCCGAGAAAACACGCTCAAAATAAGGATGAGAAACACTTGTCAACAGCAGCATCAAACGCAACATAAATGCACGAATTAGAGCGATTTGCATCCAGGATTTGGGGGGGGGGGCGCTCATACGCACAATTTCAAACAAAAATGGGGTGTTCAAAGAAAAAAGACAAATTGATAAGTGGAACTAGGACCGGCACAACTCGAGCATAAAAAGTGTGAAAATACTCGAAATAAGGCCAAAGGAGTGCGTATTTGACTCGCATAATGATCGAATAATCATGGAACTCTTGCCCGCACATATTCACCTCTTTGTCGCTTATAGGACACCGAAAACCTTTGCAGAAAATCTCGATTTCATTCGGTTATTATGGTAAAAACCTAACTAAGCTCGTTGGTATTTTCGCTTGTTTTCTGCATACTACTCGTGTAGGGCAAAGATTCGCCATGCGACCGCAATTAATTCTTAAAAGTTCGCTCGACCTCGGGATGAATCTATACAGTTGGTACACAGAGCGTCGACGATAAAGCCATTCGCGATATAAGAGCAGCCAAATCGCCATGTCCCAGCGAACTATGTCGATGTACCCAAACTAGTAGTATACCACCCTAGAAGCCGGGGACGCAGCCACTCGTAATGCTGATGTGTGGCTTGTGCTGGCGTTGTATTCGTGATCAATTCCTCCTCGTTTTAGTCATGCGTGCGCTTGCCTCATATATGTTTGTACGTACGTGTCACCGAAATTCAATACACAAGTGCACTACTATGATACCTACCGCGGTACCATGAGGATAGTTTTATCAGTAAGCAATCTTTGAAAAGGGTGGTTTCCCAGAAACGTTTGGTTCCCAGGTGAGAAAATACGAATACTTGAATAATATGGTGTGTTCCACAGGGATCACATTTTGTCCCCCTCGAAACGAGTTTTATAGGTTCCGTGCACAGATTGGTTAATACCACCCTGTTGACGCTTGTACAAGCTAGTTCTAAGGGTATTCTCGGAACAGTATCCTTAAAGAGGACAGACACGGAGTATTATACGCATGATCGGAAATTCGAGCACAACTTGCAAAGATGAGGTTCAACGATTTTTTCGATCTCACAGCTCTGTATGTTCGTGGTTTATATATTGCAATTGAGCTAATAACAAGAGTTGCGGGCTGGAAGTTGTCTGCCTTGTTTTATTCTTGTCGTGCCGTCTTTTTTCATGTTTCTCGCTCGAGTCGTTTTTTCGCGGTGTCTCTTCCCTACCCACTGCGTTCCTCTTTCCCCTCGTTCACTATGCGTTATTCCCCGTTTTTGTTTTGCATTCGTCTTTCTTGATCTTTTCTTTTCTTTTCTTTTTCTTTTACAAGATATCTTCGACCCCAAATCCGCCCCAAACCCCACCTCAACCTCCGCCTCCACCTTCCCCTTCCCCCCGCATCCCTGCCCACCCTAGTGTACTGATTTGCATATTTATGACGAGCGAGATCCGAGCGTAAGCGAGGGTTTTTGGCAATCCTCTTAATATCGAGTCATGAGCGTTGCGGGTGATGCGCGTGAAACTTGTATTAAGAACCACGTGTTCCGTCTCTAACAAAAGTGTTGGTGCATGCGTAATTTCTTTGTGCCGTCCTAAATAGGGACGAGACCTCGGAAGGTACTACTTGAGCTTTGGCGAGTACGCACTCGAGAACTCTAAAAGCCATGCGTCGCTTCCGGTGCCCATTGTCAAGTCCGACAAGAATCGATCAGCTTTGTCCATCCCGATCATCACCATCATAGGAGTCCAGGTAAACCCTCCACTGTTTTTTTCGGACGTTTTCGGTGCAGTAGTAGTCGTGGTCCCGTGTTACTCATGGTCAAGCACCCTTTGGAGCGGAGCCCCATTGGTGTGCGGTACCAATCGTTTGTCGCGACCCTGCTCAGTTCACAAAAGCAGTGGTCTATGGTACTGCATCATCCCGGAATCGTGTGCCGTCCGACATTTGTGCACATGTGTAGTGTATCTCGTTATCTGCGGCACCGCACACATTGGAAGAACGATTGCTGCATGTTGTGATGGTGACAGACCAGGTGCAGGCAAGGGTGTACCCAACGCTTGACATGCTCGAAGCGTTCATCACAGCGACGTGTTCTGAGTATTATGGCGGAGGTGACGAATGGTACGGTATAGGGGGGTTATGTTGTTTTGGGCACTTATTTTTTCAGTGGCTCGGTGTCACTCGCGCGAGTGACCTCCTTGTTTCTTGCGGTCACAACGCTTTCGTGCCGTTTGATATTATCGATACTTACACGAAAAAGGATGGTCAGCTACGCTGCACCAAAACCTCGTCGACCGTGTTATTGTCAGGGAGGTACAGAGTCACTCGCGCGAGTATGAGATGGTATGGCATGATCGTGAACACCCGATACTGTAGTTTAAACTGGGGGTACCCCCCTACCGTAGCCTTGATGAGGGAAAGGTATACCCTTGTTGGGCTCAGATTCGGTGGTAGTGAAAATTGGGAGTACCCCTCTACCGTAGCCTTGGTCGGAGAGAGGTATACCCTTTCCTGGCTCAGATCCGGTGGTGAAAATTGGGGGTACCCCCCTACTGTACGTAGACTTGATGAGGTCAGGGTCGGACGTGACAAGAGTTGTCGGGTGCATTCACTGGTACATGCCCGGAGAGGAGTAGGTTCCACAGAAGAGCACTCGCGATATACAAACGGAGAAAGAGAATTGTATAGACTACCGTCGCCCCGTGGAGGCTCGTAGATCAAATGCCGGACAAGGCACCACGAAATAGGAATCAATAACGAACATACCTAATGCGGAAGTCCCCATAAAATACGGTTACATGTGTGTCTCTTCACCGAGTACGTGAGCATCCTCAACTAAAGTAACCTGGTACAGTGGTGGTGGTGATGCGGGGGTCTCCCCGTCCGGCAACATTGGAGTCGTCTTCCCCCCGGAAATGTCACACAAAACCGTAACGTTTTCGTCGACTAGCGTGCTACAAATAGGGTACCGTACTAGAAAGAAAACAAAGGAGCATCTGCCTTATGCATGTACGTTTCCCACAAACTTAGTAGGAGCTATTCCGAGCAGAGTGAGATTTTCATGTATCAACTGCAACGCTCCGAATTCCTTAGTGACGTTGAACCTTACGGGTACATTATCCTAAGCTTACACGCCTCTTCTCATATATACGTGAGCAGTCTCCGGGCCGCGTCTGCTCCTTGTCAGGCGTGAAAGAACGATAGATGCCCAATTGCTATTATAAAAGGTTGTAGCGTTGCCATGTACTATGTAGTGTGATATAGAGGAAAGGAATGCCCTTCAGCGACCATCTACGGCATGCTACGGCGTGATTTTGTGAGCACCACTAGTGCCATCACAAGCATCAAACCCGGAAGCGACGCTACATCTACAGGGCCACGACATTCTTCGACTTCATCGGAAGTAAGGACGTATGATCATATGCTGTCTTACGTGGAAAGACAACACATGGCAAAAACAGAAAAAAAATGTGACAATCCTTCTACTTAGGGCACTCTCTTCATGATCCCCTGCCAACGTTTGATGAACGAAGTAAGGTACGCCCACCAAAGTTTTAGTTAGCCGATAGTTAGCGAATAGTCTCCAAACGTTTTTGGAGTTATTCGCTGAACGATTCCGGGTAGCATCGCTATGTAGAAATTATTCCTAAAGCATTTTTTTTCCGGATCTTTTGTCGGTCATGCGGCCCAACAAGTCAATTTGTCGATTTTTCTCAAGACTTGATCAACACTGCCCACGAAACACGATTGACCTTCGATCTCGACATAAGAGACAAAACATGGTCCCTACTCTTCGTTTCAGACAAGGCCACTTGATTGTAGGTGATGGCGCAGAAGGTTCATCCCAGTCCGCAAGCCCTAGAGAGCGTGAGAAGTTGCGTGTGTTGTCCTGTGGTCTTCCGTCACGTCCTCTCAAAACTATGTTTTTCGCCAGTTGGGAGAGGATAGAGAGTGTTTGTCTCAGTTTTCTCCACAGCCACCCCCAAATGCTTTTGAAACAGAAGCCTGATCGACGCCCGTCACAAAATACCGGCCGTAGAGTGAGCGCTGTACACCAAGGGGGGAACGGAGCCCCTAACGAGCTCGCCACGGGTCAGAGTTCACGACGTTGTCGTTTATTTCGTTCAACGAAGTATGTGGAGGACACGAAATTGCGCGGAGTCTAATAATCCAAGATTTGCTTGGGAATTTCTCGGGCCGATGTTGGCTAAGATCATCGCGAGAAAACATTTCTCCCGGGATTCTGGAAGGTTTAAAAAAAAACTCTACCAACTTGGATCCATAAGCGACCGTTCAGGCAAAGTTTGGCTGGTATCTTAGGGAATTACAAACTTTTGGCTTTCCATGGCCAGCGGTCTGAGGCTGAAAAGAAAACTTCTCCTTGCCAAATCTATGCCCTCTTTAAAAACACGAATCATTATATACGTGTGTGCACATGCTCATCCCACCTAGTATCGGCGCACACTTTCTCTTTCTCTACCCTCAGACGTATCTCCGATCCGGAGCCACTCACAGGTTCTTGTCCCCCCTCCTCACTACGGTGGGGGCCTTCATCGTTGGCGCTAAAAGAATGCCTACCTTTGTTCCCTCGTCGACTCTCGCCAGGTTATGCTTACCCACGGCCTGGCCCACGCTAAAAGAAGCATTCTCGAGTTCGTGACTCTATAACACAAAAACACCATTCACCAAGATTTGAGCCTTTGACTCCAACCTCAGGAATCCTCTCTCGGTAGGGGTTGCAGTTGTTGGATTAACTATTTGTATGTCACCGGTTGAGCTCCTCAAGTGTCATAATATCTTTGTTTTAGAAGCATCGGTCGCGTTGCGCGAGCGAATGTCTTCGACGTCACGTTGCGGGTGGTATATTGAACTCCGTATCTTCTATCAGCTTCCTGTTGAAGCTTGAGAGACATCCACCCGTCAAAGGCATTTGTTCACATCATATTGTAAATATCGTAGGTGTTTGCAGATTATTGGGTACGCCGTCGAAGCATAATTCGGATATTGCTTGCTTAGGTGAAGAAGAGGTCTGCAATTCTAGAGATACCGTACCACGTCTACGTTAGATGTTGTAATATTTTTTACCTGCCCGTTTGAGAGCAGAATCTGTAGGTAGCAAACTGCATCGTAGCTAGCGGTGTATGTCTTTCATCGAGAAACAGGTTTCTCCGATGGAGTAGTTGACGAATATCGTCTCTTCGATCTTCAAGGCAGTTCGTTCAAGCCTCGCCGAGTGGATACTCGTGCTCAAATGAACTGTTTCCTGACTAAAAAATGAATATGAAGCAGCGGAAAGCGCGAGAGCGTGTGTTAGCAAATTTGATGAAAACCGACGAGCATGAACAGTTAAAATGCGCCAATGCAGAACACTATGCGCGATGCAATTGAAAGCATGTACCGGGGGAAGACAATTGTGGCCACAGATTGTCCTGAAGGTCGATGAGGGTAGAACATCTTACGAGATGAGCTGGAAAACAAAAACGATGAGCGAGAGAAAACAAAAGTGGAGCACATGCGTGCGTGTTTTTGGCGGGATATCAGTACGTATTCAGCAAAGTGTTGCCCCTAACAAGCCTCATGTATTGTGCCTGGTCGCCACGAAATGCAAATGCGCGGTGTCCTGTGTTCGCATGCACCTCAAGCAGGTAAACCATGCTTGCTTGTTTCAATTTCGGTGCTAACTGATGAACGTTGGCGCAATGCCTGACCGCTTTCAATCGCAAACAATGACAGAAAGGGGGCACCACGAACTTGCGCCACAATCTGGTGAGACATCCGATGGTGTGCGGAATGGAGAAGGAGGTGCACTTTTTCGGCCAACATCCCTCAGAGTAAGACGTTAGTGCGGCTAGGATATTATTTGTGACTGTTTTGAGGCCTATAGGAAACTCGAGACCACGGGGGGACCGATTCATCCCCTGGTCCCCGGTTTTCCGGTCACGCTAGTATGTAGGGGTTATATGTGAACGGGAAAACACACGGTCAGGTTAACGCGCCGCGTTTAGAGCTTCGGCTGGTTCGTAGAGCACAGACCCGGAAACCCATGAAAATATGGGCTTAATCTACGGATGCCGTGGTTCGCTTCAGGTCGGTGTCCCTCTTGTTCTCAGCAGAGGTCTACACCTCGACTTTTGGGGTACACAAAATGAAACGGAAGACGACCCCCAACATAACGTATGCACTTCACTGGCGGGCAGCTACAGCTCTCCATAAGCAACCACGGCCCGCAAAATTATAGGGCTCCTGGTGGGGTGTATGATGACGTCAGGTGCGCCAGCCAGCAGCCGTAGGCAGCGAAAACTGAGTCACGAAATGTTTTTGTGAGTTCGATCTTGCGAGCCAGCGTCACCAAACGCTACTGGAATCGCCGAAATCCTTCATTTCACGCCCGGGAGCCTAATACAACGGGTACAGCATCGATGAAAAAACGGTTTGCACCGAAATCATGCTGCTCACCAGGCGGATGACAGAACTCTCATTGTTGCCTGGCGCAGGTCTTGGGAGAAGATGTAGAGGGACACTATTAATAATATAGAGGTGGTTAGTTATGGAGTGCAGAAAAAGGCTAGAAGCACGTGAGAAGCTTTGTAATATTGAATATGTGCTGCTTGTTTTATAAAGTTCGAAATAAGGATTTCGTTTGCGTGTCATACTCTTTTTTTAAGTGGTGTTATATGTACGCGAAATGCCTCCATACGGGGCATCCTAAATATTGCGGTGTGATCTCGCGTGGACTTGAGCAAGTTGCCAATGCCGTTTTAGGCGTCGTCAATGTTTGGGGCGGCTTCCATCACCCCGCGCCAAGCCCGTTCCGACGTGTAGGGTTAGTCGAGCATCGTCGCCCGAAATAGCCTGTGAGATGGTGAACTATGGCTGCCCCTAGGATAAGAACCATTGTTGAGGTTTGGGCAATTCTTTTGAACTGCAGGGGACTGTAGCTCGAAACGTTTTGCCTTCTTGTGAGATCCTGGCCGCGTTGTTTTTGCTGAGCTATCTGAATCGGTTGCGCTCTAATGTTGAATCGATAGAGCGGCGGCAACCGTGGGCGGATTTGGAATCGACGCACGAGAGGGGTGGAACAACCGAGAGTTTACCATATGCAGGTTGCGACTTAACGAAACCGCGGAGCTTGGCGAACCCCTTAGTATGCTATTCCTAGGTGCAGCAGTGTATGCACGCGTCAAGCATACCAAAAGCGTCGCCCTCTGAATGACCGCCTTCGTCGGTCTCGTGATTGCCCTCGTGGAGAGAAAGCCCCAGTTTGTAAAAACTACCACATCGCGAGCATAGCTCAGTCCAACGGTCGATGATGAATAGCGTTCGTAGCAACCCTTCACTCTGCTTCCCTGCCCAGTCGATGACTTGCACATTGATCGCACGTGCGCTGTGTTAAGCGCTCTCTCCTTTGTTTGAATCCCTTCGTACTAAGATAACGCCTCACCATTTCTCAAACTATGCATTTCCTACATTGTGGTCTGCTCCAGTCTACCCAATCTGTTTTTCTACCCCACCGGGAAGACCACACTTCCTCTCGTCTCCCCTCCTTTCCTCCCGTCCATGCCTCACCCGTTACTCACCTCATTCCCCCGACTTCGCTTGCTGCTTTCAACGCTCGGATTCCTACAGCTACCCAGCTGTTGGAGATTGGGAAGGAGACGGTCTAGATACGAGTCTCGGTTACCAGGACGCTGGGCTAATCCTGGCCGAGTACGCGAAAATGTGTGCGACCGAGGTACGGAAGATATATGAACGAAAAGCTCAGGGTGCCGCATGGGGGTGAAGTGCAGTGATCGCTTTCACTTAAAATGCATCTCGTTTCTCAACAGCTCAGAGCCACTCGCGGGAATGGCTACCCTAATTGTTTTGTTGTGTTTGCACTCGTGGTGTTCAGTTATGAATCTAATAGTTGCGCTTTGCACAATAATCTATATAGAAAATTTAGGCTTGAGTGGGGAACAGAGTCTAACCTGGATATGGTACCCACCCTACCGCAGCCTTAGTCGTAAACGGGCATCGGAATCTCCTAGCGTATTACGTGTAGGAGCTGCGGAAACCGCCTACCTACCGTTGCTATACAGCTTATCCCGATTTCGTGGGTGCTTCTGACAACATCGCACACGTCGGCACCCAAATAGGACGCGAAGCGATGGCCGATTTGATTTGTTGACTGCAGACGCCACGCAGAGTATGAAGCGATTTTTCCGTTCAGCAGAACAGCTGCAGCACGAACAGCAACAATGGCAGGCAACAACTGTGCATCTGTTTTGGAATAAATTGCTAACAAAATAAACAAGGCTGTATACTTTGTGTGAACAATCTATACAAGGTTGTGGAATGGATGTAGCTTGGACCTTGAAATTTGCAGCCGAATAGCCACTGAGCAACAGCTCACGTGTGCCTCCCCACACGACCCCGCCCGTGCTGCCGTTGGACGCCCCCTATGTGAATCTCAAGAAATGCTCGTTCTTCGACAAGACGTCCCGCACGTTTCGGGCTGACAGGGTATTCGTGGACTCGTCTCCGCGGTACAGTTATTCTCCTTTAGCGCCTTACCGAATAAAGATGGTCCGTCCTGGCGGGAAGTTCGTCCTCGTTCTTCGGGATCCTACAGACAGGTGCTTTGTTCGCTCTAGGTTTCCACACGAAATTCGATTTTACAGGGATTTGGGGTTGTTCTCGCCACCCTAAGCTGCGTTCTGGGAATAGATAACAGATAATTACCGGTCCGGGATGAGAATGGGGGTTTCTTAAGAGAAGGATGGCCTCGATGAAAACCACTTAGGTTGGAAACGAACAACGCGGGGCGGTTGTATCAATGTTCATGTGGGTTCACAGAATACCAAAGCGGTGACTGTTGAGAAATACCGTGCTGCTATAATTTGCCGTACAGGCTGGTTCAAGTAAAATGTACCAAAGTATCCCCCCCGCGAATGCCGCTCTCAATATCTAGTCAAAGAGTGAATGTTTGGTATCATACTGACACCCATGACAAGTGGAAGAGGGTGACAAGGCCATTTATTTTTTAAACCGACCGAGGGCTGTCTCTAGGAGCGAAACTCGTATCCACCAATGACAGACCTTCATTTTATTCAATAAATTTTATTCAGGCTTTTCCAAAAGCGGGGGCGACAAGCAATTGCACCGCATTTTGTACGATCCGGTTGGGCGTACTCCACAGCCTGTCTGTAGAATATTTCGCTCAAGAAAGCAAGACCTGAATTGCCTGTGTTCAACATCACGCAGAATCTAGCGACAAAACGGGTTCCTTCACCAAAACCAAGCCATCGAAGGAAATAGCGTATCTTACTCATAGTTACGCACAAAAGCCCAAGGGTCCAATTGTTGTTAATAAGTATATCCTGAAATTTGCACGGATGTTTTACTTGCCCATCCCCAGGTCTGACCTCCGAGCGGGGGTCACTTTTGTTCTCGGCAAACATATTTGGGCTAAGGTGGTCCACATTTCACGAGAAATCGTGACTGACTGACGAAAAATAAGTATTATAAAACACACACACGGCTGAAGTCGTCACAAGGGCACATCGAAGACCTGTGCCGAACTATCACGGTCTGAATAAAAAAACGGCGTGGACATACGCCGGGGAATAGTTTTGGGGTTGGTCACTGTGAACCAGCTGGTAATCACTGCTCATCAGTACAGCGGCCGATCTGCTCAATATTCCGCAGCATGGACTATTATCCTACAGAACAAGCGTAGTAAGGGCCAACATCACGCGATCGCTTAACGTACGCGTGTTTCTTGACCTCAACACATCAAATATTTTACGAAAGGCGTATTTAAAAATAATGGGCCGTGTTGTCCGTACAGGAAGATCATCAGACAAAACAAGTATGATGGGTAGTAGGGACTAGTATCTACCGATTAGCTTGCGTTTTGCCCAAAAAACGTCGGTCGGCCAGCGCCATTCCTCGTAAATGAATGTACCAGTAGACGCGTGCTACGGCAGAGGTGCGCCCCTTTTTTTTCTGAGGTTCTTCGATTTGGGAGCTTAAGACCTCTCCGAAAAAAGTGACTCATAGGAAAAAATAAAACTGCCACTGTATGAAGAATCCCAATGCCCAAGTACGCGATGAGCATTACGCAAAACGATGGCGTATTTACGATGCTTTTGGAAAAGATAAAAAAAACTAACAGAAGGTCGCCTCCCTCTATCGTAGCACGCGTCTTTACACCGTGCATTCACCAGAGTTGGTCGATGCCGGCTGTGCCCACGTACCTCTCGCTTTTTCCTCCTCTTCTCGCTCCCTAGCTATGGCATATTTCATTCACCCTTTTCGCCCGCTGGTGGTATGAAAAGTTCTTCTTCGGTTTGCAACGTCCGCCAGGTACATCGACTACTACTAATGCAAGCCATCTGCTCATAGTGTATCAACACGACAAACCAATAGCGCGCGTCATCTGCAGCTGCCTCGAATCGTGCTTTGGGTAAACGGATGCCGCGGGTTCGGGGCAAACTATGATTTTGTTCCAATGGATAGTATGGAGCGCAGGCTATCAATATCGACGTACGAAGGCAGCTATCTAACTAAAAGCAGCTTTCAGGCGGTTACGAGGGAAATATCATGGCCCTATTTAAACTCAAGAATTTACGAAACTCTGCACAGTCGCGACGGGTGAAGGCAAAAAAAAAAATGCTTAGGCTCGTGCGCCGTGCTCTGCAAAAAGAACGCACGAGTGTGACCTGCACATACGCCCATCTCGCTACTTGGACAGATATTTCTCCAATATGCGGATGCTCATGTGCAGAAAGAGCTACGATGTTACCTTTGCGTCAAGGCACGAAGAGGTCCACACTCTGTTTCACCATCCTGGAGAGGCTAAAGACTACCTGGCCAGGGTGAGTACAGGGGGAATGCACCGACAACGAATAAGCTACATTCGTTCAACGTTGCGATATGCGTCATTTGTAGTTTACATGTCAGGTATGTATGTGGAATATTGTGTTCATGAGGGAGTAGAGACCGTGTAAAAATGTTTCCTGCGGATTTTTTTTTCTCCGAATGGTAAACTCGCACCGATGCCCGAACAAAAGTCGGAGGAGGCGTTCCGCGGCCGCGGATGTCGAACGACCGGGAGACTGTTGTACCGCTTGAAGTGTATTCGTACGTATTGATCTGCAGCAGCGTGGGGGCATAGCCTTTGAATGCCGGTTGTACGAGGAAAAAACGCCAATCTCGGCACGATGTTGGTTTTTGCTGGCCGGTTTTGAGTGCAGCTTAATCTGTGTGCTTCGTGATCGGCCGTGGAAATGCTTCTTCAGCGCGATCGATACAAAGCTGAGGTCAGCCAAGAGATCTCGGTCTGTCCAGGGATATGCTTCACAGCGGGGGGGGCGTATTATCATTCTTTAGGGTAGAGCCCAAGCCGACAATAAGACCGATCCAATGGCGCTGGGGGAAGTACGATAATGTTCGAGCTGCGTGCATGTGGACGCAACGAATATGAAAAAAATATGTTCTTGATTCGTTTCGTTTTCCCCCAACGCAACTAAGTAGAGCATGCTACGTAAATTATGTTGTCGTCTGTTGTCTTGGGATGTAAATATAGCGATCGACAAATAGTTCAACCAATGCGATGCTATCATGAACCATGCTGTAATGGGGGGGGGTGCAAATTAGGCTGGCACAAGCGCAGCAAGATCGTGGCATATTGCTCACCAGTGACCAGGTCGTACGTCTCGTCGCCACTATTGCTTGCATCGCATCGTATTGTGATTTCACACACCCTTTGCTGCCATAAAGCAGTACCAACAGGTACGAAAATGCAGACAGCATCAAACCTGTTACAAAGGAGGGGGTTTCAAACGATGCAAAAACATAGGCTGGGTATTAGCTTCAAAACTGATGCCTTAAGGAGGATGGTTAAAATTGGATAGAAATCGTACAAGGAACTTCAAGTGTTAGTTGTATTCCGTTCACGATATCTGCAGGCTAATGTTCTTCGTCGTTCAAGCCAATGGCACATTTGGCTAAAGCTTGGATATTTTTTACTGAAGGGAAACGACCCAATAGTAAACTCTCAAGAATGAGGGTGTACCGAATGGTCCCAAACAAGGTGATCAAAGTCATTGAGGATGGCCTGAGAGTCGGGGATGTACTCCCCCTCAGCTCCAACAGCAGTGCCTGACAGCCAGAGTTCCTACGCATACGCCGGGCAATAACTATATACCTGGTATAACGGGTAGATGACTCCCCTCAGCCCCCCCGCGTTCTAATGAAGAAATGTCTTCAATGCAGTACAGTTGTATCGGCGATTGGGTCCAGATCGAGATTCCACTATTTCGCGCAAACGTGATTCTACGCGCTGCTCCCATGGATTCAGGCAGAAGAGGCCTACCAGCCGTACACCGCGGTCTGTCGAGGGGAAAATGCGTCTACGTCCGACTTGTGGGCCTGCTATAAAGCAATGTATAATTTCAACCCGCTCTACAGAGGTGTGTACGCCGAGCAGTTGGAGAGATGGTTCAGGGTGTTCGACCGTTCGCAGGTGAGGCGGTTCTTCAGCCATGGTGGTGAGAATATTAGACTGCGCGACATCTACAACGTTCAATACTAGAGCGTTGCTATTTATACGAAACCTCCAGCAGCTTCCCCACATGTCATACGGATACCGTAGAGGGATGCCGCCAGTTTTCATGACCGAGTATGAGCCACTTGCGCTAGTGATTTTGTACTTCACTTTGATAAAACACGTCCGGCGATTTTTTGGGGTGCTGCGTAGCTAACCACCCCATTCCGTATGGGAATGGAGAATGTGAAGTACCACGAAAGCCTGCGACCGTAAGGAACAGGGTGCTCACTCGCGCGAGTGACACCGAGCAATTGAAAGAAAACGCGCCCTAAAGGGGGGAAAACGACATAACCCCCCTACTGTAGCGTTGGTCCGGGACTATCAGCAACATTTCGAACCATAGCGGAAGAAACCGTCCTCCCAAGCGTGGTGAGCATGCACAGCATACATCGCCTTCCTGTACCATTCAGTGCACCACATTCAGAAAGAGACAACCCATGAAACCCCGCAACCTACGCTGTGCATGCCCCGTTTCAGCCAGAGGGACGCAATCGCAAGGGATCCATCTCACGCTTCATAGCATTCTTTCGAGCACCGTAGACCTTGACGAGTCAAAAACCAGCAACATTTAATGCGCTGCCACTTGCCCAGTAAGCCACTCTCCCTAGAGCCCGACCGCCCACGTTTCCGGCTCCTTCCCCAACAACGCACCGCTTCAGGTGATGATTATCGATTCGTCTGACATGTTGAAGAACTTCACTCATGTTGTGGCTGCAGTGATAGAGTTTGCTGGTCTGCCCAAACACAGCTACAAGTACGATTCTTCACACGAGCACAAGACGGGTTGCGATGAACTTGAGACGGGAAGGTTTGTATAAATGCGTATAAGCGTCCGTGATATCGGGGAGTTCGGACTTCGTCATAACGTCCTCGTGAAGTCTTGGTATTTAGTCAGCAGCATGGCCAGCGGAACTCCCGCGCAGTTCCTGAATCAAGTGTTGGAGGCGAAATACCTGCAGACCTGCCCATGAGAGCTGTGTAGTAGAGCGACCGACGCGCCCCCTAGCTTCTGCAATGTTTCACATGTATGTTCCGTTGACGGCGGGTGCGGTCAATAAAGCAAGATGTTTTTAAGATCCCAGTCAATGACAGAGAGTCGACAGGTGCCGTATATTGGTGCTTACCCCACCTACGTACTTCACCTCGCTGATCTTGAAAGGCATGTACGCGGGCCCTATGCAGGGCCAGCACATCGAGAAAGCAGGAATTTATGTAAGGCAAGACCTGAGAGGGAACGGGTGCCGTCACTTACCCACAAGGTCGCATGTTATGAATTTGCGCGTGTTTGACGAGGGGTGTAGTGTACTGACTACTCGTCGACCGTATTCGACACCGTTCGGAATGTTTTACAGTGATCGCAGCAACTGCCACCACTATAGCAGTAGCTACTAGAGCAGAAGTAATAACAGAGGTACACAGTAGCTGCAGAGAGTCTAGCTCTTGATAGTCCGTCTCACCTTTCCCACCTGATGCTTGCACCCATCTCGCTCAGGTACGATGAGATGTTTGAAGAGGTGGAGCTGTTTCGGGACTGGTACCGGCCGCACAACGAGCGCCTCTACAAGTTCCTCGGCCGCGATTTCATGTGGCAGTAGCTTTCTCCCACAGACACGCGTAATTCTACGTTCCGTCCGACGATCATCTAACGAGCAATACCAGACCCCGTTCTCGTTGCCGTCGCATACTTGGTTTATCGCTGTAGGTAATCAAACGTATGGGCACTCGCTCAAAACATAGGTTTTGTACTCTGAGGTTAGTTCCCACGTGATATCGGTGCGATTTTGAGTATATGAGGGGAGGAGCCGGTGGGTCACTTCGATACTGAGGACAGATGGGAAGAAGCAAATAGCTCAAACCTCTTTTCTCCCTGAGAAGGCGGTAGTGTGTTCTGTTTTGGTCACCAAACGTGCCATATGCAGCCTGGACGACATCATACAGAACCTCAGCATGCTGTCTTGAAAAGCTGCTTGGGAAGATCCGGCGTTTAGGAGTAGTCGGAAACAGAAAGACCTGCAGTGTTGAAAGGAGCTGTAACTGCGCGCTTCCGTCAATCCTAGTCAATCGAGGCATGAAACGGGTAGCGGCATAGGTTTGGGGCGGCTTTCCATCATTGGTTATGTTTACATCTTAATAAAGTATATGTGGCATTTTGGCAAAAAGTTGTGAGAGATGAAGCAACGTCAATCAATGGTGATGGCATGCTGTAACCCAGTGTAAAAAGGGGTGGGGTCGTTAGCCGGCCGTAACAGCGACTTCCCATACCGTAACGTACCGGGTAGAATGCACCTGGTATTTGTGGGTTTGGTATCCGGTGACATCGTACTATGAAACATTGACCTAACTGTCCCGAGGTTCCGTCTCCGCGCTAAGAGTGGCAGACGTAACACCGACGTGTCTGTTGACACCACTTGTGAAGAAGATAGAAGATAATTTGAAGGTGGCGCTTGTGTGGCCAAACAAAGGACAAGAAGGACAGAAGCAGGTAAGGACGTGTAGATATTGATCAAGATAGGGCTGACCGCTACCTGGTCAATACGGCACAATGCCTGTGCTACAGGCGAATGTACTCTACAGGTTGATACACTTACTGACAAACCGTCCTGCGGTTGAGTTCTTTACAACGTCTCGTGCAACGTTCCCCGATACGTATGGTGGGAATTTTCGACGCGTGCTAAAACGTAAGAGGTGAGGAGGTGCAGCGAGTGATCAAGATAGGGCTGACCGCTACCTGATCAATACGGCACAATGCCTGTGCTACGAGCAGGTGTACTCTACGAGTTGATACATTTACCGACACACCGTCGTGCGCTTAAATTCCTTGAAACATTTCGTGCAATATTCCCCGATACGTATGGTAGGAAGTTTCGACGCGTGCTACGATAGAGGTGGCACTTTTCGTCTGCAAATCTTTCTGAATGACGAGCTCCCTACGAAACCCAAAATCTTCGGAAGCAGGCCATCTACTTTGCATTCCTCTCATTGTGCACCTTGGCAAAATATTTCTTCACCCGGTACCTGTTATGTTGTCTTCAAGTATGTTTATTGAAGAGGGCTTAAGCTCACAACAAGTTGAGGAACCTCAGAAACAGAGCACACCTCTATCGTAGCACCCGTCGTTGGTCACAACTTGAACATACAACATACCGCGGGATTTAACAGAGCGAGCGCCCGGCGTGATGTATTTCTCTGCAGCTAGATTAATAAACTTTGTGTCTCAAAGCTATATCTACGAATTAAATATATACTATCCGACTGCAGAGTCCATGTTCCAATACGCCCCCTTTGGTGATAAGCCAGTAGCTCGAGGAACTTGACACAAAAAAATTTCAACACAAAATGGTTTTCCCGCTTGCTGTTGTTGCTGGTGACGTTTTCACGCCCGGAAATAACAAATGTGGTGCAATTAACCCTTTTCGTCCCCAGCCGTCCTCAACAGATAAGGCAGAAAAAAAATCGAACACCTGATTTTGTACTTCATTTGTTTTTTCAAGGACTTCTTCGGCGATGTCTGCTGGGATGCCGATCGAACTCGTTGCACGCTTTGGTTCGTAACTCACGAACCATATAGCTGGTACAGGACGGGCTTGGGATGCTAGCAGCAATGTATTCGGTGCTAGCCGTGATAAGGATATTGTCGAGCGGTTGATGTATTGGATGGTGGTGGGCGATGTCATCCGTCTCCGTGGAGAAGATGCGATGTTTCCCGTAAATTTCTTTGGAATCTCGCTTCGATGTTCGTCAGCTCAAGGCAAATGGTGCTTTCGAGAGGTGAACCCTGTATTTCTTGACGGTGTAGATGACGTAGTTGTAGGCGACTGGTTGATAGCCTCCGGTTTAGATGGCGACGCTTCTTGTAGTGTCAGGTAACGCTCTTGAACGAGTAGTCGCTGATGATACCTGGTAGCAGATGAAGCTGGTGCCGGATGAAAGCTGCTGTGAGATGAGAAACACGCCTTTGATATTGCCAATGCCTTCTCGGTTCGATGTACTCGTATCATACGGGTAGCAGTTGGTGACGTGTTGTAGATGATGGTAGTACTGGCAGGAGTTCAACTTTTGATGTAGAACTAGCCATGTAGTAGGCCTAAACGAGGATAACGGCATTTATTTGCTGTGTTTTAGTCCCCGCAAAACCTTTAACGTGTTCTTAACGTGTTGGTTTGTTCTGTGCGTGCTGCACTGCTGCGTGAAGTTCGAGTGGATCACAACTGTTGTGCAGACGTTGGGACGCCTCATTGCTGTGGGCAGAGACCTGTGTACAGATGAAGATGACGGATGTAAATAACCCAGGTTTACGGGATATACCCCAGATCTTCTGGAGATGTTGTTCTCGCGCCAGGCTGTGTAGTTGTGCAGGTGTGTCGGCCGGCGGTGTTTCCCTCGTGCCGGACTGCGTGCTCAATTCGCCAACGCCCTGACTGCGTGTAACAGCTCGTGTAGTTCCTCTCACCATAGATGGTATAGGGAAAACATATTCGGGTTCGGCACATGATCGTCCTTCCAGCACGTCAGAGATGCCGGAATGACGCATGGATATCTATGATACATGATGAATACTTGTAGCATGGTAGTGTCAAGCAGATGCCGAAACGTTTTGTCGTTGTCTGGCACATGCTTTTAGCATGTAAGCGTCAAAGCAGCTGGAGATTTATGCTTCGTTTAGGCTGATTTGCCGACACGACCTTGTTGCACATCTACAGATCTCGACCTTCTCGTCTTGTTGAAACAATTCCACGAGGACAAGTTCTTTTACGTACTTCGTAGTACTGGGCAGCTTGAAGATGACGGTTATAGTAATGGCTTTGCGCGCCCATCATCACTCGCGAACCCGGGGTCCCTACCAGCTAAACGCGTGATATGGCGCTAGCGGTCCTCTCACCTGCTCTTTGTGTTAACCGTGAAAGCAGTTTAATCTCTTGAATATATCCTGGATGTACTTGATGTACTCGTAGATGCAATACCTATGCTGCGTCAAAGGCCGATCTTGATCCTTGAAGAAAATTTCCAAACCTCTTCCGCACTTGATGGTTTGCACGCAGATCCCCCATCGAACCGTTCGGAAACGCTTGGAAAACTCAGCCGAACGCCGTTGCGGTGTGCCTGCAGATATATAGATCAATGGGCGAGGCTTATGACCTGAAATACTGACACGTCTAGAGGCTCTGTTTATGTGCTTGGAGTTTAGGTGGCACTGGAGTGTCTGTTAAGATCACTTGTGAAGAAAGAGCAAAAATTTAGTTTTAAGCTGGCGCTTATGTGGCCTAACGACAAAAGACGGAAACAAAAAAGAGGAGCAGAAGAAGTAAGGAAATAAATGTAAGAATAGGTGAGGAGGTATAGGGAGTGATCAGGGCAGGGCTGACCGTCACCTGGTTAACACGATAGCCATGCCACGGGCAGGGATACTCTACGGGTTGTACTTACCAGTAAACCGTCTTAAGGAAAGGTCGTTGCAACATTCCCTGCAACGTTTCGCGATACGTTTAGTGGGAAGTTGGTTACAACTTCAAAATACAACATACCGACAAGAAAAAACACACCGAGATTCCCGGCATTTTGAATTTCTCTGCACATCTAGATTAAGATACGTTGTTTACTCAAGATGTGGATTAGGAAACAAAGAGATACCAATGGACTGCAGAGTCCATGTTCCAATATTCTAGTCTACGTGTATTTCGGGTTATACGTCGTGATGAAGGGTTGCTGTTGGAGTTTCCCCGGGGATGCCGTCACCTGAATACCTCGCCCAAGCCAGCAGTACATGAAAATTCGGCCCGACTCCTCTGGGATATAGTGATAAACGGTTTCTGTGTGGGTGGACTCCGTGCTTAGAGTGTACGATTGAATGCGCTGTTCTTTTACAATGACCTAGTTGCTCTAGGAGTGCTAACAAGTCTGAAGAGAACGCAATGCTTTGCCTCGAAAACATTCAGAAGGTATACGGAATGGAGGAGATGCCTAGATAGCATGGAGTGTAGCGTCAACAGGACAACTGGGTAAAATGGCGAATTGCTCACGCAATAAATATAGTCCAACTCGAATCGAATTTCTGTACCGCATGTGTTTTAACCGAACCAAAAACTAACCCGTACAATTGGACCTGTGAATCTAATGACAGAAATAGGAGCTGTGAAGCAAATGACAAAGAACTTCTGAAAGTTCTGTAAGGAATTGACGCCGGTACCTGGAACTTCTGGAAGATTTGTACGACATGAATACCTGTACCCGGAACTTCTGTAAGTTCTGTACGCCCGTGGCCACAATACTCGGGGTACGGGTACGGCATGTTTTGTACCCGCACGAAATTTTGGTGAGTTTTGTACTCCTGCAAATTGTTATCTGTTCTGTATAACAATTAAGCTCCAAACAAGGAGAATTTCTTCGGAACTTTGTCAAGCAATAACAATAACTCCGTGTTTGAGTCGTTCTAGGGTAGCCCCCCCCAACTTTTCTTAACGAAATTGCCGGTTTCAAAACCAGCTCCCGGTCGTATCTCCTGAAATTCGGTGTTCCACGACACCCAGACGTCGCCGATCGTTGGGCCTTTGAACGAAAGCAATTGTATAGGTACTATTTTGCAAAGGTATCCTTCCCGGTGTTGAACAGCCAAGAAACGTTCTTCGTTCGAGAAAACCACTGGTTTTGGGGGAGGATATCGTACAATCAATGGTTTACATAAAGTTCTCAACTCCCAGTAGCATCGGCTCCCGAGTTGTGCTACGAGAGCACAGAAGCAACGCCGCTCCGATAGAATACCCCACCAGCTCGTGACGCATGTTGGTCCACAATGTACACGTTCCTCGATTCACAGAACTGGTCTCGCTGGTTCGTCATATTGTATCGCACCTGTTCCGCTCACTGCTCGTCGATCTTGGTCACGTATGCGGCTTGAACATCACGCATGAGCGTCGTTGCGTCCAACGGCGCGATACTCCCCTGATCGCTAGTGGCATGAGTCAACCGCTCACCAAACACGGTCGTCGCGTGCCCGTTCATTATAGCTGTCGCGTTGCCACCATTACCCGCCAATACCCCCGTGGTCAACGCGGCCGGTGTCATTTTGCCACGCGTTGTTGCGTACAGTATCTGCTTGCACGAATCGAGAGATGTACGGGTGATGATAGGAGGACAACGGGTGGACGCAGGGTGAAATACTCTATTGACAGAGGTGGAATGAAGGGGAGGTAGATAATCGCGCGCTTCGCCGTCCCCGTCACCGTAACCCCAAGTTCGGCGTGTTTTGATCTGTCGAGCAACATGAAGAAATGGAAAACATATATTATTGACGATACATGACGGCAGGGAGCGGATGAGCGCTGTGGCAAAGCTGCACGCCAAGAGTCGTACCTGGTACAGATTTGATTGCTGCTTGTGCTGTTTACGATCCGGTCCATACGTGCGTATGTGGCGGGACGCACAAGGTCACGCCATTTAGGATGGGTCGCTTTTGTCTCGGGGGGACGACGTTTCTTCCTACAAACAACACAGATTTCGGGAAGAAGGGAAGATGACCGGTGCGTAGCGTGTCAAGGCATCACATGGGTACAGGCAAGCGTTATCTCGATCTTTTCGGTTATTTTGTATCATATTTCACGCGTCACGTACATTTGGTGGCCATGAAATGCACCCACGGACCCACCCACCCACCCATGCACTCATCCACAGAGCCACCGACCCCATGTGGCTGTCTCCTCTCTTCGATCAAAACGAGGGGACCACTCAAACATGTACGCGCATTTAGATTCCATGATAACGACAAGAGGAGGGGTGGAAGGTGGGGAAATGAAAAGATAAACAGGACGGCCGCCCAAACGTCAGGGTGTCAGGGACTGTTTGCAACGTGGAGCTAATGCTGGCTATTCTGGGGCAAAATGATGATTCGTGATTGATAGTTTAATTCTCTGTTGGGTCAGGTCAAGGTTAAAGAATGGTAGTGAGTTTGTTAGACGTGGCGGCGCGTTACTTTTTCAAACCCCATGACATACATTTGCAACTGCAGTAGGTTGGGCATTTCTACACGCCCAGACCCAACGGCCCCAAGAAATACATCTGCGTGTTTTGCAGCCGCCGAGGACAAGGAACCCCTTGATGCATAAGAATATACACTACTACGGCTGTGAGATTGAAGATTTCGCCGAGAGACATTTTTGCAAGTTGTGGGTGACACTCCGATCGCGCGTATAGCTGTGTTTGTGTCCTCACTTAGGCCATAGGACGGCGACTCAACGTTAGATATCATAACGAGTACTCGCAAGACCGTACGATACTCTGGTACTTTTGCCAAACAGGACGAGATGATATAGACTATAGTATTTTTTATTATCTACGATGATGGCTGTCGTTTGCTGGCGGGCCCGATACAGACGGTACGCGCCAGGAACAGCAGGAAGTAGCGTATGCACCAGGAGACCGACGATTCCTAAAACAACGCCTCGCCATATGTCTGTGTACAGACGCCTGCAAACCTCTGTAAGATCTGTACGCGCCAACATGTTGATCTGACCCCACTGTAATATTTGATGAAACAGCCTCAATGGGCTCTATTTTACATATTATTATGCTTGTTTACAAGGAAATTGAGTGCTTCAAACCTTTCGCAAGCCTTGGTCGGTTCAACGTTGAAGACATCGACCAGTGCATCGGCCACGACACTGAATGACTCCAGTAGCACCTCTGGATAGACAAAAACTATAACTGGCAACCTTTACTGTCACAGGAACATTGCTGGTAGCGTCCACTCGCAGAATGAGAGTAGCCAACGATAGTCGTAAACCTAGACTCCTTCACAGCCCTAAGATGATATGTTCTTGACCAAACCTTCGGTCCACGTTCCACCATCCAGAATAAATGCACTGGTCGAACGTACAGCAAATACGTGACGACCAGTTGAGACATGTAGGCATGCCTGAGCATGCCGAACGACAGCGCATCCCAAATAGTACGAGTACAAAGCTGAGCCGGAGAAGACTTCCACGATATATTAGAATCACCACAAATCATGAACGTGCAGTCGATCCAGCACCTGCCATGAATTTTGCACGTAGCACGAAACAGAGATCCGACGAACCCCGGCATGTTTGCAGCATCAGTGGCGACAGTACCAAAAGTGCAATAAATCGTCGATTCTCCCACAGAGATATTTTAAAGTGCGTGTTTAGGAAACGCGCGAGTGCCCAGGCAGACCAACGAATCCTCGTCGGAATTAGCAGTAATTAGACAAGCGTGTGCTGATTCCATGCATATCCGCTGCCGTACAAAAGACAGCGAAACATCTCGAAGTGTAAAATTAGCGTCTCATCTAAAGATTGAACGTATTGATGGACATCCTATACTAGGGCTGTATCGAGGGTAGAACGTTTCTTCCTTGTACCTGTAAAAGAAAAGACACTTACTTACACTTAGCTGATACCAGTTTATCACCTTGCCAAAAAGACCTAATTGCGCCGATATCACGTCGTCTCGTGGAATCCTCAGAGTGGTGAGAATATTAGATATGCGCTCGACGACGATCACACCCAAATACACCACCGGCACCTCGACCATTAGCTCTCCCTTACTTATATATGTCAGACAGTTAATTACAGGAATTGTTATGTAGACAGCAACATCTCCCTTAACCCCCGCATCTAAGCCGGTATACTTGCGTCGGTCCAGCCGAAATTCGTCTAAGGTTTTCCGAATCTCTTATGGTGCGAACTTGTTCTCCGGTGCATCGTTTCCCGCCACCCTAGCAGCATCTCGCTTCTTTACGACCTTTAACGTATGTCGACGAAAATCGTCGTCTTGCCGCTATACTCCGCGCTCTCTCGGCATCCCGTTCCTTTTGTATACATCGTTCTTGCATTCCTTATGAATGTTTTCGGAGAAATCATTGTGTTCTTCTCAGACTTGCTAGCACCCCTGCAGCAATCGTAGATGTAGGGATCCCCAGGAAGACCTTCAGCGTGCTTGGATATGTATTGCTGTGTTGGGGTGTCCTTGATGCCCACGATGCCCACCAAAAGGCCGTTGCCGAAGAGAACAACGAATTCGACCGTGTACACTGTTACCATAGAGTCCACCCACACAGAAGCCGTATATCTCTTTATCACTGCCGACTCGTGCTATATTTTTTATGTACTGCCGTATTTCTTATGTATCCACTGACGACACCTCCAACAAAAACCCTTCGTCACGACGTATAACCCAACATGCACGTAGACTAGTATAGTGTCACCAGATACCACAACCACATATACAAAGTACATTCTACGTCGCTCGTTACGGTATGGGAAGTCGCGGGCGTGGCCGCTTAGCCACCCCACTCCTCGGTACACTGTATTGCAGCAACCCAACACCATTGATTGGCGTTGCTTTATCTCTCACACAATGTTGACAAAATGTTTGAGATACTGTTTGATAATCAATACGAAGCGTAGACGGCTTACCCATTGCAGAATCAGCCGTGGGGTGGTGCGTGTGCGTCTGCAGCAGGAGATGCATCATGCATATGTTATATTTTCGCGGCTCCATGCCGAGGGGCGACGTTAAGTGCACTGGCCAGGAAGAAAAACGGCACAATGGCCAGAATAATTCCACCATCCCGATATCCCGAACCACGTAGCCAACCTATCAATAAAAACCACTACTATATTCGACCGCCTTACGGCCATCCTACCCGTATCACATCTAAGCATACAATCAACCGCCTCGTTGCTTACTAAATGATTCGGAATGATGCTACATCACTATCATGTCTTCAGGGTAAAATGATTCAATAAAAAATATGGCCAATCAACATCCTCCCAGTACTACTGTGACAAGAAAGGTTGCAGCCACATACGGCCCTTGAAAGGCGCTCCATAAACCGAGAGACACGACTCAGAGACAGTATCCACCATCAATATTCGAGAGAACCTAAAATCTCAGTTGTAGAATACAAGGTCTAGAAACAACAAATTCAAATCCGAAGTCCATTAACCGAAAACTCAAATCTGAAATAAAATTCCGATACACTAAATTGAAAATGCTCATATCCAGAACAAATAACTTCACTCCAGACAACGTAATAGCGAAAAGGCATTATTTCAAAAGCTGTCACTTGTCCAGCAAAAATACCATGCACTCCTAAAGGTAATAACATCCATCAAAGAAATGCAGAATCCTCATCCGCTTTCACAATTTAAGAAAAAGCGAATTTCCTGCCAAAATACCACGCACTTTTATAAGTACCATACTCCAGCTAATATGGGTATAATTCTCTTCTAGCCGCCCCGAATCTACTGCACGGTAACGTGGATCCTACCCCGCACAAGCGGTAACAAGTGGAGGTGGCCCCTCCTTGCAGGATATAAACTGAACGATTTAGCTCTGCTGGCCTTCACTAATGGGGTGGCTTGTAAAATCCATAACCTGATTACGCAGGGCTAACCCCGGGTAGTTTACCGAAACCGTTGTTGCCCCCGAATGCCAGATATTGTTTTCAACATCACTCTGCACTCGATCAACTGCTGCACTACATGAAGTTGCACCACAGTGATCATACGTGCATCAGATGATCAAAACTGGGTTGAAACAATGGTACTACGGCAGTAGTCTCACTGCTTCGTATCGTGTCACGGAACTACCTCCTGTGGCCGGCACACATCTTAAACCATCCGAATTCAGGTTTAATCCGTACTAAGCTCTCAACACGCGTTAGTATCACAGGACCTTTGGATTAGGACCTGAAATGGTTCACTTATCGAGGCCAGCGTTCATCATACCTTTCTACTCTATATCTGTTCACCGCAAAGGCATCCTTTTTCAAAATGATTTCTTCGCAGTGGAAGTTTCATGACACAATCCCGGTGATAACGCAAATATCGAATGCAGTCTTCCAGTGTGTCTTCCTCAGCAAATTCGTGTGCCCAGCCACCGATTTCACTGCGTTTGGAGTGTCCGGGCGTGTCTGGTTAGCAAGCCACATCAAGCATGCGACAACGGAAATGGTCAGTCACCCTCGGGTTAAGACTCGTCAAACTCGACTAGTTTGAGATGCTTCTCGAGCGGGTTTTTCCTACCCGAACTAGCGCATATTTATCACCATTCACCGCAACTCCCGCAAAAAAGTTAATTCATTTCAGAGTTGACTCAACACCTGTTTTAATGCCGCTGTAGCACGAGTTCAACAGCGTGTTTATTTCTGCTTCAGAGAGAACGGATGAATCAGAGCGCAAACTCCTCGCCTCTCGTCACGAGGTTGATACATCGAGTATCTAGTTTTTCCAAATATTCCTTCGGGGAAGAGCTACACGTGGTATCACAGCTTTTGTTGCGTCTCAACTCCGAAAACGAGCTGCTCCGCGATTTTTTTTTTCGGGTCAAACGCTGATCGACAACTCAACCGAGACAAATTTATGTAAAAAAGGAAATGTTGGTTGAGATTATTTCAAGAACGAAACTCTGGTGTTGGGCAACCCATATTTGCATTATCGGTGAAAAGAAAATGATTGCACATCCCTTTTACCAACATTTACATTTCACGTCGGTCCACACCCAACCCGACCCCAACCATAACACAAACCCCCCAACCCTTTGGGGGGCTCGATGTCAGCAGGGGTGGTCCCGCCGCGTGTTTCGTAGGCGTTTTTTGTGACATTATCAACGGGCCGAAAGGCAAGTCTCCACCAAACATACACATTTTGTTCAGTAAATATTTTTGGATAGATGTTGCAAATAGGTGCTGTTCGTTTTTTACGGAGTTTTACTTCGTCTTCGAGGATTTTTCTTGACAGAACCGGCAGTGAGAAGATAAGGGTATCCACCGTCGTATCTAACCGTGTAGCCAAAGAGGAAGGAGTAAGTGGCTGCAAGGCCTGCTATGTACCACACACGTTCGCCAGTACCGGGAACCAACAGCAATGCGAAGGAGTAGCCCGATCAACCTAACGGGAGAGGGACAAGAGGAGCCGCATCAACCAGTCAGCGCTGGTAGACTAGATATAAGGGTAACGGCGATGTTGACTCGGACGAAGGAGGCCCTAATTTTCTGTCGTGAGGGGCAGAAAAAATGCTGCGCGTGTGGTTGCACGTATGAAAACACAAACAAACGTGTGTGCCATCAATAATCCCTTCCTCATACAGATTCTAGAAGCAGCTAGACGAGTAGCCCCGAACATTACGTACCTCAAGCCGCGATTTCGAATGTCGAAATGACCCCCCTTTTTGTGGCAGTATTATCAAGCATGTTGTTTTTCTTGCCTTTGCGCAAGCCGCGATTTCGAATGTCGAAATAACCCCCCTTTTTGTGGCAGTATTATCAAGCATGTTGTTTTTCTTGCCTTTGCGTTCGAACCTCCGTTAGCATCCGATACGTTTTTGCTTTTGTTATTTTTTTTCCTTCTCTGTTTTTTGTTCTATTCGTACCTGCTCAAAGTATAAAATTCTACTATGTGTACATATCACATACACTGGATGCTGCCTACTGGTTGTCGAACAGAGGTTGGTGCTGCCGCTGCTGCTGTGTGTGGTTTAAGCAACCGTACATTAGAGTTGTGCGGCAGCTGCTCCTGTAACGAACGGGTATTAATGTTGGGAGACGGCACCTTCATCAAGTAGATCCTCAAACCCCGGCATGCCCCTCCTTTCCCTTTTACTTCTATGCGTACGCACACGTTTTGGCCTCATTTGCTTTGCTACTAAGAGCTCGAAGAGTGGCATGCCCTTGATCTCCATTGTTTTGCCCCCTTTACAAATATAATACCAGTTTTTATGTTCTGAAAGTTGTACGTGCGAAAGCAGTGAGTGTGTGTGTTTCGTGGTCTTCAGCATTCCGTTTCTGCACCCAACCGTGACCAACTTTTGAAAGGTTATGTGTTGTAGGGTTTGTCGATTCTGGGTAAGGGTATGGGAGTCTTACAGAACTTCATAAAGAGTCCAGTCCCGGTGTGGAAGTGTTACAGAACTCACAGAAGCTCCGAAACATGCGGCACGGGCGTATATATCTCACAGAAGTTCCCGACGGGTACAGAACATGCTGTACCCGGATCCCGGGTATTGTGGGACGGGTCGTACAGAACTCACAGAAATTCCGGTTACGGGTGTGAAAGTCTGACAGAACTTCCAGAAGTTCCGGATGCGGGTATAAACGTCTTCCAGAACTTTCAGAAGTTCCGAGTATTGTGCCACGGGCGTAGAGCACTTACACAAGTTCCGGCAGGCAGGTATGAAAATGCTGTACCCGCACCCCGGGCATTTGTGGCTCTGGCGTACAGAACTTATAGAAGTTCCGGGTACCGGTATGAACTGTCCTACCGAACTAACAGAATTTCCGGGTACGGGTGAAATCCAGGTATAAAAGTACAAGGCCTAGAGGAAAGAGTTCGACTTGAAATGGAGGATTCCATCGAGATAGGATGGCACGCTCTCACTGGGCCAAAGTCCCAGAGGCAATCCGTTGTAGACTTGAGAGCTATCGACAATAACCACCGACGCGATATATCGTGAACCTTAACGAGTGCATACCGGGGCAACAGCCGCGCTCACGTCTACTACTACAACTCTTCTGTAACGCAGATCATACCATAGCGTACCCCGACTGTGGCGCATAAAAAAAAAAATGGCGGTCGCAAGCCCAATGTTTCCACTATATCGATAAGCCAAGTTCCGCGATGAAGAAGCGAAGCCATCAAAAACAAAGAGAGGATAGCTCAAGACTTCGACGAAGTAACATCTGCTTTATTACGATCGAAAAAAAAAATTGACAATAATACGCAAAACGTGGTTTCCCGATAGGACTTTGTTTTTTTCTATGTTTCCACAATTTTGAATCGATTTCAACAAGATTCATAAAAATACTATTTTCGATACAAAAAAAGTGACCTTCGTTAGCACGTGCTCTTGCAAACAAAACAAACATCATCAAGCACTATTCTTGTTGTATGACACGTACTGCTGTTCGGTGTTCGGATTGTGTGACTGATAGATAGTGACTGACAAATCATGACATCCTAATGCATACAATGCCCTCTTCGGGTTTAACCTAAAGAAACAGAAAGCTTCGCGGGTATTGTCAAATCAAAGGTTTACCCGTACCCCAGGTAGTGTCCGACAACAGATTTACAGAAGTAATAGATTTACAGAAGTAATAGAAGTTCTTGGTAAGGGTATGGAAATCTTACACAACTTCCAGAAGCTTCGGGTACGGGTACGGAAGTCTTACAGAACTTCCAGAAGTTCCGGATAATATGGCACGGGCGTACGGAACTCACAGAAGTTCCAAGCGGGTACAGAACATTATGTAACCGTACCCCGGGTATTGTAGCCACAGGCGTAGAGAACTTCCAGAAGTTTCGTTACGGGTGTAAATGTTGTACAGAACTTCCAGAAGTTCCGGGTACATGAATAAATGTTCTAAAAGACTCACAGAGGTTTTGTAGGGTAATAGCCGGGGTAAATGCCCCGGGTATGGTTCCTGCCTACCCTACAGAACACAACGTTGAATGTTTGCACTGTTTTGCGAGTATGTAGCGTTGCATTCACGGCCTCTACTTGCCTATCTAGGTTACCCTCGATCGCTACGGGCATACACGGAGCTGCAGGCGGCAAAGCGTTGCGTATATACACAACAGCAGTAGTAGTTTAGGAGCACCATATACCACGAAACCCAGGCACAGGAGACGTCAAATGACGAACCAGAGACTTTGTACGGTCTTAGGCGGGCATGGCAAGACGGGAAGGCGCTGTGCGGACGGCTCAGAGGGACAAAAAACAACAAAAATCAGCCGAGCCCTCAACATAATAAAGTTGATCGAGATCTCGACCGAAATTGATGCAAATCAAGAAATCAGATAATGGTTGATCTGAAATCCATTTTTAGTAATCAATTGATTTAAACCAAAGAGCAGTATATTTTTAGGTTGAGCGCAACACTAATCGCAGCGCTACAGGAGTGTTAGTCCATGCGGCTACTTGATTGATGGTAATGTATCGTGATACTTAAATACCCATTCGTCAAACTGTTTGGCAAACTCGACTAAAACGCGTATGAATATAAAGTACGGTATCAGGGTGAACTCCATGACAAACCAAGGAGTTCAGGCCAGCCTCGTCTGCTGTACTCGTATGCAACGAAAAATAATATTTCGAGCACCTCTGGATAATGTGCAAGATTGGACGCAGGAAATCTGGGATTTGTGGAGCGGGAATGAATCTTGTTGGAAGACATGTTTATGACGGGATATTTTATTACGAGGTAGAGAGTGAGTTAACGTGAGCTCGATCATTCTAGAGATAAGAAAAGGTACGGATAGTAGCGTGAAAACAACGCGAATAGATCAGGGTACAGGAGACTGGTGGGTATTTGATTAACACGTACGGAACCGTTGCTGTTGTGAGGTGGGAGGTTGAAGGCGGACGTATTGAAGAGGTAAAGGGAAGAGGCGGGCATCTTAAGGATGGTGGTTGTAGCGGAGAAGGAGGGCGCAAGGGATCAGCGGAGTGGAAGTGGCCGTGGAGGTGTCGGAAGAGGTGCAGGAAATGGGAGTGTGGCTGAAGCCAATCGAGATCAGGTGAACAGAAATTCAGCTAGATTGGAAGCCTTTGCGGAACAGATGAAGCCACCTGAACTATCTGCATTTTTTGTGGAAGCTCGCTAACACTTCCATGGAAGCATTCATCGCTTCCATGGAAGCTTCCACCCTTCTAGGGCGAGGAAGCTTCCACGGAAGCAACTTCCACGGAAGCCTCCACGAACGCTTCCACGGGAGCAACTTCAACGAAATATTCCACGGAAGCAACTTCCACGCAAACTTCCATGAAAGCTTCGACGGAAGCTTCGACGGAAGCAACTTCCACGAAAGCTTTCCACGGAAGCAACTTCCACGGAAGCTTCCACAAAAGCTCCCCCGGAAGCAACTTCCACGGAAGCTTCCATAAACGCTTTCACGGACGCTTCCACGGAAGCAACTTAACCCTAACACTAACCCCAACCCTAAACCCAACCCTAACCCTAACCCTCACCCTAGCCCTAAGCTTCCATGGAAGTAACTTGCAATTCCATGGGAGCTTCCTTTACTTCCGTGAAAGCTTCAATTACTTCCGCGTCAGCTTCCACTACTTCCATGGAAGCTTTCGTGGAAGCTTTCGTGGAAGCTCCCGTGGAATTCGATTCCACGGAAGCCTTTATATTTTCCATACTTTCCATGGAAGCTTCCACGGAAGCTTAGGGAATCTCCCATGAAATCTTCCGTGAAAGTTACTTCCGTGGAAGCTTTCATATCTTCCATATCTTCTATGGAAGCTTCCACGGAAGCTTTCATGACGGCTTCCGTAGAAGTTACTTCTATACATGTTTCCACAACTTCCGCGAAAGCTTCCATTATTTCCATGAAAGATTTAATTAAATATTTCATGGACGTTACTTCCATGGAAGCTTTCATGGAAGCTTTCATGGAAGCTCCCGTGAAAGTTACGTCCGTGGAAGCTTTCATATCTTCCATACCTTTTATGGAAGCTTCTACGGAAGCTTTCATGACGGCTTCCGTGGACGATACTTCCATGAAAGATTCCATAACTCCACAAAATCTTCTATCACTCCCATAAATGCTTCCATGGAGGCGTTCGTGAAAGTTACTTCCATGGAAGATTTCGTGGAAGCTTTCGTGGAAGCTCCCGCGGAAGGTACGTCCGTGGAAGCTTTCAGTTCTTCCTTATCTTCCATGGAAGCTTCCGCAGAAGCTTCCATGAAAGCTTCCGTGGAAGTTACTTTCACGAAATCTTCCATAACTTCCGCGAAAGCTTTCATTACTTCCATGAAAGCTTCCATGGAAGCTTTCGTGGAAGTTAGTTCCATGTAAGCTTTAGTGGAAGCTTTCGTGGAAGCTCCCGTGGAATTTGCGTCGGTGGAAGCTTTCAGTTCTCCCATATGTTCCATGAACGCTTCGGAAGCTTCCATGAAAGCTTCCAAAACTCGAAAGCTTCCATGGAAGCTTCCGTGGAAGTTACTTCCATGTAAGCTATCGTGGAAGCTTTCGTGGAAGCTCCAGTGGAAGTTACTTCCGTGGAAACTTTCATATCTTCCATATTTTATATGGAAGCTTCCACGGAAGCTTCCACCGCTTCAACTGCTTCCATGAAGGCTTTCATGGAAGCTTCCATGGAAGCTTCCATAGCTTCCATGTCTTCCATGGAAGCTTCCATGAAAGCGGTGAAAGCTTCCACGGAAGCCTTCATGAGCTTCCACGAAAAATGCAAGTAGTGCCGGAGGCCGAACAGATGCCTCATTGTTACGTCTTCCCCCTTGGTTAATCGATTGTCGAACGGCATGCACTACCATACATTACGCGCGCGTGCACAAACCACACACATGGGAATAGGGGGAGGGTTGAGGGGACGATGAGGTTTGAACAGAATAATACAATCATCCAAAAATCCCCATCACAGTACGTCAAACTACATTATCATATTCATTCATGCTATAGGCACAACGCGCACAAGGTCAGGGTGGAGTTTTGCTGTATGTTATTTTTTGGATCCTCCTGGATATCCGCGTAAACAGACCTTAAGCTTCATACATATTCGTTTGTGTACCAGGTTTTATCCATCTGCTGAACGCAGACTTGGTATTGACCTCGCGCCTTCGGTTCAGCCAACACCTTGGACTTGCCGTTCTTCTTCGGATTCAATTTAACGAGAAGAACGCTCCCCATACTTCGAACACATGTTGCCTTAAACTACGTGTGAGTCGTAAAATACTTCCTTACGACCGGTTTCAATATTTATGGGATTTTTCCTTAATTGGTCAAGCACTGTGCGAGATCCCCGTCCAGGATGACAACCAGCTATTCTGGAGGTTGTTTCAGTTGTTCTCACATAACCTCGCATGATCAAGTCCGTCGTCACAGGACAGGGTTCAGTAATTCGAGAGCAGATGAATACCCCAGGATAAAACCCAAACAACGTAAACGTGGTACACGCATATCTCATAGCTGACGCATTTCACAGCTGCAGAAAAAAAACAAAAGTAGAATCGGGATCCAGCTTACGACGTGCCAGGTCCATACTGGTACAGCTGTTGCTGTTATTGTTGTTGTTGCTGTTGTTCCCACATAAACTCGCATACTCACGTTGGTCACAGGACAGGCTCCAGTCACTCTGGAGCTGAGGAATACCGCAGAGAAGAACACAAACAACCCAAGGTGGTACACGAATATATCACACTTCAATGCAATTCATGCAGACACCAGAAACATATAATAGTGAAATCGGAAGTCAGTTTACGATGTGCCAGGTCCGTACCGTTGCATACGTCGTATTATTCGCGCCAGGAAAAACCGACTACACCTCTTGCCACCCAAGATGGACTACTACCTATATATTACAGGTAGTATCTATCACTACGCATACGAACGACAGACGCAGATCAATTGGAAAAAATAAATAACCAAGAGAAAATATGATAAAGGAAAGAAAAAAAAGAGAAGCAAGAGAAAAAAAGAACAAAAAAGGAAAGGAAAGGAAAGGAGAAAAAAGACAAGACAAGAAGAGAAAACAAGGAACTGAAAGGAGAAACAAAATTTCATACTCGCAGACCATAGAAATTGACTAACGACTGCAGGGCTCATAGAGGGTATAAAGTGCATAATCAATGGCACTGGGGAGAGAACGTTACATGGCGATGAAGCCAGGGCGATCTTACGCTATCTTGTGACGGCCATTGGAAGGCCCACAGCTTTCAAGATGATGATGGCCAAACCCAGCTTTCAATCTCTTGGGCATGACGCCCTCCCTCCCCCCCCCCCCCTGCCCCTTCCCTCCTCCCCACCTCCCCCACTCCCCCCCCCCCCCCCCCTCCCCCCTCCCCTCGGCCGCTTAGAGATGCCGACGATGGATGGCGCTGCCGCAGCCGATTACACGTCGCTTTGTAGCTTTGCGCCTCTCCGTTTCTTGCCAATTCCGCATGAACAACTCGGTTCCCTCCTCTACTCGTCGAAACCATCTGCCAGCCTTCTGAAAAACCTTTCGCCACCCTTCGAATTTCATTCTAAAGACTGACATATCTTCCTGACTTCCAGTCTTTCTCTTGCCCCCCTGAGTAGCCCTTACCCCCAACAGGCTCCCCAAACATCACCCTCTGTGGCAGACTCTCAGCCCGCATACGTGCTACGACCCCCGCAAACAATATCCTCCGTTTGCGCAGTATCGCCTCTATGCTCTCGGGAGGTGTCTTGGACAGCGCGTCGGCGTACGATAGGGTGTGGTCGTCGCGCTTTCGTTTCCGCCATCCAAGGCATCGGAGGAGCATGGAGTGGTGAACCCGTCGTAGCCTGTCATGGTCAGGCTTCATCGGGTTCTACGTCATGCAACCATAAAGAATTGTCTCGACCACCACAGTACATACGTCTCACTACTCGCGCCCGCCTGACAAACCGACTACACCATTTGCCATCCGAAAAGACTACCACGTAAATATTACACGCTGCCAGTTACTACGCATACGCACGTCAGGATCAAGTCGATTGAAATGAATGAAGAAAAGAAAAGAAAAGAAGTATAATAAAAGAAATTGAATGGAATGAAAAGAAGAGAAGTCGAAAAAGGAAAGGAAAATATATCAAAACAGAAGACAAGAAGAATAATCAAGGAAGCAAAAGAAAAATCACCATGCTAGCAGACCCCAGGAATTGCCTTAAGGTGGAATTGGGCTCGTGGAGGGTATCAAGTGCACCAATGGCACTGTGGGGAGATCGCAACGTGACGAAGAAGTCATGGCGGCCTTACGCAAGCTTACCACGGCCATTGGAAGGCTTATGCACTTCGAGACGATGATGGCCAGACCCAAATTGCAGTCTCTTTGGCAAGACGCCCCTTCCGCCCCCCCCCCCCCACCCCCCCCTCCGGCCTTTACAGATGCCGACGGGTGATGGCGCTGCCCCGGCCTTTGCGTGTCGTTCTGTAGCTTTGAATCTCTCCGCGTCATACGCACGAATTACTCTGCTCCCTTCTGTTCCGATCGAACACATCCGCCGGCCTCTGTGCAGCCTTTCGACACCCTTCGAATTTCCAAAGGCCGACATATGTTCACCCAGGTGCACCGTACAGTCCTTCTCTTGCCCCCCTAAGTGGCCGTTACCCCCCAAATTGTCCCCCAGCATCACTCTTTCTTTTCCTTTCACACATTTACTTTCCAGCTTCTGGACAAGCCGTGGTCACAGGTGTCGTCCCTTCTCCCCCCCGGTTCTTGCCTTTAATTTCTATCGCGCATAGGGTTAGACAATCCCATTGCTCGTCGATGGTTCATCGAGTGTTGGTCTCGCGCTTTCCGAAACTCAATTTGTGCACAAGAAAAAGTCCTCATGGATTTATAGGAGCATTTTCTCCGGGGGGATTCGAACTCACGAAACTCACCTATATATACCAGGTTGGAGGATAACCTGATACGCCACCGGGACCTATACCAGGTTCGAGGATAACATTATACGCCACCGGGGACTCTCGTCAGCCCTGTGTAAAGCATTGGATCAATTCACTTTTCGCCTTCTTCGTATCGTGCGTTTTTAAGCGGGAAAGCGTAGTATTTCCCGGAGGAATTTCAATTTCTTTTCGTTTTCGGATCTTCCTAGGGCTCCAGCACCTTTGTGTGACCACGTACTCTAGGTTTTTGACAAGAGTTGATGTGAGACAACAACAACATCGCAAAGCCAAAATGCCATGTATGTGGTATTCATCATCTCTGGTGCGTACCCTCAACGCCATACTACTGATACTAACATCACCCCTACAGACCACAGACGTCAACCGTCACCCATCTAGCCGTAATTCCGGATGACGTATACCTTACCAGGTGTTTCATTAGGAACATACGGCACACGACAAATGCCATTTTCTTTCATTCGGAGATAACGATTCCTTACGTATTTGGCATGTGAGGGAAAATGGTTGATTGAAAAATAACTAACCCAAACCGTTGTACATGCGACAGGCAGAACGTACGGCTGTCACAAGCCAGCGCTACCTACGGCAGGGGGGGGGGGGGGAGGGGGGGGGGGGGAGGGGGGGTGTCACACCCAAGTGACTGAAGTCTGAGTCTGGCCATCATCATCTTGAAAGCTGTGGGCCTTCCAATGGCGGTCACAAGATACCGTAAGACCGCCTGACTTCTTTGCCATGTTGCCTTCTCTCCCCAGTGCCATTGATGGTTCACTTGATACCTTCTATGAGCCCAATGCGGTCTTTAGTCAGTTTCTAGGGTCTGCTAGTATGACATTTTTTCTCTCTTTTCCTTTTCTTGCTTCCGCTTCCTGTCTTGCCTCTCCGTGCTTTTCTTGTCTTTTCTCTTCTTTTCGTTTTCTTTTTTTCGCTTCCTTGTCTTTTCTGTTCTTTCATTCCCTATCTTTTATCTTATGCTTTTTTCTTTTTTTCATTTTTCCCAATTGAGTTGCGTCTGTAGTGCGTGTGCGTAGTGATAGGTACTACGTGTAACATATACGTAGGAGTCTCTTGGCTGGCAAGCGGTATAGTCGGTTTTTCCTGGCGCGAGTGGTGAGAGGTATCCACCAGTATGGACATAGCACATTTAGGCTGACTCTCGATTCAACATGTATATGTTTCTAGTGGAGGCATGGAATATTTAAGATGTGACATGTGCGTGTACCACATTTATTGCGTTTGTGTATTTTCCCTGGGGTATTCCTCAGCTCCAGACTGACTGCAGCCTGTCCTGAGACCACGGACTTGATTATGCGAGTTAATGTGAGAACAGCAACAACAACAACAGCAGCAACAACAACAACAACAACAATAACAACAACAACAGCAGCAGCAACAACAACAGCAACAACAATAGCAACAACAACGCCTGGGATAATCCATTATTCATCTTGTCAAGCATTATGCATCCTGTAGTAGAAACCCGTTGATCAGCAGAGTTATCTTCTCAAAACCAATCACAGTTGCGGGGTGTTGAGGTAAACGGGGCTGGGGTACAAGCACAAAAATTTCCCCTGCTCTCTCTCTCTCCCCACGCTACTCTGCCCTTTACCACGATGTAACATTGAAAATAAACTCCATACCACAAATAATGAAAACAACAAAGAAAGCGAAAACAACGCCTTAACCGCAAGGAAAAACAAGTCATCGCCACGTCAGTCAAATACTGCTGTATTGATAGCAGTATATCTCGACAGTGCATATGATGTCTCGACGCAGCAATTCTCCACTGCACCCCGTGGTACCCTGAGGTGCAGTAGTCTACAATGAAGACAAACCCAAGACGGAAAAAAAACAGTCTACATGACATGCCCTGTTTGTGGCCTTAGTCGGGACCAAAGGTTGAAAGAGATTTACGCCTGGGTGCTCATACCTCCCAAGCGCCCACCACCATAACCGACTACCTTGTACGGATTCCAGCTCTGGCCCAGACGTCAACGGGCTCAGCAGCCCAAGCTCTCGAGGACCACGACAAACACGGCTCGTACGTTTGTTTCACAGCTAAACGTCGGGCCATCCCTTCTCGTCCAAAAACCTTCCCCCGCTGCCGCAATAATCACGGTCGTATTCATCGGTGGTGGGCGGAAGTTAAGCACGGGGTGGTGCCGCCGGAGCTTGCAGTTGCTGCTGCTTCGGTGGCAGCTGCAACACATCATTCTGCTCTTCATGCTCCTGCCCCCTCGTCTCAAACTCCACCAGCACTTTGCCCGCATCAACCACCACGCATTTCCCTCCATCTCAAACTGCTGCTGCAGCTGCCGCCGATGCTGCTGTGTAGTGCTCCGACTGTCTGCAGTAGTAGGATTACGACCTGTGTCTCACCTGGCCACGCCCGCTGCCTTCTCTTGCATCTTACTTGGCTGCGAAATCTCTAGTATTTTCGCGTGTTGTATCGAGAAGCTGGAGAGCTCGAGAAGTACCTGCGAATACCCGCATACGGTAACTTTGCTTTCCTCAATCCTTCTCTCGATTCCGTACAAATGATATTTGTAGTGCATAGGTCACAAAAAACAAATCAAAACATAGTAAATCAAGGAAGGTATTTTACACCAATATTCCTGAGGATATTAGTGCATTTTACCTGAATTGATGGTGAGGGGGAACATTGAAAACCAAATGTCCCTCACCATTTAGTTAAGAGATACAAAATGATGCATCCTCAATATCTAAGATTAAACTCTACGTTTTTTTTTTTCTTAACGGAACCAACCTCATGATTGTTTAATGTACGTGCTTACCAACACAACCAACCTCACACTTGCAATTTCAATAATAAGTAACAACATTATGACTGCTGTCCTAAATTATTTGCCTCTTATTGTCTACCGGTAGTACGTACCCAAGAAATTTAGCCGTGAAACGGATTCACTCATCTTTTTGTATTTCCGTGTCGCACACAGGTACTTCAATCAAGATAATAGAAAAACAGATACACAAAAAATAAGCAATGCACTTGTACATTCAGTCGGTATTGGTTCCTTGCTTCAACCTTCGTTGTGTGCGGAATCAAGACTTTGAGCTCAGTCTTTTGTGCTACAATACCGTCCGGTAGTGACTGAGGGGAGCCAGGGAACCTTAGGGACATGTTCAAGTGCATCGTTAAGCTGTTCACGTGCTGAAACACTGAAAGACGTCCCTCATCTGCGGCAAACATACAGGTGAATAATTGGTGATGAAGGAGTTTAATATACGAGTGAATAGAACTGAAAAGAAGTGCGGTCCAAGAAAACTAGAATGACATGTCATAGACGGGATACCAGCATTCTTATTGGAGCAACCATACCATATCAGGAAGGATGGGACGGACTGGATATACACGGTTGCTGTGCAGTGCCTATGCCGATGATGCTCACTGAAGTCATGCTCGCAACTCGTCAGCTCACAACCCATGCTCACAACGCGTTGATTTACCATGATGAGTCCGAAGTGTACTTCCAATTCATCGATTATTCATATATATGACCTGACTCAGTAACGTAGTACCAATAGTCGGTGTATTCACAGGTGATAAAATGTATTCCCCATGCAGGGAAACAACTTCGCAACTCTTGCATGATGACATTACTCAGTAATATAAATAGTATCATATAAAGATTAATATTTAAGGCGATCAGCTACTGGTGTAAACAAAAATATGAATAAAACCGAAATAATGAGAGAACGGAAGGCTCACCGACTCCCGGGGGGGGATTTTTCATGTTTTTTCTCAGGGTGCGACCGCGTAATAATTTAAAAACGTGGGTTCGAGGCTCACCGACTGCCGTTTAATTTATTTTCGGGGGTGGGATTTTTTATTTCGGCTGAAAGCGTTTTTTTTAGAACCGTGGGTTCGAGGCTCACTGACTTTTGTTGTTGTTGTCTTTTATTTATTTGGTTTTTTGTTTGCTGTTCTTTTCGTTTTGGTGCTTTTACTTTTTGTTTGTTATGTTTGTTTTTGTTTGTTTTTCGTCTTCGTTTTTCAGGGTGGGAGACTTACATGTAAATTGTTATGGTGACAGAATGTTTTATTTTATATATTTAATTGTATATATTAAATTTATATTATTTTGTTTTATATTGTATTTTTGAAAGTGGAACTTTAGCATGATATCTTTTAGACCACTACTACTGTCTTCATACTCCCGATATGTACCAAAACCCGCCAATATGGTGAAAACTAAACTAAAATAATAATAATATAAACCACCCCTAGGTAAAGAAAACTTTCTTACGCACTAAACCACAAGTACCAACAACCCTGACCAAGCCATCCATCCACAAGCCATCCATCATACATGTGGTAAAGCAATATAGTGGAAACTACACAAAAATTTAAATAAAATAGATATGATGATGTTAGATACTTTAAAAATTCCCACCTAAAGTAAAAATACTAACACCAATCATTATAGTGAAGAAAAACATTTTTTTACAAAAGAATAGGACCCCTCCCATTAAAAATGTTACCCACATACATAATATAGTACAAGTACCAGCAAGCAGCTTCAAAATATGAGTACTGACCTGAAATTCGTCGAACTCACATCGGACGTCCTGAATATATATATATGTATAATTGTGATTCTTTTCTTCGGGCACATCTCTTTGTGCTCGCACCTATTTCTGAAACGTCGGGTGGGGTGGGCACAATTCGACCGTCGGGCTCACGTTGCCGGAAGTTTGGGCCCGATCCGCGCAGTGTGTCGCGCGTGGCAAGCCTTTAAAACTTTTTTGGCCTGGGCACATATAAGGCGAATCCCCGGGTTTCCGCAGCACCCCCGGGGATTGGGTTTCTGCATCCCCTATACCCGCGTACGTACGTAGGGTTTGAATGCAAACCGGGCTTTTCTCCTCGTAGAGGGTACACGTTTCATTCCCTCTTTTTGCACAGAGCACCACGCTACGATTCTGCAGCCCAGCAGCAGTCCAGCCCCCTGTTAATAGCAGCAGCAGCCTGCAACTCTATGCGCGTGCTGCTGCTGTTGTAGTAGCTGATTCTTTGATCGGAGCGTGGCGTTTCTCTCCCCACCATACCCCATGTTTCTGGTGTGCTGCCGCTTCGGGCGCATCTCCATTATCATTGCATGTCCATAGATCGCGTCAACTTGATCGTTAATATACGATACGTTTTGATCGTAATTAATATACAAACCCATCCTTACGTTTATTTCCAAAGTAAGCAATATTTTTTCGTACTACATACGTACCAGAGGGGTATTGTTTTGTGTCGGAGATGTTTCTCATGCTACAGATGACAGGTACCAAACATGAGAACGGCACAACGCTACGTGTATAACTCTACCGCCCAGCAGCAGTAGTAGTAGTAGTGGGACACATCATGCACATGCGCGTGGCGAGTCCTCTCTATGCTGAGGCGAGTTGCTTTGGTCTCCACGAGGGGACGATTCTAAATCGGACGACGATCAAAACAATCCAGCGTATTGTTTCTTGACTCTAAAAAGCAAACAGCAGTGGATATAGGCGCTAATGGCACCACGCATCGTTCCTGCTGCCCAGCAGCGGTCCAGACCCCTAACATCAGCAGCCTGCAACCCTACTGTTGTAGAAGCTGATTGTTTGATCCGAGCGTGCCATCTGTCACCGCACCATACTCATATTTCCACTGTGCTGCCGCTTCGTGCGCATCTCCATTATTGCATGTCCACAGATCGCGTCAATACTGGCGGTAGTATAGGAACCTGTTGAATACTAACTTATTTACCGCTCCACCTTTACATTTAAGTCCAAATAGAGTTTTTTTTTCACGTACATAACAGAGAGGTAATGTTATGGGTCGGAGAATTTGCTCACACCACAGATAACAGGGACCAGACAACATGAGGACAGCACAACGCTTCGTGTACAACCTTGCCGCACAGCAGCAGCAGTAGGATACATCATGTACGTACGCGTGGCGAGTCCTCGCTATGCTGAGGCGAGTTGCTTTCGTCTCCACGAGGGGACGATTTTGGATCGGACGACGGTCAAAACAATCCAGCGTGATTTTTCTTGAATCTAAAAAGGAAACAGCAGTGGATATAGGCGCTGATGCTCCACAAGCAAGGGCTTCTCTATCTCAGCGACAATAGATTCCCTACAATTCCTCATTCCGCGCACTCTCTGCGACGAACTGGTGGTGAACGGGGATGATCGCCCATCCTGGCGTGTAACACTCGTCGTGAAGTTCAATATGTGGCGCAACAAGACACGAAGAGTACTTACAGTAGCGGCTACGGTTTAAGAGAACTTTTTTAAGAGAAAGGATGGATTTAAGAGAGAGGAATTGGCTTGTACCAATCAAAATCGATTCAAGAGAGAATTCCTATTGCTTCCGAGATTTTCTCTTAAATCGAACCTTTTGGAAACCACGTGGACACACACATCACACACACAGATTGTGTTCAGGCTGACAGGTCGCGAGGGTAGCGTTGGTTTCTTGGGTTTGTTACTTGTAGGGCGAGTGATGTCTTGATAATGTGAAGTTTTTTTATTCGTTGACTCGTGTTTTGTCGGGGGGTTAAATCGACGGGATGAGAGGTTGAGGGTGTTTTGTTGAGGGTACGGTGGGAGGAAGGGGTGCAGTGTGTAAACGGGTGCGTCCTTCTTGAGTGCTGGTGCATTCGTAGCCCCGTGTTGTCCTTCTAAAAGAGGTGCGAGCATGAAACACACCTATAAAACAACAACAAAACCACTACTGTACCGACTTTGCGTGTCCACGTGCAAAATGTTCATCGCATGACACGACGATGATTTATTTTCCAAGCGCAGATCCACCAATAGCGCACCACCACGTACTTGGGTCCACGTGCTCGCCAACCAAGAGAATGAGCGGTGTTTGGAGGTAGCCCGACATGGTAACGCTTGCTGCGTTAAACGACATTGAATGATACACTCTCTACGACCTCCTACGCCATATAGTTCGGACAAGAGCGTCTCTCTCTGGCGCGCTTTCGATTAGGCTACGGTATAAGATAATATTCTCTAAAATCGTAACCGAGACGGTATAAGAGAAAGCCGGATTTAAGAAAGAGAAATTGGCTTGTACCGACCCTCTCTTAAACCGTAGCCGCTGCTGTAATCTGAAATTAATTGCTGATTTCCATACGAAACAGGAAACAAAGAAAAAATACAGTGGAAACTACAGTAATCAATTTATTATAAAAATTAAAGTACACTCCAGCTGTGAGATCGAAGATTTCGTCGAAACTCATCTCTGCAAGCTGTGTGTGATACTCCGATCGCGCGCATTACGAGTTGTGTGTCCTCATTAAGGATATAGGTCGGCGACTCCCCTTACAGCTACAGTGTAGCTATCAGGGTCAACAGGATGATTTTAGTCAGTCTGTGCGCGGAAACTATAAAACCCGTTTCTGAGGGGGACAAAATCTGACAGCTGTGAAGGGAAAGCGGGGGCCTGGTTTTGATCAAAAGCGAGCGGGTTTGGAGGGGCGCGGGGGGGGGGGGGGGGGGGGGGGAAGGGGCAATTTGTGCATGTAAGCTATAAATCCTTTCGAGGGGATAAATCTGACGGTTTTGGCACCAGTATATTATTGGGGGCGGGGGGGGGGGGGGCAGCTCAATATGTGCCTGGAAACTATACATTATTTCGAGGGGATAAATGTGACATTTTTGGAAATAATACATCAGTTTATCATGTATATCCTGGGGTAAGTCGTACAATCAGTGAGTAAAGAGAGGGTGGAGTGTTCGAGGGGGTGAGGTTGGGATGGGTTGGGGGGGGAGGGTGGGGTGGGGACGGGGGGGGGGGGGGGCGGGGGGGGGGGGGGGGGAATTAAAAGTAGATGTGATGTTAGATCTAGCTCAAAATTCCCCACCTAAAGTAAATATACCAACATTAAGCATTATAGTGAACAAGAAATAGGACCCCTCCAAATAAAAACCCACTCACATAGTATATCACAAGTGCCAACAACGCAGCTTGCAAAGAGGAGTATTGACCTAAAATTCGTCGAACTCACACGGCTGACGTCCTTGAAATATATTAATAAAATGATCCCATCCTGCAGAAGAAATCTGGTCGACGGCCCCAAAATCATAACGGAAGCCGCTCTCGATATATGTGTTTGAGTTGGTCCCTTCAAGCAAGCAGCTCTTTCAGCTCCCGTATCTTGGCCCGTTGAGAGATCTCCGCTCTCTCTACGAACGTTTTCACGTCCACACCGCCCATTTTGACCTCGCCCTCGAGCACCCGGTTACAATCAGACACCCAGATCACTCCCTGTTCACAGGCAGGGGTATTGTTCTGCAGCACCCTGACTTTTAATCAGGAATTTACCACGTACACAATAACTGTCGTGTTTGATTATCCCTACGAAGCATTGAGGGCTTAATCTCCTCTCCCAATCGGCCGTGGCCTGGCGGGTCAGCAACAGGAAGATAGATGCATGATTCCCATGACCAACGCTACCGTAGAAGAGTCCCGTTCGGGGCCCTCTTGCGCCGTTGCTTGGTGTCACCCTTGCGAGTGACGCCCCTGTTCTTTTCCGGTTCACAGTCTTTGGCGCTGATTAATAATTTGGATAAGAACCGCCAATGGGATGGTTATCTACGCTGCGCCCAACTGAATAGCATAACGCGGTCTTATCGAGGAGAATTACAGAGTCAGTCGTTCGAGTGGCTCACACCTGGTAGTGAAGAAGGGGGTACACCCCCTACCGTATCCTCGATCATATATTATACCTGGTGTTATCAATAGCTCCATGCCGAACGTGGAGTGCGCTCGTCAGGAAGAAAGGCGGCACAATGTGCAAGAATGTTTCCAACATCCCGATATACCATACGCAGCAAGCCTATTGTTCGAAATCCTTACTATCCTCAACCGCCATCATATCCGTATTGTAGTCAGGTATACAATCAACAGATACTTTCCGAAGAGTTAAACGAAGCCAATGACTGAATGCTGGCCGCCCCAAAACCTGTGCGGCCACTCGTGTTACACCTCGACTCACCGGGTTTGACGAAAACGCGAAGTTGCTGGTACTCTCAACGCTACGTGCCATTCCGTTTCCGACTACTAGTAAAGGTCAGGATCTCCCCAAACAGCGTTTCAAGACAGCATGTTGAGGTTCTGTATGATGTCCTTAAGGCTGCCAGCTGGCACGTTCGGTGACGGAAACATAACACACCACCGTGGGACGAACGAGGTTCGAGCTACTCGCTTCTGCCCGTCTGCACTCGAAATGGAAGTATCTCCCCCCGCCCCGCTCCTCCGCTCATATATTTTCCATGGCACCGACATCACGCGAGAAACAACCCCTGCGTATAAAACCTACTTGAAGTATGTATTGAGCGAGTGCCGATACATTCGATTGCGTCTCGATAAAATCAGCAATCTATCACAACCAGAACGGGATCCGGCATTGCTAGTTAGATGTCAACCTTGATCGTATAACGGAATGCGCAGCATCAAGCGTTTGTCTGTGGGAGAAATCTATTGCCACATGAAATCGCGACCGAGGAGCTTGTAGAGGCGCTCGTTGTGCGGGCGGTACCAGTCACGGAACAGCTCCACCTCTTCAAACATCTTCTTGTACCTGAGCGAGTTAGTGGAAACAGCAGGTGTGAAAGGTGAGACGGACCAGCAAACGAATCCCTCGCGGCAGCTACCTTGTACATTTTGGTTGTTTCTACTGCAGCAGCTATTTATACAGTAGTGGCAGTTTCTGCGATCGTTGTCAGGCATTCTGCACTCACTAGCACACCACTCGTGGAACCCGCACAATTTATTGCATGTGACCTTCCCGACAAGTGACGGCACCCGTTCCTACTCAGTTTTTGCGTACAACCAGTTTCTACTTTCTGGAGTTTCTGGCCGTGCACAGAGCCTGCGTATTGGCCTTTCGTGGACAACTTGATGAAGTATGGAGGTAAGGTAAGCACTGAGATACGGCATGGTGTGCACTGAGATACGGCACCTGTCGACTCCCTGTCCTTGACGGTGAGATTCTGAACATCCTGTTTTATTGCTCGCACCCGTCCCTAACGAAACATGCAAAAAATTGCACAAGCTAGGGGGCGCGTCGATGCCCCCACTACACAGCCCTCATGGGCGGGTCTGCGGTATTTCCCCCCCCAACAGTCTCTTGCCTCAGGAATTGCGCGGGGGTTCCGCGATTAGCCGTTACTAAGAATAAAACACCAATACTTTATGAGAAGGCCACGACGACGTCAGCACTCTTCGTTACCACCCCCGCTTGTACGCATTTTTACAAACCTTCCCGTCTTAAGTCGGCCGCATCCAGTTTTGTGCTCGTGTGAAGAATCGTAAGTGTAGTTGTGTTCGGGCATGCCAGCAAACTCTGTCACGGCAGCCACAACAGCAGTGAGGTCCTTCAACATGTCAGACCCATCGATGATCATCATCTGAGGCGGGGGAGGAGCCGGAGACGTGGGCGATCAGGTTCTGGGCGAGGTGGTTTTCTGGGAACGTGTCAGCGCGTTAATGCCGCGGGGTTTCCACTCGTTTAGGCACACGTAATGCTCGCAAGGATGCCATGAGGTACCCCCAATTTCACTACGGGGTATGAGCTATCGTACTTTCACACTCGCACGAGTGACTCTGTACCTCGCTGGCAATAGCGCGATAGGCGATTTGTTTGGCGCAGCGAACCTAACCATCCCATTGGGGGGTCACATCGAAAATATGTTCACAGCGCGAAGGCTTACGAGTGCAATGAACAGGGGGGGTTACTAGCGCGAGTGACCCCTCTAGCCTCTGCGAAACAACGTCCCAAAAGAGATCCTCTTAGCGTAGCATTGGTCTGGCGTGCGATGGATCACTTGCCGTAGTGTCACCCCGGCCGAAACGTGGCATGTATTGGGTGGGTTGGAAGGTTTCAAGTGCTGCACTTTCCGGAGTGTGGTGCACTGAATGCTATTGGACGGCGATGTATACTGTGAGCCGGTCACCCCGGTGACGTATCAGGTCATCCTCGAGCCTGGCATAGGCCAGTTTCGTGAGGTCGAATCCCCCCGAGTGCATACTCGTTTCAATTCGTAGGGGCTTTTTCTTGCGCACAAATTCACTTGGGGAAAATGCCAGAGCGTGCGTTAGCAATACTCGATGCAAAATCGTCGAGTAATGGAATTGCTGAACGACCCAGGCTACGGTAGGGGGGTCCCCTTTTGGGCCTTTTATTTCAGTGGCTAGGGGTCACTCGCGCGAGCAACCCCTTTGTTCCTATGCAATCTTACGTTTTCTTTATGTTTTACATTGGCAAAATCAATCCGCCATGCAAAGGTGATCTAAGCTGCGGCAAACTAAGTTCCTGAACCATCTTCATCCGTAGGGTACAGAGCTACTCGTGCGAGTGGCTCAAACACACCAGTGAAAATGGGGGTACCCCCCCTACCGTAGCCTTGGTCGAACCCTATGCACGAAAAAATAATGAAGGCAAGAACCGGGAGGGGGAAGGAACGACATCTGTGACCACGGCTTGTCCAGAAGCTCAAAAGTAGAGGTGTGCGAAAAAAAAAAAAAAAAATGTGCCATCACACCCCGCTTAAGCTGTCGGTTTCTTCCGTTATGGTTCGAAATGTTGCTGACAATGCCTGCAATTTTGTGTACCCGTATCATATGCGGGGAGGCTGACAAAGGTTTCGTGTCAACGACAGCGCTGTTTGTATCGCGTGCCTTAAAATTCTCATCGCCATGGCTTAGGAGCCGCCTTACCTGCGAACGGTCGAACACCCTGAACCATCTCTCAAACTGGTCGGCGTACAGGCCTCTGTAGAGCGGGTTGTAATTATGCATCGCTTCATAACAAGCCCACAAGTCGGACGCAGACGCGTTTTCTCCTCGGCAGACCGCGCTGTACGGCTGGTGTGTCTGGTCCGCCTGAATCGACGGCAGCAGCGCGCACAACCACTTTCGAACAAAGCAGTGGATTCTTGATCTGAACGTAATCTCTGCCACAGCATAAACTGCTTTGAGGGCATCTGCTTTCGTATTAGAACGCGGAGACTTGGTGGGAGTCCCCTACCTTGAAACAATATGTTTACTCGGTGTATGCGTTATAACTCGGGCTGTTTGCGTCTTTGAAGCTGAGGGGAAGAACACCTCGACTGTCATGCTCTTTTCCAACTGATCTGAGAACGCCTGTTTCGGCCATTCGATGATCAAATATTTTACTCTTAGGTTGTCTCTCTTCGTAGTAAGTTGTTCAAGCTTGAGCCAGGTGGGCTATTGACTTGAAATGACGCGGCGCGTTTGCCTATAGAGACAATTTACCAATTACGGATGAACACAAATGCAAACATACCCAATCTGTTCTCTGGTCATTTTTTTTGTTTGTTTCATTACCCTCCTTGAGGCGTCACTTTTGAAGCTAATGCCCACCTTTTTTTTCTTGCAGCGTTAGAAGCACCCTCCCTCGAGGCATGAATATGCAGTCTACATTTTAGCACTTGTTGGTACTGCTTTATGCAGCAAGGGGCTTATGAAATCACAAGACGACCCGATCTAAGCAATCTAGGCAACGAGAGCTACGACCTGGGCACAGATGAGAAATTTGCCGCTATCCCACTGCGCCTGCGCCAGCGTAACTTGCACACCGTGCCAACCGCCATACGACAGCACAGTTCATGATAGCATGTGGCATTGGTCCAACCTTCAGTTAAAGCTTTATATTCACATCCCAACACGACAGACGACGTCAACATTCACGAATCATGACCTTAGTTGTGTTTGGCGGAAGAAAAACCAACCAAGAAGTTTACTAAATCAGCTTCCTTGCGGCCACATCAATGCAGCTCCAACGCTATCGTGCCCCGCCACACGACGGCATTGCATCGGCTTTATTTTCTGCTTGGGCTCTTCCACCAAGACTGGTACGACAGGTCCCTTGTTTGATAACGCTTCCTATATATATGCTGATGACGTCACGTGCTCTACTCATGTTTTGATGTCTCAAAGGATTCGAAGACTTGATATCTCTAGGAATACCTCAGGTTTGAGTGTAGATAGCACAAAAAATAATCCCCGCCTTTAATGAAGCGTAGAGACTAAGCCGCACGCAAAGCCGGCCTTGCAGAATAAAGCTCAGGCCGATTCGCGTTTCTATATCGTACGATTACGAAAAAAAAGCCAGAAAACCAAGGCTATGCCGTTACGCTCGTGTATACCAGTACGTACGAATTGGACTTCTAGAAGTAAGTACAACAGTCTCCCCGTCGTAGGGCACGCGCCGCCCCGCAACCCCTCTGCATTGGTCGAGTGTCGGTGCGCATTTACCATTTGGACAAAAACGTACTCTCAAGAAACAGCGCGCGGTCTCCATTCCCCCGCGTACAGTGCATTTACATACAGTGCCTGATATGTGATTTTCTACGAACGACGCATTTCGCAAAGTGTAACGAAACCAGTTATGTCGTTGTCGCTACATTCGTTTTGGACTCACCCTAGCCAGGTAATCCTTAGCCTCCCCGGGAAGGTGATATATTGTGCTGATCTTTTCATCCCTCGTCGCAAAGCCAACATCGAAATTTTGTCTGCACATGTCCATCCGCATATGAGAGAAGTATCTGCCAGAGTAACGAAATGGGCGTGTGTGCAGGTCACATTTATTTGTGCGTTCTTTGTGCAGAGCATGACGAGTACCGGAGGACGAGACGGAGCATGTTGTTGTACATTCACCCGCGGTGGCTGCACGGCATTTCGTGAAATGCTTGAGTTTAGAAGGGCCATATTCTTTCTCTCGTGACCGTCTGAAAGTTGCTCTTTGTTCATTAGCTGCCTTTACATTTTGACATTGATAGCCTGCGCCCCCCATCCATAGGAACGAAATCATAGCCTGCCCCGAACACGCGGAATTCGTTCGTCGGAGCACGATTCGAGGCTGCAGCAGATGACACGCACTATTGGTTTAGTGTGTTCGAACACCATCGGCAGATGGCAGCCCAAGCTTGCTCTAGAAAGAGAGATACTTGGCCGGCGTTGGGGAACCGAAATGAGACTTCATGCCACCAGCAGACGAAAACAGTAAAGGAGAGAAAATACCATAGGAAGCTGGAAGAGAGAAGTAAGAGAGAGAGAGGTACGTGGGTAGAACCGGCATAGAGCAATTCTGGCCAAATTTTGCTCTACAGGTAGATGACGTGGCGGTGACCGACCGACGGGTTGTTGATAACATACTAACTGTCCGTATACCATCATTGCTACTACAGTAGTCCCTAGTACCCATCAAGATTGTTTTTCTGAAGACCTTCCTGTGCTAGAAACACCGACACGTACGTTTCTACCGGCACTCGTCAAAATTGAGGTGTTAAGGCAAACAAATACGCGTATGTTGTTATACGATAATGTGATGCTGGCGCTTAATATGCATGTTCAGTAGGATAACAGCCCATGCCGCGGAAAATTTAGCAGATCGACTGCTGTACTGCAGCCGCTGCTGAGCGAAATTCAATGCATTACGGCAAATTATAGGTAGTATCGTGGTATTGCTTAACAGTCACCGCCTTTGGTAGTATGTGAACCCATCGTAATAGCATTGATAAAGTCATCCCGCGAAGATAAGTTTACCCCGACAAGTGGTTTCCATAGCGGCAATTTTGGTCTGAAAGAAGCCCCGATTCCCATTCCACACCAATCAAGGATCAGCAGTTCTCCGTTCGCAGAACACAGCATAGGGTGTCGAGAACAACCTTGAGACCCCTTGAAATCTAATCTCGTGGGAAAACCAAGAGCGCAGAAGAGAACCTGTCTGTAGGATCCCGAAGAACGACGACGAATTTTCCGCCGGGACGGGCCATCTTTATTCGATAAGGCGCTACAGGAGAATATATGTACCGCGGAGCCGAGTCCACGATTACCCTGTCAGTCCGAAACGTGCGCGATGTCCTGTCGAAGAAGGAGCATTTCTTGAGATTTGCAATGGGGACGTCCAACGGCAGCACGGGCGGGGATGTGTGGGGAGGCACACGTGAGCTGTGGCCTCGGTGGCTTTCTCGGTGACAGTTGCAAGGTCCAAGCTACATCCGTCACTCCACCCTGCATAGATTGTTCTTTTTTTTGCACAGCCTCGCTTATGTTGTGACAAAAATTTATCCCAAAACATAAACTCCTTGTTGCCTGCCGGTGTTGCTGTTCGTTCTGCTGCTACTATTTTGCTGGACTGAAAGATCACTTTATACTCTTCGTCGCGTCTTCAGGCAATGAAATGGATATCCCTTCGCGTCCTATTTGGGTGTCGACGTGTGTCATGTAGTCAAAAGGACCCACGCAATCGGGATAGGCTGTATACCAACGGTCGCCGGTCTCCGCAGCACCTACACGAAATATGTCGGGCGATTCCGAAAGCCTGTTTACGACTTAGGCTTCGGTAGGGTGGGTAGTCCATTTTCAATATCCAGGTTATACTATGTTACCCACTCAAACCTGAATTTCATTCTATATTATGGGCAAAACGCGACATACAATTTTACGACCGTGAGCACCACAAACGCGAACACAACAAAATAATTAGGGTAGCCATTCCCGCGAGTGTTGAGAAACGAGACGTTCTACGGCAAATGGCTACTGTAGTACACCCCCATAGGACACCCCTGGTTTCGCTCAGACGTTTTCCGCACCTTGGACGCACACATTTCCGCGTAGTTGGCGAGGATTAGCCCAGCGTCCAGATAACCGAGACTGTTATCTAGACCGTCCCTCTCCCAATCGCCAACCGATGGGTAGCTGTAGGAAGCCGAACGTCGAAAGCGGCAAACAAAGACGGGGGAATGGGGTAAGTGACGGGAGGGGCATGGGGGTAAGGCAGGGGGGACGAGAGGATGTGTGGCTATCCCGGTGAGGTAATAGCGCGAGGAAGAGAGGGAAGACGAAAGGAAGTGTGGTCGTCCCGGTGGAGTAATAGCAAGGATTGGGTAGGCTGGAGCGGACTACCAGATCTGAAAAGCATTGTTGCTGAAACGATGAGGCAAGAACTTAGCACGATGGGATTCGACAAGCGGAGAGAGCACTAAACACGGCACCCGCGATAAACGTGCATGTCAACAACTCGGCAGAAAAGCGGGGTGAACGCTTGCTACGAAACTCGTTCTTCATCAATCGAGGAACCGAGCTATGCTCGTGATGTGGTAGATTTTACTAACTACGGTTTTCCCTCCCCGAGGGCAATCATGAGACCGACGAAGGCGGTCATTCAGAGGGCGATGCTTTCGCTATGCTACATGCATACACTATTGTACCTAGGAATAGCACACTAAGGCGTTCGCCAGGCTCCGCGGTTTCGCTAAGCTGCAGCCTGCATTTTAAACTCTCGGTTACTTCATCCCTCTCGCGCATGTATTCCATATGCAAGCAAAGCCGCCGCCAACCGAACGATTCAACGGTGTAACGCAGTCGATTCAGCAAGCGCAGTAGAGACAACGCAGTCAGGGCCCGTCGAAAAGAGTAAAACGCTTTGCGCTACAGTCCCCTACAGCTACAAAGAATGGCTCAAATTCGACAGTGAAGTCGTTCTACGGTAGCCCCCCCAACATTTCTATTACGAAATCGCCGGCTCCGAAACCAGCTCCCGGCCGTCTCTCCTGAAATACGGTGCCCCGTGTCCCGCAGACGTCATCGTTTGACAGTCTTTAGCAAACAAGAAAGTATTGAAATTTCATTTTTCATACTATCCGTCCTCGTGTCGAGCAGCCATAAAACGTTCGTTAGAGAGTATCGCTGGTTCTCGGGGGGGCTATCGTGGAATCAGCCAGTGGTTCTCATCCTAGGAGCAGCCACAATTCACCATGTCGAAGACTTCTTCGGGCACCGGTGTGCGATGTACCCTACACGTCGGAACACGCTTGGCGCTCGGTGATTAAAGCCGCCCCAAACACTGACGACGTCGTAAACGGCATTAACCACCTATTTAAGTCTCCCATTGGCCTCAAACCAGTCACGCATAATAACCTATCTGCGCTAATGTCTCACACTGAAGGATCTTGGTCGAAAAAGTGCACCTCGTGGCGCTTTCCGCACACCATCGGGTGCTTCAGCAAATTCTCGCGCAAGTTCGTGGTGCCCCCTTTCTGTGATTGTTTGCGATTGAATGCGGTCGGGTGTGGCACCAACGTTTATAAATTAGCACCGGAATTGAAAGAAGTAAACCTGGTTTACCTACCTGAGATGGATGTGAACAGGACACCGTGGGATATACTTCGTGTCGACCAGGTACGATGCTTGAAGCTTGTTAAAGGCAACACTGTGTTTAATATGTACGAATATCCCGCGAAACAAACGTAAGCATGTGCTCCACTTTTGTTTTCTCACGCTCGTCGCTTCTGGTTTCCAGCTCACCTTGTAAGACGTTCTACCCCTATCGACCTTTAAGACAAGCTATGGCCACGGCTGTCTTCCTCCGGTACATGCTTTCAATTACGTAGCGCAAAGTTTTCAGCATGCTCACCTTGTAACTGTCCACGATCGTCTATTTTCATCCATTTCGCTAACCCACGCTCTCGTGCCTTCCGCTGTTACGTTGTCAAATAATATTCAGGAAGCGTTTCATATAAGCACAAATATGCCCTCCGCCAGACTTGAACGCACTGCCTTGGCGGTAGAAGAGACATGCTCGTTTACTACTTCCTACCTGTTTCCCAGTGAAATATACACACCACTAGCTACGATACAGTTTGGAAACTACAATTTCTGCTCACGAACGGGTAGGTAACAAAATAAGTCAACATCTAACGTCGACGTGGTGCGTTATCTAGGAATGCAGGTCTCTTCTATACTTGAGCAAGCAATATCCAAATCATGCTTCGACGGCGTATCCAATACTTTGCATACACGTATATACAACATGATGAACAAATCTCTTTGACGGGTGGATCTCTTCCGGATCTCACGCTTTTACAGGAAGTTGATAGAAGATGCTACTGTCAATATATCACCCGAAAACATGACGTCGAAGACATGCGTTCGCGCAACGCGACCAACGCTTCTGTCGGTTAGTCCTACACTAAACCCAATATACTCGCAAAAGTATCATACTAACCGATGTTTGACACTTCAAAATGTCAATCGGTCAGACGCGTTCGGCCAAACAAAAGCAACCCCTGCTGTGAGATTATTCCAAAGGTTAGAGTCAGAGGCTCCAAAATCGAGTATCGGTAAAGAGAGTAGAATTTTCCAGAGATATCAACTGCCTAGAGCTATTGTAGCGTGAGTAATCATAATTTGACCCAAGTCGACGACGGAAGCATGTTCTGTCTTCCTCGTAGGGCAAAAATGAAGGCGCGTACCGTAGTAGAGAGAGGGGAGAAAAGCCTATTTTGTGACCTCGGATCGGAGTCACGCCTAGCGAAGGAGAAGGAGAAAAAGTACAACGGCAATATAGTGGGGATAGGGAAATTTAGATATGAAAAAAAGGCCTCTTTCCGCCTGCGGGGTCCGCCTGCAACTATTTCTCAAGTAGAACAAAACGTGACAGAGGTCCATGCTTTGGTTCAACTTACGACGTACCGATAATAAAGGCTCCACGTCGCAGAGAAAGTAACGCAGACGTTGCATTCACGCCTAAATCACTTTTTCCTTGGAGTGTTTCTTGCTGGTTGTTAAACCATTGCGTAGTTTGATTCATTGGTTTGACACTAATACTGCCGCTGCTAATGTTCCTGTCTGAATGTGTTGTTTTAACATGGCTTTTCATTTCACAGTTTTTTTATTCTTAATTGTTTCATATTAAGTTACTTGATTTAATGCCCATATTGACGCTGTTAGTACACAGGTCATGATACGTTATTTCAGTTGCATTTTGGCATTTCTGACTTTAATACGTTTTTAGCAAACTGACTTCGCATCAAGGTTGTTTATTGAAATATGGATGTTAGGATCAATGTATGAAGAACAGGGTCCATAAATTTGTTGATGTGAAGTTATTTAGCGGGAGTACACCAAGAACGTTCACGTAGATGCGGTGAAATACAACTTTCGGTAAGACTATTTTTTTCCGTTTTGGGGATGCGTTGTAATCATTATATATTTCGGGACGTTGATTACATTGTAGAATGTCTAGGTGGTCACCATACTTACCTGAAGATGTTCAGGGGAACATTACAGGGGATTGTTACGAACAGGTCGGAGACACCTGGCAGATGGAGCGCGTGTCGACCATCGCGGCTTCGCCGGACACGGGGAATGCTGCCGCACAGGAGGCGTGGTAGGCCGATTTGTAAGTCAGATGCGTGCCGCCTGCGGCACAGGTGCCACCGGTACTGCCGGCAAGGATGGCGATGGCAACAGTACTGTATTTTATGACGCCGGTAATGACGCCGACGGCCCCGATGGTGGCGCCGCCGGCGGGGGTGGTTTCCCTTTTATCCCCAACGGAAACAAAAAAAACTCTGGTTGAAGAGGCCTTCCCAGACAATGAGCTCCGGCGACCGGGGCGGACACGCGTGAGGACGAGTGCGTACCGCAAAGCGACGGCCGCGGCGGCGCCAGGTGACCATACCCTCCATAACCAGGGCCCATCCAACAGCCCCCCTCCCATACCAAACTGCCATGCAAGCGAGCTTTCGGCGCCCGCGCCGTGCAAAGAGGCTATGGGCTCCGCGTACAATGCTACCTGGCTGTATTTGCTCGATCAGAAGCTCTTTACACTTCAACTGGCGTGGACATTCAGCGTATCTCAGCAGATAAAAGGCGGGAATGTGGGATGGACTAATTGGCTTTTTACGTGGAGGTCTGATGAAACCGGTAAGCTAGTGAAGGCGAAAGTGGGACTGGTAGCTAGAAGATTTAGCCAAGGTCAGGGAGCTGACTACAATGAGGCTTTTGCCCCAACCTCTGCAGCGCCTTGCATTCGTTTGATGGCTTGCTTTTGCATGCGAAAGTAGTAATTTTAGATCTGTCCCTTCGTACAACAGGCGTTTATCCAGGTCAACCTGAAAAGAAATGACGTGGTTTTGATGCGTATGCCAAACAGGCTGTGGAGTTTTGTCTGGAGAAGAAGTACGCCTTAATCGAGGTATCTACGATCTGAAGATAGCGCGGAGGTCTTGACACAAACGCCTATTTACCCGTCTGAAGACTGTTGGTTGTGAGCGGAGTCATGAGGATCCCTGCCTTTTATTATTGATCGAAGAAGGGTCTGTCTCCGTTATTGTTATGCTGCACGTGGATTACATTTTTACAATGGTCCGTAAAAAGAGATGTAAACGGTTTGGCGAGGGCTTGGGCGAACTTGTACCCAATATTAACCTTGGCGAGCTACGATGGTACTCGTGTTGTCACAATTCCCGAGACAAGGTTGCGGGTTTATTGGCGATCTAACCAGAGTATTTTACGGAAAAGTAGTCAAGGAAATTCGGGTAACCACAGGTATGAGCACCCCTCTCCCGACTGATGTTATTCTCGAGAAGTCTGACGAGGATGAGCTCGATGGAGCGTGGCCGTTCCACGAACTGGAAGGGAGTTTGATAATTATGGCGTGCTAATTAGACGAAACCCGACATCTCGGATGCCGCGAGCGCGGTACCGAGCAAAGTACTGGAAGGCCTCCGGAAGGATTTTGGAGTGCTTGAATGTCTCGAGCAGCTGCTTCGAAACGTTTTAGAGGCGCAGTGATCTAAAGCTGGTGGTCCACGCGGATGCCGCTTATGACTTCGAGAAAAATAAGCAGAAGTCTGTATCGGATGGAGCCGTGATATCTGGGGGTGCGGCAATTCATTTTGTTGCTAGGACGCAGAAGTGCACCACCCTTTCCTCGAGTGAGGCAAGAATATGTTGCGATGGGGGAAGGCTTTAAGGGGGCACGTTTTCTTGCATCCTGTGTGGTGGTTTCCCGATTTTGGGAACCCGTACACCCAAGTTATTGAGGACAACACCGGTGCCATGCAGATGTGGTCAACCCCGTTACCAACTCTAACACGAAGCACGTCACGTACGTCACCACGTCCTGCGAGAGCTTGTCGAGAAGGAAGAGTTCAGTATCTCTCACACGCAGTCGAAATTCCAGCACATTGATTTCTTGTCAGCAAGAAATAGTTCCGTCCTCACAGGACCTTTACCATGAATATTGAGTTGATTTAGGACTAACAGCGTTATTCTTGAGTGGCTCCCTTCGATAGATCACGGAACTTTACGCACAAAATATCGAATGGTTTCTACGTTTGAGCTGGATACATATTTCTTTTTTGATGTTCTGGTGTTGAGGTTTGAGATTCTGTTTCGAGTTTTCAGCTTTTGGTTTTGACATTTTAGGTTCTATGATGTTTGAGTTATATTTTCTGGTTTAAGGTTTTGATATTCGAGCTCGCTTTTTAGGGTTTTGTATGAGAGATTTGATATTCGATTTTTAAATTTTGATACTCCGATAACGGGATATGATATTCTGTTTATGAGATTTACGGTCAGAGCTTGAGTCTTTGAGGTTTTGGACATGTAGATATGGCATACTCGGTTCATGCTCATTTCAATAGCTGATGACCGTTTAAATATGGCAGACGTTCCCAGTTTCAACAACTCGGTGGTGATTACTCGGTTGATGTTGGAGTCAAGACCTCTCTATCTTAACAATCTTGAGCATTACATATTTATTTAGCGTTTAGATTGAATATGAGCTTCGATCTTTGTGTGATGCGTGGATTTGGGGTGTACTTTCGAATTTGTGTGCATGATGATTTTGGTTTGAATCGCCGTGGCATGCCCGTTCCCCGAACAGGGGGCAGAGGGGACGCTTGGATCCTCACGTAATCGATGACGACATATGCATTGTAACCGTATTTTATTGGGGTTTCCACAGAAAAAGTGGATAAATCTATGTTGCCTTTTGTTCTGTGGTGCCTTGTCTGGCACTTGTTCTATAAGCTCTCACGTGGCGACGATAACCGATATATTACCTTTCTCTGTTTATACATCATGAGTGACCTTCGGTGAACATACTCCTACCCGGGTATCTACCTGTGGATGCATTCACAACTCTTAAGTTTGACTCTGGCCTTTGCCATAAGAGCAACAGCACGTTTGTTTCTGTCTGGCAAAAATAAAAAAATCTTGAACACGTCAAGCGTCGGATAATCGCTTGACTCCACTGTCCACCTTGTTGTTCCCAATCACAACATACAGCAATCGAGCTTCCAAAATATGCGTTGCCGCAGCAGACGACCCACTACACGCACTCAAGCGGGACTCCACACGATTCCGGGTCGGTATAGCACTACTTTTTGTCGTGAATCCAACAGCGTCGTGACAAAGGATTGGTACCGCACGAAAGGGTACCAGACTAATAGTAACACGGCACCACAACTACAACTACTGCAACATTTTTTATACATTCCGGTGGATGGGGAAGGGTGAAGCTTAAGTTCACCACACTTTCAGGTATTTTTACACACGCCGTGCGTCGATTAAACTCAATGGCCTTCGCAATCCAGCGCCAGCTGGCGTGTCCTTCGGTTCCCGCTATTGCGAAAGCGTGAGCTATCCCGAGAGGCGGTCCTCGTCACCATCCCGGCAGTGCAAGCTGCCGTTGTATAGGGATACGTACTGCCCCCAAAAACGTACAGCATACCAAATGCGGAGCATTTACCTGGACTCCAATGATGGTGATGATCGGGATGGACAAAGCTGATCGTTGCCCGACGGACTTCACAATGGGCACCGGAAGCGACGAAAGGCTTTTAGAGCTTTCGAGCGCGTACTCGCCAAAGTTCGAGTAGAGTCTCCCGAGGTCTCCTCCCTGTTTATAAGAGCACCAAGAAATTTCGCATGTATGTTACAAATTGTCTTAGATGCGGAGCACGTTGTTCCTATTGCAACGTTAACGCGAATCACCCGCATCGCCAATGACTCGATATGAAGACGATTGCAACAAAACTTCGCTAGCCCAAATCTTCGTTATTACGCCAACCAGTACAACGGCAGGGCAGACGGGTATGTGTGAGGGGGTAGGGTGGGGATGGGGGCGGAGGTTAGCGTGAGATTGTTAGTGGTGGGCGGGGTGATGGTAGTTAGTTGTCGAAAAAGTTGAAAAATATATAAAAGAGAACGACAAGAAAGATGAATGCAAACCTAAAAAGGGAAAACCATGGAGTGAACAAGGGAAAGCATGAACGCAGCGGGTGGGGAAGAGGCAACCAGAAAAAATGAAAATCGGGAGAAACGTGAAAAACGATGGAACGACGAAAATAAATGAAAAAAAAAGCAAGAAAATCATGCTGAAGCGCTAAATAATTTGTATTACCAAAGGTTACTACAGACCACTAATGCAACAGCCGTTAGATCGAACACGTCGACAATCGTCGACAATCAGCTTTGTAACCTGTGGTATCCGATACTCCCATCGTTTGTATATCACTCCGTCTGTGTCCTCATTCGGGATAATATTCGATAACTTCCCTTAGAACTTGAATATATCAGGGTCAACAGGGTGGTGTTAATCAAACTGTGCACGGAAACTATAAAGCCCGCTGTGGAGGGGGACCAAATTTGACGGCTGTGGAGTACACCAGCAAATATTTGTATGTGTGTCCTGTAGTAGTAGTCGTATGACGGGCGAAGAGAAGGTGGATTTTAAAGTCCGGGGGGCGGGGGGGTGAACGAGGCCGGGAGGTCGCGTAAACAAATACGGAGGCTACTGCTCGCACGCGTGGTGGTATGTCTAGGCGATGGTGGGGTGGCGGTGAAAGGCCAGTGGGGGGGGGGGGGGAGGGAAGTTGGAACTTGGAGACCATATATATTGGTGTGAGCTACTGCACGGTTGGCTCCAAAGCTAACTAGAGGATATCACCCTCGGATATCATTGCCGTAACTCTGGCGGAATATGATATTTGGTGTGGCGACGACGGTGAGAACGGGGTAGTACGGGGCGGGCAGGAGGTGTTTTGGGGAGATGTGATCGACTATTCAGGTGCCTGGTGTGGGGTGACGCACGGGGAAGAGGCTTTCGATACCCGGCGAGGCGCCATCAGGGGGAGAAAATAAGATAGATAGAAATGTATAGTGGTATACATAGTTGTTGTTGTTGTTGTTGTTTTTACATTACCTCGCATAATCCAGTCTGTGATCATATGACAGGATCCAGTCACTCAGGCGGTGCTAAATGCCCCAGGGTGAAAAAAACAAACAAACCAAACGTACTGCAGGAATATATCATAGATGACGTAATCCATGCCTCCGCCAGAAAAATGGAAAACTGTGAATTCTGGAGTCAGCCTACAACGTGCCAGGTACACACTTGTACATATGTCTCACTACTCGCTCCAAAAAACCCCGACTACACGATTGCCCCGCAGAAAGAGTACCACGTATATTGTACCCGTGGTACTTATTACTACCCATACGCACGTGAGACTCAATTTTCGTACACCAATGTATACTGTTTGTTGATCCCTACAAAGCGTAGAGGGCTTACCCGTTGAGCTGACAATAGTGGGGTAGTGAAGTCACCGGTATGAAGACAAGTATAAGACGTACACATATAAATTAAGTTGCTCCTAGCCAAGGCGCAGAGTGGAGTGCGCTCGCCAGGAAGAAAGGCGGATAAATAGGCGGAGTATTTCCACCATCCCGATTTCCCGCTATTATGTAGCCAACTTATCACTGGAAACCCCTACAATACTCAACCGTCATCATATCCGCATCATATCCAAGCATACAATCAACAGCCTCCCTGCTTCGTAAATGATACGGTATGATTCTACATTGTCATATCATCAGGGTAAAACGATTCAATGAAAATTACGGTCAATCAATATCCTCCCAGTACCTCCGTGACAAGAAAGAAATATTGCAACACCATAGTCCTTAAAAAGCACTCCATAAATCTAGAGATACAATTCAGGGACAGTATTCAACATCAATCTTCACGAACCTAAGATTTAAGTCGTAAAATCCTAAGCCCAAATACAAAAACTCAAATCCGAAATTCATAGACCGAAAACTCAAACATCGGCCTTATAATCAGCATTCAGCCTTGCCTTATAAAACGGTTGTCAGCTCAATAGAACATGGGTGTCAACAAGTGTGATTGGACAGCAGTCTCAAAACTCACTTTCGAATGAGACAAACGCCTCCCGGCTGGGTACTTACTAAAAAGCCATTCAAATTCCAAACGCTCAAATCCCGAGCAAAATAATGCCATACTAGACAACGCAATCGTGAAAACAGTAATGTTTCAAAAACAAAGAAATAGTTACTTGCCTCCCTAACTACCATGCACTCTTTAAAAGTACGAAAATCCAGCTAATATATGCAGATTATCCGTCAAGAAACAATTCAAATCAGCTCGCGAAAAAGTTAGCCGCCCTCGGGTTCAGACGTATCGAACTCGTCGAGTTTGAGGTCTTTTTCCTACTTAACGAGCCATAATCCTCTCAAGTGGTCAAGCGAATCCTTTCCCGCACAAGCGTTAACAGGTGGGCGTGACCCCTCCTTGCAAGATGAAAACTAAACGGTTTGGCTCAGCTGGGTCTCATTACGGGGCTAGTTGAGAAACCCATAGACTGATTACGCAGGGATGACCCCGGGTAGTTACCAAAAAACCGTTGCCGTCCCCGAACCCCAAAAACAATATAAACTGGACGATTTTAGCTCAGCTGGGTCTCATTACGGGGCTAGTTGAGAAAACCATAGACTGATTACGCGGGGATGACCCCGGGTAGTTACCAAAAATCGTCATCGTCCCCGAGCCCCGAAAATTTCAAACTTATGGTGTCTGTCAGTGCTACGTACTCGGCTTCTGTGATCGAAAATGTCACGCACTTTTGAGTTCTCGAAAACCAGCACACGCATGACCCTCCGCACATGCCCCTGCGCACATGACAGCCCCACCGGAAACCGACCTCCTATCAGTGGCCTTGCTGGCGTAGTCTGCATCCGCATACGCAACCAGCTTCAGTCCACTGCCTCTCTGAAAAGTAATGCCAAAATCACTCATGAAAAAGACATAATCTAAAATACCAACCGCCGTCTTCCAGTTTATCTCCCTGGGCGACTTGGTGTACCTGGCTACAGCTCTCAAGCATCCGATCAGCTCGCGAAAAAGGCCAGTCTGTTTGAGACCTTCCTCGAGCGGGTTTGTCCTACCCGAACTAACGCATGTATCACCATTAACCACAAACCCCGCAAAAACATAACACATCCCGCAAGAAGTCACCATATTTCAGAGTCGACTCGACAACTGTTTGATGCCGGTATAGCACGAACTCAACCGCGAGTTCATTTCTGTTTCAGAGTACCGATACATCAAAGCGCAAACGCCTCGCTACACGTGACGAGGTTGTTATATCAAGGGTAAAGTTATTCCGCATGTTCCTTACCGGAAGAGCGACACGTAGTATCACAGTGCTGCAAGAGTGTTAGTCCATGCCGCTACTTGATAAGCTACCGCGATAATAAACAACGATCCTTTAAACTGTTTGGCAACCTTGATTAAAACGCGTACCTGGTATAAAAGATACGGTATCAGGTACGAACTCCATAACAAACGCAGGAATGTTGACTATCTTCGTCTGTACTCAAAATGTTCGTATATTACGTACATAAAATGTTTGAGCACATAGCTGTGGACTATAAGAACCTTATAATCTACCCCATTCCCCCTGCTCAACATTTTTGTGGTCCGGCATACAGCGGATACCGCTTATCATAACACTCTGCACACGCGCACGATAAGGGCGGGGGGAGTTGAGGGGGCGATCAAACCAAAGGAGGCTTGAGCATAATCAAAGTCCTATCATCAATCATGGTCAAGCAAAGCATCTCAGACTAGAATATCATATTCATGATACAGATAGTACGAGGCATAACCGGGACAAGGTCAGAGTGGAATCTTCAGTCTAACGAGAAAAACACATCCCGATATTTCCACCACATACTCGTATTCCACCACATATTGCATAATAAAACGTGAGTAACACTATATTTCCTCACTACCGGTTTCTTCATTTCGTGTACCGCCCTATGCTAGATCGCTGGTGAGGTTGACAAACAGCTACTCTGGAAGTAACCTGCATTGTGTAAGACACATGAAATACCACGTATGTTGTCATCATCTCTCGTGCGTACCCGAAATATAATACTACTGGTACTGACCATACCCCTACAGCCACCAGCCGTCACCAATTTATCTGTAAAACCGAATGACGTACGATAACGTACCAGGGATGTTGTTGGGAAAATTCACGGCACACAACCGAAATCAAATACCGGTATTGTGTTTCGGAGATGGCGAGTTCGTTCTCAATTCCTTCCCTCTTTGGTGCGTGAGGAAAAATGGTTGATTGAAAATGAACTAAAGTACCAAACTGCTGTACATACGACAGACAGAAAATACGGCTGTCGCAAGCAAGCGCTAGCTACTGCGGACATAATGTTAAGGACTTTGTGGGGTATTAGTCCGTTTGACCACTTGCAACTGGTTAACCAATAGCTTACCCAAACTAAGCCTTATAACACTCTCCCCCCCTGAAACGGCGGGATAGCAGGTCGGCCGGATATGCGGCGGACCTCTGGCAATATCCAAGCCGTTTCATTTCCTGGGGATACCAGGAAGAGTATTTTTCAAGTTCGCCATGGGAAAATCTGAAAAAGTTTATTATGGTGGATGTGGGGATTGAACCCACGACCCAAAAACCCATGGTCCTGCCGACGACGCCATTTGTTAAGGACTTTAGTGGGGTATTAGTCCGTTTGACCACTTGCAAAAGGTTAACCAATAGCTTACCCAAACTAAGCCTTATAACAATAATCTATTATCAACCCGTCAAGCGTCCTGCATCCCATGCCTTGTAACCTGTTGATCAGCAGAGCTACCATACCACACGCAGTCACATTCGCCGGTGGTTGGGGCAAGAGGGGCTGGGGGGCAGGCACAAGCATTTATCCTGCCCGTCCCTCTGCCCAAGCTACTCTGTCCTTTGCTATGATTTAACGCGAAAAACAAAGACTTGACAACAAATAATGCGAAAGAAAATGATCGCCTCAGCCGCAAAGAGTAACATGTCATCGCTACGTCAGTCACATACTGCATCCAGCTGTTGTATAGTTAGCAGCATTTCATATTACTCCGCACCAGGTATGTATTTTCATTATTAAACAGGAAACGTCCACTACCTGCTGTATTACTCTAGAAACAAGACAAAGCCCAGACAAAAACAATTTTTCATGACATGACCTGTGGTTGTTGCCTTAGTCTGGTGCAAACGGTGGGAAGGATTCTCCACCTGGCTGTCCGTGCCTCCCACACCCAGCGTCCTCCACCGCAACCAGCCACCTTGTGCCGACCCCAACCCGGGCCCACACATCAACGGGCTCAGCAGCCGCCGCTCCCACGGAGCACGGCAGATACTGCTCAAAATTTGGTTTCACAACCAACTCTGCGAGCAATCCCTTCTCCCCCGTCTCAAACTGCTGCTGCTGCTGCTCCTGCGGCTGCTGCTGTGCAGTGCGCTCGTTCCCAGTCTCAAGCATTGGGTATACGAGCTGTGACGTCCAAACGGGGGATGGTGCCACCGGAGGCTGCAGCTCCTGCTGCTGCTGCTTCAATGGCAGCTGCAAGAGCTCCTCCTGTTCTTTCCTCCTCGTCTCTAATTCCACCATAAACCTTTTCTCCGTCTTGAACTGCTGCTGCTGCTGCTGCGGCTGCTGCTGAGCAGTGCTCTCATCCCCAGTCTCAAGTACTGGAATTACGAGCTGTGACTCACATCCGGCCACGCCCGCTCCCCTCTCTGGTACCTGAGACGGCTGAGAAACGCCTCACATTCGCTCCAGTCGTATAAAGAAGCTCGAGAGCTCGAGGAGAAGTTGCGAGTACTCGCGAATGATGAGTTCGCTTTCCTCAATACGACCTTCGATTCTGTAGAACTCGCGCCATCCAGCAGAAATCTGGTCTATCGTTCGGAAACCATAACGGAAACCCCCCTCGATTTCTTCCTCAAGTTGGTCCCGTATTGCGAGCAGCTCTTCCAGCTCCCGCATCTTTGCCAGCTGAGAGCTCCTCGCTCTCGCTGCCAACGCCTTCACGTCCACAACGCCCATGTTTACCTCGCCCTCAGGCATGGTTCAAACAAGCCACCCAGCTCGCTCCCTTTCACGGGGAGGGCTGTTTTTGTGGTATCTCCAGCTAGCTCTCTTCCGCAGAAGAGCCCACGTCACTCAACACCCTTTTCTTCGAACAGGGATAGTACCGCGTACGCGATAATTATCGTGTTTGTTGATCCCTACAAAGCGTAGAGGGCTTACCCGTTGACCTGACAATAGTGGGGTAGTGAAGTCACCGGTATGAAACCGTCATCATATCCGCATCATATCCAAGCATACAATCAACATATACCCAAACAAAGTAGAGTAGAAAACGACTACTTATTATATAGAAGGCTCGCAAATGACTGGAAAACTACCGAGTGAGCCAAACGGGGCTCTACCCGAACAGACACTGTACCAAAATATATATATACGATATGCTATATAAACCGAACGCGTTCGCAAAACCTAGACCGTAAGAGGATAGACTACATCCTAACCCGCCAAGCCCATCGACCTAGAGTGTGTGTGTGTGTGTTCTTCACATTAAACCGTTCTTCTACTCGTCGACATCCAGCACACCCAGTGTCCGTACTGATTCTTCACCCTAGAAAGATCAGCTCTGTGGTCACAAGCCACGACACAGAGATAATGCATCGTAATGCATTCGACAACGCAATGTCATGCCCTAGTACTGGGTACGACAGGCACAACATACATACGTCAGCAACAGAAATACATTGGAAGAGAGAAATATGAAATAAACAAAAACAAAAACAAAAACAAAAAACAAAAACAAAATAAGAAAACAATACATGACGTTAAAGTCATCCCACAGCCTCCGCCACCAGCTAAGGCCGATTCAGACCACAACATTGTGCACATCGAGGTCCGACTTAGTGGTCACTTTTCGTCCAACAGAAAAATGCTGAAACCCCCAAAACGCCGAGAATTCGACAGGCAGCTTTTTTTATCCGACGGAAAGCGTCGCCAACGAGTAATCACGAGGGTTGTTTCCACTCTCAACCAACCTATCCAGCCTCGTAACACGTCTGGCATGGTTGAGTTTTTCACCACGACTATCATCGATGCTGTAGAGAAAGAGGTGCCACCTCCACCACGTCGCCACCGCCGGCATGGTTGGTGCGAGCCTGCCGAAACTTCGGCCGCTTTCAGAGTAGCATGGACAGCGAGGGAGGATGCGAGACAGTTCTTGCGTGCCAACCCCCGAGATAGTGTAGCGTGGAAGAAATTGAGATCTGCGTGTGCGAATCTGCAGGAAGTGGTTGCCGCAGGAGTACAAGCGTACTTTGAAGAATACCTCGCCGAAACCGAGAGACTCCTAGCGAGTAACGATCAACGAGGGTTCTACAAGCACCTGAAGAGTACGGTGGGATTGCAAGGCACAAAAGCGAGGAGCGAGCAGTTTATTATGGACGAGGATGGCACGTTGTTGGGGGATCAAGCGCGAATTTGTGAACGATGGGCGGGGCACTACCACAAACTCTTGAACACGAAATCGCTGAAACTCGATCCCACGATCATCGACCTCTTGCCACCGCGACCGCTTAAACTATCGCTTGGAGATGAACCATCCATGGACGAGATGATGGATGCGATTAAGGGCATGTCAAATTGGAAAGCCGTTGGACCAGACGGTCTCCCGGTCGAACTACTAAAACTTGACCACCCCGCTTTCGTCCAGTGTTTTCACAATATCCTTGTCAACGTGTGGGTAACGGGCGAAGTCCCCCAGCAATGGAAAGATGCTATCATCAAGACCCTTCACAAAAAAAAGGATCGAACTGATTGCAATAATTACAGAGGGATCTCGCTTGTTGCCCACGCAGGCAAAATATTGTTGAAAATCGTTGCGTCCCGCCTTAGCAACTACTGCGAGGCCGAGGAAATACTTCCTGAAGAACAGTGCGGCTTCCGTCCCGCACGGTCGACGGTCGACATGCTGTTTGTCGTGCGCCGGTTGCAAGAGCTCGGACGACAGAGGAAAATCCCCCTGTACATGTGCTTCATCGATCTGCAGAAAGCGTACGACTCTGTCGACCGGGAACTGTTGTGGGAGGTACTCACACGCCTTGGCGTACCAACCAAGATGCTTACAGTTATCCGCAACTTCCACGAAGGCATGCGGGCCCGCGTGCGTGCGGATGACGGCGAGCACTCGGATTGGTTTAATGTCACCCAGGGGCTGCGGCAAGGCTGCGTGCTATCACCGTTACTGTTCAACGTGTTCTTCGCTGCTGCGATACACGTCGTGCTGGTACGCTTCAGCAAAGACGAAAGCATCGTAAGGGATTTGGTTCACCTCGAAGAGAGCAGTGCAGTCGGAAAAGAGGAACCGTTGGCATGCGTGCAAAGGGCTGTGTGGGGCATGTTGTACGCAGATGACGCAGGAATTGTTTCGAAGTCGGCGGAAGGCCTTGCTAAAATGATGACAGTCATCGTGACTGTCTTCGAAGCAGCAGGCCTCACGGTATCGGAAAAGAAGACAGAGACGATGCTGCTACGAACACCGGACCAGACATCCCTCGCCCCACCGCTCGCGATCGAAGCATCAGGCCAGAGGTATAAACAGACGACCCAGTTTTTATACCTAGGCGGCATTATCCACGAAAGCGCTGACCTCTCGCTCGAAATCGAACGACGGATCCGTCTCATGCGGGCATGCCTCAAACGGTTTGGCCCGGAATTGTATGACAGGACGACCGCCCCGCTTAGTCTGAAAGTCCGCATGCTGAAGGCCGAGGTCATTGAGACCCTGCTGTACGGGTGTGTGACGTGGACCCTCAATGCGGACCACTTCGCCAAGCTCCGATCAGCCCACCACGAAGTCCTTTTGCGAGTCATTGGCTTCCAGCGCCGATTACGCACCGACCACACCACCCTCTCGTACGCGAAGGCCCTCAGGATGACACTATGCGAGAGCATCGAAACGACCATCCGTAAACGGCGGCTCTTCTTTGCCGGGGCCCTGGTGCGACAACACAAGGGGCGACTGCCCCGTCGGTTGATGTTCGGGACGATCGCTGGTGGGGAGAACCCGAAACCAGGCGGACAACTCAAGACTTGGCCTAGAGCCATAGCTGAGGACCTTAGGGTGTTCAAAGCCAACGAGGGATCAACGGAACACTCCCCCTTAGTTTTTGGAGTTGGGACCGCGCTGTGGCCCACTGCAGCAAAAAATGTGGGCAAGTGGTACCGGGGGGTCCTCGAAGCAGCTGAACGGTTCATGGGAAGGTGGCACGAGGATGAGGCAGAGCTGAGTAGACAGCGCCGCGCATCCGCCGTGGGTGGTGTCGAAGGGAACGGGGGGAGGGGGGGCAGCAGGAGGGGTAGAAGGAATACCGCACAAGGGTATGGGGGCAGGGGGGGGGACAGGAGGAGTAGAAGGGAAACCGCGGTAGATGAAAGTAGGAAGGAGACCGCAGACAGGGTAGCAAGGTACCAGGCCGACTAGTAGGTGGAACCTTTCTATCTATGCCACTCGTACCGCCAACTGCTGCGGCTGCTCGGAGTGTGATGTCTTGGTACTTTGATTTTTCCGTGAATTTAATTTCTTCTTTCTTTTTTTTTTTTTTTCTTTCCCCTTCTTATCCTTATGAAGGGAGTCTTGCATGGTGGGTAGGTGACGAGTCTGTTTTATTTGGCCCTCCCAGTCTTCCTTCTTTTACTTGTTTCTTTTTTCCGGGGTATTTTTTCCCTTTCTTTCCCCCTTGCATGTCCATTTTGGCTCATGCTCGGGGTATGTTTCTATCTCCCGTGCTTTGGCTCCCCTTTTTATTTATTTATTTATTTATTTTGTCTTGGTTTCTTTCGTTGTTTCTCTCTTTTACAAGGTATTTTGGTTTAATGAGAAGAACACAAAGGGGGGAGGGGGGGAAACAGGAGGAGTAGAAGGAAAACCGTCCAAGGGAATGGGGGCAGGGGGGGCAACAGGAGGAATAGAAGGGAGACCGCGGTGGACGAAGGCAGGAAGGAGATGGCAGACAGGGTAGCAAGGTACCAGGCCGACTAGTAGGTACATAGCACTTTTCGTCTTTTTCTGGGGTATATTTTTCCCCTTTGTTCCCTCCTTGCGTGTCCAGGTTTTTGGCTCGTGTTCGGATTATCTTATTTTGGTTTTACTTTACTTTATTTTATTTCATTTTATTATGTTTCTTTTCCGAGCTTTGGCTCTCCTTTCCGGTTGGGTTGTTTCTTCGATTTCCCCTTCATTTTGTTAGTTTTATTTTTTGTTTTATTTTTATCTTTGTTTTTATTTGTTTTCATATTTAGTTTTTGTTTTTGTTTTTTGTTTTTGTTTTTGTTTTTGTTTATTTCGTATTTCTCTCTTCCAATGTATTTCTGTTGCTGACGTATGTATGTTGTGTCTGTCGTACCCAGTATTAGGGCATGACATTGCGTTGTCGAATGCATTACGATGCATTATCTCTGTGTCGTGGCTTGTGACCACAGAGCTGATCTTTCTAGGGTGAAGAATCAGTACGGACACTGGGTGTGCTGGATGTCGACGAGTAGAGGAACGGTTTAATGTGAAGAACACAAACACACAGACCCAGGCCACGGTAGGGGGGCCCCCTTTTGGGCCTTTTATTTCAGTTGCTAGGGGTCACTCGCGCGAGTAACCCCTTTGTTCCTATGCAATCTTACGTTTTCTTTATGTTTTATATTGACGAAATCAATCCGCAATGCAAAGGTGATCTAAGCTGCGGCAAACCAAGTTCCTAAACCATCTTCATCCGTAGGCTACAGAGCTACTCGTGCGAGTGGCTCAAACACACCAGTGAAAATGGGGGTACCCCCCCTATCGTAGCCTTGGTCCACACATACAAAGATATAAGCTGAACACAGGGGACGGTAGAGAGCTGTCCCCCACCTCTCTGCTAGATGCAAGGCATTTTCCATAGTGGTAACAGGCGACACATACTAAATCCTATATATCACTCAAAACAGGGGACGGCCTAGAGAGCCGTCCCTTTCAACCCTGCTAGATGCTCCGGAGTACAAGGTTGTACATGCAGTGCTATATTGCTCTTGTGGGAGGCGACTTATTGCAGTAGAGATGCACATTATTTGACTTTTTGGTGGAGGTCCGCTGCGATGACCGCGGACCATCCGCGGATTTCCACGGGTGTTGGCTACAGGCTACCGTGGAAGTGCGTGGAATTCTGCGTGTTTCCACGGCAAGTGCCATGGCTCACGACGCTTCCACAGCAAATGCCACGGATGTGTCCGCGACACGAGCCGCGGCTCTGTCCGTGGAAAGTTCCGGCTTACCAACCATGGCAACCCATTGAATACGCGGCAATTGCGATGAAGTTCCCGCGGAAACTGCGGTAACTATTTACGCGGGGATGTCCGCGGCCATTACCACGGCAACGCGACAATCACCACGGACGTCCACGAATTTCCGCGGCATTTCTAGGGATGTTTTCGCGGACTTCCGCGGAACCCCAAACGTAGCAAGTTCGACGAATATATTGTTTGTTTTCGTTGAAATCAATGGGGGGCGCGCGAAAGCGACAGTAATGACACTGGGTGTCGTCCGTTCTTTATTTTCTTTCGTTTTTTCTTCTTGTTTTATCCCTTCCTTGTTTTCACCCCAGCCGGCCTTGTTATCATAAAATATGGTGCCAAAACCGTCAGATTTATCCCCTCGAAAGGATTTATAGCTTACATGCACAAATTGCCCCCTCCCCCCCCCCCCCCCCCCCCCCCCTCCAAACCCGCTCGCTTTTGATCAAAACCAGGCCCCCACGTCCTTCAAAACTCCGCCCCACCCCCCTCACCGGTTCGACTTACAAGATTCACTTGATAAAAGGATACATTTCCCTTCACAGCTGTCAGATTTTGTCCCCCTCAGAAACGGGTTTTATAGTTTCCGCGCACTGACTGACTAAAATCATCATGTTGACCCTGATACGAAGCTACACTGTAGTTGTAAGGGGAGTCGCCGACCTATATCCTTAATGAGGACACACAACTCGTAATGCGCGCGATCGGAGTATCACACACAGCTTGCAAAGATGAGTTTCGACGAAATCTTCGATCTCACAGCTGGAGTGTATTTTCATTTTTTATAAAATATACCTGGTATATGCCGATGTATTTTTTCTTTTTCTGCGTGTTGTCTTGTCCGCGTAATAGGTAAATTTTCTAGATATATATGTTCCTCTTTGGCACGTACGTATGCATGCCGTTCTTCAGCCTTTCCTTTCTGAACTTCAAGCAGCACATTCTTCAAAACACCTACCTATCGTTTGTTTTTCTTTGTTTTATTTTGTTTGTGTTTGTCTTTTTTCCGCGTTTTTTTTACCCTGTTTATATATTTTCTGCTTTTTTAGTTGTTGTTTGTCTTGTTTTCATGACCTCGTTTTTTTTATTGTGTTCTCGCACCCGGTACACTAGCGTTTTACTTCCATTACCTTGAAAAATTGCGACTGACTAGTAGTGGTTGCTCTGTCCCACAGAGTCTGTGACCACAAAAAATGTATCTAGTACACATTACCTCTCTTCGTACGATGTTGTATCAACACGAAAACTGGGTACACGTACCGTAGTGGGGGTTGGCGCGAAGAACCCGCTCAGTGCCCCCCGGGTCTGAGTCACGTACGTCTAGGGAGGGAGAAAGGTAAAGGAAAGTGCGAAGACAGAAGATGGGGTGCGCAACAAAAAAAAAAAGTAGAAGTGTCCCAGGGCAAATAAAAAAAAAGCAAAAAAAAGACATGCCGTATTTCAAGGGATGGGCCCCAAAGCCATCATAGAGTGTCCAGCAGAATCCGACGCGAGTTAACGAGGTAAGAACATGCTGAGCTTCTCTCGCGATAACACTGCCGGTATGCACCGGTGTGCGTTTATGTGTGTGTGGCGGGCGGGGGGGGGGCGGGGGGGGGGGCGGGGGGGGGGCGCTCGCCAGATGACCCCGGGCGGAGTTACGCGAACTGGAGGGGAACCGGAGACAAAGCACGAAATGACGAGGAAAATACAAATACGCAACATACCCACAGATCCCATTATTGATACGTACACGAAGGGACAGCCCACGCTATCGCTACAGCAGTGGGATTCGAAGGGTGCGCCAGCTAGCGTTGGGTTGCGAAAGCAACTGAGTTAAATCGACACATGACGCGTACGGAAATACGTGGAAGTGTGGTGAGCTTAAGCTATATTTTTCTCCATCCGCCAAAGGATGAAAAAGAAAAGAAAAAAAAGATAGGTGTGCGTGCGACCATTCTCTGGTGGGGTGCTCATGTCAATATATTATGTCAATATGTACAGCAGTTTCATCCAACGACCCTCTGGACACAAGAGTGTGGTCACAGGTGTTTTCCCTTCTCCCTCCCGATGCACGCCTGCGTATTAAACGCACATACATACTGCTACGGATGATGATGTCGTCAGGCGAAAATAACTGTTTCATGCGAAGGCAACACAGACACATAGATAGGATATCTGCTACTAAACGGGCGGGTGCTCTTGACATTAAAATCAGTTTTTTTTTTTTGCGCCAATCTACATTCAGCGCAGGTGCTCACGTCGATGCCTCTACTTTACTAGGAGCTGAACAAACTCAACAGCACGAAGCGGCCGCACCACCCAGCCAACTTTGAAGCAAGAAAGCATGGTGTGGCTTCCGAACGCACCCGTACTGAAGGGTAGGAGCATCACCGCACCGCTGTCTATTGTTGAGGTATAAGTGGGGTATTAGTCCGTTTGACCACTTGCAAAATGTTAGCCAATAGCTAACCCAAACTAAGCCTTATAACACTCTCCCCCCTGAAACGGCGGGATAGCAGGTCGGCCGGATATACGGGCGGACCTGTCAATTATCCAAGCCGTTTCATTTCCTGGGTATACCGCGGAGAGTATTTTTCAAGTTCGACATGGGGAAAGTCTGAAAACGTTTAGTATGGTGGATGCGGGGTTTGAACCCGCGACCTAAAAAACCCACGGTCTGTCGATGACGCCATTTGTCAAGGTATTAGTGGGGTATTAGTCTGTTTGACCACTTGCAAAGGTTGACCAATAGCTTACCCAAACTACGCCTTAAAACACTATCGCGTGCGTACTGCTTGACGACAATGGTACCTATACTGCCATCGGCGCGTCCTACGGTGGAGAGAGATATCGTATTTTCCGGGGAAAACATTTTCCGGGTGACGTTGTTTCTTAGCCCTAAGATCTTCAGAGCTCTGAGGGTCATCGTCCTTTTGTTGCAATAATACGAGTTTGGGTATGCCTAGGTCACCGGATTTTTCATTGAGTTGAACTTTCATTTTTTCTCAAAATCACATTTCTGGTGGGATATTAAGCTACCTGTTAGTCTATGTGGCGAACCTCTGAAAAACAACGTCGCATCTCTGCTGTGGAATTCGTCGGTCAACGTTGCCGTGGTACCCAATGCAAATCCCATCTTAGAAAAAACATGAAAGCGAAAACACAGTCATAATGACACAGACTAAGATGATAGAAGAAGCGATGAGCATTATATTGTTTGAGGCTTTCACTTGAACTAGGAGAAGCATTCTCAACCCAAACAGGTATTTGAATACGCTAAAAATACAACTCGATCGATGAATCCATCTCCTACCGCCGTAGGCATACGAATGAAGCATGTTTAACACCCAGTCGAAGAGTGCAAAACAAGGGAATGATAATCCGACAAGTTTTTCCCCGTCGTCCACGAAACACAATGTCTAGAAGTTGCTATATATCTGGTATAGTTTATCGTAGCACGCGTCCAAAGCAGAAGACACCACCTAGCTGGCGTCGGGGCAGCGCCCAGCTAGGTTCCGAATACAAGAACTATTAATAGATAGAGGATTCGAAACATATGCCATGCCTCCCTGATCTGTCATCTACATATTGTGCCCACGATGGTGGCATCCCTGCCGACATCATCGCATCCCAAACCTCCAGAGGCACCCAAAAGTAAACTGCAACGGCAACGCAAACATAAAATATGTAGTTAAACACTGGGTGGAACTTGGGTGAAACGACAACCGGTTGAGCAAGAACCAGCATACGGGCGGTGGTAATACCACAGCGATCACTTCCTCTTTATCGGGCGTGAGAGAAATTTTTATTTGTCATTTTCAAGAAAGCTGTTGCGTTGACATAGACTATAGACTAGATGCTACCTGTTGTGATATAGAGGAAAGCAACATCACTCAGCGATCATCCGCTCAGCGGCTGCATGATGGGGCATGTGTACGTGAGCACCACTAACAAGAGCATCAGCATCAGACGTGGACGCGACATTTACAAGACCACGACATCTTCAGTGACACCGAAAGTACAGGACGCATAATCGTATATAATTATCTAATAATGTGACAATTAATTGCAGGCAGATATAATATAAAAAATGAAAATACACTCCAGCTGTGAGATCGAAAATTTCGTCGAAACTCATCTTTGCAAGCTGTGTGTGATACTCCGATCGCGCGTGTTACGAGTTTTGTGTCCTCATCAAGGATATAGGTCGGCGACTCCCCTTACAACTACCGTGTAGCTATCAGGGTCAACAGGGTGATGTTAGTCAGTCTGTGCGCGGCAAATACTATAAAACCCGTTTCTGAGGGGGGCAAAATCTGACAGCTGTGGAGGGAAATGTATCCGTTTATCAAGTGAATCCTGTGAGTCGAATAACCGTTGAGGGGAGGGCGGAGTTTTGAAGGATGTGGGGGCCTGGGTTTGATCAAAAGCGAGCGGGGTTGGAGGGGGGGGGGGGGACGGGCGGGCGATTTGTGCGTGGAAGCTATAAATCCTTTTAAGGGGATAAATCTGACCGTTTAGGAAATATACATATACTCCGAGTATATGTTAAAATCGTGGTGTAGGTCCCACTAACTTAGAACTCAGTTAGGCTATTTCGTACGTACCATCTGCATGATCGCTTCCCAGCCTATGCCGAACAATCTAATGTATATGCCGAACGAAGTAACGCAATTGAGCGTGGAAACATCAAGCGTTCCTTTAAAAAACACGTAAGCCCGTGTGTTGACTTGCACTTACCCTCCCTCGTGTTCATTGCCGGTGTCATTCATGACCACATTGCTGCATTTGCAACGAGTATATATGTCTTAATGTAGTGGTTGACCTCAGAGCTCAACATCATAACGACTATTGATTGTGTCGGATGTAAACGGTTGGTCATATCAGTTTAGCGTCAATAACCTATCTGGTAAGCATATTTAGCGGTAATGGTACGTGTCATTGTATGTAGGGACAAAACAACATGAAGGATACAAGTGCTGTTTTAAGGACAAAAATGACTGCCGCACGCAGGAGGAAGAAAATACTGGCACGACGCCGGTGGGGAGAGAAATTAGAATTATGGGAGCAAACATAAAGTAAAGGAAAAAAAGAACAAGACGACAGCAAGTTATTACTGTCGATTTCACGCTCCCCCCATCGAGCTCAACTGAAACAAAAAAACAAAAGCAGAAACTACCGCTCGTTGTAGAAGGTTCAGGGTTGTAGCAAACGCTCAACCGAATATGCCGAACTGGTACCTTGCCACACGACCTGCCACTTCGTTTCTGCATTCATCTACATCTCTACCAGTACCCTCCCCCCCCTCCCCCCCGCCCCCGAGGTTTCCCTTGGCTGGTGCTCTTCGCGACATCTGCCGTGATGCGTTGCCAGCTCTTCTCCGCCTCGCTCCTGTCCCATCTGTTCATGAAGTGGGCTGCCGCGTCGACGATCCCCCGGTGTCACTTCCCATTCTTCTTAGCCGCCCTCGACCATAGCACAGTTTTTACTCCGAACAGTAAAGGGGAGCTATCCATGGACGCCTCGGTTGCTTCGGATACGCCGATGTATTCTACTAGACACTGGACCCAGTCCTTTTCTGGTCGGCCTCGTCCCAGGTTCACCCCACCAGCCATCGTCCCACACGTCATGCGATGAGTCAGTCGCTAATTGCTCGTCCGTTGTACTGCCCCCGAAAAGAGGAGGCGTCGTTTACATACACTACGAAAAAAAGCCCAAAATATGCGTCGGGAACATAAACCGAGCAACAAAGCAGTGACAAATACACCTTGATAACACTGTACCATAGTACGGGCCAGTTCTGAAATTGAGCTCCGTCAGGGTAACGTTATTCTGGACGCGCGCGAGGGGTGTTTTCTTTATATGCCGCGAAAATGTCGGGTTTCGTCCCAGAAAAACTGTTCATCCAAGCGGCAAAGCACGAACGAGCGTTTCTCTGCGTTCCGCGTATCAGACCGTTGTTTTTTCTTGCCAGTTTCCTTGGAGAATCATCGCCCGCATCCGCAGCAACAAGCTTATCCTACTTCTTATGCAGGTCAAGACATCACCTTTATGTAAATGCTTGGCTATCGATAGGTTCAGAACCTCCACAAATTTTTAATTCTTGCAGACTGACTCTGTTGTGAGTTCATTGTCTAAGAACATGACGGTACATTAGACTATACCTGGTACACTACTATAAAACATCACCTCGTTTACAGACTTGGTTCAGAGCTGCGTGCAGCTGCTCCGAGACTTACCGACGTTTTGCTCCGCCAAGGCTCCGGCCACTCCAGCTGTTGCATGTAACGTCTATTATTGGCGGGGGCGTTAATCATCCTGCCAGCAGAGCTGGCACCGACGACCGCCCCCGCTTGATTGGGCAAGGCGTTGGCGAGATGCTGGCGCTCCACATAGCCCCAGGGCGGGCCGCACAGATCAAGGACCACGCCTCCAGCGATAGCCAAAACCACGGCAGCAGCAGTGTAAGACGTGATACATGTCCTCGTAACGTTCTGCCTGCAGGCGCATGGGAGAGGTGGGTTGTCCATCGCTCGCTGTGCACGCCAGATGCTAGCGACTATTATCGATTTTGTTGCCGGAGAGAGGCGCGTGTGTTGGTAGAGGTACACACGTACCGCTTAGTTGTCATCGAAGCATGGTTGACTGACTACAACCAGAGAGAGGCTCATTACTGCAGAAAATACCTGTCCAGTGTTCTGTTTTGCCGTCGTCTTTTTGTATTTCCTGCCCATGAAAAGTTTCGTTTGCTGCCAACTTCAATTGGTCTCGAAGTACGCTATGTCACGTTACAAGGCTTAGTTTGGGAAGGCAATTGGTTAACGTGTTGCAAGTAAGTAGCCAAAATGACTAACACCCTCTAATTCCTAATCAAATAAATGGCGTCGTCGACAGACCATGGATTCCGAGTCGTGAGTTCGAGTCCCACCACCAACCGAAAATATACTTTCACGATTTCCCCTCCCTTGAACGAGAAAAATTCTCCCTCCTGTATCACTAGAAAATGAAACCGGTGGAATTTTGACAGGAATATTGACACGTCGGCCCGTGTATCCGGCCGCCTGTTACCCTGCCGCCGTTGTGGTGACTGAGCGTTGAAGACTGTTGTTGTCCGTGAATGCACAGGTTTTCGTCTAAATTTGGGTCGGCAATTCGATGACGTTTTGCAAGTAAGTGGTCAAAGGGACCATGACCCTCTAATCCCTCAACAAATAGATGGCGTCGCCGACAGACCATGCTTTTTTTCTGGTCGGGAGTTCGAATCCCACTAGGCACCGAAAAAAATAGTTTCACCTATTTTCCCTATCTATGTCGAACGTGAAAAATACTCTCTTCGGAATACTCAGGAAATGAAACCGCTTGGATTTTGACAGGGGTATTGACACGTTCGCCTGTGTATCCGGCTTACCAGATACCCCGCCGTTTTCAAGGCGTCTTAGATTATACCCATCATAGTGTTTTTGACAACCATGGAACTTATGCTGACCTTAATTCCAACCCTAACCCCATCCCTAACCCATACAAAAGTACGGCCCATTAATGACGTCACTGGTGTAAAATCGAAAAAAAAACGCTGCAGTAACAATCTGGTACCACTGGGGTTCGGTTTGAAGGAGCGCCCTGCGGCTTACTGCAGCATGCCGTAGTTTGGTTCCATGCGACTGATTATAATACTCAGCAGGTGGTCAGACGGACGAATACCCTCTAAATCTTCAACACTTACATGTGAGTTTACGATATTTTAGGTGTCTTGGATAAAAATTATTGTGTTTTTCACAACCAACCATGGAACTATCGCTAACCCTATCCCTATCCCTAACCTATACTGAAAAAATACCGGTCGAAGGGCCTCGTTCTGACGTAATTGGGGTGAAATTGAAAAAATAAAACGCAGCAGTGATGACCTGTAAAACTTGGGTTGAGGGGGAGGGAGTGCTCTACGGCTTTACTACTACTGTAGTTTGCGTCTATTTGAGGGGGAGGGAGTGCTCTACGGCTTTACTACTGTAGTTTGCGTCTATTTGAGGGGGAGGGAGTGCTCTACGGCTTTACTACTGTAGTTTGCGTCTATTTGAGGGGGAGGGAGTGCTCTACGGCTTTACTACTGTAGTTGGCGTCTAGGAAAATGGATACAATATTTAGAAAGTAAGTGGTCAAACGGACCAAAAATCTCCAACACTTGAGTCTACATGTGAGTCTACGTTTTGTTTTCGTTTTTTACTTTCCGGGTAACCTCGGTAGATTTTTCAACCTTGGGCGCCCTTCTCGACAACCCGTCGTCACAGGTGACTTTCCTATTCCCCCCCGGGTACGCGGTTTCGTTTTTATAGCGCCTTGAGCTCCTTATTGAAGCTTCTTAGCTACCCTATTACACTTAATTGTCGACTCGCATCGATCTTGCAAAATCATGCCCTCGAACTTTCCGCCGGCCCTCCTTAAGCTTCAAAGTCCCCATGACCAGCTATATGCGCGAGTAAATTTGAGCCAACGCCATTGCCTTTAGTGGGGACGGTATTCACCTATTACTACTTTCCCGAGAGAGTGAGCTTCCAGAAAAACTCTTCAAGATGCGAAGCGTATAAAAAAATTCAGAGTACCCTTTCCGTGGCATGCTTCGAGCCGAGGAGGAAAAAATCGAGAGGGATGTCATGCGTACCGCATTCCGAGAACAACAAGAAGAGACGAGCGCTGTCTCAACGAGGTTTCAAAGTTACAAGGTTCAGTGTCTCCAGTATTATGTATCCTCTTCTAGCAGAACAGGCATTCTACGTATTTATTATTATAAAGCCGCTCTGATCATTGATATGCATACCTGGAACATACCTGACCGGAGTTTTTTCATTCATGTCGGTTCCATCCATTGGTTGGTAGTTGCCGGGGTCGAGATGGCTTCATGATGAGTGGGTTCTCATTGATTGGTGGCAACACGGGAGGGGTACCTGTAGACACGAAGTACAACATAGGAGAGCGCAGACTGTCTAAGACAGGTAATATTCAAATACATCAAGATGTATAGACTAGTAATGTTGGAGACCTCCCGAGTTTGTTGTTGTTGTTGTTGTGGTTATTGTTCTCACATTCATTCGCAAGATCAAGTCCGTGTTATGGAACAGGCTCCAGTCACTCTGGAGTGGAAGACACCGGGGGAAAACATTAGAAAACCAAGAAAAGTGGTATAGACTATACATGCATATATCATAGCTGAATGAAGCCAGGCGTGACTCCTCCAAAATAGCCTAGACTATGTATTTTGAAAAAGCGTGAAACCGGGAGCCAGCCTACGTGCGTGCCGGGCTTATACTGGCACATACTATATATATAGGTCTATATGTGTAAGTCTCAATACTCGCGTTTCAGAATCAGCTATTTATTTTCTTTTTCGTTTCATTTTCCCTTTCTTCTTTTTTTTTTTTTTTGAAATGATTGTACGATATGAAGCTATTGGTCCACCTTCTGCAAGTGGCCAAATGAACTAGACCTAATACCGCACAAATTCCCTAACAAATGGCGTCGTCGACAGACGATGGATTTTTGGGTCGTGGGTTCGAACCCCACCATCCACAACAAGAAACTGTTTCAGAGTTTCCTGAGTTTCTCTATGCCGAACTACTCTCTCCTGGGTATCCCCAGGTAATGAAGACGCGTGGATATTGACACGGCCGCGCGTATATCCGGCCGACCTGCTATCCAGCCGTTTCAGGGGGGGGGGATGTTACAAACTTACGTAGTTGAGGTAGGATATTGGTTAACTTTTGGGAAGTTGACAAAATCGGGTACACCCGGGTGGTTTCTGAACAAAATCGGGTACCTTTTTTTCCGCGACGGGGCGCGCTTACGTACGCCTGCAAAACGCCTCCAAATCGCCTTCTGGCGCCTGAACTCACTGCGCCTTGTGTACGCGCAGCACCCCAAACCGTTTTTTCGGCGTTCGAACCCTCTGTACTGCGAACACATTCATTCTGTCCTGCAAACACCTACTGCGAACACGTACTCAATAACGCGAACATATATATACCGTGATGCGAACACATACTACTACTGTACTGCGAGCACATACTGTGCTGCGAACACTTACTGGACTGCTAACACATACTGCGAACGCATACACACACGCAACAGCTGTACTACGAAGTACAAGTAGTTTTGTTGAGTTATACGAAGTACTTCGAAGCACCCCACCGCAACACATGCTCCGGGGAAGGGAGGATACATACGTCCCTTATTTTTTCGGAAAAACACGAAGTTCTCCGACAACAGGCACCCTCAGGCTCGTCTGACGCGTGTTGTTGTGAGGACCAAATCACCAACAGTGGACCGTCTCTACATATACGAGTTGGTTAGTTGTGGGGACGGGGGAACTCTATGCCGTAGTTGAGTGGATACGCGCGGCCATGTGAGTTTAGTTTGCACATTTGACCTTTTCACTTGTGCGCCTTCTTCCGTATCATGCGTTTTTAGGCGGGAAAGCGTAGTATTTCCCTGACGAATTTTGATTTCACTTGGTTATTCGGATCTTCCTAGGGCTCCAGCACCTTTGTGTGACCACGGGCTCTAGATTTTTGACAAGAGTTAATGTGAGAAAACAACAAACAACAATATGGTATTGTCTTTTCGTCCTAGCGCCGGATCTTGGTTGGGTGTCCGCGCTCACCGCCATGCCACCATTCTTCGCAGTGCGGTTGCATCGGGGCTGGATCTTTGTGGGCCGGGAAGTTAGCGGTGCTGCTGTGGTCGCATGACAGTCGCCAATTTGCTAGTTGTGTGCGGGATCTTCCACAGCTGGGTTGCGGGGAGATGTCGTCCGTTTCCGTGTCTCCGCGGGTGTTGCAAGTGAACAAAAACGGGTGCAGTATGGCCGAAATCGGGTAGTTGATAAAATCGAAGCACAGGGCGGGGTATACCCGGTGTGTTCCTGAACAAAATCGGGTTGTCCGTCGAGAGCACTTTTTGGGGGCCGTCATTGGCGCCGTTTTGAGGGTTTGAACGCCGAAAAAACGGTTTGGGGTGCTGCGCGTACACAAGGCGCAGTGAGTTCAGGCGCCAGAAGGCGATTTGGAGGCGTTTTGCAGGCGTACGTAATCGCGCCCCGTCGCGGAAAAAAAAGTACCCGATTTTGTTCAGAAACCACCCGGGTGTACCCGATTTTGTCGATTTCCCTTAACTTTTTGCAAGTGGCAAGGCAGACAAATTCCACACTAATTCTTCAATAAACAGCCCCCCAAAAAACAAGCGATGATTTTAAACGAACGTTTGTGGACTGCTCGACGCAAGGAAGGACACGAAATATTGAAAAAGAAATATCCACACATTTTCTGGTGTGCAATTGCCTGTCGAATGATGACGTCGGAGTGTCGAGGGCCACCACTCTCCCGTGCTTCAGGAGATCAGATAGGAACGGGAGCTAGTTTTGAAACCGGCAATTTCGCCGAAGCAAAGTTGGGGGGGCTACCGTAGAACGATTACTTCATCTTTGTTTTATGATCGGGCTTGTGTTGTTGCGTTCTCGTACCCCGTACGATAGCACCTCATCGCTTGCTTTACCTTGATGAAATGCCGTTTCGGTTTACTTTTTTTCACTTGATTTGCTTGACCGCGATGAATTGCTACTGTTTGGTTTACTCGGTTTCACAATGCCGTCGGTGACCACAGAAATTTTATCCCTCTATGATGAATCAACACGGACTTTGGACTGCTGATGTCATTAGGTATATCATATAGAAACAACGGGTTGATGTGAACACTGGTGAAGACAACACACACAGTTTGTGACCACAAAATTAATCTTCACGCACTGGATATCACCACATTATCTCTCCAGAGCCATCCATGCCGCTGCTTTCCCCCCCCCCTCTTCCCGCCACGAACGCCCCCTTCTTCCCCACCACCCACACCATCGCCTAGACCTAGCACCACACGTATAACAAACCCCTCACCTGAAACCCTTCCCCCCCCGCACCCCCCCCCGCCCCCTCCCACCCCCCCCCCCCCCCCCTCCCACCCCGCCCCCACCCCCCACCTCCCCAACCCCCCCCCACCCCATCCCAATTTCACCCCCTCGAACACTCCGCCCTCTCTCTACCCACTTATTGTACGACTTACCCCAGGTTATACATGATAAACTGATGCATTCTTTCCAAAACTGTCACATTTATCCCCTCAAAATAATGTATAGTTTCCACGCACAGATTGAGCTGCCCCACAACGCCCCCGCTCCCGCCCCAACCCCCCCCCCCCCATGATAAACTGGTGCATTTTTTTTCTTTTTTTTTTCCCAAAACCGTCAGATTTATCCCCTTAAAAGGATTTATAGCTTACACGCACAAATTTCCCGCCCGTCCGCCCCCCCCCCCCCCCCCCCCCCCCCCCCCCTCCCCCTTCCCCCCCCACCCCCGCTCGCTTTTGATCAAAACCAGGCCTCCACGTCCTTCAAAACTCCGCCCCCCCCATCACCGGTTATTCGACTTACAGGATTCACTTGATAAACGGATGCATTTCCCTCCACAGCTGTCACATTTTGTCCCCCTCAGAAACGGGTTTCATAGCTTCCGCGCACAGACTGACTAACATCACCCTGTTGACCCTGATAACTACACTGTAGTTGCAAGGGGAGTCGCCGACCTATATCCTTAATGAGGACACACAACTGGTAATACGCGCGATCGGAGTATCACACACAGCTTGCAAAGATGAGTTTCGACGAAATCTTCGATCTCACAGCTGGAGTGTGTTTTCAATATTTTATAATAAAGATGTATCTCTCTAGGATGAAGAATCAACACGAACACTGGGTGCACTGATGCCGTTAGGTAGAAAGAACGGTATGACGTGAAGAAAAAACACACCGCATGCTACCCAGAAAAGGTCACCGCGTTTGTATGCAGTACACGTTGTACCTATCACTACGCGTACGCAAAACAGACCTAAGAGGATCAGAAAAGAATGCAAACAACAATAGAAAAAAGGCAAATTTAAATTAGAAAAATAGAGGAAACAGGATACACGAATAGACTGTCTCCGGCACTACTTGCCCTTTGACTGGAAACTCATGGAAGCTTCCATGAAAGCGGTGAAAGCTTTCATGGAAGCTTCCATGGAAGATATGGAAGCTTTTGAAGCTTCCATGAAGCTTCCATGTAAGCAGTTAAAGCGGTGGGAGCTTACATGAAAGCTTTCATGGAGGCTTGCATGGATGCCTCCGTGGTCCGTGGAAGCTTTCATGGAAGATTTGGAAGTACCGAAAGCTTCAGCCGACGTAACTTCCACGGGAGCTTCCACGAAAAATTCCACGAAAACTTCCATGGAAGTATATTTGACGAAAGCTTCTACGGAAGCTTTCATGGAAGTAATGGAAACTTTCGCGGAAGTTATGGAAGCTTTCATGGAAGTGACTTCCACGGAAGCTTTCATGGAAGCTTCCGTGGAAGCTTCCATGGAGGATAAGGAAGAACTGAAAGTTTCCACCCACGTAACTTCCACGGCAGCTTCCACCAAAGCTCCCACGAAAGCTTCCATGACAGTAACTTCCACGGAAGCCTCCATGAAAGCTTTTATGTAAGTAATGGAAGCTTTCGCGAAAGTTGTGGAAGCATTCATGGAAGTAACTTCCACGGAAGGTTTCACAGAAGCTTCATTGGAAGCTTCCATGGAAGATATGGAGGAGATGAAAGCTTCCACGGAAGTATCTTCCACGGGAGCTTCGACGAAAGCTTCGACGAAAGCTTCCATGGAAGTAACTTCCACGAAATCTTCCATGAAATTTTTTGTGAAAGTAATGGAATCTTTCGCGGAAGTTATGGAAGCTTCCATGGAAGTGGGAGTTGCTTCCAGTCAAGCATAGGGTTAGGGTTAGAGTTATGTTAGGGTTAGGTTGCTTCCGTGGAACCCTCCGTGAAAGTTTTCATGGAAGCTTCCGTGGAAGTTGTTTCCGTGGAAGTTGCTTCCGTGAAGCTTCCGTGGAAGCTTTTCATGGAAGCTCCCGTGAAAATGCCTTCCGTGGAAGCTTCCGTGGAAATTGCTTCTTTGGAAGCCTTCGTGGAAGCTTCCGTGGGAGTTGCTCCCGTGTAAGCTTCCGTGGAAGCTTTCATGGAAGTTTCCGTGGAAGTTGCTTCCGTGGAATCTTCCGTGGACGTTGATTCCGTGGACGCTTTCGTAAAAGCTTCCGTGGAAGTTGCTTCGGTGGAAGCTTGCGTGAAAGCTTTCGTGGAAACATCTGTGGAAGCTTTCATGGAAGCTTCCGTGGAATCGTTCATGGAAGCTTTCATGAAAGCGATGGAAGCTTCCACCGAAGCTTTCACGAGCTTCCACCAAAAACGCAGATAGTGCAGGTGGCTCCGAGAAGAAGAAGAGTCAAGAAAAGGAAAGGATATAGCACACACCTAGCAGACCCTAGAAAACTAACTATAAACCCAAGGGCTTACCCGGAGGAGGTACCGCCAGAAAGAAGCTATGGGGTGACCAGAGTTGCAGAGTCGGTGCATTCCAAATTATCCACTATATACAGGTTGAATGAGGTGGACACAGAAGGTTGTTCTGATCGCCAGGACTGCTTAGGGCACATCTTTGCGCTTAACGGTGTATTGATCCTGCTACCCAAGTGGTGCGCCAACGGTTAGGGCGTCCATGGGATTATGTTGCAAGGGGGCTCCTGGATGTGAGTGGAAAGAACCCTTAGGGTTAAGTCGCTGGGGTTCCACGTCGATGCGACCGGATTCAGGGCCGACGGGAGTATTAACGTGGACAGCTGTTACACCAGAGGTGGCTATAGATCAAATATCCGCCCCGCATACGTAGCCTGGAAGACGCTAGGGCCATTCACCACCCCGGCCGTTATGATGAGCCATCATGCCCTATACAACAGAGATAAGATAGGCTATGGCAGACCAACCTTGCCTATAGTTGGGTGGGTAGAATCCATGAAGATGGTGATCGATCTCAACGGGACGTGCATCGGATTCCTCACCCTGGCATGTGCTCCATACGCAGCTGACAACGACGGGGATGACGGGGAATTCCACGTACTGACCAACGAAAATTCGGTCCAGGTGTGTGACATGTCGGCCGGTATAGTGATGCGCAGCTACAGCATCCGTAATCACATAACCACTCATAATACCAAAGGAATCGGGGCCGAGAGAGAAGTGGTAGCAAGGCATTACGGACAAGGCCACGATATCAATTAGCACAGTGTCTGACCCAGAGCACGTTATCAAAGATGTACAGAATTTCAGGGGACTTGAGGACTCCCAATGGTGTAAGACGTTCGCTGCAGCTATTGGGACGGTACGGCAGCTATTGGAGAGGTTGAGTGAGACGATTCAAGTGATGGGGGTGACAATAACCAAGCAGGGTTGTCAAAGAGACATAGGTTACATGCGTCGCAGGGCGCTAGTGCGTGCTTCTGACTATTCCAAGGGCATCATTTCAGCACCGACCGGATGTTGACCAGAAAAAGGAGGATTATCAGGCCCCCGAAAAAAGACACCTTGGACGGCTGACGACTACGGGAACCCTGCCACAAGAGCCCTGACTTTATGTTGGGTAAGACTACCATCCAAGAGACGTTGACTACTATGTCTGGGGGCAACAACGAGGCGATCGTGTCGCCGATGCGATGGTTCCTTTCCGGAGATGGTAAGTCGATAGTGGTGACATTCGAACACGGTGACGAGGAAGGTGCGGAAGAGATCAGTAGCACGTGCGTCAGTGGTATAAAGGAGGGCTTCGAGGTAGTGTCGCGAACGATGCCTGACGGGTACCCGATCGACATGAGTCAATTCCCCGGTATCGTCTCAGGTCTCCGACTGGATCCATTAGCTGTAGATAAGGTATGTACTCTCGGATGGACGCCATTCCGGTGGAAGAAGTCATCAAGAGCACTACATTTGTCAGGAGAGGTACTGTGGGTCAGCTTCTTGATACATGGGAAGGTAGTAAGGTCATGGAGATGGGCCTGGACAGACCCTGCATTGACACGAGATGGGATACTAAGGCCCTGAGAAGAAGTCGGTCGTTGTAATCAATCCTAGTCCTCTCTCTGAGCTACGGTGCATGGAAATGAACGTGAATTCCAGCGCATTCAGCATGCAGATGTGTCACATGGCATATGACAAACACCGGTAAACCCTGGTCCGTTCCACCCGTGGTATGCTGAAAACCCACAAAGGGAGTGTATAGGGTGGAGGGGTGAGCCTAGGAGGTATGGAAAAACAGCATCTCAGCGCCAGCGGGCTCGTGATGTACCTGGAAGAGCTACAATTTGAGCAAATGCTGTGGGCGCACTATGGTTCAATAGATGCCTGGTATTGTCTACTGCGTGCACATCCCAACCGGGAGCATGGAGAATGTCTACCATCAGGAAGACTGAGGCGATGATACACCTGGTAGTGGCAGCCAGGTGCTCTTGTCGTAAGAACATTGAGGTTCTCAAGTGAGACCACACGTGGACCCTGCAATGATCGTACGGCATATCCTAATTGACCTGGCTATGGCATCCCGGGACAGTACCCGGAATGGGCACGGTTCCCCGGCCTCAATGTAAGTGTGGCATTCGCTCAACATACCTTCAACTTCGACGATGCGTTCATCATGTCAGCGGGATGCCCAGCCCGTTACCAATACATGTCTCATGGCGTGATCGTCCTGGACACGACAAAACTGGAACAATGGAAGGTGGGCAACGAAGTGACAGGGAGCTCGCCACGTGATGGCCAATACCGGTTCAGGGTACCATGACCTCGACTTCACCCAGTATTTCTGAAAGGACTCGCATGGTTGTGGAACGGACATGCGGTGCCGTGACTGGGGATACATTCTGTGCTTTAAATGGGAAGCAAATAGTGGTAACCGTGCTGCCTAACGAGCTGATGCATCGGATAGATGATGTTCCGGTGAAAGTGGTCATCAGTACCACTACATTGGTGAAGAGAGATACTGTGGGTGAGGTTCTCGAGGCATGGGCAGGTACTGGGACAGGGCTAGCATCACCACATGTCTTCCCCCGGAGTTACGGTATATGATTAAAATTGAATGCGAATTCCGGCACATTCGTCTCATCATGCAGACCCAACTCGTTCTACGGTATCACCCACTACCTTCCTCACGAAACCGCCAGTTTTGACACCCCAGCTCCAGGCCGCATCTCCTGAAACACGTTGCCCCTTGCCACCCCGACGTCATCGCGCGATTTCTTTTTGCAAAGACTGTATGAACATTTTCATAGCACCCTTTCTTGTGTCGAGCAGACATGATCGTTAAAGAATATCTCTGTTATTTGGGGGAGGTTATCGTAGAATCAGTCACCGGGCACGTGACACACGTCAAGCGCCAGTACAACCGGGTTTCTTCCACCCGTGGTATGCTCAACGTGCACAGTGGTAGGTTAGCGGGTGCAGGGGTGAGGCTAGGAGAGACGGAAATACACACGGTAGGTAACCCGATCACCGTTTCTTCCGCCATGAAGTTCAATGACATGCGGCCGGGTACCTTGTCGAGGGTCACATTGAAGATGTGTGGATATCACATTGATCCTAAGAAGGTTGTGCCCGAAGCCTCGACCCTACGGATGGGGAAGTACGTTTGGGATTTATATAAGTCCAATCGTTCCGAACGGTGATTGTAATATCTCCATACATGACTGGGACAACGTGGCATCTACTCGGTAGCCACCTTATCTGCTGCACTTTCAGTACACCTGCGTCTTCTTCCCCCAACCGTACCATGGTGTGTAACCTTCAAAACTCCCTGTGCAGTAGTCGCGCCTTCGTAAGTACCGTGGGAGACGGAACCATCAGCACCACTTGACCCGTTACAATCCTCGTGGTAATGCACCTTGCGTGACCCGTCCCAAAATAAGAATCTCTCTGCGGTCAATGACAATCTTGCTTCGCGACAAGATTTCACGTAGCTACGTGCAATTACCAGAGATGCTCGAACATTCGAATTGCTGGTGATGCCAGCATACCTCATGTATACCTTTCTTCTGTCGCACGGCTTAAGGTCACCGACCAGGTTGGCTAATGTATCGTTAACCTCAAGCTCCCTCACGAGCGGCTCTTCATCTGTGCGTATGACCAGTGTAATGTCCGAACCGTTCTCAGAGCCGGCATGTTGATCGTATGCTTGGACATGATGCAGATATGATGACGGTTGAGTATTGTAGGGGGCTTCCAGTAACAAGTTGGCTACATCGTAGCGGTATATCGGCATGGTGGAATGATTTTGGGTATTTCGCCGTCACTCCTCGTTGTGCTTCGTCTAATGAGTGAGTCTTCTTCTCTCCATGATGTGACTTGGCTAGGAGCAACGTAATATATATGGACGTCTTTTACTTGTCTTCATACCGGTGACTCCACTACCCCACTACTGTCAGCCCAACTGGTAAGCACAGACACGATAATTATCGCGTACCGTACGCTGTACTATCCCTGCTCGAAGAAAAGGGTGTTGAGGGCCGTGGGCTCTTCTGCCGAGGAAAGCAAGCTAGAGATATCACACAAACAGCCCTCCCTGTGAAAGGGAGCGAGCTGGGTGCCTTTTTGAACCATGCCTGAGGTCGAGGTCAAAATTGGGGTTGTGAACATGAAGGCGTTGGCAGAGAGGGCGAGGAGCTCTCAGCGGGCCAAGATGCGGGAGCTGGAAGAAGAGCTGCTCGTAATACGGGATCAACTCGAGAAAGAAATCGAGGGTGGTTTTCGTTATGGTTTTTGGACCGTAGACCAGATTTCGGCAGGATGGCATGAGTTCTATAGAATCGAAGGTCGCATTGAGGAAAGCAAACTCATCATTCGCGAGTACTGGCAGCTTCTCGAGCTCTCAAGCTACTTTCTACGACTGGAGCAAACGCAAGACATTTCTCAGCCGTCTCTGGCACCAGAGAGGGGAGCCGGCGTGGCCAAGTGTGAGTCACAGCTCGTAATCCAAGTACTTGAGACTGAGAGTGAGAGCACTGCTCAGCAGCAGTCGCAGCAGCAGCAGCAGTTCTGTTGATAGATATCTAAAGGTGTATACGTAGCTGGCGCGGGAAGGCGTGATAATGACTCAAGACGGTGACACAGAACTCTTTCTTATATTGTCCAGCCGTCGAGTGACAGCTCGTGGCGATTCATGCAAGGAAGCAATGGGTGGAGTAAACCTCCCAATTCCTCCCGCTGACTGTCCCCCTATATCACATACATATATCCCTCATCAATACGTGGAACTTCCTCATACAAAATGGATCCTAACCGCCGTGTTCATAAGGACAACCAACATCCTCCCTTCTTATTTTACACGGCGAGCATACTGATATCCCCCCTGCTCTGAGTATGACAAGGCACGACAGCGCAGGGTTGACATATATTAATATCGTAATAAACGCAAATCAATCTCAAACCAAGATTCGAAAATCAAAAACGCAATGAGAAAGCTTAACTTATCCATTCAAAAATCAAAACTCTTGAATCTTCAATTTCTTAAACAAAATAACAAGAGCCTTGCACTGGAAACATCAAACCCTCTTGAAAATAGTCGCGAGGAAAACGGCATTATGCTCGAATTCAGCCACAGAAAACATCCTTTTTCTTCGAATTGATGGCTAAAAAAAAACACTGGTTATCCCCAACTCGACATTAATCATAGAAAACCAACCTAGTTGTACCCCGCACGCTGCACGACGAACCACACGGAGCGGCATGACATTTTGGCACTGCTCAAAAACTCAATTTCGAATACCCAAATAGCTCTCGGAAAAACGGACGATTAAAATCCGTACTCTGTAATCAAGATATAACTATCCTCAACCCGAAAAACGCATCAAATGTTTATCAGAAAATCCCGGTGATTACAAAACGTCATGTAGCCGAGCGGCTTTGTCAAGACGTCTGCATGTTGATCATCTGACTCGACATGAGTAATAGCAAACTCCCCCTTGAGAATAAGCTCTCGCAAAAAATGGTGTCGTACGTCAATGTGCTTCGAGTTCGACGTGCACACTGGGTTTTGTGCCAGGTTTTTTGCCCCCTCGTTATCCTCGAAAACCGTAATGCACAACGTTCCAAACCCCGGAAAAAAAAAAAAATCCACGCATACCGCAAGAACATCATCTCCTTAATGGTGTCTGCCAGTGCTACATACTCGGCCTCAGTGCTCGAGAGCGTGACGTATTTCCGAGTTCTCGAAAACCAGCACCCAAATGCGCCCGCACACATTATAGCTCTACCTGAAACTGACCTTCTGTCTGCGGGTTTGCTGGCGTAGTCAGCATCTGCAAACGCTACCAGCTCAATTCCACTCCCCTTCTTAAACATAATACCAAAATCACTTGTAGAAAAGACATACTCTAAAATGCCATTGCTGTCCTCCACTGTACTTTCCTAGGCTGATTCGTGTACCATTCTACCGCTCTCACCGCGCTTGCAATATCCGGTCGTGTTTGGTTCGCAAGCCACATCAAACATCCTACCAACTCACGAAAGGGCCAATCACCCACAGGTTTATTCTTGTCGAACTCATCGTGTTCCAAACCGGTCGAAAGTGGGGTATTCCTCCCAGAGCTAACTTCAAACTTCGCCGCGGAATTTTCAGCGAAAGCTTGATGCGAAATCGTCATAGTACCAAGACTCTTCATGTGAGTTATAAGATGGTTATGCCACGACCTCGACGCTTGTTTCAAGCCGTAGAGACTGCGATTCAACCTGACTAGTTTTTGCCGGACATTTCACTACAACCAGGGCGTAGTCGAATAAACCCATCCTCGTCTAGACTTGACTGAACGAATGCTTGCTCGGCATCAAAATGACACAAATCCAAGCCCAACTCACCCTCAATAGCACCCAACAAACAAAAAAGAAGACGCAGCAGGCGTCGGGGCAAAAGTATAAAAAAAATCAATATTTTCACGTTACTTAACGCCTCGCGCCACCAGTCTCGCCTTTGCTCGAACCACATAGCCACGCTCGTTGGACTTCCAGGCAAACACCCATTTCGCCGAGATGACGTTCAGCCCGTCCGGTTGCTACATCTCCCCAAACGTTACCACGCTCGCCAGTCCACGGTACTCCTCTTCCATCGCCTGCCTCCAAACAGCCGAATAGTCGTCCGCACAAGCTTCAGCATACGAGTTTAGCGTTGAAAGTTCGCCCACCGGGCGTGTGGGAAGAGGGCGACTATCGTGCGGCGTGGCTTTGGTGAAAATGTACGCGACCTATGCCTTCTCTCGCAGCCGTAAACGACAGCAGCCCATGTTCCGAAGCCTCCCTGTACCGCGCAGTCTCGCCCCTAGTCCTGCCTAGCTGCACATCGTCACCACCCGGGCCCGCCTGAACCTCCCAGTGTCGCACTGTCTCCCCCCTGGTCGTGCCCCGCTGCACACCGTCATCCTCCGGGCCCGGGTTGTAACTACCCAGCTCCCGGGCAGCACGCCTTGAAAGCGGTGGCTGCAGTGGCTGTTGCGGCGGTAACGGTGGCGACGACGGCGGCGGTGGCAGCAGCGACGACGGCGGCGGCGGTGACGGTGGCGATGGCAGCGGCGGTGACGATGACGGCGGCTGTGACGGCAACGGTGACGGCGGCGGCGCTGACGGCAGCGGCGGCAGCGGCGGTGGTGACGGCGGTTCCAGCAGCAACAGCCAGGACGGTGGCGGTGGCTCGAACAAGCTCAGGCACCTCCCATAGGCCCCGGCGTACTCGGGGACGGCGGCGGCGACGGTGGCGGGGGAGGGCTCTTCTTCTCCGGAGGCAGTACCCCCACAAACGATTTCCTCGGGTGTTCCCAAGTAACGTCACGGGAGTATGACGTATGTCCCGACATCAACAGAATTTTGCAACTATCTGTCGAGTGGTGGTTTCCACCATTCCGGTAGAAACAAGCCTTCGCCTTGGGCTCCGACTTTCGGGTCCTCCTTACGTTGTGAAAACACGGCTTCTGGAACGGGCGAGCCACGCAAACATTGGTCTCCCGTGGAACTCCCGGTATGGCGAGTGCTTGTCCGGCTTGTCCCTGACCCTTGCCGTCATGTTGACCACGTTGCTGGCGTACTTACACGCTTCAGCCTAGAAACGCTGCGTCGGCGGCATCTTCGCGTCGCCAAACCAACGGGGAGCCTCCAGGCGGGACGCCATAGCAAGCTCGAGCGTCATGGCTATTTGACGCTCAACCACACCGTCGTGATCCGGGGGGTTAACAGGCGTGTACTCGCGGCCAATCCCACGGTCGTTGAGTAACGCCACAAATTCCGGCTTAGTAAATTCCGTGCCGTTATCCAATCGAATGCACTCGACGATGGACGGAGTACCTCTGGCGTTAATATCATCCAGAAACCAGCGAAGGCTATCCGGACGTCAGACTTTCGTTTTTAAAAATACGGCCATCCCATCCGCGAGTAGTCATCGACAATTATCATTAGGTACTCCACACCGCCGGCAGACCTAGGCTGTTGCCCCGATAGATTCACAAAGAGACCCTCCAGAGGCCTGGTGGAACGGCATTCCGTCGTCCACGGTACCGACATCCTCCTCCCCTTCGCCTTGGAGCACCCAGCTCACGGAACCAACTACCCAAAAACTTTGATACCCATCTGCCGCGCATATTCTCGGAGGGTATCAACGTGGGAATGTGCAAGGGAAACATGAAGGTCGTTAATATCAATCCTCCTCATCCTTCCCGGGGCCAACACGGCGGCAGCAATCGGGGTCTCTACTACTCTAGTGGCCCCTACGAAAGACCCAGCGTCCCTACGAAAGAACGACAGAACTCCATCCAACATATGAACTCCTTCAGCATCGAGCGAGACGGAGCATTTCGGCATGACGGTATGGAGCGAAAACGGGTTCAATTGTACGCCTGGTACATAAGCTACGTCCAAGGGCTTGACCTGAACACTCTCCTTGCTTTGCAGTGCATTATTATTGGTATTTTCCCAAAAAGCAGCACCTGCATCGACCTCATGTCGCCTATTACCAGAGTACTCCTACCAAGAGGGGGGGGGTTACAACCTACCATGCCAGCGGGGTTACCAGTTCCATGAAAGGTAGCCCCCGAATCAGCTATCCATTGTTCTCTCCCATTTCCCCACAAAATACCGCTGTTACCGCTGTTACCATCCTTGTAATTTTGTGTAACCTGCGCGGTAAGAAGATGTAGGTTGAACGTAGGCGCACAACTGCCGTCGTTCTTCTGCTGGTGGGAAGTGTTCGAAAAGGGCTGTGGTGGGGGAACTACGGTTGCAGTTTACCCATCGCTGCCAGGGAGTGATTCTTGTACCCAGCCACCACCACAGTGCATGGGGTGATGGCATTGTTGAGCTGAAAAAGGGAACGCCACGTTCATGTGTGCTGACGAAATCGGGCACTCCGCTACGTAGTGACCCGGCTTGAAGTATCTGTAACATACCCCCCTCTGACCACGTGGTACTGGATGCGGTGGGGGACCCCAGCCCGTAGGATTTCCTACCGGCGGCAGGGGCATCGGCGGGCATAACCCCTAACGGTGCGTCGGTAGGTACCCAACCCATTGCTGGAACCTGTCCCCCCGTCCCAATTGAACTTGGGCCAGAGTTGTCCCAACAATTTTGCTTTGAGTAACCGTGCTGCTGTTGTTGCTGTTGCTGTTGCTGTTGCTGCTGCTGCTGCCGCTGCTGCTGCCGCTGCTGCTGCTGCTGCTGCTGCTGGAATTGCTGCTGCTGCTGCTTGTACCATCCCCCTGTCTTGTTCCCCATTCGACTACCTGAAACTTTGCCTGCTCAACCGGCAGGCTCAACAGCGCCGGCGTACAAGGCATGCGGGTCTACCCCCACTTTTACCCCCAACGCCTTAGTCACCATCTCCTTTTCCAATTTATCATTAACATATGCATCCCGAATAATCTCGTCATTATCGGAACGAGGGATTGAAGGGCGAATGAGAACCGATTTGCTCTGGATTGTGTACAATGATGAAAAGTTAGTGACAATATGCCTGTTCACCTCTTCTACAATTTTACCACAACCAAGCGTGGCCAATTCATCGGCCGCCTTATCCACTCTACCGAGGAACACAAGGGGGTCCTCTCCCTCCTCCATGTGTATTGCCTCAAGTTCTCTCTTCAGCCTGTGCGTTGCTGCTAGGGTTCTCGGCATTCAATATTTCTCTAGCTCCTGCCATGCGCCACTTGGCGACTTGGTTTGCTGGGTGCGGAATTCCGCTATGGCATCCCAGTCATTGGGTCCATCAACAATCTATACACCACACGCGCCTCATTGATCTCCTTCGGTGTGTGTCTCTGTTCCAATTCTTCCTGGGACACATTGATGTCACCTACCATCACACGACTATCGGTTGCCTTAAGCACGTGCAGGCAACCAACTGATGATGAACACGCCTGAAACTTGCTACGCCACATTCTAAAGTGCGCTTCTATATTATCGAACTTGGGGGGGGTTAATTGAGACCACTTCGGACGAGACAGAGAAATTTGACGTGCCTGATTGGGCTGCCAGCCAAGATGTTGGCACAGCAGGAGACGATGTGGAATCCCTCACTGTTGTTTCTCCGCCCCCCCCCCCCCCCCGCCCCCCCTAGCGACCCCAGCGTGCAGCGCGTCCCTCTCGGTGCGCGGCTTCTGCTCCTCCATTTTCCGTCACAGGACCTCGATCTCAAATTTCATCTCTCTCTCTCTCTCTCTCTCTCTCTCTCTCTCTCTCTCTCTCTCTCTCTCTCTCTCTCTCTCTCTCTCTCTCTCTCTGCCAACACGCTCGCCTCAATGTTTTGACCATCGTAATCTGACATGTTTGGCTTTTTCCCACCTCTTTAGGCTGGCCTTGGCAGCGCTTACCAATAGAAATCAACCTGCTAACTAGTGTGTTGATAGATCTCTAGAGGTGTACTCGTAGCTGGCGCGGTAGGGCGTGATAATACCTCAAGACGGCGACACGGAGCTATATTTTATGTTATCCAGCCGTCGAGCGACAGTTCTTGGCGATTCATGCAAGGAAGCAGTCGGCGAAATAAACCTCCCATTCCTCCCGCTGACTGTCCCCCTATACCATATATATTAATCCCTCATCAATACGTGGAACTCCCTCATACAAAATGGATTCCGACCGCCGTGTTTATGAGAACAACCAACAAGTTCAAGACAGAGAAGATATTTATAGTGGAATTAGAGACGAGGGGGAAAGAACAAGAGGAGCTCTTGTAGCTGCCATTGAATGAGCAGCAGCTGCAACCTCCCGCGGCACCACCCCTTGTTTGGACGCCACAGCTCGTATTCCCACTGCTTGAGATTTGGAGCGAGAGCACTGCACAGCAGCAGCCGCAGGGGCAGCAGCAGCAGTTTGAGACGGGGGAAAAGGAAAGGCTCGGAAGATTTGGTTGTGAAACCAATTTACGAGAAGTATCTACCGTGCTCTGTGGGAACGCCGGGTGCTGAGCCCGTTGATGTGTGGGCCCGGGTTGGGGTCGGCACGACGTGGCTGGTCGCGGTGGAGGACGCTAGGTGTGGAAGGCACGGACACCCAAGTGGAGGATCCTCCCCACCGTTTGCACCAGACTAAGGCAACAATCACAGGTCATGTTATCAACACTTGTTTTCGTCTAGGCTGTCTTGTTTCTAGAGTAATACAGCAGGTAGTGGACGTTTCCTGTGTGAAAATACATACCAGGTACGGAGTATATGGAATGCTGTCGCGACATACGATACTGCTAACTATAGACTACAACAGCAGTATGTGACTGACGTAGCGATGGCATGTTACTTTTTGCGGCTTAGACGATCATTTTCTTTCGTATTCTTTTCGGTAAGACTTTGTTTTTCGCCTTAAAATCATACGACGCAAAATACAGATTAGCTTGGACAGAGGGACGGGCAGGATAAATGCTGGTGCCTGTTCCCCAGCCCCTCTTGCTCCAACCGGTAAATGTGATTGCCTGTGATATGATAGCTCTGCTGATCAACAGGTTACTAGGCACAGGATGCAGGATTCCTGACGGGTTAAATCCCACATCTATGCGACCTAAAGCCCTCCCACCCCGCCCCCGATCCCCCCCCCGCCACATCCCCCCCCCTTCCCCCACAAGAAATATTTATAGTTTCCACGCACAAATAAACCTGCCCCACCCGTCCCCTCTCCCCTCCCCCCCTGCCGCCCCCCTCTTGATAAAAATCAGGCCCCCACGTCCTTCAAAACTACGCCCTCCCCTCATCGGATATTCGACTTACAGGATTCACTTGATAAACTGATGCATTTCCTTCCACTACAGCTGTCAGATTTTGTCCCCCTCAGAAACGGGTTTTATAGTTTACGCGCACAGACTGCCTAACATCACCCTGTGGACCCTGATAGCTACACTGTAGTTGCAAGGGGAGTCGCCGACCTATATCCTTAATGAGGACACACAACCCGTAATACGCGCGATCGGAGTATCACACACAGCTTGCAAAGATGAGTTTCGACAAAAAAATCGATCTCACAGCAGCTGGAGTGTATTAAAAATTTAAAATATATATAGATGGTGTCAGCAGTAGCTAGCGCTTGCTTGCGACAGCCCTATTTCTGTCTGTCGCATGTACAGAAGTTTGTTACTTTGATTCATTTTTAATAAACCATTTTCCCTCACGCACCAAAGACGGAAGGAATTGAGAACGAATTCGCGAATTCGCCATCTCCGACATACACACGCACCCGTATACAACGGCAGCTTGCGCTGCCGGGGTTGTAACGAAGACCATTGATAGGGACAGCTTACGCTATACCTACAATGGGACCCGAAGGGTGCTCCAGCTAGCGTTGGGCTGCGAAAGTAACTGAGTTAAATCGACACATGACGCGTATGAAAATACGTGGAAGTGTTGTGAGCTAAAGCTTTATTTTTCCCCATCCGCCGGAGGATAAAAAAAAAAAAAAAAAGCCATCTCCGAATTTCGAAACATAATATTTGATTTCTGTTGTGTGCCGAGAATTTTCTCAACAAAATTCCTGGTACGATATCGTACGTCATCCGGTTTTACAGATAATTTGGTGACGGCTGATGGCTGTAGGGGCATCGTTAGTACTAGTAGTATTATATTTAAGGTACGCCCGGGAGATGATGACGGGTCTTGTTAGTACCTGTAGTACTATATCTCGGGTACGTACGAGAGACGATGACAACTTACGTGGTATTTTATTTGTTTTATACAATGCGGGCTACTTCCAGAATAATAGCTGGCTGTCAACCTCAACAGCGATCTAGCATAGTGCGGTACACGAAATAAATGAAGAAACCGGCAGTGACGTTCTATGATGCAATATGTGGTGGAATATCGGGATGTGTTCTTCTCGTTAAACTGAATATTCTACCCTGATCTTGTCTCGGTTATGCTAACTGCATTATGAATATGATACTGTAGTGTGACATGATTTGCTTGACATTGATTGATTAAAAGATTACGGCTATGTTCAAACCTCTTTTCGTTAGATCGCCCCCTCAACTCCCCCCGCCCTTATCGTGCACGTGTGCAGTGTTATGACGAGCGGCATCTGCTGTATGCCGGACCAAAAATAATGAGCAGGGGGAATGGCGTAGATTATAAGGTTCTTATAGTCCACGGTTAGGTGCTCAAATATTTAATGTACGTACCTAGTGTGCGGGCATTATTTATTTTGAGAACAGACGAAGATAGTCAACATTCCTGCGTTTTTTTATGGAGTTTACCTTATACCGTATCCTATATATACGCGTTTTAATCAAAGTTGCCAAACAGTTTAAAGAATCGTTATTTCTTTATCGCGGTAGCTTATCAAGTAGCAGCATGGACTAACACTCTTGCAGCACTGTGATTCTCCGTGTAGCTCTTCCGGGAAGGAACGTGCGGAATAACTTAACCTCGATATAACAACCTCGTCACGTGTAGCCAGGCGTTCGCGCTCTGATCTATTGGTACTCTGGAACAGAAAGAAACACGCGGTTGAATTCGTGCTATACCGGCATCAAACAGTTGTCGGGACAACTCTGAAATATAACTCTGAAGTATAGTGACTTATTGCGGGACTTGGTATGTTCTTTGCGAGGTTTGCGTTTAACGGAGATATATGTGTAGTTCGGGTAGGACAAACCCGCTCGAGGAAGGTCTCAAACAGACTGGCGTTTTTCGCGATCTGGTCGGATGCTTGACTTGGCTTGCTAACCAGACACGTCCGGACATTGCGAACGCGGTGAAAGCTTAACGGCAGCTTGCGCTGCCGGGGTTGTAACGAAGACCACTGATGGGGACAGCTTACGCTATACCTACAATGGGATCCGAAGGGTGCGCCAGCTAGCGTTGGGCTGCGAAAGCAACTGAGTTAAATCGACACACGACGCGTATGAAAATACGTGGAAGTGTTGTGAGCTAAAGCTATATTTTTTCCCATCCGCCGAAGGATAAAAAAAAAAGAAAAAACAAAAACTGTAGCCAGGTACACCAACTCGCCCCAAGGAGATAAACTGGAAGACATCGGTTGGCATTTTAGAGTATGTGTTTTTGGACGAATGATGTTGGCATTTCTTTTCCGAGAGGCAGTGGACTGGAGTTGGATGCGTATGCGGATGAAGACTACGCTAGCATAGCTGCCGGTAGGAGGTCAGTTTCCGGTGGGGCTGTCATGTGCGCAGGGGCATGCGCGTGCTGGTTTTCGAGGACTCAATAGTGCGTGACGCTTTGGACCACAGAAGCCGAGTACGTAGCACTGGCAGACACTATCAATGAGGTGATTTTCTTGCGGTACGTGTGGAGTTTGGTTTTGTTTTGTCTTGGTTCTGCATGCATCACGGTTTTTGAGGACATGAGGGGGGCAAGGCACCTGGCTCATAACCCGGTGTGCGCGTCGAATTCGAAACACATCGACGTCAGGCACCACTTCCTACGAGAGCTTGTGTTAAAGGGATAGTTTGACATTGTCGCCGTAGAGTCTGAGCAGCAACAGGCAGACTTCCTGCCGACGGCACTAGCCGGCCCAGTTTTTGGTTTTCACCGGGATTTTGTGATGAACATTTGATTTTGAGCGAATGGTAGAATATATCACGATTTAGTACGCTAGGTTCGCTGTTTTTACTGTTTAACAATGATATTTGAGCAGAAAGTTTGATGTTCTTTGGGACTTGGGGACGGCAACCTGTTTTGGTAAACTACCTGGGGTCATCCCCGCGTAATCACTTTATGGTTTATTCAACGAGCCCCGTAACGAGACCCAGCTGAGCCAAACCGTTTAGGTTTATCCTGCAAAGAGGGGTCACGGCCACCTGTTACAGCTTGTGCGCGAAGGATTGGCTTGACCACTGGAAAGGATTATGGCTCGTTAGGTAGGAAAAAGATCTCAAACTCGACGAGTTCGATACGTCTGAACCCGAGGGCGACGAACTTTTTCGCGAGCTGATTTGAATTTTTTCTTGACGGTAAATTCAGCATATAGTAGTTGGATTTTAGTACTTTAAGAGTGCATGGTAGTTAGGGAGGCAAGTAAATGTTTCTTGACTTTTGAAATATTACTTTTTCACGATTGCGTTGCCTAGTATGACATTATATTGCTCTGGATTTGAGCATTTGGAAACTGAGTGGATTTTATGTATGTACCCTGCCAGGCGGCGTTTGTCTAATTCGAAAGTGAGTTTTGAGACTGCTGTCCGATCACACTTGTTGGCACCCTTGTTTTATGGAGCTGACAACCGTTTTATAAGGAAGGCTAAGCTTTTGAGTTTTGGAATTTGGATTTCAGATTTGAGTTTTCGATCTGGATTTCGGATTTGAGTTTTTGTTTTTGGAATTGGGATTTTACGACTTAGATCTTAGGTTCGTGAAGATTGATGTTAGATACTGTCCCTGAACTGTATCTCTAGATTTATGGAGTGATTTTCATAGCCTATCGTGCTGCAATCTTTCTTTCTTGTCACAGTAGTACTGAGAAGATACTGATTGACCGCATTTTTCATTGAATTGATTTTGACCCTGACGATATGACGCTATAACATCATACCGTAAAAATCACGAAGCAGGGATGCTGTTGATCGTATGCTTGGATATGATGCGGATATGATGACGGTTGAGTATTGTTGGGGTCTCCAGTGATACGTTGGCTACGTCGAATACGTCGTAGCAGTATATCAGAATGGTGGAATGATTTCAGGTATTTTGCCATAACTCCTCGTTGTGCTTCTTCTGCCGAGTGAGTCTTCTCCTTTCCACGATGTACCTTGGCTAGGAGCAACGTAATATATATTTGTACGTCTTTTACTTGTCTTCATACCGGTGACTCCACTACCCCACTACTGTCAGCTCAACGGGTAAGCCATCTACGCTTCGTAGGGATCAACAAACACGGCACTGGCGAGGCCTCAGGGAAGTACTGCTGACAGGCATAACTCACGCAACAGAGCCAAGGCTGCTAACGTAGAAAGCAGAGCGGAATTATCGGCACGACAGCAACGACTATTTCGCATGTCGCAAGCGGGGTCACACGCAGTGGGACCGCTCCCAAAGGCAGCAGGGTAAGGTTTAAAAAAGTGTCCAATGACAGAGCCACGGTCAGACACCCATACAGCAGCAGCAATCCACAAACGATCCCGCAAAGCACACTCGGAGCAATCCAACCGGAATGGCCCTTGCGTCTGCCACCCCTCGAGCTAGTGCGCACAAGACCGCCTAAAATTCGGGGCTACAGAGACCGAACCTGCTGCGCCTGAACTATCTAAGCAGAACGACGACGACCACGTGTATGGTCACGTGCCGCGGGAGAAGATGATGCCAGTGGATAAAGGGCTCACCGAGACGGTGCAGCATCAGGGTTCCCAGAACGCTGGTCTACAGAATGCAGCGCCAGTTCTTCACCCCGTTGGGGTGCAGCTGCCAGCACCTGGGTCGGAGCAGTCGTGTGGTGGTTTCAGAAACATTTCATTCGCGAGTGTCTCGGGCTCACAGCCTGGTGGAAGTTGTGATACGAGCGTGGATACGGTGGGGACCAAACCGCACATGGAGGTCCTGACGCAGCATGTCGAAGGGCGTCCCGCCGTTCCCGCTGCATCCGCGGCTGCTGAGGTTAAGAGGCTCATGGAATCTGGTTCAGGAATTAGATATATATCAAAGGGGCTGGTAGAGACCCTGCTGGGGCAGCCGGGAATGACCCAAACCGCGTTAAGGCAAGCGTTTGTTGGACATGCGTGTTTGGTGACGTCGTTGGGCCAGGAGTGTGATATTGAGACTGCATCGTGTCCGCTCCACGTAACGATGGAAACTCCAAGGGGACCATTCCAGTTTACTGTGTCGTTTATCGTGCTCCCTCTAGGGGAGGGGACGTGGTTGTCATCCGGCAGAAAACGCGGAAAGAGAAACTCGGCACCGACGTCAAGGCGCAGCTCAAGGCATCTGCACTGAGTGCACAGGGGTGTCAAAATGACGCTGGGATGGCATTTACCGCTCTTGCTGTGGGTGATCCCAACGCTGGTGCTGTGCTGCGGGGGATGATGGCTGTCACGGCGTTCGGGCTAGGCGGCGACGCATGAGGTGGCGTTAAAGATGAGGTCACAACTGACGCTGTGGCTGTCTCAACGACCCATGATGTTCCTTGATTCTGAGGTGGAGATAAAAAATGGTGTGATTGTATGGGAGTGTTGAAGACGGCGGTCGATGACGCTGTTGACCATGGCTTACCGCCGAAATGCGCCAAGATGTTGGGGATACTGTATTTCGCACCCACCTTGATGTGTTCCGTCGGGCATTTTGGACGATTCACCAGCCCCGGTGGAGCCCATGGCGGTGCGCCTTCAGCCACGTGCAAGGGCGGTGCGGACGGAGCCGTGTGCATCCCCGCCGGCCAAGGCGGCTGGGCTGCACAAGTACATGGCCAACTGAGAAACAGCTGGTTGGTGTTTCGGAACCCACAGGCGATCTATGCAAGCGTTGTGATGGTAATTTCCGAGGCATCCAACTCTTACCGCATGGCCACGGACTATCGGGCCGTCAACGACACGATCGAACCGGTGGCTATGCCCCATGCCAAACCTGGAAGATAAAGCGTCTCTGTTCGCGGGCGCGACCGTACGGCGGACGCTGTATATGCTGCAAGGCTACCGGCAGGTGCCGCTGAGTGGGGATGCTCAAGAGATGATCACCATAGTCACACCGGAGGTGTTGTTCACGCCGCCTCGTGTTCCGCCGGGGGTGCTAAATGCTACCAGATATTTCAGGTGACAATGGGTGTTGGTTTGGAGGGGTACATAGACAAGACATGATTGGTGTGGGTGGACAACATAGTCACCTAAGGGAAGACGCCTGAGATTCTTTTGACGAGGCTGTTGGGGATCTTTGGTCACTTGCCGGAGCATGGACGCTTTGCTGCAGCCCACAAGGTCGTTTTCTTTCGAAAGAAAATAAAGTAGTGTGGCCAAATCTTCTTCGGACAGACGGTGAGACACGACCCCGAACGCACCCAGGCACCAGGTGGGTTGCGTCGGTCGGAAACCGCGGGCGACCTCATGCAGTTCATTCAAGCCATCAACTGGATGCCAACGTCTCTGCCAGAGCTCGTGGAGCTTGAGGCACCGTTGCGCAGGCTTCTCGAGGAGTGCCTGTGCAACACACGGGGCAATATCTGCGTGGCGACGCGCCGTGTTGTAGACAGCGAGAGGACGGACGAGCGTGCGGCCGCGTGGGATGCTGTGAGACTACGGGTGAGGGAAACGGTGCCTCTGGATCACCTAAGGCCAGCATTCTCTGTGTTGATGTCCCCTGGTGCGAGTGACAAGTGTTGGGATTGTATCACCCCGGTTCTGAGGCATCAGCGTTGACACTACTTGATGTGCTGGATGTAGATGGAGTGTCGATGGGTGTTTCTGTGGGTGTCTGCGAGAATTGCTGTTCTGTCTGCGGACATGTCTGTTGGTGTGTCCATGGGTATTGCCGTGGAGGTCCCCGTGGACGTATCCGTGGGTGTTACCGTGGCCGTGTCTGCGGGTTCTGCCGTGGGTCTTGCCGTAAGTGTTCGCGGGCGTGGCCGTGAGTCTTGCAGTGGGTGTCTGCGGGCGTTGCCGTGAGTCTTGCCGTGTGTGTTTCCGTAGACCTATCCGTGAATGTATCCCTGCGTATGTCCGTGGGCGTTAGCGTGCGTGCTTTGGTGGAGGTTCCCGTGGGTGACCGCGGCTTCCCGTGGTATGTCGTGGATGCTGCCGTGGATATTGCCGTGGATGCTGCCGTGGCGAGAGCCACGCACCTCCACGGTGTTGCGGTACCTACCGCGGCGTTTGGTGGAAACCCGTGGAATGTTCGTGGAATCCCGAGTCACCCCACGGTAGGGGCTGCACTTTCTGCGCCAAAACGTCCCTGGGCGATTGAGTTCCTCATGTGAGGAACTGCCGGCCAATGAAGTATTTTCACGAGTACATTTTGTTTTCGACTAAAGCATAGAAGTTTGGTCGGGTTTTGCGAACGAATGCCTTCGAAGTAATTTATCGAGTGAGATATTGAGTTCCTCATGTGAGGAGCTCAAGGAATGATGCTGCAACCCCTACCGAGGGATAACTCAACCGTGGAAGGCCCGCGGTAGCCCGTGGGATGTCCGCGGTTGTCCGTGGAACCATGTGGACATGGCCGTGGAATGCCGGTGGAGATCCCGTACCACGGCCGCCGTGCTCCGCCAAAACGACAAATAATGTAAGGCGAAAAGTGGAGCCTCAACAGCAGAGAAGAACGACTCATTGCCAAATCAGTCGTCACTGTTTCAATATTAGCAGCACCTCGACTGTTCTGTGTTGACATCATATAGCACTACCCCCATACAGCGTTCTACCTGCTACAGTACTATAGACCGAAGATAAAGCGCAAACGAAAACATAGAGTACCGCCTAGTCACGCCCCAAAGGAGGAAAGGCTTCTCCGGTTGGGTGCCCCTGCCTCCCGGTGTCGTCCGCCCTAGCCAGCCACCTTGTCCCGGTTCCTGATCTGGCCCAGACGTCGATGGGCTCAGCAGCCCACCCTTCCAGGAAGCACGATGAATGCGGCTCGTAGGTCAGTTTCACAACCAAAATATCGAGTCATCGCGTCTCCATCGCAAACCACCCCCCCCTCACATGCTTTGCCAAATTCAGCTGGGGCTGGTAGCGGCCAAGTAGCTGGTGGGTATCCGGCGACTGCAGCTGTTTCTGCTGCTCCTGCTGCTCCGGTGGCGGCGGCAATACTCGTGGTTCCTGCTCGTAGTCTTTTCTCTTCTCAACTTGCCAAAACAGCTTCTTTGCATCCCCCACCACAATCGTTACCTCCACAACGAGCTTCATTCCACCCTCCACCACAATCACCAACTCTCCTACCTTACCAACCACCACCCTTTTGTCGACATCAGCCACCATGTGTTTTTCTTCCATCTCGAGCTGCTCATGTTGTTGCTGTGTGGGTGTCCCCAGGCTCAAGTAGCGAGATCACAAGCTGTGGCTCACACTTGGTCGCGGTCTCTCCCTTGTTCTGTATCTGGGCAAAAAGCCGCGACACCGCTCGAATTACTTCCCGTCTAGCGGAGAAGCTCGACAGTTCGAGGATTGCTTGACGGTACTCACTCATAACAACCAGCTTTTGTCGCTATAATTTTTGACTCGGTAGAACAGATCTCATCCATCGAATATCTGGTCGAGAGTCCAAAGCCCATAACAGAAACCGCCCTTGATCCCCGCTCGAGTCTGTCTCTTCTTGCTAGCAGGTCTTTCAGCCCCTGCATCTTGGCCAGCGGGTAGCCCTCTGGTCTCTCCACCAAACACCTCTCCGTTGACATCGCCCATTTTGACCTCGCACTCGGACATGCTTCGAAAACGACTAGTCAGCTTACTTCCTTTAGGGTCGGTCTGAACGATACGTACAGCACCTCAGTGTTGATAAAATTTCGTCATTTTACCGAAATCTATGAGGGTTAACTTTTCACGTTTACGAGCCTCAGTTGTCTCGAAAAACAATCGTCCACCCCGAACAGAAGCGTCCAAACAGCAGCAACACTCGCTAAAGATACCCGCGTGGTTGTCCTACTGGAGTCGGCCTTGAGGAGTGAAATCCATCACCAACTCGTCGCGCTACAACGGTCAACGTGACCACACGTCCTTGTTACTGCCGTCAGCGAACACGTTCGATCGGCCGCCTCAGTGCGGTCTCTTTGTCAACTCGACGACGAGAGTTTAGAAGCTCATTGCGCCTTCTGATATCAGCCATGACCTGCCAGTGACCTTGGAAATGACCCTGCTTAGTTTCGTGCGCTTGCGAGTCGTTGCACAGCTCGAGAGGTGTGGCTACCCCATCCTCTACACCCTTGTACCAAACATTTACGTTTTACCGTAACAAAATTGAAAAACTAAAAAGGCAACCTTTTTCGGGGGTAAAAGGTCAAGGTTATACCGAGATGGTTTCGGGAAAAACTGAAACTTTCGATAAACATCGAAATAATAGCTTCGTTAGGAACGGTCCTTAACAGGGAGGAGATATATTTTGGTGCAGCACCCCATGGATCGTACCGCGTACGATGCCGTGTCTGCTGACCCCTGCGGAGAACAGAGTCCTTCCTAATTGCACTTGGCAGAACGGGGGTGGTGGATCACCAGCAGATACAAAGTGCATCATGAACATATTTTTGCATCACGTTTCCAAGTCCGGGCGCAACGTGCTGAACGTTCGTCAAGAACAAGGTGCAAAGTTAGCAAGGGCACGCGCGCTAGGGAAGGCACCGGTCGATACAGGACACGGTAGCCGTTTAGCCCGCCGCAGGCATGGGAAAGGTTCCCGTTTGCTTACCGTAGGACGGGAACATGACGGGAGGGCGGGAAGCCGTTTGGTTGACTGGACGAGACGGGAGTCCACGGTTACCTGGCGGGACGAGACAAGATCATGGAACGGGTCGGTCACAGGTCGGGGAATCGGTGGGGAACATAGTCGGAAAATCGGTCTGGAACAGAGTCGAGAATCAGTCCGGAACATAGACAAAAGAACGGTCGGGAAAACTGTCGCGAAATCGGTCCGGAACGTAGTCAGGATATGGCCAGGATATACAGTCCGGAATGGTTGGGAACGCGATCGGGAACAAACGTGGCCTGGAGACAACCATTATAAACAGGAACATGATACCGAGCACCATTGTAAACGATGATTCTCCTGACGTCGTCTGTGGTAAGTTCGACGCTATTTGACAAATGTATTCTAAGATGCGTCAGCTGCTGCTATAAGTTCGGCGATTTTACGGTCAATACTCATAGTTGCAAGCTGCCTGTAATGTCGATCGGCCGTCTTTAGTAAGTTTCATAAATCAAAATTTAAATACGAGTATCATTTTTTAATTGCCCCAACGAACTTTCGCCGTCAAAACGCTGCAAAAAAAAACTATATTTATAGACTAGTCCATAGACTATACATTTTTGTATATATAAATATTTTGTCTATGTACTTCAAAAAGCGTTCCAATCACTCGGTATCTATTGACTCATAGCTGAACGAAGTTTATGAACAATTACAAAAAAGGCGGGGGGCGGGGGATTAGCATATTTTCAAAAGTTAAACGAACAATCCCCTTTACGTACGAATACCTATAATTGACTACTGCTGCAACTGTTGCATTCAAAGTTGAACAATCCAAATTGGAATAATTCAGTTGCATCCAAGGGCATATGACGGGAAAAGATACAGCCCATTGTAAATGGGATTGGAACATATGCCACTACAGTGATTGTGAGATGAAAAAGAAATGTGCGAAGGCCGGGATGGAATGGGAACAACTGGGCGGACGGAAGGACGGCAAAAGTCGGGAATGCAACTTACGGTGGGACGGGAAACGGTCAGGTCGAGAACAATCTGCCGTACGTCGTGTCGGTGTACGGCGGGAACAAAAACCGACGTTGGGAAGGTGTCGGGACGTCGCGGTCAGGAACGAAATGCAGTCGGCATTCCCGTTTCCGTCCCGACCCGTTGCCGACCCAACCACATTTTCCCGACGCGATCACTATCGCGCGTACCCTTGATAAATAGGCCGAACGCCGTGTCCGCACCATCCCGATATTACGCCGCCACGTAGCCAATCTATCGTTGGAAGCCGGGCTATATGTAACGGCCATCATATCCGTATCACATCCAAACAAACAATGTACAATCTTTATTCGAGGAGACAATGTATCGGTTGTTCACTGGGGTAAACATATGCGCGGGGGAGGCGAACCGCGGGTAGGCGAACTTCTGCGGATGCTTGGTTGTCTAAAGGTGTGCGTCAGTGCACAAACACGTTCTGCAGGGTATAGCGAATGGTGACGAAGTTGTGTCGTGTGAAGACCTTTCCGCCATCGCCGTCAACTTGCTCCATGTGATTGGCCCCGACACTAACTGGCAGGAGTAACGCCTCGACATAACCGGCACGGAAATCTCTGCTGACCTTTTGTTTCTCGGTACATCGCAAGTTTTGTTGGGTGCTCGACTAGGCACAAATTCGCGTCTGGTGGCCGGCTTTGACATACGTTGTTTTAAGTCGATGGGTTACCAGGAGCCGGTGGGCTAGAGGGATTCATAACTCGTGAGGATTTCGCGTTGACAGGGTTTGATTCGTAGAGGTGCACACCCGAAAGAATTCTGGCGAATACCCATTCGGCTAAAATGGCTTCAGTGTGCACAGTGTTTCTGTTTCTTGAAACTTAGAGTAGAGCTATCGGTTACAGTCCCAGTGGTCCAGAATGCGCTGTAATGTATGTCACGGTCGCTTGTTGCGGCAGGTACTCTCCAACGGGTTCCCCTGTCAGCTGGTTTCGTCATGATTTTCACAGGTGAACGTTCATCTCCTCACGGGGTCCGGAGTAAGGAGTCCGGAGTAGGAGGGTGGGTGCTATGTTTATATGAGCTACATGTTGTTGGAACGGTTACAAGAGATATCACCGCCAATTGTAGGGCGTTTCACTCTGTGTACCGCCCGACGCGGGGTGATGGCGTGGTTTACGTTGACATAAACAGTGGAAGTACGTGGGGCGCCGATAGGCCGACAGTGTAGCAGTACATGTTCGGGTCATACGGATGATCAGGAACAGATCGGAAGCGAATGCGCGCTGACACGGAACGAAGTTCGCGATTTGACGTCGCCGTCCTTCATGTCGACGGCGATGACATTGCTTTGTGTTGATGTCCATGCCATGCTTTTCTGGCGTTCTAACCCACGCCCTCTTTCTCTCATGGTTGCAGCAAATCCGTAAGAAAGTCGTGCTGTTCCACCAATCAAGGAGTTGGTAGCGATGTGTCATATTCCCATTGAGGTCGCTCTGCACTTGTTCCATACCAGGGCAACGACCGTGCCCGCGTCCGAAGGAGGCGTATTGAAACGAATGCTTTATAGATGAGAGATATTAATGCCCAACGTGTACAAAGTGTTCATGCCTACTAACACAGATTGTTCGGGAAAGGTGTCACGCAGGCTAGTATTGGCAAGCTGAGGGGAGGAGGAAAGACAATCAGGGAAATGATCGGTCTGGGATAGGAAATGTCAACTATAGTACAAGGTTTCCCTTCGGAATAGGGTTGAAATGATATCACGGGAGCGTCGCAGTCGAAAGGGGCATGCAAGCGTTTCCTATGATATGTGTGGGCTACTGCTTTTTTGCTGCTGCGGTACATTTCGTTTGCATGGGTTGATGTCCGACTCTCTCTGTGTGTTTCATTGTTGTTGCAGCTGAGGCGAAAAGGTCATCGTCGTGGTTCGACCTCCTTGTGCTGCTGTACACCAGCTACACGCGTTCACCGTGACTGGCACGAGGGCGAGAACTGGGATCACGCCTGCCGTTTAGTCACCGCTGGTGTACTGCTGCTGTACTGCTAAAGCATACCAAGTGTTTGGTAATGTTGTACTGCGACTGATGTTGTGGCTGCGAGGTTCAGCGACTGCTTTGAAGAAACCCCACCGCTCTTCTCAACCGTTGTGTGTGCATGTGATTTATGACAGCACACACTGCGCTGATACATACATACGTAATCAAACACACGTGGAAGCACCGTCCGTGTTTGTACCGTTCGTGGCGGTCGCAAAAGAGTGCTGTTGCTAGAGAGGGTGAGAACTATAGACTCATCGTGTTGCACAGCGGGCGAGAAAGCGGAGCGGGCTGTTTTTTAGGTGAAAACGGGCGGATGATCATGTTATACAACCTTGATTTTTTTTTTTTTTGTGCACCTGTTCGTCTCAGCGAGACGGAACACAACCCCTCCTACAGAAGACACAGTTCAGCGAAGGTGAATGCTCAGAGCACGCCCAACAAACTCGGCCGGAATCCCGACATGCCTCGTAATGTATCAACGGCCCCCGTAACCGAATTTAAGATATCAAACCATCGCTCGACAGAGAACAGCAAGCCAAAAGGGAAAAACATACAAATTTCGCTTAGGTATGTACGACACGACTAGCCTCGACTCTTCTCGGAGTTTGAGAAGGTACGTTATGCGGTACGATACCGAGGCTTGCTTTTCCGAGACGGTTGTAGGCGGTTCCTGCTAGTAACTTGGCTGCGATCAAAAAGAGGGAGAGCAAGGCGGTATATTTGCCGGCGCGACACGCAGGAGATTGAAGAACGCTGCGATGGACGCGTCTGGCGAAGGGCAGAAATCACTCCTTCCATAAACCCAGACATACGAATATGACACTTAATTTGCAAGATGTTCAGGTACCAAAGCTAATAATACCGTCAATTCAGAGAAATCGCACATAACGGTGACATCCCCCCCCCCCCCCCTGTTGGTTGCTCAATAGTGGCAGAACAACCGCAAGCATCTGACAACTAAGAATGTATCAAAATCGATATATATATATAAGACCCCCAGCCGCAATATATGCTTAGCATAGCCACGAATCTGATTCGCTCCTTCCCATTCTTCTCAAACATCACCGCGTCAATTCCGCCCCAACCCAACTGACAGGGAATATTCACGTTACGTATCATCTGCGCACGGGAGAACTATATGTGATGCGCTCGGGCGATGCGTCTCTGGTCAGATATTAAATTTGTGGGCTTCATGGGGGTACGTGTATCCCAGATAACGCTCTACTTTTTTACAGTTTTGCTTTCAACACATGTCGAAAGAATGGTTATTTCCGCCATAATCTCCGTTTCCTTTCCACTGGCACCCCTGGACTATACTCAATTGATTTGATTCCCAACCAGGTCACCCGAGCAGGGAACCACGACGCACAGAGAGGCCCGTGTGCTGCAGTATGACTACAATACAGCTCGACGTCAAAAATCAACGATGTGCCTGATAGCTTCTGATGAACAGCTTTGTCTTTGAAACCCAGCCCACTCCAGTCGTAAACCAGGTGAATCCCATTGATTCCTAATCAAACTAAACGGGACTCATTGGAAAACAGTCAGCAAACGATGTTCTTTGTTATGGAAATGTTAGCACATATCCAGTATGAGTCAATGTTCAGTAGCACTGCTCTTGTACGTCGTAAATCATCGTAGATCTGTTACGTGTTCGTTGGTATGTAACGTGCGTACAAATATGCGGAGGAATTACTTCTGTAGGATCCTCTGTTGCCTTGACGAGTAGCTCACTCTCTCGTGTGGATTCTTCCGGATTGTCTAGCATCGTAGCCATCCTGGTAATCTCCAGTACCCAGCCAACTTCTGGACTCCTGCATAGTCTGCGGTTTATCTGTGTGTGTTGGCCACATAAGCGCCAGTGTTTACAACATATTTACATCTTCTCCTCAACACGGAAGCACTCGAGTCTTCCCGGCTATCCACTGCACAGTGTCACCAACCCGACTAGCGTCGGGGACACAGCCTCTCTGCCACCGTTCTGGGGTATACCACAATATCCGTAATAGGTTATTATAACCTCGTCTGTGTGAGTGGGGGCCTGCGGCGATTGCGCGTCTACTGCTGTCGCCGAGTACTGGGGAGAGCACACCCGTCCTCCAGGATTCGCAACTTTAGGATCCTTCAGGATTTGGATACTTTTGGATTCTGCAGGATTTGGATGTTTTTGGATATTTTTCCGCGGGGAGCTACTGCTGGAGTCAGCTTTCTGCAGGAGGCCACACCGAGTCAACTCGCTTGCCTATTGGGCCCGGTCTGATCACCTGGGCTCTTGGCTGCACATTCGGTACGCAACTGTCTGTGTAAAGCATTCGGGGGCGCAATTCCTAGGCGCTGACTCCGGTCGGTGAATCGAGTTGTGCAGGTTGTTGGTTCTGCGCGCGGAGTGCCGTTATTTCTTATACTCGGTTGCGCGTGTTTGCGACTGACTTCCGAATACCAAATCGCCTGCGCTTAGACTCTTCGGGAAGCGTAGTCTGTCCAAGACACCTTCCACATACCGTGTTGCCGCCTGGGTCGCGTGTGTAGGTTGAGGATACGACTGCTAGCTGGTAGCCGGCCGCTGCTACAGCTACTCACACGTGCTAGCTCACGTAAAGTTTGCGCTGAAAGACGCGTAACACGACGCAGTGCACCACGCTGTATACCTGCAGGACCAGTTAAGTGGCCGGAGCTGACAACTCGCCACATCACCGCAGCCTCATCAACTGCGGTTGATCACAGCTGTGCTCACGGGAGCGCAGTCGTCCGAGCGGGGGGCTTGCGAGCTTCCGGCGGACTCGGGTTGCCAACTACGGCTCTGCCACCTACCTTTCACCCTACTTCTGTGTAGAGCTGCCCCACAGATTTCAGGTGCGCCGGCCCGTCTCAGGTGATCGGGGCGTCTTGCGGGTGCAGCGCTTTCCAATCACACCCATCGCGTGTCCCTGTCTCTAAGCTATGGCGAACTTATCAAGCTGTAGTTCTGGGCTCCACCGTGTACTAGATTCCATTGGACAATGCTCTGGGTCTACGTTTCGCGTGTGGAAGGAGAGCTTCGAGCACGTCATCAACATCCATGCGCCGGAGCTTCTCACGGTCCTACGCGATTCGGCCCGGTCAGACGCTCTGGCTGCTACTCTGGCCAACGTTACCGCTTGGGACAAGGCCGACAGCCGCCTCTACTCCCTCCTGTTCTTCGCGACTACCGGCTCGGCGCGGATCACCGTTCAGGCTCACTGAAAGGCGGGCACTAGCGCCGAAGGCAACGGACAGTTGGCTTTAGCGGCTCTGAACGCGCGGTTCGACGCCCACACCCAAGAAGCTCGGCATGCGTTCCACAGGGAGCTGTTCGCTCTCACACACGTTGCGGGTGGTGATCCTGTTGACTTCTTCTCCAAGGGACGCGAGCTCAACTCCGCCTCGAGACTCTGGGGGAGAAAGTATGAGACGAAGTCTACCCGGATATCATGCTCTCGTGCCTGACGTCTACCCCGGAGTTCCACTTTATCCGGGAGATGCACTACCGAAACGAATTTACATCGGTCGACTATCTTCAGGACACGGCCAACCGCTTCTTTGTGGACTAGCAGTCGCGCAAGGCAGCAGCGCCCGCAGTCTCGGGCAGGGGAGCCGCGATGGCCGCGTCCAACAGCAATCAGTGCCACCGCTGCAAGGGGTTTGGACATTTCCATTTCCAGCGAGACTGTCCGATGTCTGCGCAGCCGTCCCGACCGACGAAAAGGAAGAAGCCAGGCAGGAAGCGTGGAAGTGGGGGGAGTGGGCAGTCCAAGTGGTGCTTCTTTCACCGCACGAAGACGCACAGCGATGCTGAGTGCAAGGCTCAGTAGGACAACCGAAACAAGAAGAAGCAAAAGGAGCGTCGAGGGTTGGCTGCAAACCTGGCACTGCTTTAGGCAGCCGGTCTGGCCAATTTCTCCCACTTGGCGCAGCCGGTTCAGGCGGCGGCGCCCCAGGCGTCTCAGGCTCCTTCGGAACCAACCAAGTTCAGGTTCTCCTTCAACGCTCTCGGCGCCTCTGCAGCTCCCGCCGCCTCGCCGGCGGCGTCCGCATCTGCCTCATCCGCGTCGTCTGGGCGGGACCACCACTTACCTTCCGAGTACTTCTGTGTTTTCATGTCTTCTTCTGCGACGGAATCGTCGCTCGCTCCTTTTCGCTCCGACGGATCGTCCATCCTGATGTTGGTCGATAACGGAGCGAAGGAAAAATACCTAGATCCTGCGCTTACGCCTGGCGTGCGGGCTCACATGCGTGACATTGAAGAACTTCGGATCCTCTCCCGATCATTGCCGCTGGGCAGCACGTTCTTCACGGTGTTACGACGGGCGTTCTCCTCGGCACGGTCGCTGACGACAGCGGCCACGACAGGCAAGTTTCCTTCCGTGTCGTCTTAGTACCGGGGCTGGGAACCACCCTCTTCTCCGTCACCGTTGCGCTGTCGAATGGAGTGGCCTCCCTATTCTATCCGGACAACCCCAGGCTGAAGTCGGGGGACGTAGTCGTCCCGATGAAAATCCGAGGAGTGGATGACACCGGCAAGATCACTTGCTCCATCACCGTGAAGCTCGGCGCTGGGGATGGCGGTCGGCAGACCCTCGGGGAAGTTCCTGACGGACTTGACTTGCGGGTGGAGACTGCTAGTCTCTGGCACCGGCGCATGGGGCACATCAACAGCAAGAGCATGGATGTGTTGAGGAAGGGGGCGGCCAACGGCATCGGTTAGACCGGCGACGTGCAGGACTGCAGTCCGTGCCCTCTTGGTAAGAACTCTCAACAGCCGCACCGAAAGCACGCCGTTTACGGCGTTTCACGCGCTTTTCAGATCGTACTCGTCGATACCCTTGGTCCCTTCACGCCTGCCGCGTTAGGCGGCTTCAAACACGCCGCCAAGTTTGTCGACCAACACACCAAGTGGAAGGAGGTTGTCCTCATGAAGGATAAGACTTGCTCAACTGACGCCCTCGAGTTGTTCAACAAGGGGACCGTCATCCCGTGCAGCGAGAGCATCCACGTGCTTCGTGCGGACAAGGGAACCGAGTTTACGAGCGCGGTCTACCTACAGTACTGCCTGGACATCGGCATCCAGCTACAATTTGCATCCCCGAACACCCCCCAGCAGATCGGCGCGAATGAGCGTGCAGGAAGGACGATCATGAACATCGTGCGTTGCATGCTCGCTGATTCCACGCTGCCGAGCCTTCTTTGGGCAGACCTGATGCACACGGCGTTCTACCTGAGCAATTGGACTCCTCATGCAGCCTTGCACAACCGGACGCCGTGAAAGGCGCTCTACGGCAAGGACGCGCACCTTAGACACCTTCGGGTGGTCGGGGCACGGGCGTTTGTGCTTGAAGAGACGACACCAAGAAGTTGGAAAGCCGTGCGTGGGAAGGACGGTTGGTGGGCTACAGCCTGGACAGCAAATCCTACCGTCTCTACAACGCTCAGACGAGACGGGTGCGGGAGAGTCGCAACGTTATCTGCACTGAAACGACTCCCGCGCCGCCTTCGTTGGACGAGTGTGGTTTTGACGACGCAAAGTTCACTTACGCCGACCAGAACGACATGATCCGAAATGTGCACAATTACACCACCAACCACTCCGTCGATGCGCTTTCTCCCAATCATGCCGTCGGGGACCCGTCTGTTCTCGAGCTTCTCGAGGACATCTCCACCGTCAACAACCGTGACCATGAGCTAAGATCCGCTGACCCTTCTCCTGCCGCCGAGGATGGCCTGAGGACGACAGCTTTGCCTCGCCTGGAGGTGTCAGCCCTCCTGAGTCGGGTAACAGTGCAACATCACCTACCGCATCACCTTCCGGTTCTTCTCCGGCGGGTTCATCATCTGGTCCTGCGTCGCCGCCTTGTACGTCGGGTACTGGTTTCTGCTGCAGTTGGTGCTGCATCGCGGGGTCGTTCCGCGTGTGGGCGTGGCTCATCTCGTGGTGGACGTGACACCCGCGGTGGCTCTTCGCATGGTGCATCTGCGCGGGGAGGGATCGCGACGCGTGGCGGACGTGGTTCGGTGAGTGGGCGTGGTTCTCGTGATGGTCGCGGCTCCATGTCAGCCCCTCCTGACACCAGGATTACCCGGGCGACATCGGGCGTGCCCAACCCGAAGACCCTCAGCGAGCTTCGTCGGCTTTCGTACGCGTTTCCCGCGATGGGGGAGTTTCCTGACGTCGCGCAAATGGGCGCCACATTGGGATTCACGGAATACGCATACGCCGTAGGGGCAATGCAACCAGACGTTCCTCGCACAATCCAGGTAGCACGGGCCTCACCGGACGCAGCGAGGTGGAACGCAGCTGCCGAACGTGAGATGAAAAGCCTCAACGACCGCATGGTCTACAAACTCGTCCCGCACTCAGCCGTCCCTCTGGGAAGGAAGCGCATCAAGTCGAAGTGGGTGTTCAAACGCAAGGCCGACGGCTCCTTCAAGGGACGTGTCGTGGCCAAGGGCTGGAACCAAATTCCTGGACTCGACTGCGGCAGCACCTACGCTCCGGTGTGCAGGATCCAGAGCGTGCGAATAGTGGCGTGCATCACCGTGGAGTTCAACCTCATCTTCGACCAAATTGATGTTTCTACCGCTTTCCTCTACGCGGACATCCAAGAACAAGTGTTCGTTGAACAACCACCCGGTTTCGAGGTCAATGACAAGGATGGAGGTGACATGGTAATGCAGCTGAAGAAGAGCCTCTACGGATTTGCTCAACGCCCAGGCAACAGGTTCAACACCATCGATCCCGTGCTTGTCAAGATTGGCTTCGTCGCACTCAAGTCAGACCCGTGCGTGTATTTGTACGATAACAACGGGGCCAAGATCTACCTGACTCTCTACGTCGATGACTTTCTCCTGGCCGGCAACGACTCTAACGTTATTTCGATGGTGAAAGGGAAGTTGCAAAAACGCTTCAAAATGACCGATATGGGGAAAGCATCCCTTGTACTCGAAATGTAAATCAAGAGGGATCGCGAGGCAGGTACCTTAACTATTTCCCAAGAGGCATACAGCAAATTGATCCTTGAACGGTTCGGGATGTCGGACTGCAAGCCGACTAGTACACCTGGTTACGGCTCCGAAATATAGAACAACCATCCCGAGGACACACTTCTCGACGAGGAGGAGACGCGCGAGTACCGAGGGATCGTCGGATCGCTCATGTACATCGCGCAAGTGCTGAGGTATGACATCATGTACGCGACAGGCCAACTGGCTCGCCCGATGGCGAAACCCAGCAGGGTGCAAATGGTGGCGGCCAAGCCTACTCCTTGCTATCTAGCAGGAACGACCAACTTCAACATCACCTACAAGAAAGGTGGTTTTAAGCTCGCAAACCTCTCGGACTCAAACTGGGCAAACAACCCTGACAACGGGAAGTCGACCTCAAGCTACGTGACGATGCTGCCAAACGCTCCGATGCGCTTCAGGTCGGGGCTGCAAGGTCTGACTGCGATGTCCACCATGAGAGCGGAGGAGGTCGCGTCCGCCCTGGCGATGAAGGAAGCAGTGTTTTGCTCAAACATGCTGACGGAGCTTGGATTCGGGAAGGAGTTTGAACAAATGCCTGTGTACTGCGACAACACGGCTACCCTACATGCATTGGGGAGCCGGTCCTTCAGCTCGAGGACCAAGCACATCGCACTGCGCTTCTTCTGTATTCGAGAACTGGTGACAGAGGGGAGGATCTCCATCCATTACGTCCCGACGGAGAACAACCTCGCCGACATCGGTACAAAGCACTTCAACAAGCACAGGTTCAAGCACCTTATGGACCTCATCAACAAGTTCGACATCGTCAACAAGTTCACCACCGTCGAACTTAAAGGAAATTGAATAACTTGTTTGTTTGACTCTGTCTGTTTGGAATTAGCTTACACTTTTGATTTCTTTCGTAGGATTGAAGGTTGTGGTTGGTTGTGTAGGAAACAATGAATATCATCACTTGGTTGAAACACGCATGACACGCATTTGTTTGCTTGAATTTATGATCATTGGTTTTAGTACAATTCAGAGCAACTTTCATCGAGGAGGTGTGTTATGGAAATGTTAGCACAAACCCAGTATGAGTTAATGTTCAGTAGCACTGCACTTGTACGTCGTTGATCATCGTAGATCTGTTATGTGTCGGTTGGTATGTAACGTGCGTATAAATATGCGGAGGAATTACTTCTGTAGAATTCTCTGTTGCCTTGACGAGTAGCTCACTCTCTCGTGTGGCCTTGATATCCAGGTAGCCCACTCTCTCGTGTGGATCCTTCTGGATTGTCTAGCATCGTAGCCATCCTGGTCATCTCCAGTACCCAGCCAACTTCAGGACTCCTGCATAGTCTGCGGTTTATCTTTGTTTGTTGGCCACATAAGCGCCAGTGTTTACAACATCTTTACATCTTCTCCTCAACACGGAAGCACTCGAGTCTTCAGGATATCCACCGCACAGTGTCACCAACCCGACTAGCGTCGGGGACACAGCCTCTCTGCCACCGTGCTGGGGTATACCGCAGTATCCATATTATTCTTGCCCTGAACATTTGTGTTCCTTTGTCGCTTCTTCTTCGGAGGCAATGTACCCCTCACCTTCCGTCCCCAGATATTGATTCAGAAATCCAAGCAGAAGGTTATACGCTTTCCATGTCCTCGCACTATCTTCATCTCTCCCCTGGCTGCGGGCTGGCAACAGAGGTGCCGATATATCGGCATCCATGTAAACCCCCATATACTCATACTACTATAAAATAATTTCAATCTGTCGAAGACGAAAGGCGACATCCCTTCCAGCTGCCTTGAACCAATGAATGTCGTTTACATGTATTCGATTACACGGTACTCCCATGTCGTAATCAGTTGTGAACACGTGACCGGCTGTCTTGTCGCTGGAGAATAGTGCTGAGGTTTAGGCAGGATGAATGAGTCACGGATTTCATGCTACTACGATTCAAGAAACTGAGGCACCAGCTTTACCATCGATATCACAGGCTCCAGATATACGACATATACCTAGTTTGGTAGGTCCTACCATTTAGCTTTCGACTTCTTACAAGCATATGTTTAAACAGTACGACACCGACGTCATCCATGCAGCGTGAAGCTTGCGTCGTGATATCACCGACTGTTCAACGCAGATCAGCCATACCTTTGACCTGAATGCGTAGACACATCAGCTTTTTGGCATTACGAACAGAAGGAAACTAGTCGCCCTTTGCCTTGGGCAACAAGGTGACCACAAAGAGACACAGGAAGTCAAGCACGGAGCTCAAAATTGATAATTGATGCCCGTTTTCCGTACTGTACGGTAATCGCAAGCAACACCCCTCTCGGCAACCTTACCCCATCTCCACCATTTCTTACCCGTCTACGCTCGACTACTCTTTTTCCCTGGGTATCCCCCACATGTGAAATTATAGTTCCATTTACCCATCTCCACACGAGCGAGACGATTGCATCCGCACATGATTTATACAAAGCACTTGCACCGCATTGCACGCCGTCGTTGACAACGCTGGACACTCATCAATAGCAGAGTACGCACAGCACACCTCGGACACAAGAAATAGGAATGCAAGCCTCCTGCCTTTCTCTGCAGAAACCAACCCGATCACGGCTCGACTAGGTGTCATTTTGCACCTGTATCCTAGGGTGCCCACAGCCAGCTTTCCGCTCGACAACTGCACCGCATGTCAGATCGAAGATCGAGCGAACCTCAGCTCTACCTACCAATATGTTAGCCGTCGGCAACGCGAATCAAGCACAATGGCGCGCTAACACAAATATTGCCAATATTGCTGCAAGGCTTGTAGTGCCTCCCGCAGACTTGACCGCTGCACCGTTGATCGGGCTTAGGGTGTCGTTCGGGAACATATCATCAACGGCATGGGAAACGGAAGGGGGGTCTGAAGGTTGGAGCCTGACAGTAGGTGCCATTGCAGTGCTTGTGACAGGGGAAGGAATGGGGTCGTCGCTGTAGTTGTCATGCACGATGATGCAGGGTCCCCTGTCGCTGACATCGCAGCTCGTTCCAGACTCTCTGATTTCGTCAGAGCAGCAGTCGTATTTATTGGTTCCGGGGACAGACCCACAACCCGGGCCTCCGCACACTTCATCGCATGTTGAGGCACAACAGATCTCGCCGCTTTCGTCTTCGTAGCCCGGGAGATCATTGGAGCACAGCGCTGGCGAGGAGCAAGTCGAAAACGAGGCGGGATAGACGGGGTGGCTTGAAAGTGGTAAACTTCCGTGAAGGTGTAGGCGAGACATTTAGGGCAAGGGCTATGCTTCGTATGCTTGATAAAGCCGCTTGCGTACATTATAAGGTGACATTTCTCTTGCCGCATGATCTGGACAGGGTCTACCGCATTGATGAAATCAAAGTGTTGGCCTAAGCGATTAGTTACTCACAAGCCCCGAATTTGAAGGGGGAGGGCGTGGCGTTGAGTGTGTTACGACTGAACAAGGGTCGGCGATCGCGGGGTGGGAACATGTACCTGATTACGACTTTCTTGGGAAGGCGCATACCCCGTAGCTTCTACTCTGCAAGGTTTGGAGTACTCCTTGTTATCACAACATCACATGTCTTTGCTTCGCCGGGATTTGGGTGCATGCCGAAATAGATTAAAACCACTGCCTGCGGGCGACTAGCCTGCTTGTCGTTGAGAGGAGACGAAAAAACGGCGTCCACAATCGAAACGACCAACGGCCCAAAGCCACTTGAACACAATAACAGCAGCATGCTTGGTACACCGAACTGCAAGATTATTGCTATGTCAGCGACAACTGCGTACCATGATGAGACCACGTTGCGTGCGGCTCAGATATTGCCGCAACCTAGTGGGCGCTCAGTGACGCCACAAAAATCGCATAGGCCGAACTCGGCGCAATGACCGACAAGGAAAGGGGTGTTTGTTCGTGGTCGTGTTCCCTCAAACCGACATATGTGGAGGACGTGGCCCTCCCATTGCCATATATATATTCTCCGTAATACACATCAAAACAGATGGCACCACGACGGGTCATCAACACCAACTAAAATACTACCATTTGGCAGTCGAGAAGGTTCCTTGAGAATGTTATTATCCCGAAGGTCTTTTCTTGGGTGAGATGTGTGCTCGTGGCGTGTAGATGTCGAAACCCGCGCGTGCCAGTTATTATGACGTTTGGCTGTGCGGAGAGAGTGATGGTAAATACGTGAAGACTCGTGTATATCACATGTCTGAAAAATCGGACCATCCGTACTGGGCCGTTGGAGTGGTACTCTCGAGGCTGTATATCGCGATATCCCCTCCGTCCGCGAACGGTAGTGTAGTGGCCGACAGGTTTTTAACCTGAAGTATATAGTAGGAAACTTAAATACACATGTCCATTTAAAGCCAGACTAGAAGAAAAATGGAACTTGGAAATAAAAAACATATGTTTTTAGCACAGGTTACGCTGGCCGGAAATAGCCGTTCGCTATCACTGGCTACCCGGAGATTGTGGTCGGTAAGAAGACGAGCTGACTCCAAAACTGCTTATGTGTCCACAAAAAACCAACGACCGAGCTACAAAATCAGTGCTGACTGAATTGTTAAAGGAAAATCGATTGTACAGAACTGTAGTAGCTCGTAGCTCAGCTCGGTTTGGTCTCACTACTCACGTCCAGTGATATATTGTATGTGTAGTTCCAGTGTATAAGAAACTGTTAGCTGTTTGTCGCAAAAATCCAGTAATAGCTCCCTCTCAGTTCCCGCGTTAGCTAGGTACAACGTGTCGAAGCAAACTCCCACGATAGCATCATCTGGTAGACGCTGATTGATCTCCACGACCTCGTTCCGACGTAACCTGATTGATCACGATCTAGTTGCCTACCCTTCTCAGACGGCACCACCCTGACACGTTTCCATCACGTAGCCAATTTCGTCAATGAATATTTCCGGACGAATCTCTGCCGGATGAGAGGAGACACCACGGAAGCCAGACGTACCAAGTCCGTGATGAGAGATTGATAACTTTAAGTTGTTTTGTATTCGTTCGTACACAGTACGTTCACTTCACCCGAGAAACTTACTCACCGAACAAACCGCACAAGAATCCAAGCCATAGTTTAGGTGGGTGGCGACAGTGCCAAGCAGACATTGCTCCTGGTACATGAGCCCACTGCCAAACAAAACCAGACGAAATCCGCCACATACAAGGCAAGCTCAAGAGAGAATGTTCTGTACCAGGTACACTACAACCACCGGATCGGGTCAAAGGCGCTCATGGTGACACAACGCACATAACAGGCAACGGAAGAAAACTACTCACATGTTATTCCTCGCTCCACAGCAGCCATCATCCCATGAGTAGTACATGACACACGTTACGGTAAAATTAGGGTTTACTCTACATGGAGATCCTTTCGTCAGCAACCCTCTACCCACCCACATACCGTGTACATACCATAGCCAATGAAAGCAGTAGTACAACGAGTTAGTATCCCGAAGGTACCGGGTAGATCCCCAGTTAAGGTACCTCATCGTCAGATTGTTTTTTACCCCGAAGGGCAACCTTCATGTTACAACATGTCGGAAGTGGTCAATGCCTGCCAACAGCCATAAGAACCAGTGAATCTCCACAGAAACAGCACCACGTCATATCATATCGACTTTAAGGGGACATAATCATTGACACTCACGGTCTAACTTGCACGGAGCCGTGTTGGTGAAAGAGCAATACTCCGATATGTCGCCAGCGCAGCAGTTTATGCCCCCCAATGTGTTGTTTGTTGCACACCTCTCACCGCCGCACGGATCGCAGCCTAGGACACAGCAGACGGTGCCCATGTCGTTTTCAAGGCCGATGAGGCCGTTGCTGCAGGTCGTGCTTGGTGTTGGCACTGCTCGGGTATATCATCCAGTGCCAAACGGCGAGTCACGCGCGATGGGGTTAGGAGGCCGCAAATGCGCGTGGCGGAAATTTTTTCATACGAAACGTGTAATGGGGTACAGGACAATACATTATCCTTTTCCTCGGTGACCTATGCTAGGGTTTCTCCGACGGTCCAAGACGTCGCCCCCGCTTCCATTATTTCGTTCGGTTCTCGGTTGTGATGTGTTCCAGGCAGTAGATTACAGGAGTTGAAAACCAAACTCAACATAAAGGTTTGGGGCAAACATTCACAATATTCCGCACACTAGGCAGGCGCCACACCCATACACGTTGAAGCGGCCCACCCTTGAAAACAGCGATACAGAGCCCGGCCATTTCTAAGAAACAGCACCACATCATGCCGACTTCGAGGGGAAACAACATCAACCACTCACCTGGAGTGACCACGTCGTCGTCCAACTTGCACGGAGCCGAGTTGGTTACTGAGCAATTTTGCGATATCTTGCCGGCGCAGCAGTCACTACCAGACAACCCAGTGGTGTTGGTGGCACACCCATCACCCCCGCACGGATCACAACCGAGGACGCAGCAGACGTCCCCCCCCGGGTTCTCAAGGCCGACGATGCCGTTTCTGCAGGTTGTGTTTGATGATGACACTGTTCGGATGAGGCACCCAGTTCCAAACGGCGAGTAACGTGCGATGGAGGCAAGAGGCCGCATGCACGCGTGGTGGGGGGTTCGCCATACGACAGGCGTAATGGCGGATGTTAAAGTAAAATCTTGTCTCTCGGTGACCTATAGGATATACTGCGGTTGCTCCAAGGGGCTACAATGTTCGTTCTGTTGCTTCGTCCTGTGCTTGGTTCTGTGGTAGGCATCAGGCTATCTGCATGGAGAAATAAACACATCATACAATTTGGAGGCCGACGTTTAAAGGTTATCTCACATCACAACATTGTATTGGCGTGTTTGACCTTAGGACCTGGCGGGATCGGGCGCTGGTGCTGGTTGCGATATAGCAAACCGGAAAAGCGTGCAAGATGCACGAGTCAGAAATATCTTGATGTTTCGAAGGACGCTTTCGGCGAAGAGAAGAAGCCTTGAGAATAATTTACTGCTTTATCCAGATTCCAGGAGACACTGCAAGCTGACGAGGAGGATTAGAAGGACGAGAGAAGAGTGAATAGGGCGGAACCACCAACCAATCTGCGGTAGGCGGGTCGCTTTTGGGAGCTCTTTTTTAATGTCCAGGGTCTTCCGCGCGAGTAACACCCCTGTGCCCTGCCAGCAGTCTTAATATTACTTGCCGTTTTAGTTTGGCGATACTAATCTGCAATAGACTGGTAAGTTGCTCTGCGCCAAAATTATTTAACTTTGTGTTGGAGAGGTCAGTGGTGCGAGTGGCTCAAACCATGCAGTAGAAAAAGGAGGTACCCCTTCCCCATAGCCGTAGTTCCACAATCTATCCACCTCAACATCCAGAGCAATACTTCTTCCAGAGGCCTCTGACTCCCAGAACTGGAATACGTGGTACGATTAGAGCAGTAGTTGGATAGGTGGTAATCTCGGCATTTCTAGATAATTCCCTCCGAGAATTTCCGGTTTAGTTGTAACGATCGTGTGATGCTTTTTAGTTTTACTACGACCACGAGTACAGCTAAAAAAACAAATGCCACTGAACATTTACTCGACTGGTGGTAGTCTAAACCCCTTATACTCCCAATATCTCTCTACAATGAAAGTGACATTTTAAATATTCATTCAATACCGTGTTCCACCTGAAATCAAGTTACACACCAATCAGAGATACCATGCATGCATTCAATTTCCCACTGAGGTGAGATGCAACTTGCTCACAAAATTTATAAATTCGGATTTACGTATCCGGTGCATTCCAACCGAATCAAAAACTAACGATCACACAGTGACAGCTGGAGGAGCTGTGAATCTAAGCACGAAACCACTAGTAGTTCAACTGGTTCTGATTTGTGTCTCGAGTCCAAGTCTGAGGGCACTGACCAGGCGGAGACTCAGAGAACCTACTGCTGCTCGTGCGACCCAAACAGTTAACACACCCTGAACAACCCGAGTTAACTAAGTTATCCGCCAATCCAAACGATTTCATCGTACGGACAATGATACGGTTGCTAGGCAACCATCTTTCCCCCTTCTTGAATGCTAGTGTTCTTGGCGAGCTGATCGCCTTTCACAGATAAATCTAGGGCCTACAGCGTGCCCTTCGGCAAGAGACCTGTCAAAGGTGCGCGTGTGTTCCTTTCTCCCCGATAGTCTGATGCTGCAGACGAACGTACGTTTGGCTACTAGCAACAGTGTGAGTACCACCAGGCGTCGTGGCATAGCCGTTGGTGCCCGTGGCTGTTGCGTTCGGTGCCGTCGATGAAGGAACAGGCGCAGGCGCCGTTGCTGGCTTAAGCGCAGACACAGATGAAGCTTAAGACGGTAATTCCTGCGGTGTGGATACCCCAGGGGAAGAGCCCGCGGGTGTAGGAATAAGATGTGGGTCGTTGGCGTCTAAACTCCACATAACTCGTATAGTCTTGAACGCCCTGTATCACGTATTTGCGGGGAAAATATTTAGCTGCGTCCGGGCCATTGTCGCTGAAGTCAAACGTTAAAGCTTCCTGACCGTGTCCAATCCGCCTGGAAGGGGCAAGCAAGTGGGCTGATGTTTCGATGACAACGACGTTCCTGCATTCTACAACTCGACGTGTAGGTCGTCCCCATAAATAAGGTCTCCATTGCTGGATGGCTATGACCACAGCATAACATTCTTTGAGCGTAGCAGAGTAGTGGCGCTGGCTGTCGTTAAAGCGTTGACTAAAGTATGCGGTTATCACGAAGTCATCGCCTTTCTGCTGGGCGAGGAATGCACCTGCGCCTGCTTCTGAGGCGTCAACGTGTATCGCAAAGTCTTTAGAAAAATCGGGAAATTGAAGTACGGGCGCCTGAGTGAGCAATTGTTTCACTGATGCATACGCCTCATCGTGCTCTGGTCTCCAACGTCTAGTGACTTCTTTGCCGGCCTCTTTCTTCGTGAGGGCTACTAGATGTGCTATGATACCGGCCAAGTTAGGTATAAACTTGCGTACAAAGTTAAGCATTCCTAGCACTGACCGCGACTTCTTTAGAGCTTTAGGCGTCGGTAAGTCAACTATAGCTTTGACGCGATCCTCACCGATTCGAATACCGTCGGCCGTCAGTATGTGTCCTAAGTGTATTTGACTTCTCGGGGGCTAAACTGTACTTTGAATGGCTTGAGGGTTACGCCGGTTGCTTGCAAGGCTTTGAACATAGTTTCTAGCAGCTGTAAGTGGCCTGTCCAGGTGGATGAACAACATATACAGTCGTCCATATAAACCAAGAGCCCACCTTTTGGACCAAAATGTGCAAAAGCTAGTGACACGGTTCGCGAGAACAGAAACGGCGCGTTAGCTAGACCGAAGGGTAGGCGTTCGAAAACCCACTTCCCGTCCCGCGTCACAAAAGCAATTTTATGCTGTTCGCTCTCTGCTACTGGTATTTGGTGGTATGCATTTTGTACGTCACACACAGCATATAACATGCTCCTCTGACCGTGTCAAGGTGGCTTTCTAAGTTAGGCATAAGCCACGACTGTTTGATCCGATTGATTTTATGGTTGACCTGTAATATACCAAGAACCGTGTAGCGCCGTCAGATTTTGCGACAATGATTACTGCGGAACCCCAGGGTCTAGGGCGCTGCTCAATGATTCCATTTTGTTCCATCTGGTTCACGCACTTGTCGATAGGCTCCTGTACGCGTGGGTTTGCACGGTACGGGGTTCTATTTACAGGCCGTGTTCCTGGTTCAAGTGGAAACGTTGCTTTGGCTAGGGTACAATTACCGAGCTATTAAGGTGACAAGGAAAAAACACTGCGATAGCTCGTGCATAGAGTCAGTACATGTTCGCGTTCGGCAGGTCCGAACGTGGTTTTATCAAATGCTCGAGTAAGTGCTGCACGAAGTTCGTTCCGCGTGGATTCCGTTGTCTTGCTGTCTGTTTGAATTTCACTGGTCGTTTTATTCACGGCTACCGATACGGCGCAATGTGGCCTAGTAAGGTGCTGCGCTCCATGTATACGTATTGGTGGGACGGGTTCGCGATCTGGACTTCTGCTGTTTTATCAGCGGCCGATCAGTGACTCGCTGTACGAGCAACTATCATATTTTGAAAAGCTTCAGGTACGGCGGACGATTCGATGTCTTCGAACGTGAGAATGAGTGGTTCAATAAGTGCAGCAGTGGTCTCTGCGGGTGCTGTCGCTGACTCTACTTGTACTGCCATCTCACTCTGCGGTGGGATGCAACATTTGTGTTGCAGCAAGATTGGCACCGAATCTACATCAGCGTTAACTGTGACCACATAGCACTGAGCTGTCGCAGTGTTCTCGGGGCGTGCTGTAAAGTCTACTCTACATTGAGATGCTTTGATCGCCACTTAAGAGGTTTCGAACGACAATTGCCCTGTACTCCAGTCGAGGACACCTCCGAAGGCGCCCATGATGGTGTTATCGAGTAGCTTAATGTCTGGCCCTAAATAGGGCAATACGAGCGCTTCGACTGGTAGGGTAATATCTCCTAGTGTAGGTTGGAGGCGAACATATCCTAAACTTTTGAGAGGCGATCCATCAGCACTGCTGAGGTTGATCGCTCCCGGGGGCACTGCAAAAATTCGAGTGTCTTTCATTGTGGGATGTGTCTGTACAAAGTGAACAGATATGCATGGTACATCGGTCGCGGTGTTAATCGTGACATTGTGCGCCGGCTAATCATTGACTCTGGCGTTTACTCGTACGCACTTGGACGAATAATTGAGAACTGTGGGATATCTGGGATCCCCACTCATGGAAGACGCGTGGAAAGCATCAAAGTGCGTTTCGCGGTTAGCGTTGCATGATGATAAACTTGATGTTAAATTTTCTCCTTTAGTTTGCGGGACGCAGCAGAAACATACAACGCTTGTGGTACCATGGAAGGTGAAAACGTATCACTCTGACGCTGACTACTCTTCTCGACTCTGCTTGCTGTTTCTACGGCTGGTCCAACTCCACGCGGTACGGCTTGAACACTCGGGACCTGCTGCTTACTTTCTAAGTCCGTTACAGTATTCGCCTGGTTGTCTGCATGTACTTGTTTCGCATGGGTACTTGCCAGAGGGGTGGGGCTCTTTGTTCGGCCACACTTATGTATCCTCTCACTTCTAGGTCTACCGGCACTTGCCACGGCTACGCTAGCTGATCGCGCTATTGTTCCTACGGCGGGTTTGGTGATTCTAGTATGCCTACTCCCCGAACTGGTTTGAAGCAACCGGCGTGGGCCCCGTCTCGGTTATTGTGTGACTACTATGCCGTCACGCTCGTGCGCTCTGGCCAGCCTGCAGTCAGGGCGTGAATGCGAGTTGCGGTGGCGGCACATCGGGATGTCGCATTCTTTACCGGTCGCTCCCTTGGATTTCCTGCTCTTTCCCCGGTCGCCACTCGGCGACCTGCCCCGCTTGTCGGACGGTCCACGTACCGCTGGCTCGAATTTGACGCTTCTGTCTCGGCCTCGCACCACTGTTAATTTTGAGACGATGGCTTTCTAGGTGTTGGCCATGGATGTGATTAACTGTCGGTCGGGTCCAGGGTATGACGGCCGAAGCATACGTGGTCGGGGAGGGAGTGGGTGCCGCGCGTAAGGCGTTGGTCTAATGTTTTTCGGCGCGTGTACGTGAGGCTTGGTACGTTAGGGAGAGTTCTTCACGAATATGTTCCAGACGTACGTGCGGAACTAGACCGGCTTCGAAATAAGCCATGAGCGATGTTTGCCATGCATGTTTGTATGGCGAGACGTTGACCGGGGCGGTTCGTTTGGCTTCGGCTAGGAAGCGCGCGTATGCTTGATTTACACGCAGTCCGCAAGATTCGGCGGATTCACTCCTGCCTTGCTTTAGGGTAGAGATGGTGCGATCGAGGAGGACGATGCCGTTCACGGGGCTAAACAGGTTTGTAAAAGCATCCACCCACTCGCTCCAGTTGCGTGGCGCTCTGACTTCTACATCCTCAGTTTTTATTTGTGCTAGCTCTTTGTCTATGCGCCACTCTAACGTCCCATACTGTATTGGTGCATGGTGCTAGTTGCTCCGTCGGTCACTAAGTATGCAAGGTATCTCACGGCGTGGTGGTCGATAACCGAGTCAGGGGTGCCGTCAGGGGCGTGCAAGCAGATGCGAGCGTGGAAGAGCGCCATGATTCCAGACACATCTTCAGTTGGTAAACCGTGCAACCAGAGCAAAGGAGGCACATCAGATTTTTTCCTAGGTCGAAAGTTTTGCGTGTTCGTTTTAGTTGTGGTGTGCGCTCGGGGGTGCTACAGCAGAGGTGGTACATTCTGTCAGGGGTGCTGTAGGAAGTGCTTCCACGGCAGAGGTGGTACGTGCTGTCAGGGGGGCTGTTTGAGATTGGTCAGGGGGACAGGTACAGTTGCTGTCAGAGCTACTCGACTGCTGTTGGATAGGCGTGGCAGGTGTCGTCGGGTTCTGCACGGGTTCAAAAACAGCGTTGAGGTTTTGCTGCGACTATGGTGCTCTATTCACCTCTACCATCTGCTTGTAGGAAGGCCCAACCACGGGCTTCCGGCTGCCAGGCAGCACCAGCTCCAAGACCCACCCTGGCGGCGTGGTGCCGTCGAGCATGCACTTCCGCAGGTAGGCCGCCGTCTCGACGCGGACCGGTTCATGGGCAAGGAGAGCGCTTGGCGCGGCGAGGATGTCCTCCGCCAGGCTCGAGCCCTCAGCAACGCCTCCCGCAGATGATACAGGCGTTGTGGCGGCAGCGATGGCAGGTGTCACGCTAAGCGCTCCAGCATCATCTGAAGCGCTCATCTGCTCCTCGTCAGTCTCGGCCGGTCCGCCCTGGTCAGTGGGCGCGAGGGCCACAAAGGAGTTCCCCGCCAGTGCAGGAGCCGGCTCCTCGGGCGTGGTCGATGCCTTGCGGGCCTTCCCGCGGCTCTTCTTGGAGCGAGCTCCTGAGCGTGGCATTTTTTTCTTTTTTTCCGACGGCGGTGTTTACATAGGATTTTATATATATATATATATATATAGGTTTTGTTGATCCGGCGGTGGTCACCACTATGGAACCTGGTCTCTCACGGGATCCTGGTGTCGGAGTGGAGAGGGCGGCCACGGTGGTCTCGTACTCGTCTCGTACCTGGCGTCGGAGCGGAGAGGGCGTCGTGGAGTTGAAGTCGAAGCGGAGGGGTCGTCGCGGTGCTGAGGTCACTTGACGATCGTCTTCACAGCGGACGCAAGCTGACACCTTTCTTTCTCAGATGTAGCAAGGAGATGCTAAAGCTAGAGCGACGGTGGGCTTATGCCCTCTCGTCATGCGGCGGGATCATCATTCGGTGGCTGACCTTCCGGGGACGGGTCATCGCCGTCTATGACGTGTGGCACCGTTCGCGACCCGGGATCGTGTATTGCCTGACCGGTGGCGTGTCCCCTCGCGCATGCGTGTGCGAGATCTACGATAGGTATCTACGACACTGTTTTCCACACCTTCCCATTAAGAAAAAACTTACCCACATCGTAAATTACAAGTACCAACAAGCAGCTTGAAAAAATGAGCCCGAAATTGGTCGAACTCACGGCTGACGTCCTGAAAGTATTTTTTTAATGTTAGAGTGACAACGTATCTACCCATACACTCGGGACTCGCCTAACTGTTTGTTCTCGATATGCGTCATGGTGTCGCAAACATGTCCTTACTCGTGAAGCTCTACGATAACCTGCTCGTTCGGCATCTCTATACGAGAACGCTTGAACAACTTCCTACCTCTTATTTCTTCCTTATCCGTCCACAGCTTGTCCACAGTCCATGTGGCTAAACACGCTCTCACAACGATGTGTGCTCTTCTTCAGTAGCTTGCGATCAATGACACTGCTATTGTTGAACGTATTGTATCCCTGTTCCCCTATGCTCCTGTCGTACGACTCTCCGCCTAATCTATCTGCTGACGTTCCTGTGTTGCCGCTGCTGTTTCCACTGAAGTTGAATAATCTGTCGTACTCTCCTGCTCAGAATGTAGATTGCGATTGGTGTCCCATTACGGCCTCTCTACCCCTTATGCTCATGCCGTCGATCTTCACCATAGTGCTACTACTGCTGTCTCTGTCTCTGCAGCGTGGGCACTTCATCCTTTTATCCATACCGGTTGTCGTGTCCGATACTCGCTGCTGCTGTGCTGCTGCTGTACTATGCTGATGCTTCTGAGACTCTCCTTTGTTTCCATAATTACTTTCCCTGGGTCCAACCCCCCCTTACTACCCGGTTCTCCGATATTTCCTTTCTGTTCCGCCAAACTCCACACTGTTCCAACTTTTCTGAGATTTGGAAACGTGGGTTCGTGCCCCACAGCGTCATTTTAATTCATTTTTGTTTGGGCGGGGGGGGAAGTAGCCGTATTTTATTCTTGCATGACGTATTAATATTAACATATCAGATAACTAGTAATACTCTGTACTCGTACAGTCGGGGTCCCGCTATAGTGTGGGTATGTGCCAAGCCAAAATACCCGCACTATAGTGGGCACCCGCACTATATGATTTTGGGCCTGAACAGTGCGGGGAGGCGCACTATTGAGGTTCTGTGGAACCGTGAATAGTGCGCCTTTCCGCATTATTCACGAATTTACAAGGATATATACTGTACTGCATGGACAGAGTAAGATGTGGCCTTTGCAGTAGGGTGTAGACGCCTGCGGTCGTTCGTCGGTCAGAGTAGAACACACAGCACAGCGGTGAAACCACATCCGTTTGTCGCAGAACAGATCACAGCATTCACCATGCCATGCACATAGCGAGCGCATGCTGTGTGCGAATTCATGTCTCAGCCCGTGCTGTTGCTCCAGTCCGCTGTACGTTGAATACCCTAGAATAAGTAAAATTATTGAGAGGATAGCATTTAGAAGCCAAGCGCTTCGTGTAGGCAATGGAACAGGCCCGCACACGCAACCGTGGAACACCTTTGAAAATCAAGTTTCATGACAGCTCAGAACCCCCGCCTATATCCACCCACACATGTGAAAAGCAAAGGGGGGAACACTTCAAAAGCAGAGACGACGTAAGCAAGGACACTTTTTCTCAGATCTTTCACAAAACGTCTCTACAACGCTCACGTGGAGCTGGGTGAAGTGACGCACGAAGAAAGAAAAAAACGGCGAAAATCCGCAAAAAAATAATCCACATCCCACACATGTACCTGGTACTATACTGCAGACACCCCATGCATTCGACTCCAAAAATAGTAGAAAAAAAATGAAGAAACTATGCGGCAAAAATGTAAGAATGTCGGAACATTCTGGATTTTGGCGGATAGAAGAGAAAATATCGGAGAACCGGGTAGCATAAGGGGAGGTGGTTCCAGTGGGAGGAATAGCGGGGAAAAAAGAGGGACCTCAGCAGCAACAACGTAGCACAGCAACAGCACACAAGCAGCCAGTATCGGACACAACAACCGTTAGAGGAAGAAGGGAGTAGCGCTCACGCAGCAGCGACAGCAGCAGCAGTAGCAGTAGGGAGAAGACGTCGGCAGGAGCATAAGGGTAGAGAGGCGTCACGGGGAGACACCAATCGCAATCTGAATCATAACTGGGAGAGAGGTGTACGAGGACATGTCATCGTCATGGGAACGGGAAGCAGGTTTCCAGGCAAAGATCAGAAAGCTGCGGAAGGAGCTGAAAAAGACGGATTGCATGAGGAAAGAAGAGTTGGAGAGGAGGGAAAAAAAGCAAGGAGATCAAAGGGGAGCGTCGAGGACGTGCGGGAGATACGAAAGCTGGGGGACCAAACAGCAGGCTCCCAGGAGAAGGGTAACGGTGAGAACCAAAGCCATGAAAAACTGGGAAAGGAGAGAGATGAGAGTGAAAGTAGAAGGGCGGAGGAAAGGTGGAAGGCAATGTGTGAGCGAGGTCGAAAAAAAGGTTGGTAGAAGGATGCGCGCGAGAGAAACGAGTAAAGACATGACCGACGAAATGGATTAACTTGCGAGTAACCCACAACAGCAGGAGCGGCACAAAGAGCCGGGGAGGCAAGACCAGCACCACCAGCCGGAGGAACGGAGAAACATGGGCCACCCCCGCGAACGCAGGGGGGTTTCATATGACACGGAGGCCGGGGAGGTTAGGGGAAGAACGAGACAAATGTTGCTTTCAAAGAATGCCGCCCAACGACGAAACCAAAACCAACAGGTCAGCAGATGGGATACAGGAGGCAGGGGCCCGCAAATAGAATCCACAGCGGAGGGCGGCTGCTGGAGGCAGATGGGACAGGAACACGGTGAAGGGTGGGAAGGAAGGGGTGGAGGTCCGATCACAAAACGTACAACCGAGGGCGGCTATTGGGGAGGCAGGAGGAGAGACCGGAACAGGGAGGGCGGATACAAGGGGGGAAAGGGAATCGCCAGCACAGGGATAGGGCAGCAGAGGAAGGCTGGTGGTTTATTGACGAAAAGAGTAGAGGCGCATGGACGGGGCGAATGTCCGAAGGCGGCTACTGGGGGACGACGAGAAGAAGGGTTAATGGGAAGCGAGGATGGGACGACAAGGAGGCGGCACCCCGGTGGGAAAGACGAGAAATGTTTGGGGCGAAGGATGGAAGTGGCCGGAAACGGGAGCGGACGGAGGCACAGGGCGCAGCAGTTACTTCAAGGACATCCTCATGGGCGAGGGTGATGGACATGGGCATGTGGGGGGTAATAAGGGCAGAGGGAGGAGTGCCTCCATGGGGTTCGGTGAAGAAACGGACGATGTCTTCGCTGTGCAGTGAGCGGTTTATTATGAACCGGAAAAAAGAAGGAGACCTGATGCTTTTTTCCGACCTAGACATGACCATGTATTCGAGGACAGAGAAGTCGGGGAATTGCCAGAGTGAGGGGGTGACAGCCTTGCCAAACAGAGTGGAGGATACTCGGGGTGTGATTCTGTACATGGCGAGGCTCGCGACGGACGTGCACACGAAGATGGGGCGGGAGGCGTTGGGACGGGGTGGAGAGTCAATGGGGGAAACCTTTCCAAAGCATTAAGCAAGGGGTAAGTCATTTTTTCAGGACCGAACAGGAGGGTGGTAGAGTCGGAGTACTTCCAGGATGAGTTCGTGACGTGATTTAATATGGACCTAGCGGAGTTGGGGGAAGTGGTGCGGACGCAAGCGCTGAGGCTGAAGAGGAAGGGGAACACGTGGCCGACGGCAGAAGAGGCCGGGCCCCTACCAGTCCCGGAGATTAAAGCAACGCGGGCGTGGCTGGACGTGGCGCCGCTATACATGAGAGGGGGGGGTGAGTGAAGGGCTGGGGGGCGAAGGAAAGGGGGGGGGAGGGTACGAAAAAGGCAACCGGTGGGGGAAAGCGGGGCGAGGGGAGAGGGGTGTAGAAGGAGAACGCAAGGGTGAAGATAGGAAGAAGGGGGGGGGGGGAGCAGGGAGTGTTACTTCTTTATGAGCGGCAACCTCTGTCTGTACATGGAAAAGTGGGGGGACTGCAAGTTCGAGCACAGGGAAGGGAGGAAAATATGAGCGAGTGGGGGGGGGAAGGGGTGAGAAGCGAGCAACCCCGGGGAGGGGGGGGGGGGGGGCGGTGGAGAAGAAGGGCAGGAAGGACAAATGAAGGTACGGCCCCTGCCAGAGCGCAGGGCCAGTCATGGACGAACGGGGATCGGGGGGTGAATGCAAGCACAGAGAGAGCCACCGGGCGGACCAGAAAGGCTGAGAGACCAACATCGCGGGGTGGCCGACACCGGGGTCGGTCAGACCAATCAATTTAGGTGAAGAAAATAAGGTGCTCGGAGGGGGCGAGGAGGTAGTGGTGGGGAACCAGAAGGGAACAGGAACAGAAAGAGAAAACATAAGGAAATAGAAGGGAAAAGGAAGTAGGTTACGAAGAGGACAAAGGAACACGGGGGATAGGACGCGCAAGAGGAAGGGGGGAAGGAGGGTACGGGAAAAGAACTGTACAAGAACAGCAAGGAAAAGCTAGTGGTATCGAGGCGGGAAGGCCGCGAGTAAGGAGTACCGACTTAGGAAAAGGGGGGAGCGACGGCGGCCAGGCCCCGGGCTCAAAGAAACGGGGGGTGCGCGGAGAGAGGCCGTGAAAAAGGGGGTGGCAATGAGACCGTACACGACCCTGCCGGCGGGGAGCGCGGCGACGGGGCCGCGCAAAGAAAATGGGGGGGGGGGGTGCGGCAACGGGGCCAAACACAATCAGGTCGGGAACGAACGCGGCGACGAGGTCGCGCAGAGCAACGGCAACTAGGCTGCGGGTTCTACCAAATGGGGGGTGCGACCCATAGGCGCCACGCAAAAAGTGGGAGGGGGGGGGGGTGCGGTAACGGGACCGTACACGACCCGGCCGGGGGGAAGCACGGCAATGGGGCCGCGCAAATAAAGGGAGCGGGTGTGTGCAGCAACGGAGCCGCACACGACGATCAGGCCGGGAGGGGACGCGGCAACGGGGCCTCGCAGACTGACGGCGGCCAGGCTGCGGGCTCAAACAAACGGAGGGTGCGAGGCAAAGGGGCCGCGCAAAAAAGGGGGGGGGGGTGTACGGCAACGAGACCGTACACGACCCGGCCGGGGGGGAGGGCAGTAACGGGGCCGAGCAAGAAACGGGGGGAGGGGGTCCGGCAACGGGGCAGCACACCATCAGGTCGGGAGGGAACAAGGCATCGGGGCCGTGCAGGGCGACGGCGGCCAGGTCGCGGGCTCAAACAAACGGGGGGTGCGCGACAAAGGTGTCGCGAAAACGGGGGGGGGGGGGTGTACGGCAACTAGACCGTTCACGACCCGACCGGAGGGGAGGGCGACAACGGGGCCGCGCAAAAAAAGGGGGTCGAGGGCGCGGCGACATTTTCGCACACGTCCAGGTCGGGGGGAACGCGGCAACGGGGCCGCGAAGGAAAAGGGGGTGGGAGGGGGCGGTGATGGGGCCGTACACGACCAGGGTGGAGGGGGAACGTGGCAACGGGGCCACGCGAGGAAAAGGGGACGGTGGGGGGCGACAACGGGGCCGTCCAAAACCAGGCGGGGGGGGAGCGCGGCGACGGGGCTGCGCAACGAAACATGGGGGGAGCGGGCGACAATGGGGCCGTACACGCTCAGGAACGGGGAGCTTTCGGTAACGGGTCCGGAGGAGCGGGGCGTAGAGAACGATCTACCCACGGGGAGGGAGGGACAGAGCGCAGCCACGGGGCGGCGCACAAGTTTAGGGGCGAGGAACGGGAGGCGGTCCAGGTGGAGGAGCGCAATGGGGCGCCTGGGGAAGACAGGGGAAGACGCAGTCCAAAGAAATCGACTGCTGGGAGTCGTGGCTGGGTTGGGAGAAAAGATGCTACTAAGGAATAGAGGGGGCATAGGGAAGGTGGTGTGGGCGTTTGGTGGAGAGCTGCTCGTACAACTTATTGACGCAGAGCGCGTAAAGAATTTTTTCGGGGAACGACACAAGGTCGACCAGTTCGCACTGCTGGGACAGATAGCGAGGGTAGGCGTGCCGGTGGATGTGGGACCCGGAGGTAATCTCGAGCGGGAATTGGCATACGGGAACTATAGCAGCGCCAGAAAACACGTGGCCGACGTGTGGGAGAATGCAGTGGGAGACGTCAAGAAAGGGAGAGCGATCATGATGCCGGTTAGAGTAGCGCGGAGCGTGCGAGGTTTGCGGATTAATCCCGAGGGGGTGGTTGAAGAAAAAGGTAAGAGGAGGATAGTCCATCATTCGACGTTCAACAGCGAACCGGAGCAACCCGGGGGGGGGCGGAGGAGGCGGGGGGGGGGGGGACGGCGGTTAACGAGACGACGTACTGGGACCCGATTCCAGAATGCCACCTGGCGGGCGTGATGGGATAAATTATCAAGAGGGTGCTGGGGCTGCGGGACGAACTTATGACAGGTAAAAGGATGCTGATACAGAAAATGGACGTGAAAAGTGCCTTTCGGCAGGTGGGAATGGATCCAGCAGGGGCAGAAAACTTCGGGTACGTGCTGGGGGGGTATTTGTTTATCGACTTGCCGTTGCAGTTCGGATGGAGAGGGAGCCCAGGGTGGCGGGGGGTGATCGCCAGCGCGATCCAGCAGGCACAGCGGCAGACGACGAATGCATCGGCGACGATACTAGCGCCTGGCAAGGTGGCCACAGCGCATGTCCAAGTCGCGGGGCATACGGGAGTAGCGGTAGAGCCGCTGCCGCGCGGCAGCATAGTCGAGGAGGTGGAAGGGGAAGGGGAAAAGGACCCAGCGTGGGTAGTTTTCTTCATGCATGATGCAGTTTCGGTGGAGGTGCAGTGGGAAGCAGGCGGAGGGGGGTGCTTAGGGCTGTCGCAGGCACTGGCGTCAAATCACCACCAAGCGACGGGAGATAGGGCAGTGGGAGAGGAGCCTCTGCTGTCACATAAAAAGGTGACGGATTGAGCCCCCCTGCAGGAGGTGCTGGGCGTTGACTTAGACACGGAGAGAATGACGATATCCTTACCGGGAAGGAAGATGAATGAGCTACGGGAGATGCTCCAGAAGTGGCCCGGGGAGAGTCCTCGTGCTGGCCGGCAAACTGCACCACGTGGCGTACGTGATCAAACTGCACCACGTGGCGTACGTGATCAGACCAGGGCGATATTTCGTGCGGCGGCTTCTGCCGCTGAGAAAGCTGCATCTGGATGGGGAGCAGAAAGGGGGGAACCCAGGCTACGGTAGGGGGGACCCTTTTTGGGCCTTGAATTTCAGTGGCTAGGGGTCACTCGCGCGAGTAACCCCTTTCTACTTTGCGATCTCACGTTTTCTTTATTTTTTATATTGACTAAATCAATCCGCCAGTCAAACGTAATCTAAGCTGCTCCAAAACAACTGCCCAAACCATTTTCATCCGTGAGGTACAGAGCCACTCGTGCGAGTGGCTCAAACACACCAGTGAAAACGGGGGTACCCCCCCTACCGTAGCCTTGGTCGGGGGGGGGCTGGGGAAGAGACAGAAAGGTAGCAGAGGCAGGGAGAGCTTTATATCTGACGGAAGAGTCCATGGCGGACGTGCAGTGGTGAAGATGGTGCATGACGTAGGGCTTGGCCGGGCGAGGGGAGGAGTTGGAGGCACCGTTCTTCCGGTTCTTGAAACGGCCTAATAAATAAACCTGGTGTTCCGACGCATAATTCGAGGCAGTAGGGGGGCTATGCCTGGAGACGGGGGTGTATTGGAGATACAACCTGACCGATGCAGAGAGAGTGAGGACAGTCAGAAGCAGGAGAAGGGAGCACGTGAACAGGCTGTCCATCAATGTTCTGGAGCTGCTTGAGATGGTGATGACGGCATCGTGATGATCGTTATCAGGAAGGATAGGCCGGGCACGGTGGGAGAGCCAGTACTGATGAGGGGAGATAGCTCGTCAGCGGTTCAGTGGGTGAAGAAGTGCAAGGGGGGGAAAGGGGAAGTGAGATCGGGAGGAGTGATGAGAATTTTGGGGGTGATGGAGCAGATAATGGGGTGGTGCTTCCGGGCAAAGCACGTGCGGGGGGTGGAAAACGGGTTAGCAGACGGGATAACGAGGTGGAAGGAAGACGAAATCCAATCGAGGCTGATCAAAGAATGCCGTGGCAGGCCAAGGAGGTTAGACCGGAAAGAGAGGGGGGGTGTTCGGAGATTTTTCACGCGGCTACGGACTTGGGCGGGTTGCGAAGTCGACTAGAAAGACTTATGGGCAAGGTTGGAGAATGTGGGTGAGTTGGAGGATGATGAGAGGAAAAGATAACTGCTTAGGGAAGGAACTGGGCGAGTGGGAGCTGGTGGAGGAGCTGACAGAGTTTATAGCCTACTGCTGCGCGGAAGGGAGGAATAAGGAGGCGACCGTGGCAGGGAAGTTGATGGCGGTTAACTTTTATCACGAGCAATGGGGGGGGCTGACTCTGCCGCTGCAGCACTTCAGGATTCAGGCAGTGAAGAAAAGAATCAGGAGGGCGCATGCGGAGGCGGGGAACCAGGCACGGGTAAAGGGGCCGCTGAAGTGGGAGATGATCAGAGTGATGGAGAAGAGTATCGTCGCGTGGGGGTAGGGGGAAGAATCGTGTTAATCGGGCTGGCACTGACGTATCAGCTGCTGCTGAGGGCCTCGGAACTTTCTCGGAGGAAGGAGGAAAGGTGCATGAGGTTTACTGCTTGAGGAGGGGAGATGTGGCTTTCTTCGAGAAAGGGGTGAAGCTGGGACCGGGAGGGAAGGAAGCCACGGATACGGTCGAGATCCGTTTCAAGGGGGGGAAGGGGGACCAGGGGAGGAAAGGCGCGGTAGCCGTGAGTACATAAGGACCCGGGGCGGTCGGGGGGGCGGTGGAAGGGAACGTAGTGGACCTGATGGTGGAGCTAGTAGGCTACTACGGGAAGACGGTTCCGGGGCGGAAGAAAGCTCCGCTGATGACATACAGGAGCGGGGGAAGATGGAAGGTATGGACGAAAGGGCAAGCGACGTTCTTCTTAAGAAGCGGGCTAGAGAGAGTGGAGAGAAAATGGAAGAAACAAGGGAAGGGGGCAGTGGGAGAGCTGGTTCCAGAGGAATTCGCGCTGCGCTCCGGAAAGATAGGGGGAGCGACAAGGCTGGCGGAGATGGGAGCACAGCCGTGGGTGATCGAGAGAGAAGGAAGGTGGGCGTCGCAGGCATTCATGGGGTACGTGATATCAAACATGGAAGACCCCCTTTGGGTGTCAAGGATATTGGTAGGGAGGTCAGGATCGCCAGGCAGACAGCCGGGGCAAGGGACGAGATTGGGGGGGGGGGGGGGCGGGGGAGGGGGGTCGAGGGTAGAATAGGGTGGGCGCGGGCGTAGAACGCGGCTTCCGAATGGGCTTCTGATTATCGAGGTTATCTGTCGGGTAGAGGACAGGTCAGCCGCGTACAAGAGCTGAGAGAGGGAGCGAGGGAGGGGGAGGGGGGCAAGGAAAACCAGACGAAGGGGAGCCGTCAGTTTCCACCCCTCCACCGTCCGCCGCGGGGCGGGCGAACACCATGATATTAATGAACACGCATATTTTCGTGAAGAGGAGACCAAAATGTAAGAATGTCGGAACAGTCTGGAGTTTGCCGGAACAAAGAGGAAATATCGGAGAACCGGGTAGCATAGGGGGCGATCGTTCCAGGGGGAGGAATGGCGGGGAAAATAGGAGAACCTCAGCAGCGACAACGTAGCACAGCAGCAGCACACCAGCAGCGAGTATCGGACACAACAACCGTTAGAGGAAGAAGGGAGTAGCGTCCACGCATCAGCGACAGCAGCAGCAGTAGCAGTAGAGAGAAGACGTCGGCAGGAGCATAGGGGTAGAGAGGCGGCACTGGGAGACACCAATCGCAATCTCCCGCTCTCCCACCTGATTGCTTCACGAGTACGAGGGCTAAAGCGGAGGGGAGGGGGAGGTGGGCGAGAGGAGGAAATGAAGAAAGGGCGGGGATTGATTCCTTAATCTTCCGGTGTGTGTAGGTTCTTCGAGTGGGACTTTGGTTGTTGAGGTTATTTGTCGGGTAGGGGGCAGGTCAGCCGCGTACAATAGCTGGGAGAGCGAGCGGGGGAGGGGGAAGGGGGCAAGAAAAACCGGACGAGGGTGGGCCGTCAGTTTGCACCCCCCCACCCTCCCTCGCGAGGCGGGGGAACACCATGATATTAATGAACACACATATTTTCTTGAAGAGGAGAACAAACGGCTCATTACTCTGCGCTGCTGAAGTACGCCCTGACATCAGCCTGGTGCGATGGCTTCGATGCATGTGCGTCGAGAATTTGTGTGGGTTTGGCCACACTCAGGGCGGGGTGAAGTCAGAATTGGCACTATAGGAGGTCTGAAAAAGAACCCAAAAACACGCATTATATAGGGGTGCCCCGAATAGTGCGGCAGACCCACTATAAAGAGGTCCAAGTTGTGCAAAGCGATTCCACCTGCACTACGTATGGCGGGCGCGCACGGGCACTATGTAACCCGCACTCTATCGGGGCCCCGACTGTACTCCTTCCGATGATAAAGCGGAGAGAAAACAAAATAAACCAACTACCATACATATGACAGAGCAGTATAGTGGAAACTACATAAACAAATCTATAAAATAGATACGAAGTGTGATGTTAGATCTAGCTCAAAATTCCCACCCAATCAATGTAGAAAAACCAACACCAGCCATTATAGGGGAGAAAAACAAAACATATAGACTAGACTATGTACGTATATACGAAGTATATTAAAAAACAAAAGAATAGAACCGCTCCGATTGAAAACACTCACCCACATAGCATATTTCAAGTACCAACAACACAGCTTGCAAAGATAATTACCGACCCGAAATTCGTCGAACTCACGGCTGACGTCTTGAAACTAATTTTATGAGTACCAGCATCAACCCTTATAGTGAAGAAGAACAATATACATGGACTAGTCTGATATTACAAAAATAAAAATACACTCCAGCTGTGAGATCGAATATTATTGTGTCGAAACTCATGTTTGCAAGCTGTGTGTGATACTCCGATCGCGCGTAGTGCGGGTTGTGTGTCCTCATTAATGATATAGGTCGGCGACTCCCCTTGCAACTACAGTGTAGCTACCAGGGTCAACAGGGTGATGTTTGGCAGTCTGTATATATAGACTAAATCGAAAACAAAAGAATGGGACCCCTCCCATTGTTAGGAAACAACTCATCCATGTTGTAGTATATGCAAACGGGTCGCCCCGGTGGCGTATCAGGTTATCCTCGAGCCTGGTATAAGTCCGTTTCGTGAGTTCGAGCCCCGCCGAGTGCATACTCGTATAAATTTGTTGGGACTTTTCCTTGTGCACAAATTGACTTGCGGAAAGCGCGAGAGCGTGAGTTAGCAACACTCGATGAAAAATCGACGAGCAGTGGGAGTGCTGAACCCTATGCACGATAAAAGTTGAAGGCAAGCACTGGGGGGGAGAAAGGACGACCCCTGTGAACACGGCTTGTCCAGAAGCTGGAAAGTAAAGAGTGTGAGAAAAAAATAAATGAAAATAAAAATATTACAAGTACCGACAGTGCAGCTTGGAGATATGAGTATTGACCTGAAATTCGTCGAACTCACGGCTGGCTGACGTCCTTAACATATTTTTACAAAATACAAACAGTAGTCTTTGCGATGTTCCCACCCCACAAATCATACCAGATGAATCAAGCACCAAATATATTTCGATGTGTGAGATGTTCCGCAGATTTTTTATAAGTTTTTCCAAAACGCGCGTCGACGCCGCGCTCGGGTCGGAACCGTAGCCTGGGGTAAGGTTGGGGTTAGGGCTAGGGTTAGAGTTAGAGTGGGTCGACGCCCTTTCGCGATTTGACAAAATATAAAGCACAAGAACACAAAATGCAGCCTAAAACCTCTATAAAAGTGAAACTTTATCTGGTACGATTTGTGGCACAAATCCGGTAAATAAAGGAACCTCAGTAGTACAAAAAACGTGTGTTTGGCACTTTTAGCTACGATTTAAAAAATGCGGCTAAATCCCAAGAAAAAGGGTTTGCTGGGGGGAAGCAGGCTAGGTCGAGCCTCCGTCGTGGACTCGCTTTTCCCACTGTTTTTGCCTAAAAACAATTTCAACAGAACCAAAAAAAAAAAATGCCGAGTTCTGGGTTGCGTTATTATTGCGGTGCTGCTGTGCGCTAGAAAAAATAGTGTTCAAATCATAATCATGGTCGTTACTACAGAGCGGTCGGATAAAGAGAGGGCAAAGTTGGTTCCTGGGGGTGAACATAGGCCCGGTCCCAAAAACCAGGCATCATTTTGCGCTCTTTATATTTTAACCCGTGATTTTGGGCTCCAAAAATCGAAAAAGAGGACCATTGTTTTGGCTTTTTAGTGCAGGGCCCACGAAGCTCAGCCTAACTAAGAGTGGTCCGACCACAGCGTTTGTTGAGAACGAGACGGTGTCTCGATTATAGGTTGGCATCTGCTTCAGTTTCTTCTAGTAGTATGAGTTTTAGGCGGTTCCACAACGCCTGTGCGTTGTGTGTTGACATGCGATACGAGCGAAGAAGTACACGCGATATCCCGGGAAACGTCTCAGCGTGCGCACGTGACAATTGATTAGGTTTTTCTTTCGTCTTTTTCTTAGCTCTATCCTTTCTCTTTCTTTTTGGGTGCCATATAGAGGGCTATCGAGACGATGATCTCGGTATGGACACCGCCGTCGAAGATACAATACGCATAGGACAGACCAGGCGGCAATCATCGTCACCCTCCCGTACTAATAGTTGCATTCAGAACCCAGTTTGGGTGCTGCCCCGACGCCGGTTGGTTGGGTGGTGTAATCAGCTGTGTTGCTGCCGTGTTTGCTTGCTTGGTGAATGAATTGGCTCCGTTCTTGTGCATTCGGTACGGGAGCGACAATGACGGCGTTGACACCACTCTATGTCGTCAGAGCCACAGCAGTGTTTGTGTGTCTTCTTCACATAATGAAACTGCTGTTCTTTGCACTCATCAACATCCAGCGCAACAACCAGTGTCCGTGCTTGAGTCAAATAGACAGACAGTCCTTATGAAGGTGATCACGAACTGCTAGACAGAGATTCACACTCAGTAGTTATTTTTCGCAAAAATGCAGCAAGGTGATTGGACGATGCAATTCTAACCGCAACGAGCACGCGCCAAAATAAAGTAAAAAGCCAGTGCACTCCGGATTATTTGCAACAAAGAAAAACAAAGATTAACACCACATTCCATGTTGAAAAAGGCATATATAGCACATTTAAGCCCGCCCAGTGAGTGTGTCTGACGTATCGCGCAGCTTGCAAAATTGGGTTTCAACCACAAATCGGTCGTACTCACATCTCTGACGTTTTGCACTTTTTCATCAAACAATCACCTCTACCTCTACGTATGATACCTATGAATATAGACTAACTAGTCGAATAGACCACTACTGCTGCATGCAGCAGCTGTGGTGCGTCCAAAGTGTAATCTTTCCAAATTGGAATACTTGTAGTCCAGTTGCACCCATTGTCATATATGAATGGGATGTGGGAAAGTTTGCTACCACAGTGAGTTGCGGGATGGGAGATAATGTGTGCGAACGTCGGAAATGGGAAGGAAACAGCTGGGCGGACGGCGGGACGGGAAACGTTGGGACGACAACAAGATGCCGTTAATCGCGAGAGTAGACGGTGGGAACAGAGACCACAGGGTCGAGAAGGGGTCAAGGTCGGGAACTAAACACACCCACGAAGGTTCCCCGTCCCTGTCCCGACCCGTTCCCGACCCGACCACATTTGCGGGACCTGACCATTACCGCGCGTACCCTTGGAGAAAAGGGAAACCCATTTCAGCAACAACACGCATACCGCTTGTGGCAGTACCGTCGTCTCGACTGACGCTGGACCCCGAAGGGAATGGAGAAAGCAATCTAAAGAGTAACACACCAACACATCCCACTGCTGTGTCGACACAACATTTGTGAGGCGACTGGTTGGGGACAGCATATCCGTTTGCAGTCTGGCCATGAAGCATGTCCTTGGTGGTACTCACTTTCGAAAAGCTCAGAAGTTGAAGAGAAGTAGCGAATTGATCCCACCGGTCTTGATGTCGTAAGGAAGGGATCATGCCCGGCGCTTTTCAGGAGCGGCGCGTATAAAAAAAATGGAAAATAGAAAACGAACGATTTCGAACTAATTTCTGGGCGTTTCTGCCCGGGGTGCGGGCATATACCTCCTATCCTACATCGTCCTTGTCTCGACGCCGGAATGCAGCGCCGGCGCTTGGCTGCGGCGCCGGCGCTTGCTATGTGCCCTACTCAAACCGAAGCGTCACAACCTGAGTTGGAGCTGGTTCTTGTGCGTGTAATGCCATGTCTGGTATCAGATTACACATGTTCTCGTGCTTCTTTTCATCATCGGCTCCCTGAGCTCTGTGTGGTGTGTCCTCTGTGTGGACTTGCAATAAATTTTCTTTGACGGTACTCTTTCTCCTTGACGGAACTCTCCGAACAAACATTGTTCTCGCAGAAATTGAGGGATCAACACGTTGGGTAGAAAGAACGGTTTAATGTGAAGACAACACACACTGCTTTTTTTTCCTTTTTTTTATCCTCCGGCGGATGGGGAAAAAAAAGCTTTAGCTCACCACACTTCCACGTATTTTCATACGCGTCGTGTGTCGATTCAACTCAGTTGCTTTCGCAGCCCAACGCTAGCTGGCGCACCCTTCGGGTCCCATCGTAGGTATAGCGTAAGCTGTCCCTATCAGTGGTCTTCGTTACAACCCCGGCAGCGCAAGCTGCCGGTGTATACAGATGCGTGTGTAGTTCGACCCGGCCAGTCCCCTGAGGGTCAGTTTCGGTGGAGATAGCCACCCAGAATGTCATCTTTCCGGGTAGTGTGGGACTCGCGTAAGCTCACCCACTAACAAAACCCCTGGCCATAGGAGATGGCCTTCCGCCGGACTTGGTCCAGTTACGATCCACCCTACCCATTCAGGCGTTGGTCCCACACTGCTTCCGTGGTCCGTCGACTGATCGATGTATGGTGCGTACAAAAGTGCTACGAACGAGTAATGTACCAGGTACGAGCGTGTTGGGGGATGCCGCCGCCTCTGCTGCTGCTGCTTCTACCATCACGAGTTAACTACATTCTGCCACGGCCTTTTTTTTTTTTTTTAATATACATACATTGTATATATTTTTTGTTTACATTTTCTTGCACTTTTACTTTCCAGCTTCTGGACAAGTCGTGGTCACAGGTGTCGTCCCTTTCCCCCCCCGGTTCTTGCCTTCCATTTTTTCGCGCATAGGGTTAAGTACTCCCACTGCTCGTCGAGTTTTCATCGAGTGTTGCTAACTCACGCTCTCGCGCTTTCCGCAAGTCAATTTGTGCACAAGAACAAGTCCCAACGAATTTATACGAGTATGCACTCGGCGGGGCTCGCACTCACGAAACTGACCTATATCAGTCTCGAGGATAACCTGATACGCCACCGGGGCGACCGGATCATATCTCAACCCGGGAAAATATCTACTTCTGGTGGTCGTGTTTGGTTTACGCAGTCTTAAGCTGAAGAGGCCCGATATTGGTCTATCTATGATCCGGCCAGCCGTCCCTGCTCTAATTTGGAGTTCCTTGACGGCTACCCGTCAAGGGACAAGAGTGCCGTCAACCGACGTTATTGGGCGTATATCGGAGGAAACGCGAAAGAGATCATTAGACTGTGCAAGACCATACGAAGGGGAAAACAGAAAATTTATGAACCGGACAAAAATCAAATACAACGATCAGAAAAACAAGAAGAATGAGAACGAGAGCAAACTGAGGTAAATCGACACACGACGCGTATGAAAATATATATGTGGAAGTGTGGTGATCTTGAGCTTTAGTTTTCGACCCCACTCGCCGGAGGATGAAAAAAAAAAAAGAAGAAGAAGAACGAGAAATGAACTATCTCTTACCCACCCATAGACATGCAGCGTCAGCTCTGAGTGTCTTCGTTCCAGTCACAGTGCTATGATATGTCGTCATCAGCACTACATCCTCACCACCAGTGGTGGGACAGGCGCACAGCATCCAACAACATTTTTCTGCAACGCCGACTTCCAGCAGCGCTTCAAAGTGAGTGCACACGGACGCTGCTCTTCTGTGCATACCTCCGTTTCTATGCATCGCCGGCGAAATCTAATGGATATTTTAGAAAAGAATAACTACACTGCAGCTGTGAGATCGACCAAACAGGATTTTTTTTCACCAAAACTCGGCTTTTTGCAAGCTGCGTGTGATACTTCGATATCGTTCCGGTAAACGAATACCTTCAATCTTTGTTCGAGCACTCGTGCGGAACAGAAGGGTACCCTGAGAATTAGAATATTTCGTGTTCCTTATCGTGCGGTACTTTCTGTGCGAGAGTTCAGCCCATAAAACGTTCTACCAGCAATACCCGGCACAGCATGATGGCCCTTGAATTAGACGTTGTCCTGTCAACATCGGCTTGTGTTTGTATACTCTTATATCATAGGCGCTCGTTCCACTAGAGCGTGCTCTGCGTTGCTATGTCTTCACACATGTTCATGGGGCCTAGTAGCCTAGTCTAGACGTTTTTTTTTTCTTCTTTTTTATCCTCCGGCGGACGGGGAAAAATAGACTGAAGCTTTAGCTCACCACACTTCCACGTATTTTCATACGCGTGGTGCGTCGATTTAACTCAGTTGCTTTTGCAGCCCAACGCTAGCTGGCGCACCCTTCGGATCCCATTGTGGGTATAGCGTAAGCTGTCCCTATCAGTGTTCTTCGTCTAGACGTTTTGTGAAAGAGTCAACGTTACATCAATAACAACTTCTTTGGTACTACTCATGCTCAATTGGCAGACCTGCAGGGGGCACTCTGTGTCCCCCACCTTTGATTTAACAGACGTTCGTAATTTATCTGTGTTCTAAGTAGTGTGCGTGCAATACCATAGACCGTCGGACGAACCAGGAGCTGGAGCGTCCGCAGTCCTTGGGTGATTGATTTGGCTTTGGCGTATTCCCAATGCTGCGTTCTGCAGGTGGTCAAAAGCTGTTACGTACTAGACGTACACCAATGAAAGTGTATGGAGCTTAATTTTTTTTCACCAGGATCCCCAGGAGGATTGAAAAAAAGAAGCAAAAGTGTATTACCTTGGCGCTAATTTAGCTCCTCGCTTCTCCAAGGACTCGATCAAAAGGGTTCTGCGATTCTTGTCATCGCGTGAGCTGGAGGCCCCCGCCTGTGCAATCGCCACTTCGGTGGTGTTTGCCTTTCTAATATGGCGCGCGTCTGGGGTAGCTTTTATGACGCGTCTCTTGTGGTGCACTTCAACGTGAGACTACAGGGTAAAACGCGTGAGTATTATTTACCTGCTGTCTGCCTGGAAAAATATGGATTATTCGGGTACTAATAATATGATGAAATATCGACATACGCTATTGTTGTCACGATTCTGAAAATTACGAGCAACGTCGCACTCAACGTCTCACACCAACTCGATGCCACGTCGTGGTTTTCAACACCGTTCTGCCAATTCCGCGGGGTACCTTTATATCCGACGATAGTTGAAGACCGGTATTTCGAGCCTGTTGCTTCGATTCTGACGCTTCGACTTAGCCGAGCTTTCATTTTTTTTTTTCGATAGTCGGTCTCGAACATCGCCGTGGATGCAACGTATACCCCAGATATATCACTTTTTTATGTCAAACGCACGTGTCGGGTTGGCATGGGTTGAATGGTCCGCCGAGAATGAACTGCTGTTGTAGGCTAAATCTGCAATGCGCCACGTCGAAAAAGCCCTCCTGCCAGACACACGAGATATCATGAGCAATGGCCGAAATCGGGTACACCCGATCGACCGATAGCCGTTATCGGGTACCCCTTGTCCCACAACGAGTCAGGACGACATCCATGCATCTCATTGGTCACAACCACACCGCACCCGAACGCAGCCGCATGTCCATCGGGTGCACCCGATTATGGCCGAAAACGTCGTCGAAATGTACCCGACTCGCATACAAGCCACCCGATTATGGCCGGACTACTCGACCACCAGCCCACACGCACACACGCACGCGCAGCGGGCGCGAACTCGCGCCACGTCACGAGGCGGGGCATTGTTTGTTCTTTCGGCTCGGAGCTCTTTTTCCGGAGCTCTTCTCTGTGGACCATGAAGTCGCAGTTGGCACCCCTATACACAAGGCACAGAAGCGCATCTATGCAGACGCGTTAGACATAGATCACAGACTACCTGGGCACGGACACGGCACGAGAAGGGCTAAGGATTCAGATGCTCCTTTGCAAATAGCGCAGGAAGATATGTTCGTGGCGTGGCGGGCCCGAGAAATGCATTGCCGCCACCTGTCACATCACAACACCAGCGACAGCCGAGTACACACAAAATTAGCAACACAACGCAACATGTGCACGAATTTACACGAGACTCCACACATAACATGAAGCACTGCGGTGTACAGGACTGCTGGATTTTGCCCATTGCAAAACTAATTCCCATGTAAGAGAGGTACAATCACAACCCACAGAGCTTTTCCTGAAAACGGCGTCCCTGCAGGGCACCTGTTAGCGAGACCTAGGAAATCATTTGAGTCAAATCATTTGATCAAATCATTTCTCGGGGTGTGATGTGAAAGGTGGCGGCAATACATTTCTCGGGCCCGCCACGCCACGAACATATCTTCCTGCGCTATTTGAAAATGAGCATCTGAATCCTTAGCCCTTCTCGTGCCGTGTCCGTGCCCAGGTAGTGTGTGATCTATCTCTAAACCGTCTGCATAGATGCGCTTCTGTGCCTTGTGTGTAGGGGTGCTAACTGCGACTTCATAGTCCACAACAGAGAGCTCCGGAAAAAGAGCTCCCGAAGAAAAAGAGCTCCGAGACGTAAGAACAAACAATGCCCCGCCTCGTGACGTGGCGCGAGTTCGCGCCCGCTGCGCGTGCGTGTGATATTTGTGTGTTTTGGCTTCCCGAAGTTTTTTTGCCGGCAAGGTTGGTTCTGACGCAGCTTCATCGAACAGCAAATCCCACGTTACTATTCTTTTTTCGATACCTTTGCGCAAAGCATCGCACCAGGTCGGAAGATTTGTAAGATTTCTGAAACACGCCCTGTGTATGTCCTCGATCCGCACCGTACGAGAACAAAACGCTAAATAAACCGATTGGCGCCATTGTGTGACTTCGTGCGTGCGTCCGTTCATCGGTCAATGCTGCTGCTGACCAAGGCTACTATAGGGGGGGTCCCCCCGTTTTCACTGGTGTGTTTGAGCCAGTCGCACGAGTGACTCTGTACCTCACGGATGGAAATGGTTTAGGCAGTTAGTATGGAGCAGCTTAAATTTCCTTTGCATTGCGGATCGATTTCGTCAGTATAAAACAATAAAGAAAAAGTAAGATCGCACAATATCAAAGGGGTTACCCGAGCGAGTGACCCCAAGCCACTTAAATTCACGGCCCCAAACGGGACCCCCCTACCGTAGCCTGGGTCTGCTGTGTGTTCTTCACGCTGTCGTATACTGCTATTTTTGCTCCCATCAACGGCCAGCACACGCATTTTAAGTAAGTTCCGCGCCGATTCGTCATCTGATAGGGAGAAAACCTCTGTTGTCACACCCTTTAAGACAGCTATTATGTACACGAAGAAATACCGCCAATATCGTGAGGGTGCGTGTGGGCTGGTGGTCGAGTAGTCCGGCCATAACCGGGTGGCTTGTATGCGAGTCGGGTACATTTCGAGGACTTGTTCAGCCATAATCGAGTGCACCCGATGGACATGCGGCTGCGTTCGGATGCGGTGTGGTTTCGACCAATGAGATGTCGTCCTGAGTCGTTGTAGGACTGTGTGTTCAAGGGGTACCCGATAACGGTCATCGGTCCATCGGGTGTACCTGATTTCGGGCATTGCTCTACAAATTATGTAGTCACAGACTCCGCGATACAGAATGAACTAAATAACCGCAAGGTAATAATATAGTCTAGTCTAGACTAATGCGAGTGAAATGCTAGCTTACGGGATACGAGAACAAAACAAAACGAGTCAGACCTTGAGAAGAAAATAGCGACAGGATTGCAGGACTCCTGAATAATATGACAGGTGATGCACGACTGCTGTCCTGCAAAATTTGTCACATGGCCCCACTAACTGTGTCTGGTGGAGGCATGACTGGCGTCAGCTGTGACATGTGCGTGTGTCACCTTTGGTTTGCGTGTGTATTTTGCCCTGGGGTACTCCTCAGCTTTAGAGTGACTGGAGCCTGTCCTGTGACCACGAAGTTGATTACGCGAGTCAATGTGAGAACAACAACAACTGGCAAGCAAGTTTCTCTATGGTGGTTGAGAAGGTGATAGGATATACAAGTAGGATGGTGCCAAATTATATAAATAAGTGACTGCCTCTACGGACGTCCAACAAGGGAGTAGGTCGTTAAGTTTCCACCCGCTGTTCGACTTGCGATGTGGAGAGCGCGGGCGGGTATTGCCGAGACTCACACTCTGCACACCCAACTACCAGCATCCGTATACACGTACACAACAAGCAAGTCAAACATATACAGCGGTAAACCCCATCGGGCCACATGCAGCGTAAAATGGGGTAGAGTATTCAGCTGCCTACAACGATAGACTATATAGACCTATATGTAGACTAGTCTAGTCTATCGTCTATAGACTTTGTGGTCTACTCTGGACCTAAACGTATTCGCTGCCGTGAGATGGTAGTCAACTTCATTTACAAGTATTGAATGGCTATTTGCCGCTACGCACGCGGAGCATACGTGGCAACAGTGCCTGACGTCTGTCGTTTCCATCATTTCCCATATTCTGTATTTTCCTTTTACGTTGATGAATCGCGACTGTTTGGTGTCTGTTTCAAAGTGTCGTCTGTGGCCACAGAGTTTGTTTCAGCACGGTCTCTGGGTGTACAGATGATGTTGCTGGGTAGAAATGTAAGAACGGTTAAATGTAAAGAAAACTCACATTGTTGCTGCTGTTGTTTTCAATCTACAACCTACCGTGGTGGGTAGAGGATGCATTTTTTGAGTGTAATAATGTGTCACAATCCGTGGGGGGGTGTAATTCTCTATGAGACAAAAATTATGCACTGCTGAATGAACTATCGTTCCTCAACGTGGGGCCGTGCTGGCGCCAAACTTCCGCCTGCAATATGAACAGAAACACTGCTGTATGAGCTTGTATTTCCAAGGTGAGTCGCCCACCTAAATTATCGCCCCGGTGGCGTATGAGGTTATCCTCGAGCCTGAAATAGGTCTGTTTCGTGAGTTCGAGCCCCACCGAGTGCATACATACTCGTATAAATTCGTTGGGACTTTTTCTTGTGCACGAATTGACTTGCGGGAACCGAGAAAACGTGAGTCAGCTACACTCCATGAAAAATCGACGAGAAGTGGGATTGCTGAACCCTATGCGCCATAGAAACTGAAGGAAAAGAACAAAGGGGAAAAAGGGACGAAAGCTGTGACCACGGCTTGTCCAGAAGCTGAAAAGTAGAAGTGTAAGAAAAAAATATATATATATGTAGACTAGATCTAAGAGTGGACTATAGACTATTATAAAAATTGAGATACACTCCAGCTAGCTGTGAGATCGAAGATTTTGTCGACACTCGCCTTTGCAAGGTGTGTATGACACTCCGATCGCGCGTATTACGGGTTGTGTGTCCTCATTAAGGATATAGGTCGGCGACTCCCCTTGCAACTACAGTGTAGCTATCAGGGTCAACAGGGTGATGTTAGGCAGTCTGTGCGCGGAAACTATAACGCCCTTTTTTGAGGGGGACAAAATCTAACAGCTGTGGAAGGAAATGCATCAGTTTATCAAGTGAATCCTGTAAGTCGGATAACCGGCGAGGGATGGGCGGAGTTTTTAAGGACGTTGAGGCCTGATTTTGATCAAAAGGGGGGCGGGAGGGGGGGAGGGGGGGGAGGGGGGGAAGGGACAGGTCGGAGAGCTCAATTTGTGCGTGGAAACTTTAAATCCTTCTCGAGGGGGAAGGGGGGGGAAATGTGGCGAGGGGGGGAAGGCTTTAGGTCACAATAGATGGGTTTGCTATGATACTCGTGGTGAGGTCTAGGCGAAGGTGTTCTACATCATAAATTTGGACTTTACCCCGTAATATGTGCAATCGGAGTATCACCCACAGCTTGCGAAGATGAGATTCGACGGAATTTTCATCCTCGTAGCAGTTGTATTTTTCTCCAAAATCAGGTCTTGGACGAGGTCTTGAGGCCATTTCTTCTGATGTCGAATTCCGCAGTCGAAAACGGCCCTTTTCGACTAGACTTTTTTCGACTGGATTCTTCTGGTCCTTCTTCTTATTGTCAGTCGAATCGATTCTATAGTTTTTGTGCTCTTCCTAGAGGCGGTTGGTGTGAGGGAGTACTGCTGTACAGCAGGCGAAATCGGTTGGCAGCTCCTTCCTCCGCGCTTTTTCCGCGAGCAACGGCTCGACAAACCTTTTTCCCCGCGAGTTGGTGGCTTTGGGCTTAGCCGAAAGCTGCCAAAGCTACGTCCGTGGAATTGCACTCGCCAAAGCTACAGCAGGCGCAGATGTCGTTGGCAGCATGGGATCGAGACCGCGCGCTGCTGCCGTCGTGTGATACACGCTGCTGGCTAGTGGAACTAAGAATGCGCCACGCTGACTTGCTACGAAGAGCAACAGCAGGGACAGCCAGGCCAGCGTCAGCGCATACAGTGTGGTGCTCGGTATGGGTGTGTGGCCCCGTGGCCGTGTGGGTATGTGTTTGGTGGTGGAATGAGCGATACGATCGCTAAAAAAAACACGTGCAAAACTTTTTCGCCTGAGCTTTTCGACTGGAACATCCCGTCGAAAAAGTCGAGTTTTTCGACTGGATCCGCCAGCAGTCGGAATTCTCCCAGTCGAAAAAAGTTGAGTCGAAAAAGCCCTAGCCCTTGTTCGACTGTGACTGTGTAAGAAAGCCCGATTTTTTGGGGCTTCATTCAGTCGAAAAAGGCCGTTTTCAACTGACAAATCCGACTGTATAAGGAATGGCCTCACAGCAGGATGGAGTGTTTTATTTTTTTTAATAAACATAGTCTACACCAGCATCATCTGCAGTAGCCGTTGGGGAGGGCTCGAGCCTGGCGGAGGACATCCTCGCCGCGCCGAGCGCTCTTCCCGCCCATGACGCAGTCCGCGTCGAGACGGCGGCCTACCTTCGGAAGTGCATGCTCGACGGCACCACGCCGCCAGGGTGGGTCTTGGAGCTGGTGCTGCCTGGCAGCCGGAAGCCCGTAAGTGGGCCTTCCGACAAGAAGATAGAAGAGTTGATAGCATCGATGGCCAACCTCGAGAAGGCCATCGCTTCAAACCTGACGGCGGCGCGAGGCCGATCAAAAAGCGTGACCTTCGAGCCAGCAACATATGGCTCGTCCGACAAACGGGGCAGGTCTCCGAGTGGCGACGCGGGCAAGAGTGGGAAGGCGAACGTAGCGTCGGGCAACGAGTGTGATTAAACGACGTGTCGCCACGGCAGCTCGCACTCGCGCCCGGATTGCAGGCTAGCCATAGCGCACGAGCGCGACGGCATAGTAGTCACGAAAAACCTGTGAGGGGGCCGGCGCCGGTTGCCTCAAACCGGTTCCGGGAGTAGGCATACTAGGATCACCAAACCCGCGGTAGAAACGATAGCGCGATCAGCCAGCGTAGCCGTGGCAAGTGCCGGTAGACCTAGTAGTAAGAGGAGGGATAAGTGTGGCCGAACAAAGAGCTCCACCCCTCTGGCGAGTACCTATGCGAAACAAGTACATGCAGACAACCAGTCGAATACTGTGACAGACTTAGAAAGTAAGCAGCAGGTCCCGAGTGTTCAAGCCGTACCGCGTGGATTTAGACCAGCCATAAAAACAGCAAGCAGAGTCGAGAAGAGTAGTCAGCGTTGGAATGCTATGTTTTCACCATCCATGGTACCACAAGCGTTGTATGTTTGTGCTGCGTCCCGCAAACAAAATGAAAAAATTTAACAGTAAGTTTTATTATCATGCAACGATAACGATAACCGGGAAACGCACTTTGATGCTTTCCACGCGTCTGCCATTAGTGGGTATCCGAGATATCCCACAGCTCTCAACTCTACGTCCAATCGCGTACGAGTAAACTCCAGAGTTAATGATTAGCCGGCGCACAATGTCACGATTGACAACGTGACCGATGTACCATGCATATCTGTTCACGTTGTACAGACACATCCCACTATGAAAGACCTTCGAATTTTTGCAGTGCCCCTGGGAGCGATCGACCTCAGCAGTGCTGATGGATCGCCTCTCAAAATTTTAGGATATGTTCGCCTCCAACTTACACTAGGAGATATTACCCTACCAGTCGAAGCGCTCATATTGCCTCACTAAGGGCCAGACATTATGCTACTCGATAACATCATCATGGGCGCCTTCGGAGGTGTCCTCGACTAGAGTACAGAGCAATTGTCGTTCGAAACCTCTCAAGTGATGATTAAAGCATCTCATCGTAGAGTAGACTTTACAGCACGCCCCGAGAACACTGCGACAGCTCAGTGCTATGTGGTCACAGTTACCGCTGATGTAGATTCGGTGCCAATCTTGTTGCGACACTATTGCATCCCACCCCAGAGTGAGATGGCAGTACAAGTAGAGTCAGCGACAGCACCCACAGAGACCACTGCTGCACTTATTGAACCAGTTATCGTCAGGTTCGAAGACATCGAATCGTCCGCCGTACCTGAACCTTTTCAAAATATGATAGTTGCTCGTACAGTGAGTCACTGGCCGGTCGCTGATACAACAGCAGAAGTCCAGATCGCGAACGCGTCCCACCAATATGTATACTTGAAACGCAACACCTTACTAGGTTACATTGCACCCGTATGGGTAGCCCTGAACAAAAATATCAGTGCAATTCAAACAGACAGCAAGACAACGGAATCCACGCGTAACCACCTTCGTTCAGCACTTACTCGAGCATTTGATAAAACCACGTTCACACCTGCCGAATGCGAACAAGTACTGACTCTTTGCACGAAATATCGCAGCGTTTTTTCCTTGTCTCCTCAAGAGCTAGATAAACGTACCCTAACCGAAGCAACGTTTCCTCTTCAACCAAGAACACGCCCTGTAAATAGAACCCCGTACCGTGCAAACCGAAGCGTACAGGAGACTATCGATAAGTGCGTGAACCATACGGAACAAGATGGAATCATTGAACAGCGCCCTAGTTCCTGGGGTTCCGCAGTAACTATTGTCGCAAAATCAGACGGCACTCCACGGTTCTGAGTGGATTACAGGTCGACCATAGATCAAAATCTGATAAAAAAAAATGTGGCCCATGCCTAATTTAGAAAGCCATCTTGACACAGTCGGAGGAGCACGTTATATAACTGTGTGTGACGTACAAAATGCTTACCACCAAATACCAGTAGCAGAGAGCGAACAAGATGAAACTGCTTTTGTGACGCAGAACGGAAAGTGGATTTTCAAACGCCTACCCTTCGGTTTAGCTAACGCGCCGTTTCTGTTCTCGCGAAATGTGTCACTAGCTTTTGCACATTTTGGTCCAAAAAGTGGGCTCTTGGTCTATGTGGATGACTGTATACATTGTTCATCCACCTGGACAGGCCACTTACAGGTGCTAAAAAGTATTATCAAAGCCTTGCAAGCAGCCGGCCTCACCCTCAAACCATTGAAAGTACAGTTCGGCCCCCGAGAAGTTAAATACTGGGGACACATACTGAGGGCCGACGGTATTCGGATCGGTGAGGATCGCGTCAAAGCTTTAGTTGACTTACCGACGCCTAAACCCAAACAGGAATTGTGGTCAGTGCTAGGAATTGGTTTATTTTGTACGCAAGTTTAAACCTAACTTAGCGGGTATCATAGCACCCCTTGTAGCCCTCCCGAAAAAAAATGCCGCCAAAGAAGTCGCTAAACGTTGGAGACCAGAACACGATCAGGCGTACGCAACAGTGAAACAATCGCTCACTCAGCCGCCCGTACTTCAATTCCCCGATTCTTCTAAAGACTTTGCGATAGACGTGGACGCCTCAGAAGCAGGCGCAGGTGCATACCTCGCCCAGCAGAAAGGCGATGACCTCGTAATAACCGCATAATTTAGTCAACGCTTCAACGACAGCCAGCGCCACTACTCTGCTACGCTCAAAGAATGTTATGCTGTGGTCTTGGCCATCCAGCACTGGAGACCTTATTTATGGGGACGAGATTTTGTGTGTGTGACAGATCACGCACCCTGCGATACCTATACTCAATGCAAGATACATCGAACATGTTAACACGCTGGGCAATAGCATTGCAGTATTTTGACCGTCCAACACAAACCAGGCAAACTACACGTCGTACCGGACACGCTTTCACGAATGTTTGCGTTCAAGCACCAGCAAGAAGTAGCTACGCCGTCTCTCGCGCCCATTTGCCGCAATGTTCCAGACGACCCCCAGCTACAAACAGCCCATGTCCCCCGACCATATCAGATCTCCGCCGACAAACTGGCTAACCTAGAACCAGTACGCAGAGATAGAAAGCTCTTTAGTGTGAAGTCAGTATTCGTGAGCGCGACAAATGTTTTCATGTCCGTCGATCAAGGACAACTCCGCTCAGCACAAACAGCAGAGTACGGACGGTACATCGATTACATCCAGCACGCAGACGCACCATTACCCGAGAAAGAAACGAAAACAACCATGTCTTACTATTCAGCGCAGGACAGGATGTTGTTTAAATCGTGCCTTCCGGGATATCTTCGAAAACGAAGCACCTTCCGCGATCAACTCGTAGTTCCAGAGGCCCTTGTTGGAATAATTATGCACGCCTACCACGATCACGTTCTATCCAGAGGACACCTCGCATCTCGCCCGACTTATGAAAAATTCCGCCGGAAATATTGGTGGCCCACCATCAGCGGCGACGTACGAGAGTGGTGGGAAAAATGCCAAGCTTGTCAACGACGAAAAACAGCACACAACACACCCATTCTCCCGACAGGCCATTCACCTGTCGAGCGGCCATTTCAACGAATATGGGTTGACTTAGTAGAGTACAAATCGGTATCAACTTCAGCCGCAGGGTTCGAATGCAAGTACGTTCTCTCCATGAAGGACCACCTGCGTACTTGCTGCCGGTACGAAATAAAACGGCCGAAACAGTAGCCAATGCCATAATCGAGAGAGTAATCAGTATTTTCGGCCCACCAGAAACCTTGCATAGTGATCATGGCCCCGAATTCGAGAATACCAGCTGTAACAAATACTCGGATACTAAAGGAACCGCACAACGCCGTACAGGCCGCAAGATATTTCAGTGTCCCAACGGGTGCTCTCAACCATGCACAGCATGCTAGCGATGCACAGTGCAATCAATCAAAGCAACTGAGCCACTCTCTTACCGCTTGTACAGCTAGCGCACAACACTAGTTTTATTACAACGATGCATGAGACACCATTCTTCTTAATGTTCAGACGACAACCCCGACTCCCAGTCGATATAATCCTCGGTATTCCTCGTGTAGGAAGAAAAGCAGACACCGAGGAATTAGCACAAAACACACGGGACAATTTGCAAATCGCTTTTGACCTCGCACGCCGAAGTTAACCGAGCATGCAGACAAACAGGCAGAACAGAATAGCAAACATAAACCGTACCCGGTGTTCAAACCTGGACAGGAAGCACTCGTGTACAGACCTCACCAGGATTCGGATGGGCCGACCCCAAACCTGCTATTACCATGGCGAGGACCGTATGTCGTCTGCTCACAACTATCACCAGTGGTGTGTAGAGTATGACTCACGAACGACACCCAAGAAATGTCAGTCCACGTCGCCCATGTCAAGCCCTACCACCAACGGGAAACACCACCCGCACCTCAATTTGAGAAGCTGGCGGAATCGTTTTTAGGGGAGCCTACTCCCCAGTTTGCCTGGTTTTTGTTGGACGGTGAATTTGAAAGACTGCAATGTTATTGCCCAGCGTGTTAACATGTTCGATACTTCTTGCATTGAGTATAGGTGTCGCTGGCTCGGTGTTTCACACCCGTGTTTACTAAACACGTCAGTTATAAGGAGTGGATGCACGCAAATAGCAGCTGCTGTGTCTCGATCCGATGAATCGACACCTCGTTTCCTAAAATTGTCATCCTCCCGATGACCGCTACAATACCATCCCTATCTAAGATGGGCTTGCAGCGAATACAGAGGGAGGTGATATGGAAGACAGGGTCGTAGATACCTATCGTAGATCGCGTACACGCATGCGTAACAGGACACGTCACCGGTCAGGTGAGACACGATCCCGGGTCGCGAACGGTGTCACCGTTCATGGACGGCGTTGACCCGTCCCCGGAAGATCAGCCACCGAAAGATGATTTCGCTGCATGACGGGAGGGGATACGCCCACCGTCACTCCAGCTCTAGCTCTAGCGTTAGCATCTCCTTGATACATCTAAGAAAGAAAGGTTTCAGCGTGCGTCCGCTATGAAGGCGATCGTCAAGGAACGTCAGCACCGCGACGCCCTCTCCGCTTTGACTTCAGCTCTGCCACGCCCTCTCCGCGTCGACTTCCGTTCCGCGACGAGAGCCAGACCTCCGGGAACGCCCTCTCCACTTCGACACCGGGACCCCGTGAGAGACCAGGTTCCATAGAAAGCGCAAAAAGAAAACGAAAAAGGAAAGGAAAGAAAAGAAAGAACAAGAAAAGCAAGAAAAGGCAAGACAAGAAGAGGAAGCAAGGAAAGGAAAAGAGAAAAAAAATGTCATACTAGCAGACCCTAAGAACTGGCTAAAGGCGGCATTGGGCTCATAGAGGGTATCGAGTGCATCATCAAATGGCACTGGGGAGAAAACGCAACATGGCGAGGAAGTTAGGGCAGTCTTACGCTATCTTGTGACGGCCATAGGAAGGCCCACAACTTTCAAGACGATGATGGCCAAACCCAGATTTCAGTCTCTTGGGCATGACGTCCCCCGTTACCCCCCCACACCCCTTCCCCCCTTCCCCCCTCCCCCCCCCCCCCGCCTCCCCCTCCCCCCGGCCGCTTAGAGAAATTAACCCCGTGCCAAGAGGTTGAGGTGCTGCACGTATTTCAAACGTATGCGATTGAAAATCACGGGTTTGGTCGGGAGTGGTTTTGCGCACAGGCATATTATGTGAAGGCAGGTGATTGGTGCACTGCGTAGAAAAATTGAAAAAACGAAACAAAACGAGATAAGGAGGTTGTGTATGTAATACGAGGGAGAACAGTGTTAGTGGATAGTCGAAAAATAGACGGGGAGAACATGGAAAAAGTACCGCCGTTGAAAAAGTGTAATAAACCGTGGATGAAACGTAATATATCTAAAGAAATGTCAATCGGCAAAAGGTAGTATAGCCAGACCTTATCTGAACCAGGAGAAGGTTTCGGATGGCATGACATGCGCCGAGAGCTCTGACGCGTGGGAGGCGAATTCCATCTGTTTATTTAGGGTCGGTCCTAACGATACGTACAGCACTTCAGTTTTTGATGAATTTCGGCAATTTCCCCAAGTCTGCAAATGTTGAATCTTCACGACTACGAGCCTCAATTGGCTCGCAAAACAATCTTCCACCAGGTTCGGAACCGTCACCACAGCAGTAACGCTCGCGGAAGACACCCACAACGTGGGTGTTCCATCGAAGTCGGCTTTACTCGTAGGCACGTGCCGGTATCTTGGGGAGTGAACTCCACCACCAAGTCGTCGCGCTACAATGCCCAACGTGACACAAGTCTTAGCTGTTGCCGTCGCGAGATCGTTCAGTCCGCCGCCTCGGTGCGGTCACTTTGTCAACTCGACGGCGTGAGCTCAGAAGCTCTCTATGCCTTCGGCGATAAGCCATGATCTGCCCATGACCACGGGAACGACCCTGCTCAGTGTCGTGCGCTCGCGAGTGGTGGCACAGCTCGAGCGGTGCCGCTGCCCAATCTTCTACACCCTCCTACCTAACTTTTAGTTTTTTTCTCAAAATCTGGAAAACTTGAAGCCAGTTTTTCCAGGATTGAAGAAATATTTTTTCGCGCATCATTTTGAGCTAAACCGAAACTTTCGGAAAAAACGAAATTTAGCTTTGTTGGGAACGTAAAACATTCCTTCAAAAACTGCAGGAAAGAAACATAACGTCCAATAAGAGCAGTCAGCCCAACTCCCTGGCACTAACTACGCGAAAAATGCCAACCAACGCCGCAAGTCAGACAGTGTCCGTGATGGAAAGCATAAGAACTTACTAACTTGGAATCCCCAAACTTTACGCTGGAAGGCCTTAAGCACTGAAGGACTAATGTTTAAGCTGGAAATCGGAGTACTCAAGCACAATGCGTGGGGACAGAAGATAATAAGGTCGGAACCACGTAAACGCACGCACTACCACCTCCTGTTTTGTACAGTTAGTTACCGTGTACCAGTATACTTGCAAAGAAGCAACCCCCTTTTAGTATATTTCATAGCAAAGACGCGGAGAAAATGCTGAGTATGTAAACAAATGCGCTGCGAAAAAGACACATGGACTGGCCTGCCGATCGCTGGGCTAACCCGTGCAGCCTGTAAATATATTGTTTGTTGATCCCTACGAAGCGTAGAGGGCTTACCCGTTGAGCTGACAATAGTGGGGTAGTAGAGTCACCGGTATGAAGACAAGTATAAGACGTACAAATATATATTACGTTGCTCCTAGCCAAGGCGCAGCGTGGAGTGCGCTCGCCAGGAAGAAAGGCGGATAAATGGGCGGAGTATTTCCACCATACCGATATCTCGCTATCATGTAGCCAACTTATCACTGGAAACCCCTACAATACTGAACCGTCATCATATCCGCATCATATCCAAGCATACAATCAACAGTCTCCCTGCTTCGTAAATGATACGGTATGATGCTATATTGTCATATCATCAGGGTAAAACGATTCAATAATAATTTAATAATTTCGGTCAATCAATATCCTCCCAGTACCTCCGTGACAAGAAAGATTGCAACACCATAGTCCTTAAAAAGCACTCCATAAATCTACAGACACAATTCAGGGACAGTATTCAACATCAATCTTCACGAAGCTACGATCTAAGTCGTAAAATCCTAAGTCCAAGTACAAAAACTCAAATCCGAAATTCATAGACCGAAAACTCAAATCCGAAAACTCAAAAATCGGCCTTATAATCAGCATTCAGCTTTCCTTATAAAACGGTTGTCAGCTGCATAGAACAGGGGTGCCAACAAGTGTGATTGGACGGCAGTCTCAAAACTCACTTTCGAATGAGACAAACGCCTCCCGGCTGGGTACATACTAAAAATCCATTCAAATTCCAAACGCTCAAATCCCGAAAAAGATAATGCCATACTAGACAACGCAATCGTGAAAACAGTAATATTTCAAGAGTCAAGAAACAGTTACTTGCCTCCCTAACTGCCATGCACTCTTAAAAGCACTAAAATCCAGCTAACATATGCAGAATAATCCGTCAAGGAACAATTCAAATCAGCTCGCGGAAAAGTTAGTCGCCCTCGGGTGCAGACGTGTCGAACTCGTCGAGTTTGAGACCTTTTTCCTACTTGACCGAGGGTGCACGGAAAAAATTTTCTCCGACACCTATGTCCTATTTTCTTATTTTGACCCTCCCAGACAGGGGGGGAGGGTACCAGGCACCCATCCCCCCCTGTCGACGCCATACAAACTTCTATATAAAACCTTCCAACACTAATTCTCATATAAAAGACACCGTGTGCTGCAGCATGAGCTGCTGCGTACCGTAGATACACAGAGAGCGATAGAGAGGAGCAAGAGAGGAGGCTCGTAGTTCATGAGTACGAGTGCTAGCTCCAGGGGAGACCGGCCAGAGCCATTGGCGGATCCCTTCGACAAGAAGGCATGGCTGGAGGGTGTTTGTCCGAAGAAGTTCGACGGCTCCGCGTACGTTTGTTGACTCTTCGTTCAAATTGTGTGGCCTAAATATAGCGGGGAGCCTTGATGGAGCACTTACTTGTTAACCAATTCTGCGAAGCATGCAGACGTCTGAAACTAGGACAGAAAACGAGATCAACTACTACGAGTACAGCAAGAGTACAGGTCAATCGGGTTGTCGCTTAAAAAATGAAGAAAAATAAAATATAAAAAAAAATCGCCCCTCCGGGGGGGGGGGGGGGGGGGGTACATAAGTGTGCTGGATTGGGATCTTCGTGCACCCTTGACTTAACGAGCCATAATCCTCTCACGTGGTCAAGCGAATCCTTCCCCGCACAAGCGGTAACAGGTGGGCGTGACCCCCCTTGCAGGATGAAAACTAAACGGTTTGCCTCAGCTGGGTCTCATTACGGGGCTAGTTGAGAAAACCATAGACTGATTACGCAGGGATGACCCCCGGTAGTTCGCCAAAAAACCGTTGCCGTCCCCGAACCCCAAAAACAGTATAAACGGAACGATTTGGCTCAGCTGGGTCTCATTACCGGGCTAGTTGAGAAAACCATAGACTGATTACGCGGGGATGACCCCGGGTATTTTACCAAAAATCGTCACCGTTCCCGAGCCCCGAAAATCTCAAACTTATGGTGTCTGCTAGTGCTACGTACTCGGCTTCTGTGATGAAAAATGTCACGCACTTTTGAGTTCTCGAAAACCAGCACACGCATGCCCCTGCGCACATGACAGCCCCACCGGAAACCGACCTCCTATCAGTGGCCTTGCTGGCGTAGTCTGCATCCGCATACGCAACCAGCTCCAGTCCACTGCCTCTCTGAAAAATAATGCCAAAATCACTCACGAAAAAGACATAATCTAAAATACCAACCGCTGTCTTCCACTCTATCTACCTGGGCGAGATCGTGTACCTGGCTGCAGCTCTCAAGCATCCGATCAGTTCGCGAAAATGGCCAGTCTGTTTGAGACCTTCCTCGAGCGGGTTTGTCCTACCCGAACTAACGCATATATCACCATTAACCGCAAACCCCGCAAAAACATATTAAATCTCGCAATATGTCACTCTATTTCAGAGTTCACTCGACAACTGTTCGATGCCGGTATAGATCGACTTCAACTGCGTGTTTATATCTGTTTCAGAGTACCGATAGATCAGAGCGCAAACGCCTCGCTACACGTGACGAGGTTGTTATATCGAGGGTCAAGTTATTCCGCACGTTCTTTTCCGGAAGAGCGACACGTAGTATCACAGTGCTGCAAGAGTGTTAGTCCATGCTGCTACTTGATAAGCTACCGCGATAAAGAAATAACGATCCTTTGGACTGTTTGGCAACCTTGATTAATACGCGTACCTGGTATATAGGATACGGTATCAGGTACGAATTCCGTAACAAACGCAGGAATGTTGACAATCTTCGTCTGTGCTCAAAATGTTCGTATACTACGTACATAAAATGTTTGAGCACCTAACTGTGGACTATAAGAACCGTATCATCTACCCCATTCCCCCCTCCTGCTCAATATTTTTGTGGTCTGGCATACAGCGGATACCGCTGATCATAACACTCTGCACACGCGCACGATAAGGGCGGGGGGAGTTGAGGGGGCAATCAAACCAAAGGAGGCTTGAACATAATCAAAGTCCTAACATCAATAATTGTCAGGCAAAGCATGTCAGACAAGAATATCATATTCATGATACAGATAGTAAGAGGCATAACCGGGACAAGATCAGGGTAGAATCTTCAGTCTAACGAGAAAAACACATCCCCATGTTTCCACCACATGTTGCATCATAAAACGTGAGTAACAGTATATTTCCTCACTACCGGTTTCTTCATTTCGTGTACCGCACTATGCTAGATCGCTGCTGAGGTTGACAACGAGCTATTCTGGAAGTAACCCGCATTGTGTAAGACAAATAAAATACTCTACCACGTATGTTGTCATCGTCTCTCGTGCGTACCCGAAATGTAATTCCTCAGCTCCAGAGTGACTGGAGCCTGTCCTGTGACCACGGACTTGATTATGCTAGTTAATGTGAGAACAACAACAACAACAACAACAACAACAACAACAACAACAAATACACGGCACACAACCGAAATCAAATATTATCTTTCGGAGATGGCGAATTCGTTCTCAATTCCTTCCCTCTTTAGTTCGTGAGGAAAAATGGTTGATTGAAAATGAACTAAAGTACCAAACTGCTGTACATACGACAGACAGAAAATACGGCTGTCGCAAGCAAGTGCTAGCTACTGCGGACATAATCAATAATCAACCCGTCTAGCGTCCTGCATCCCGTGCCTTGTAACCTGTTGATCAGCAGAGCTACCATACCACACGCAATCACATTCGCCGGTGGTTGGGGCAAGAGGGGCTGGGGGTCAGGCACAATCATTTATCCTGCCCGTCCCTCTGCCCAAGCTACTCTGTCCTTTGCTATGGTTTAACGCGAAAAACAAAGACTTCACCGCAAAGAATTCGAAAGAAAATGATCCTCTCACAGCCTCAAATAATAACATGTCATCGCTCGAGCATTGCTACGTAAGTCAACTACCGCTGCTGTATTACTCTAGAATCAAGACAAAGCCCAGACAGCAACAACTTTTCATGACATGACCTGTGGTTGTTGCCTCAGTCTGGTGCAAACGGTGGGAAGGATTTTCCACCTGGGTGTCCGTGCCTCCCACACCCAGCGTCCTCCACCGCAACCAGACACCTCGTGCCGACCCCAACCCGGGCCCACATATCAACGGGCTCAGCAGCCGGCGCTCCCACGGAGCACGGCAGATACTGCTAGAAATTTGGTTTCACAACCAAGTCTACGAGCCATCCCTTCTCCCCCGTCTCAAACTGCTGCTGCTGCCCCTGCGGCTGGTGCTGTGCAATGCGCTCGCTCCCAGTCTCAAGCATTGGGTATACGAGCTGTGACGTCCAAACAGGGGATGGTGCCACCCGAGGCTGCAGCTGCTGCTGCTGCTTCAATGGCAGCTGCAAGAGCTTCTCCTGCTCTTTCCTCCTCGTCTCTAATTCCACCATAAAACTTTTCTCCGTCTTGAACTGCTGCTGCTGCTGCTGCGGCTGCTGCTGCGGCTGCTGCTGCTGCTGCGGCTGCTGCTGAGCAGTGCTCTCATTCCCAGTCTCAAGTACTGGGAATACGAGTTGTGACTCACATCTGGCCACGCCCGCTCCCCTCTCTGGTACCTGAGACGGCTGGGAAATGCCTCGCATTCGCTCCAGTCGTAAAGAGAAGCTTGAGAGCTCGAGGAGAAGTTGCGAGTACTCGCGAATGATGAGTTCGCTTTCCTCAATGCGACCTTCGATTCTGTAGAACTCGCGCCATCCAGCCGAAATCTGGTCGATTGTCCGGAAACCATAACGGAAACCACCCTCGATTTCTTTCTCAAGTTGGTCCCGTATTGCGAGCAGCTCTTCCAGCTCCCGCATCTTTGCCAGCTGAGAGCTCCTCGCTCTCGCTGCCAACGCCTTCACGTCGAAAACGCCCATGTTTACTTCGCCCTCAGGCATGGTTCAAAAAAGGCGCCCAGCTCGCTCCCTTTCACGGGGAGGGCTGTTTTTGTGATATCTCCAGCTATCTCTCTTCCGCAGAAGAGCCCACGTCACTCAACACCCTTTTCTTCGAACAGGGATAGTACCGCGTACGCGATAATTATCGTGTTTGTTGATCCCTACGAAGCGTAGAGGGCTTACCCTTTGAGCTGACAATAGTGGGGTAGTAGAGTCACCGGTATGAAGACAAGTATAAGACGTACAAATATATATATTACGTTGCTCCTAGCCAAGGCGCAGCGTGGAGTGCGCTCGCCAGGAAGAAAGGCGGATAAATGGCGGAGAGGTGAGTTTTGAGTCCTTTTTCGTGCGGTGGCTACGAGTTACTCACCCGAGTGAACCCCCTCTTCCTTTGCGACCCTGAGCTTTTTGGCGCTGTTCTAATTTTGCTCCATGAATATGCAATGGACTGGCACGATACACTGCGCAAGCAAAATCGACTACATTACGTTCGTCCATGTGAGTACAGATTCACTCGTGCGAGTGGTGAAAGCTCGGCAGTGGGCATGGGGATATCCCTCTTTTCGCACCCGTGGTCAGGGGGAGTACCGTCCTCGGGCGGGCTCGCGCAAGTTTGAAACGAAAACCGGTGGTGTACTAATTTCAACCTTAGTGGGCGTTCACACGCCCAGTATCCTCGGACGTCGAAACCCCAAAGCGGCTTAACTATTTACAGTAGGGCATCATCAATACATCGTGTGACGTTTTCGCTCGTTGGTCTAAGTGAAACAATCCCCCGTCATAACGCCATTATTCTTGCGCTTGTATTGGGGGTATCGCCTCTGCAGGATGGCACGTCTTCCTTTCTCGGTGTTAGCATACTCTTTGTCATTGGCGACCGGGGTGGCCCAAAACACATCCGATATAATCAGCATGGACGTGGCCTCATCTACCGACCTTGAAACTTTCATCGACAAAGTGGGAAGGGACGAGATAGGTGTCTTCAACGTCAACTGGTACGGCCGACAGCAAGTTAGCGAAAGGATCTTGGTCTCAACCGGGACGAACGTGACTATTACCGGAGTAGCCCTTCCTGACGCAGAACCCGCCGTTGCGAACGACGACGGAATCGTCAGTGGCATGTTTTATGTTTACTACGGGTCGATGCTTAGCCTCCGCAACCTGGCGCTTGATGGAGGGGTTTCGGAGGAGGGAGCGGCAATCTCCGTAACAGATAATGGCGTTGTTAATGTGTTCGACTGCGCCTTCACCAACAACAAGGCTTCCAATGGAGGTGAGGAAATGCTAGCGCACGGATAGGTTGTGGTCATTCTGTATAGCGGCACTACCCAGATTATCGTTTCAGTCACATGTCAACGGTGTGTTCCGAAGCAAACGTGAAGACAGTGTGCCTGACCTACCTGCTGTTACGAGAGATGAAGTGCAAAATGCATACAAATACAAGTACTTTGTGCTCTTGACGAAACGGTAGGAAAATAAAGTAGAAGTATGTTCGGTTGAAAGCTCTTCTGGTACGACAAATCTAAATCCTAATGAAGTAATGTTCATCGACGGATATGCACTAGGGATTGTGTAGGGAACAACATCCCACGAACGTGTTAAATGGGTGTTAAATCGATCGTTTCAATAGGTTTCTGCTTCTACCTGCCAGGGAGAAATTCGGTCGCCTCTTGCCTACGTTATGGTTCTCCGGCGCTCTGTTATCATCTTTGTCTATGGCCATGACTATTATTTGTAAATAGCCTTGCTTCAGAGAAAAATGTAACGCCGGATATTTCTAATACAAATCCCTCATTGTACACGGCACCGTTCCTTGCCCACCACTCAATGCTATGTAATGAGATCGTCGCGCCACGTGCTCGATGTGCCCAATAAAAACGCGGTCACATAATTTGTCGGCAGGTTCTGCACGGCCATCACTTGCCGTTTTTGGCGCAGCTCTCACTGGTTGAAAACAATGGACTCATAGTGTGCTCGCCACCGAGAATACTCGCGTGGCTAGCCGCTACTGGTGGTGCTGTGCTTGAATATGCGGTAAAATCAGACCCATAAAGAACATGAGGCCACATGAGCATATTTATCGCTGTAAGTGCCCTTCCTTGTACAAGCGAAATCAAAGCGTATTCACTGCATCTTCCTGCCACTTCGGTTGTAAATGAGATCCTCTGTGGCAGTCGATTTCCGGTGCGCTGAAGAGAAGTTTGCATTGTGATTTGGTGAACGGCGTTACAAAATGGATATTTATTCGAACTCACACGAAGCCGCCGACGCCAGCGAACGTTAATGGCACTTCGAAAATTTAATGATACTTTCGACCACGTAACTGTCTTCGTTTCACGCTTTGCGGGTTGCCACCCCGTTTCCTGCCGATAGGCGCTATGAACGGCGCACACGGTTGTTCTCACTTGCGTGGATGGAACTGGGGTTGCCTTTGTTTACGCGGCAGGTGCCATCTACGCAAGGGAATCCGAGGTTAACATCAACGGCCAAACATACTTTGCCAACAATTCAGCCACCGGCGACGATAGCAGTTTCTTCACCGGCGGAGGTCAGATTCGGGATTGTTGAACAAGACGACTTCTGAAACACGTTCCACAGTTGTCTAGGATCGTTCGTTTTGGTAGCACCCAATCGCCAAGCCTAAGGCGCACGTTTCCCTTCTAATCATCATCCTATAACTGCATCATCTGCGCCCGTATCACTCCATTACCCATTCTCGCCTCACCACGCACCTGCTCCCGATGGAAAGGGCGTGTAGCGCTCGAGGACCACTACGCCCTCATTGTTTTTTTTTCGAACTGACCGAACTCACAACATGTACCAGAGGTGCCTGTTCGACCAACTGCCGTCGACTAGCTCGTTGTACACCACCGTACGCAGGCGGCCACCCCCACCCTGGGATACGCGTGTGAGCACATATTTGAACTCCGGCTTTCCCCTGTACCACTGCAGGTGCCATCTATGCAGAAGGCTCGAAGGTCAACATCGACGGCAACACAACTTTTATCAACAATACCGCTGTCCTGGACGGAGGTAGGGTTGAGAATGCTGTTGTGATCATTGTTTCGTTATATAGAACTGCTTACGCATATTGAAAGTCCTGAGCGGCATCAATTTGTTTCGCTTCCAACAATGGCATTGAGACATTTTCCTCTCTGGACGGCTGAGCCGTCACGGATTCCTGAAATGGCGCTTCTCAGCGCTTCTCAGACCGTTCCCACCGTTTCCTTCTTTTGGGGTGATTCTACAACAACAGCCCTCCCTCCCAAAACCAGCGATATTCTTTAACGAACGTATCATGGATGATCGACACAAGGAAGGATAATATTGAAAAAAAAAGTATCCACATATTGTCATGTGTGTAAAGGTCTATCGATCGATGACACCGGGGTGTCGAGGGACACCGCATTTCAGGAGATACCGCCGGGAGGTGAATTTGAAATCGGTGATTTCGTTCATAAAACGTTGGGGGGGCTACCGTAGAACGACTCTTTGTTAGTATCGACCATTTTTTCGTGAGAGTATCGTTCCCCCCCCCCCACCCCGATGAAACCGCGGGATTCGAACCCCCAAGGACGCATGCTCAGAGATAGAGGTGCACCTTTGTTTCCCTGATGATTGTTGTCACTGTAAGTGATCTAGGTCTATAAACCCCGCGTTAATACTGAGATTTTTAGTACACTGCAAGGGCAACTTCACTCGAACAGAGCCAAAGTCGAAGCACCAAGAAATATCTATATTTATGTGAAAAATATTGGCCCTTCGACGATCGTATTTTTGCGTGAAGGAGCCCCGTCACTCAAAAACCATTTCCGCTAAAAACAAGGTACACCTCTATCGTAGCACGCGTTCTGGTATTAAAGCGGACAGTCTATATACATTAGACAATAAAGTCACAGTGACTCTGTGGTCTAGTGGGTAGTCTTGTAATTTGTAAGCGCCAGAATCGGCGCGCTTCAAGCTCCTTGTTTTGTCAGTTGGACCGCGTCAAGCGAAGATCATACCAACTCGAGAAAGAAGGTATCTACGAAGAAAGATTCTTTTTTTTACAGTATCGAATGAGAAAATGGCCGCTGACATCCCGGACTCCGTCGAGTGGTTGAGGAAGCGAGGTGTGTAGTACCTCCGCACCTGGTTGTAGGGGGCTAGGACCTAAATCAAGGTCATCAGTGATCTACATACCGTGGTGCACAGAGCGTTCCATATTTGCAAAAAAATATACCGTAACTGGAACCTGGTACATACGTACCACAAGGGATAACCTTAATCATAGCGAAGGCCCACAATCGATAAGTCGATCCCCAACATTGATAAACGTACGGCATATCCCTGTTCGAAAAGCGCCTCCGAACAGCCTATCCTCTACTGCCTCGTTTGGTGTGGGTCAGCTATAACACACAGTAGTGGCAGGTAGATACCTCGGGGTGGCAGTAGCAGCGGCAGCGCTCCACCCACGTACGAAACGACCCAAACCACACCTACTAAACCACCCACCCCCATACCGACTCACCCGTCCCACTATCAAACACCCCAAACATCATGGGCTATATATAGCTGTACAGCAGTAGGTAGAGCAGCAAACCGAGTTGTGATGTTTGTCGGCGAACAGGAAGTGGATGTCGTGTTGGTGCAGTTGTTGTATTGTGTGTTGCCTCCTCGCTCCTTTCTCGGTGTGGGGTGGGTTTTTGCTTCTTCGGGAATCAAGCTGCGCTGAATTCTGCTGGTAGACTCTATTTCTCCATAATGAGTTAAGGTATCAAAGATGATAGTCGTTGAACTTGCTGAACCGGTGCGGCTGGACTGCGATACTCTCCTGAGGGACAACTTCTGCCGCGCACGCCTCTCCCTCTCATTGGGTGAGGGCGGAGGGCGGGCGGGGGGGGAGGGGGGCAATTATGGAGCCTCTCTAAGCTGCTGCCTCCGTGATGAGGTTTCTTTGGCGAACTGGAAGCGAATGGTGCTGGTGTGGGTGTTGTGTTGTGCGTTGATTTCTTGCTCTATTGTTAAGGTATTAGTGGGGTATTAGTCCGTTTGACCACTTGCACAGGTTAACCAATAGCTTACCCAAACTAAGCCTTATAACACTCTCCCCCCCTGAAACGGCGGGATAGCAGGTCGGCCGAATATACGGCGGACCTCTGTCAATATCCAAGCCGTTTCATTTCCTGGGGATACCGGGGAGAGTATTTTTCAAGTTCGCCATGGGGAAATCTGAAAAAGTTTATTATGGTGGATGTGGGGATCGAACCCACGACCCAAAAACCCATGGTCTGTCGACGACGCCATTTGTTAAATTAATAGTGGGGTATTAGTCCGTTTGACCACTTGCACAGGTTGACCAATAGCTTACCCAGACTAAGCCTTATAACACTATGCTGCTGAACGCTGCTGTTGTGCAATGGGTTTCTGCTGTTTCGGTACTTGAGTTGGGCTGAAATCTGGAAGTTGAATTCTCGATCAATCTTTTAGTTAGTATGATCAGATGATACTGAACGTGCCAAACAGGTGCGGCGGAACTAAACATAACTACTTACTAATTCCGATTCCTGATAGGCCCTGAGAGACATCCATTGTTTCTGCTTTCCACTCTAACTATAAAGCAGTCTCCTCTCCCGACGGCCGAGCGGGCTCTGATGCCTGACGCAGCGATGTCAGCACTTCTCGCTGTTTCCTATTGTGTTTTAGTTTGTCTATAATACTATAAATCCTGTTTTTAAGCGTATCATCGTTTTTTTCGTATGATACCGGGATTTGAACCCACGCGCACCAGGCTCAGAAGCGGACAGTCGGTCCGCAAGACCACAAAGTCACAGCGACTACTTGCGCACCAGGCTCAGAAGCAGACAGTCGGTCCACAAGACCACAAAGTGGCAGTGACTAGGTGGTCTACTGGATGGTCTTTCGTATATACCAATAACATTACGATATGCCGGCATTCGAACCCACGCATATCAGGCCGAGAATCGGACAGTCTATCCACTAGACCACAAACTCACAGTGATTCCGTGGTCTAGTGGAAAGTCCTATAGTCTAGACCTACCTGCAAATCAACATCGATTTTCCGAGCGGCTTCCCATTTTGTCGCTTCCCACGTTGTTCATTATTTTTGTCCAAAATTCAATACCACGTACCGGTACTACTTCACCCGGTTTGTACATACAACGTGCTATGTTCAATGACAATGCACGCCCAGCTCAGCTCAACCCGGTCATATATAACTAACATCACCCTGGTGACCCTGATAGCTACACTGCTATTGCAAGGGGAGTCGCCGACCTATATCCTTAATGAGGACACGACCCGTAATACGCGCGATCGGAATATCACACACAGCTTGCAAAGATGGGTTTCGACATAATATTCGATCTCACAGCTGGATTGTATCTTAATTTATATCATAGACTAGACTCTTAACCCCTTTGGAGCCCCCGAACCCCTCCCTATACTAAATCCAAGTAATTTTGTCCCCAAAACGGGTTTCCAGTTGTAAAGGGGTTAAGTACATAACAACAAACGTTATGATATGCCGGGATTCGAACCCACGCACGTCAGGCCCAGAAGCGGACAGTCTATCCACTAGACCAACTAGACCACAAAATCGCAGTGATCCCGTGGTCTAGTGGATAGTCCTTTAAACCTACCTGCAGATAAATGTCGATTTCCTGGGCGGCCTCTTATTTTTCGCTTCACACATTGATTTTTTTCCTTTTAATTCAGTACCACGTACACGTCCTACTTAACCCAATATGTACGTACTAGGGGTACTATACTATGTAGTTTGATGTCAATGCACGACCAACTCAGCTCAGCCCGGTTATACATCGGCATAGCTCAGCAGCGCAGCTCGCCGAGCGGTGCGGTGCCGTGTCTCGCCCTGTGCTCGGTACTGTGTGTAGCTGCGCTGTGCTTTCTGTCGAACATATCTGGTACAGCTGTACCCGTTAAAACAAAGTATCAGGTACCAGGTACCGGTATGTACGTGTTGTCTACTCGTATTTCCGCTTTTTCTTCCGTTGACCTCTCTCGGACCCCATGTGTACCCCCCACGCAAATTTCACCGCTACAGTCGCTCAGAAAGTGACACCGCCAACAAGCACACAGCACACCACAGGGCACCTAGCTCTGCACAAGCAACTCTTGACATTGACGATTCGGTGTTCGCATCAAATCATGGACATCTTCTTTCTGCACCCTTTAATATGTTTTAGTTGCATTTTTCCATGCGGAGCCCTTGTATAGAATACTTACTTATGACACCAGCAAAATCATAAACCCACAGTGGAGGTCCCAAAACCGTTGACTCCTGCACGTTCCTCGCCCAGAAAAGAGACCCTTTACGTGGAGGTCGAACTCGATCCTCAACACTGATATACACACCGTATAAGGGAGCGTACCACCCTTTACTTGGAGGTCGCTCTCGACTCCCAACACTGATATACATGCATACGGTACAGACCATGTATCCTTGTTCGGAAATTGCCTTCAAAATTACCGGGTGATATGTGGATTATGCTGTTTCATTCAATTGCTGGTCTCCCCCATGTTGTTTGTACTAACCCAGCTGTTGGTTTATGCTTGTGGACAAATCTGATTTACTACATTGTATTTTGGTGTGTGTGATGGTAGCACCTTCGGGGATGCGGCGGAACTCATCGTTCCCCGAAAGGGTGCGATACGTTGGTGTACGAACCTCAATTAGGAGTGTCGTATACCATGCACTTGCTTGATATGACAAGCGGACAGTGCTCCATCTGATCTGGCACATGAAGTTATAGTATCCACTTCACTTGTTCCTCTTCCCCGCCCGATGGCGCTCCGGATATCGTGACTCCTGTCTCTGCGAGAAAGACTGCACCCGGCAACGCGGTTTATCGATAATGCTCTCCATTCACCGCGCTTCATGAGCAAGGCCATGCGTCGAACACCCGTGTACGTGGGTTGTCAAACACCAGCATAGCAGATTGGACTACTTCAATTACAGAGGCCGCGCCTATAATCATTACCGATTACTAGTAGCGGAAAAACTGTGGGTGGTTGGACACTGCTTTGGACACTGCTTGCTTTCGCTTACGCCATGACAACCAGCCGATAATTACTACTAAAAACTGTAGATCATGCAGGGCGTGCTTTCATATACGGGGTGGCTTTTCATCCACTTCAGTATGTGAAAACACAGTATGTAATGTATGCTATCGCAAGCATAGGTTTCAACACAATCTAGTGTTGTTTTGCCTTCGAAGTAAGTGTTGTGTCATATTAATGCGCACTCCCCACTTGGGGCATGGGGGGCGGATAGAGGGGCGTGCCTCCGAGGCTGCCAGCAGCAGCCCCACGCTGTCGTCCGTAAACCTGAGCCAACTTCCATCTCAACTGGCCATGGCGAGGGTTGGACGCCAGCCATCCCCCCAGGAGACTCGGATAAACGTTTGTAACACTGCACACGAAGCACATGAACATGCGCACGCACGACACATATCTCGCTAAATATCGTGTACAGGCGTGGCGCACATACATACCTATGCATCAAACATTACAGATGCAATCCGCGGCGATATGCAATAAATATTACTGTTGCGCTAATCCGAGCTTACTGTGGTGTCAACCGCTGCGTCTGCTCAACCACCATCACAACCCGAATATCTGCATTGCACAATGCAGTTCCCAGACGAGGAACAAAAACAAGATGGCGTAAATAGAAACACCCAACACCACAATAAAAAATCAAGGACCATATCATCCAGTACTACAGCATCCACTTTAAGATATATCTGGCATCACGCACCTAAACTCAACACAATTCAAATAGTCCCATATCGTTAGAAACGTGGCAGAAGGAAATGCGACTTCACACCGCTTCCCGAAGTATTGAGGCCTGATTCGTACAGCATCACGCGCATTATCCGATCTTGTGACGTATGGTGTAGCGTATTCTCAATCCAAGCTGCTTCAAGCCTCAACGGACGGTAAGTCCTCTTTTTCGAGGTTTGGAGTCATCCCACGGTAGGGGTTGCACCCAATAGTCCCTGAGTTCCTCACATGAGGAACTCAATATCTCACCCGAAAAATGACTTCGAAGGCATTCGTTCGCAAAACCCGACCAAGCTTCTATGCCTTAGGCCAAAAAAAAAAGTACTCGTAAAAATACTTCATTGACCGGCAGTTTCTCACATGAGGAACTCAATCGCCCAGGGACATTTTGGCGCAGAAAGTGCAACCCCTACCGTGGGATGACTATTTGGTCTCTAGGTTGATAATTGGTGCATACCATTGTTTCGCAAGCCTTGAAACTTGCGTTTTTGTGGCTGTTAATCACCCTACCCGCGTATCAACTATTTATACCAGCGTCTACTTTGTATCTTGACCATGGACGAAATTACCACGCTTTAGGCACACAGCCCCATGCCTCACGTTGGTAAGGTAGTGGAAACATCTTACTCTGCAAACCCTGTCGAACATCATTTTCGGTGATCTTGTCAGCTAATTCGCGTGTGTTGTGGTGCGATTACGTGGTGGCTCTCCGCAGGGGCTCTTCTGTTTTATGAGGGATCGGAGGGCTACATCAACGGCAACACTGGCTTTTTCAATAACCAGGCCGGAGATGATGGCGGTAAGATACGTAGGGTACTGGTTTGTTGCACAAATATGACGCAGTAACGGGGTTCGAACGATTGCAATGCGGTACACTGCTCGTGGGATTAGAGTGTGAAGGAGGAAATATGATATGAACTCTGAACCCTGAAGGGAAATACTTTGGTCACTTTCACTGAGACCGTTCGACGTTTATAAAGACACTTTGTTTCACACCTTCAGCCAGAACGGGTTCACGCAACGAAGGACTTCATCAGTAGGCACTAACACCTCCTGGAGAATGATGGGCTTTGCATTTTGTGCTTGTACCACAGATATATCCATTACCTGGTGCCTGTTACATGTTTCACGGTGCTTGTAGTATCATGGAGATACTCCATATTTGGATACTGGCATGCATATACGGTACCGTCTCGAATACACCCCTACATATGTTGACGGGTCTTGTACCTACGTCCTTACCATGTAACGACGTGAGGGACCACGGCTACGGTACAGGGGTCACCCTCTATATTTGCGGCCTCTAGAGATGTTGCGCCTTCCGGCTTTCGCGATATTTACTCTTACTACCGTGCACGTGTTTTGTTTTGCTGCTCCCAATATAAGAGTTGGAGTTTTCTCTTGAGTAAGGTACCAAGCCACCAACGTGTCTGCGGAAAGCCAATTCGGAATCTGGGGGTATCCCACCTTGCCGTAGTCGTGGTCGTAGTGTGTAATATGCTCGAGACCAATATTTTGACAAGGGGAGCACATTTAAGGTGCTTTACGAACTTGGAAAAGGGTCGCCCGTACAAGGACCTACCTTGTGAAGTTGCAACTCTTGAGCTGAAAGAGTATTCTTTCTTGGGTGATATTTCGCCGTTTGGCGTCTGATCATGATCACCTTGTCGACAGAGATGCAGAGCCGTTCACGCTAGTGACAACGTAGCCTGGGTATCCAGTTCCTTGTGCCGACTGACGTTGTGTTTCTGCGCATGAATCGTATTTACCCGTCGCATCGTGTGGTTGCCTATCTAGGTGGCATTTCTATGTTATCGGACACGACTCTCCGGTTAAACGGCATCACCACTTTTAGCAACAACTCGGCCTCCGACGACGGAGGTGAGGGAGGTCGGAGAGGGCTTGACTTCGTGCGTTTGTTTTTCAAGCGCACCTTGTGCACCACAACAAAGTAGCAACGCATCGCGTGTATTGTATGGGGCATGCAGCGGGGATGTCTTCATTATGACACCCGACTCTACGTGCGAAAGCCCTGCCTCATCAGTTGCTTCATTTATGTCGGGCTTTGCCCATTGGACTCGTGTCACGACGGTTGTAGTCTGTTGGACAAAATATCTTTGTCTGCCTGACCGTGCTCCTGATCGAAGAATGTACTATTTTCCTTTGCCCACATTAGTTGGTATGTAATAATCGTTTAGTGTTTTGTGCTCGTTAGCACGAGGTAAGGGATTTTCTCGTTCTCGATGTCGCTAAAGCAACAGAGCCTCCTTTTCACCCTCGGCTGGCTGAATCCCTGGGTGTGTATGTCTCGCCCGATGACCCTATTCTCCCTCACCGACAACCAAGCAAAAGCTCTGAAGCTACCGCTTGCATCGTGCTTGAATTACCACGCACACACTAACGCTCGTTTACAGAAAACCCATGATGTTTAGAAGGGTTGGATCGCGATATCGTACGGGCTGTGAGTGGGTTCCTTATTTCCACCATCACATGCAGTTAGACAAAGAAAAAAATAGCCCCCGGCGCAACTTATTCACGAGGATAAAAAAAAACTAGTTCAATATAGGGATTGTTCATCGGTTTCTACTTTGATACTATCTCAAAACCGCTTGCAAGGTGGTATATACGGCTCCTAACCTAAGGCGTTTACAGCCTTTCGGGAGTATTCCACACTCATATCATGTCACACTTAAGCAACATGGATTGGTGGGCCCTGACCGTTTCTTTATCTGCAGTAAAATGCCGCCGTGTTTCTTACACCGCAGGTGGTATGAAGGCCGAAACTTCGACCGTTCAAATAAATGGCAGCGCCTTCTTTACCGGGAACTCAGCGGGCGATAGTGGAGGTATGTAAGAGTCCCGCAAGTGTGTCGGGGTCACAACCAGCGATGCACGTCATCTAACCGGCGTCAGGCTTCGCAAGATATCGCCACGCCTTGTCCTGTCTACAATAATAGAGGCCAAGATTGACTTTACTTAGATATCATATAGGGATTAACTGAGATATGTCACGTGACTTTTATTGATATTGTAGGACCTCCTGAAGAAGGTTGTTGTCGGACATGATTCCATCGTAGATCCCATAACCGTACGGGAACTCTTCTCTAGAGAAAAATCAAACCATGTATCCCATGATGACACACTCCTCCTTCTATTGCTTCCAACGTTCCTCGAACGTGCAGTGGACCATGTGTGTTCAAAAGAAGGAAGAAAAAATGAAAACCTCTCCTGTAGACCCCGAGGTTTCATAAACATGCCACGCACATCGCTGGCAATCAGTGCTCGAAGCCTCCGACAACCAGCGCACAACAGACACAGACGCACGAACAGATATATTTAAAAACTAACGGAACTCTTTATCTAACCCGCAACGACGAGGGGTTTGACCTCCCGGGGCTCAAACAGCCTCAGTAGCTTCCTTCCTGCGTTCTTCTCGCCACTAGAGTAATCAGAAACTATGTGTAGCAAGAAGGAATACCTCATGCAGTAAGTAAGATGTGGGCGTTCGAAAAAAACAACCAAAAAAGTGGAGGGTATGTGTTGGCCTGAAGGATTGAAATTGAAATTATATTTATAGGATAGACGATGATATAAAATGTTGTGTAGCTCTGAAACGATAATCAACCCAAACGTCCGTAAGCGTGAGAGGTTCAGGCAGGTCGTTGTATCCACGGAATGGATGATGTGAGTTCAGATATTGGACAAACGATAATGACAGGGAGAACAACCCCATGACATCATTATTCTCAGAGCTAACTTTCAGAGCTCGCGAAGCACAGGAGACACACAAAAGGCGCGACACCTCAGCTGACCATCTAACGTCGTAATCGAGAAGACGTTACAGTCCGGTGATTGCACGCCAACCTAACAGGATTTGCCGTAGTTCCTCTTCTCCGTCCTCCGTTCTGGCCATCTGGGGTCCCGGGCTTTCTGCGGGTGGGTGCGTGAGCAAGTATCTACTGAAGAATGGTGTCTAGGTCTCATCGGGTTGGCGGGCTGAGAACCTCCAACTAATCAGTAAGAACGAGTTGTGGAGGGGGCTGCGGGGAACCGCATGATTAGTGCTGAAATCGATTATCCCGCCGAGAAGGTAGGAACCAACCGACCGTGGGAATAGGGATATACACGATAGTCTCATTCATAATAACGAAGGTATTATCACAAAGAATAGGCAAGCTGACCACGAGCAAAAACACACACATCAGGCGCACAAAAGATGGGTGTGCGCAGATCACCGTGGGCTGTATTACACTCACAGATAGATGTGTAGTACATACGAAGACCTATCCCGAAGTGCTTTGTACATGTCCGCATAAACCCCGAGGACACATATGATTATCACGCAGTAGGCGGGTAACCGCGCGTGAAAAGCTGTTCAGTTATTTTCTAAAAGGTATACTGCATGCAGAGACTTAGGAAGCAACATGCGCTGAGGGTAACGGTGCGCAACTTTCATTGAGGAGGAGTGTTATGGAAATGTTAGCACATAGCCAGTATGAGTCAATGTTCAATAGCACTGCACTTGTACGTCGTAGATCATCGCAGATCTGTTATGTGTCGGTTGGTATGTAACGTGCGTATGAATATGCGGAGGAATTACTTCTGTAGGATTCTCTGTTGCCTTGACGAGTAGCTCACTCTCTCGTGTGGATTTTTCCGGATTGTCTAGCATCGTAGCCATCCTGGTCATCTCCAGTACCCAGCCAACTTCTGGACTCCTGCATAGTCTGCGGTTTATCTGTGTGTGTTGGCCAAATAAGCGCCAGTGTTTACAACATCTTTGCATCTTCTCCTCAACACGGAAGCACTCGAGTCTTCCAGGCTATCCACTGCACAGTGTCACCAACCCGACTAGCGTGGGGGGACACAGCCCATCCGCGACCGTGCCGGGGTATGCCACTATATCCATAATAGGTTATTATCGCCTCGTGTGTGAGTGGGAGCCTGCGGCGACTGCGCGTCTACTGCTGTCGCCGAGCGCTGTGGAGAGCACACCCGTCCTCCAGGGTTCGCAACTTTTGGATCCTTCAGGATTTGGATATTTTTTATTTCTGCAGGATTTCGATATTTTTGGATATTTTTCCGCGGGAAGCTACTGCTGGAGTCAGCTTTCTGCTGGAGGCCACACTGAGTCAACCCGATTGCTTATTAGGCCCGGACTGATCACCTGGGCTCTTGGCTGCACATTTGTTACGCAACTGTCTGTGTAAGCATTCGGGGGCGCAATTCCTAGGCGCTGACTCCGGTCGCTGAATAGAGTTGTGCAGGTTGTTGGTTCTGCGCGCGGAGTGCCGTTATTTCTTGTACTCGGTTCCGCGTGTTTGCGACTGACTTCCGAATACCAAATCGCCTGCAGTGAGATTCTTCGCGAGGCGTAGTCTGTCAAAGACACCTTCCACATACCTTGTTGCCGGCTTGGTCGCGTGTGTAGGTTGTGGATACGACTGCTAGCTGGTAGCCGGCCGCTGCTACAGCTACTCACACGCGCTAGCTCACGTAAAGTTTGCGCTGAAAGATGCGTCACACTACGCAGTGCACCACGCTGTGTACCTGAATAACCAGTTAAGTGGCCGGAGCTGACTACTCGCCACATCACCGCAGCCTCGTCAACTGCGGTTGGTCACAGCTGTGCTCACGGGATCGCAGTCGTCCGAGCGGGGGGCTTGCGAGCTTCCGGAGGACTCGGGTTGCCAACTACGGCTCTGCGGCCTACCGTTCACCTCACCTCTGGTAGAGCTGCTCCACACATTTCAGGCTCGCCGGCCCGTCTCAGGTGATCGGGGCGTCTTGCGGGTGCAGCGCTTTTCATCACGCCCATCGCGTGTCCCTGTCTCTAAGCTATGGCGAACTCATCAAGCTCTAGTTCTGGGCTCCACCGTTTACTAGATTCCATTGGACAATGCTCTGGGTCTACCTTTCGCGTGTGGAAGGAGAGCTTCGAGCACGTCATCAACATCCATGCGCCTTAGCTTCTCACGGTCTTACGCGGATCGGCCCGGTCAGACCCTCTGGCTGCTACTCTGGCCGACGTTACCGCTTGGGACAGAGCCGACAGACGCCTCTACTCCCTCCTGTTCTTCGCGACTACCGGCTCGGCGCGGATCACCGTTCAGGCTCACCAAAAGGCGGGCACTAGCGCCGAAGGCAACGGACAGTTGGCTTGGGCGGCCCTGAACGCGCGGTTCGACGCCCACACCAAGGGAGCTCGGCGTGCGTGCCACAAGGAGCTCTTCGCCCTCACACACGTTGCGGGTGGTGATCCTGTTGACCTCTTCCCCAAGGGAAGCGAGCTCAAGCTCCGCCTCGAGACTCTGGGGAAGAAAGTATGAGACGAAGTCTACCTGGATATCATTCTCTCGGGCCTGACGTCTGCCCCGGAATTCCACTTTATCCGGGAGATGCACTACCGAAATAAATTTACATCGGTCGACTGTCTTCAGGACACGGCCAACCGTTTCTTTGTGGGCCAGCAGTCGCGCAAGGCGGCGGGGCCCGCGATCTCGGGCAGGGGAGCCGCGATGGCCGGGTCCAGCAGCGACCAGTGCCACCGCTGCAAGGAGTTTGGACATTTCCAGCGAGACTGTCCGAAGTCTGCGGAGCCGTCGCGTCCGACGAAAGAGAAGAAGCCAGGCAAGAAGCGCGGAAGTGGGGCGAGTGGGCAGTCCAAGTGGTGCTCCTTTCACCGCACGAAGACGCAACGCGATGCTGAGTGCAAGGCTCAGCAGGACAACCGAAACAAGAAGAATCAAGAGGAGCGTTGAGGGTTGGCGGCGAACCTGGCCCTGCTTCAGGCAGCCGGTTTGGCCAATTTCTCCCACTAGGCGCAGCCGTTTCAGGCGGCGGCGCCCCAGGCGTATCAGGGCCCTTCGGAACCAACCACGTTCGGGTTCTCCTTCAACGCTCTCGGCGCCTCTGCAGCTCCCGCCGCCTTGCCGGCGGCTTCTGCGTCTGCCCCATCCGCGTCGTCTGCCCGGAACCACCAATTGCCTTCCGAGTACTTCGGTGCTTTCATAGCTTCTTCTGCGGCGGAGTCGTCGCTCGCTCCTTTTCGCTCCGACGGATCGTCCATCCTTATGTTGGTGGATAGCGGAGCGACGGACAATTACCTAGATCGTGCGCTTACGCCTGGCGTGCGGGATCACATGCGTGACATTGAAGACCTTCGGATCCCGCTCCCAATCATAGCGGCTGGGCAGCACGTTCTTCACGGCGTTACGACGGGGGTTCTCTTCGGCACGGTCGCCGACGACAGCGGCCACGACAGGCAAGTTTTCTTCCGTGTCGCCATAGTACCGGGGCTGGGGACCAACCTCTTCTCCGTCACCGCTGTGCTGTCGAATGGAGTGGCCTCCCTCTTCTATCCGGACAACCCCAGGCTGGAGTCGGGGGACGTAGTCGTCCCGATGAAAATCCGAGGAGTGGATGACACCGGCAAGATCACTTGCTCCATCGACGTGAAGCTAGGCGCTGGGGATGGCGGTCGGCAGATCCTCGGGGGAGCTCCTGACAGACGTGCCTTGCGGGTGGAGACTGCTAGTCTCTGGCACCGGCGCATGGGGTACATCAATACAGCAAGAGCATAGACGTGTTGAGGAAAGAGGCGGCCAACGGCATCGAGTACACCGGCGACGTGCCGGACTGCAGTGCGTTTCCTCTTGGTAAGAGCTTTCAACAGCTGCACCCAACGCACGCCGTATACGGCGTTTCACGCGCTTTTCAGATCGTATTCGTCGATACCCTTAATCTCTTCACGCCTACGGCGTTGGGCGGCTTCAAATACGCCGCCAAGTTTGTCGACCAACACACCAAGTGGAAGGAGGTCGTCCTCATGAAGGATAAGACTCGCTCGACTGACGCCCTTGAGTTGTTCAACAAGGGGACCGTCATCCCCCGCAGCGAGCGCATCCACGTGCTTCGTGCGGATAAGGGAACCGAGTTTACGAGCGCGGTCTACCGACAGTGCAGCCCGGACATCGGCATCCAGCTACAATTTGCATCGATGAACACCCCCCAGCAGATCGGAGGGAATGAGCGTGCAGGCAGGACGATCATGAAAATCGTTCGTTGCATGCTCGCTGATTTTACGCTGCCGAGCCTTTTTTGGGGAGAACTGATGCACACGGCGGTCTACCTGAGCAACCGGACTCCTCATGCAGCCTTGCACAACGGGACGCCGTACAAGGCGCTCTACGGCAAGCACGCGCACATTGGACACTTTGGGGTGGTCAGGGCACGGGCGTTTGTGCATGACGAGACGCACACCAAAAAGCTGGAAAGTTGTTCGTGGGAAAGACGGTTGGTGGGCTACAGCCTGGACAGCAAATCCTGCCGTCTCTACAACGCTCAGACGAGACGGGTGCAGGAGAGTCGTAACGTTATCCTCATTGAAACGACTCCCGCGCCGCCTTCGTTGGACGAGCGTGGTTTTGACGACGGGGAGTTCACTTACGCCGACCAGAACGACATAATCCGAGATGTGCGCAACTACATCACCAACCACTCGGTCGATGCGCTTTCTCCCAATCATACCGTCGGGGACCAGTCTGTTCTCGAGCTTCTCGAGGACATCTCCACCGCCAACAACCGTGACCTTTGGCTCAGCTCCGCTGACCCTTCTCCTGCCGCCGAGGATGCGCCTGCGGACGACAGCCTTGCCTCGCCTGGAGAAGTCAGCCCTCCTGGGTCGGGTAACGGTGCACCTTCACCTGCCGCATTACCTTCCGGTCCTGCTCCGGCCGGTTCACAATCTGGTTCTGAGTGGCCGCCTGGTACGTCGGGTACTGTTTCTGCTCTAGTTGGTGCTGCATCACGGGGTCGTTCCGCGTGTGGGCGTAGTTTTCTCGTGGCGGGCGTGACACCCGCGGTGGTTCTTCGCGTCGTGCATCTGCGCGGGGAGGGATCGCGACGCGTGATGGACGTGGTTCGGTGAGTCGGCGTGGTTCTCGTGGTGGTCGCGGCTCCATGTCAGCCCCACCTGACACTAGGATTACCCGGGCGATATTGCGCGTGCCCAACCAGAAGACCCTCAGCGAGCTTCATCGGCATTCGTACGCGTTTCTCGCGATGGGCGAGTTTCCTGACGTCGCGCAAATGGACGCCACATTGGGATTCACGGAATACGCATACGCCGTAGGGGCAGTGCAACCAGACGTTCCTCGCACCATCCAGGAAGCACGGGCCTCACCGGACGCAACGAAGTGGAACGCAGCTGCCAAACGCGAGGTGAAAATCCTCAACGACCGCAAGGTCTACAAACGCGTCCCCCGCTCAGCCGTCCCTCTGGGAAGGAAGCGCATCAAGTCCAAGTGGGTCATCAAACGCAAGGCCGACGGCTCCTTCAAGGGACGTGTCGTGGCCCAGGGCTGGAACCAAGTTCCCGGACTCGACTGCGGGAGCACCTACGCTCCGGTGTGCAGGATCCAGAGCGTGCGAATGGTGGCGTGCATCACCGTGGAGTTCAACCTCATCTACGACCAGATGGATGTTTCTACCGCTTTCCTCTACGCGGACATCCAAGAGCAAGTGTTCGTTGAACAACCACCCGGTTTCGAGGTCAAGGACCAGAATGGAGGTGACATGGTAATCCAGGTGGAGAAGAGCCTCTACGGACTTGCTCAAAGCCCAGGCAACTGGTTCAACACCATCGATCCCGTGCTTGTCAAGATTGGCTTCGTCGCACTCAAGTCAGACCCGTGCGTGTATTATTACGATAACAACGGGGCCAAGATCTACCTGACTCTCTACGTCGATGACCCTCTCCTGGCCGGCAACGACTCTAACGCCATTTCGATGGAGAAAGGGAAGTAGCAAAAACGCTTCAAAATGACCGACATGGGGGAAGGGTCTCTTGTACTCGGAATGGAAATCAAGAACGATCGCTAGGCAGGTACCTTGAATATTTCTTAAGAGGCATACTGCAAATCGATCCTTGAACGGCTCAGGATATCGGACTGCAAGCCGACTAGTACACCTGGGTACGGCTCCGAAATCCCGAACAACCATCTCGAGGACACACTTCTCATCGAGGAGGAGACGCGCAAGTACCAAGGGATCGTCGGATCGCTCATGTACATTGCGCAAGTCCTGAGGTATGACATTATGTACGCGACAGGCCAACGGGCTCGCCCGATGGCGAAACCCAGCAACGTGCACATGGCGGCGGCAAAGCATACTCTTCGCTATCTAGCAGGAATGACCAACTTCAGCATCACCTACAAAAAAGGTGGTTTTAAGCTCGCAATCTTCTCGGACTCGAACTGGGCAAACAACCCTGACAACGGGAAGTCGACCTCAAGCTACGTGACGATGCTGGCAAACGCTCCGATGAGCTTCAGGTCGGAGCTGCAAGGTCTGACTTCGATGTCCATCATGGAAGCGGAGCTGGTCGCGTCCGCCCTGGCGATGAAGGAAGCAGTGTTTTCCTCAAAGATGCTGACGGAGCTTAGATTCGGGAGGGAGTTTGCACAAATGCCTGTGTACTGCGACGACACGGCTACCCTACATGCATTGGGGAACAGATCCTTCAGCTGGAGGACCAAGCACATCGCATTATGCTTCTTCTTTATCCGAGAACTGGTAACGGAGGAGAGAATCTCCATCCATTACGTCTTGACGGAGGACAACCTCGCCGACATCGGTACAAAGCACTTCAACAGGCACAGGTTCAAGCACCTTATGGACCTCATCAACAGGTTCGACGTCAACAAGTTCACCTCCGTCGAATTTCAAGGAAAATGAGTAATTTGTTTGTTTGACTCTGTTTGGAATTAGCTTACACATTTAGTTTCTTTCGTAGGATTGAAGATTGTAGTTGGTTGTGTAGGATACAATGAATGTCATCACTTGGTTGAAACACGCATGACACGCATTTGTTTGCTTGAATTTATCATCATTAGTTTTGGTACAATTCAGAGCAACTTCCATTGAGGAGGAGTGTTGTGGAAATATGAGCGCATAGTGTGAAGTTAAAGGTGGGGGACACAGAGTGCCCCCTGCAGGTCTGCCAATTGAGCAGGTCCTCGGAGAGTACTCACTTTCGTTCCTTCGTAGAGATGTAGCTTTATTCGTTTCCACCAGAGCCCGGGATAGCTTCTGAGATCGGAGGCGCGTGCCTCCGATCTAATTCCTAACTTCCCCGAATATAAACCGCCAACCTTATCATACGAAACCCATCCCAAATGATCTCAAATTCGGATACCTACAGGCCTTTCGAGGCCGTATCTTAACACTAGCCCACCCTGATGAGTCGCATATGCAGAAATATGGGAGATTCGGGGAAACTCCGGTTCTACGAACTAGACCATGAGTCGAAGATGCGGCTCCTCAAACCCCACTCCCACACCTCTAACCGTCTGGCTATGGAGCCAAGAACACGCGATGAAAAGCAGTAGAAAGAAAAGCAGACCCTACAGCAAGGCAATAGTCGCCCATCAAAAACCTGCCGCATGCCGCCGGTGTGGTTGGGGGGGCAGAAAAGACTCTAGAACCTGCCGCATGCCGCCGGTGTGGCGGGGGGGGCAGGAAAGGCTCTGCTGTAAATCAACCACAGAAAAAGTACTATGGCGAGGCGAGCCCTCGTCGATATGGAGGGTAACACAGGCGCTAACACAAGGGAGAAGTCATGCGAAAAACCTCCCGCGGGCCATCGGCAAAGCGGGGGGTTAGACGAGGAAACGACGAATACCCGGGATGGAAGTTGTCAACACTTACAGCCCCGCTAGGGGAGGAAGTGTTTAGACGACAAAAAAAAACAAAGCAGAACAAATACAACACACAAAACATAAAAGAAGACACACAGACCCGTACACTGGTCGCCCCCCGGTTCTGGGCTGAGGAGGGCGTCGGCAGGGCGAAGTTGGACAATGACAAAAGGCGACAGCCCTGCGCCTCAGATAGTGGCGTTGTACCCGAACCCTGACCCGGCACTGAGCAGGGGGTTTGGCAGGACAGAAAAGAAATGGAAAGAACCGCCCCTAAACTCGATGAAGACCCTCAGGACACTACGAACGACCCAAAGACAAAGACGCAAAATTCATACCTCAAAAAAATGAAGAACTATCGAGAAGCGGTGGTGGCTTGGAAGTCAACTGGCCACGGCCGCGCCTCGAGATTCGTCTACGTTACGTTGGATTCCCCGAGGGAACGCACTGGCGATGTGAACTTGCAAGCACCGAGAGCCTCGTACGGCTCCCGTTGAAGTCGTGTAGCGCGCCGGGGGAAGAGGGAGTTTAATCGGTCCCTGGTCGTCCAGAAAGCGGACCAGGTATACCTTGTCCTCGGTAGTGCTCGCGCTGATTTTTCCTAGCCACCATAAACCATCGTCTCGCTTGTACCAAAAGTGGGCTCCCTTAGGGAGTACTGTGTCGGGGTAGGGACGGAGCCAATCGGTGCGGGGAACACAGGCGTAGCCCAGCGCTAGGAAACGTTCCCCGTTGTTGCGGGAGAGCTCACGCTGTGCCGCCCCGATCCGCATTCGGCGGTAAAGGCGGTTGGTTTGGCGGTGCTGGTCCGGGGTTCCGGCCCAATAACGCAAGATGTGGGAGCGGGAGAGGTAAAGGTCCATTTCCCGCTCCCAGAACGGTTCGGGGAGTCCCGCCCAATGCGTCTTGTATAGCACCGCGATGACGCCACCACGCCCCCCTACCGACTGATGACCAGTGATCTGCTCCACCTCCAGCCGTTGGAGGGGAGTCGAAACGTCGTCTTGAGTGACGTGGTACGGCGGGAACTTCTTGGACTACTGTGTCAGCCCCGCCGGTAGGTATTTGGGCATGTCCCCGCTGTCGTGGGGGTTGGCACAGGGTTTGCAGCGCTCGATGGCCACACGCCAACGAGCGTCCGAACCAGGCAGGTCGGAAGGGAGATCCAAATAGAGGAGGTTGCTCCCGAGCGGCGAGCCGTCCGGGGTCTCGGCGGCGGAGCAGGGACCGACGGCCAGGACCTTGTATGGGCCCGCCCAGTTAAGCGCGAGTTTGGCCTTGAGTACCTTGGCGTCGGTATTCGCCTTCACACCCTGGCGGATGGTAGAGGCAGAATTGTATACCCATGCCCAACCACCCACAGTGAAGTTAAGTGCTGGACGCAGCGCGTCGGCGAGGGCGGAGTTTCTGCGGTTAACACGGGAAACGGTGAGGGCGTGGTGTGCGCGGACAATGTCATTCGCGCGCTTTTGCCGGTCGGTGGCCAAATCGCAATAGGCCAGGTGGTCACGGGCCAGACTCTGGTGTCCCACGACACCTTTGCGGTCGAAAATCGTCAGGGGGAGCCGTGGGAGTCTGCCCATGTAGACCTCGTTGGGCGCCAAACCCGTCGCCGCGCTGACAGAGTTGTTGTAAGCGAATTCGACGTGGGGCAGGTGCAAGTCCCAGTCGTCTTGTCGCTCGTTGACGACCATAGCCAGCATTTGTGCCATATTGTGATTTACCCGCTCAACGCCCCCGTTACAGTTGGGATGGTAGGAGCTTGTAGCAAGCTTGTGTACACCTAACAGCTGATATACAGCTTGTGAAAGCTTGGAGCAGAACTGCAGTCCGTTGTCCGAGAGTATGGTGCGCGGGCACCCCCACAAGGGGATGTATTGGTTCACCAGGATATTGGCTGTACCTTCCGCGGTGAACTCAGCGGCAGTGACGGGGAACATGTCGGCCCGACGACTGAAGCGATCGGTGAACAGCAGGATGTAGGTGTTGCCTCGTGGTGTGACCGGAAGGGGGCCGAAGTAGTCAACACTGACGGCGATACCTGGACCTTCCGGCAGAGGCATTGTGGTGATGGGCCAGCGGACAGTCAGCCGTGGGGTTTTCCGCGCTTGGCACTTCAAACAGTGGGGAAGCCACCACCGGGTACACACACTCATGCCAATCCACCAAAAAAAAACGCTCCAGCATGCGCAACGTGCGCGTGGTGCCAAGGTGGCAGGAGGCCGTCGAGTGACAAGCTTGCATGATTCAAGGGCGCATGAGCAGGGGAACGTAGATGCGAACTGGCTCGTCGTTTAGCAAGCAAGCAGCTCGCCCCACAAAGTTCGGTTTGTCAGAGCTTGTTGGCGGGAGTGTCGTGTTACGGACGAGTAGGACGATGTCGTCGTCGGTTGTATGTAGTCGACCCTTACCCGCCAGCTCCTGGATGTCTGAGAGGGAGGGACGCTTGGCCGAGGGGTGACATGCCAAGAAGTCGGGTGGCAGGGCCGACGGCCGGCCGATAGAGATGTAACGTATCGTGGCGTGGTACGTCGGCTCTGCGTGTTGTTCGCGCTTCCAATCGGCATGTGAATAACGCGCGACGGAATCCGCGAACCGCAACTCAGCAGCGTCGCCGAGGGCGTCCGACCTTGTATATGCAGTCGGCGTGTCACCAGGAGAAGGCGTGAGCCGTAAGAGAGGAGTTCCCGTATAGGCTCTGCGTGGTCGCGGTCGGACGGTAGTGGCACCGTGCGGACCGGCGAGTCGGCAAGAGCAGGGGTCGCGGCAGTCGACGGGGTCGGCCGCGGCCGTGGGACTCGCGGCGGGGTTGTACCTCGTCTGGAAGATGGCCGAGGGGCCCCGCCGAGCCCGAATCCATAATCTACAGCGGGGGTGCATTTCCTGTTGTTGTCGCTGTTAGTCGGCACCTCGTCGACGACGGAGGGGCTGGAGTGCCAAGCATGGCGGAGACGGACACAGACGAACCGGTGGTCGCGGCGGGGGCCGTCTCCTGTAAAGAACTCCGGGATAGATAAGTGGGCTGTGCGATGGGCGTCGCTGCAGCCAGGGCTTCTGCGGAGCCCGTGCCGCCCTCGATGGGTATGGCAAAAACCGAAGCGAAAACAGTGTCGGCGGCGGGTGAAATCGACCCGCGGCCGGTACAGCCTTCGGTAGTGGCGACGGAGGCAGAAACACGAGCGACGAATCTCCCCGGGGAAGCAGAAAGGCCGTCAATCCTTATACGTGGCTCGTGTGTGCGAAAATCGTGAAACGCGGTAGAGGTGAGAGGGAGCCCACCCAAGGCAGCATGTTCAGTGCGGGGCACGAGCCCACCCAAGACAGTGCTTTCGGCGAGGGTTTGAGTCCACCCAAAGCAGTGCTTTCGGTGTGGGGCACGAGCCTACCCAAGACAGTGCTTTTGGCGAGGGGCGCGAATCCACCCGAACCGACTCCTGGGATCGGCGAGGAGGGAGCGCGCATCCCGCGGGTCCGTAGGAGGTAGATACCGCTATCTCCAACGGGGTTGGGCTTGTTAACCCCACGAGGTTGATTTTTTTTTCTTCTTTTTTTTTCAAACCACTGCGGTCGTACTCCGTAGCGGCTCTGGAAAACGGGCCGGAAAAATCGGCGATTCCCTTGGCGCTGCCTTTGCGGTACTCGAGTGTGCAATCGAACGCGGTGACGAACTCAAGCTACCGCTGGACTATCGTGCATTGAGGGTCCCCACTTTGCCAATGCTCTCCTGTGTCTTGTGGCCGGAGGATATGCGGAACCTTGTTCCCCTCAGTATCCTCGGAAGCGTTTGGGAACCCAAGCAATGCTGCCGGTCCCCAAATCTATAGGAGTCCAGTGCCTTTCCGAGTCGAGCGTTGCTCGAATGATATACGCGATTTTCATAGTGAACAAAACGTCGTCCAGCGTCACAGTACCCTCGACGAAACAGGGGCAGTGTTCTGACATCGTAAGGTCAGGGCCGACGCTAGAAGCTGTCTCCACAACTTCACGGCTTTTCATTGGCCAACGCGCCCGAGAAATAGGTCGGAAACGCCGAAGGGGAAGCTTTGCGAGCGCTGGCCGCTGTGAACGGTCTGGTTGCGGCGCGGACGAGATTTCTTGGTTCTTGCACTCGCAGTGCAGGTGCGGAACCGACTAGGGGAGGCCGGGTGCACCGACCCGGTCTCATTGTCGCAAATAACTGCGCGAACGGCAGAAAGTGCCTTACCGAGCAAGTTTTGCCTCTCCCCTGGCATGGGTTGTTAGCCCTGGGACCATCCGCCTGGAGACCAATGCCCCACACTGGGTTCAGAGGGCTGGATTCAGCCAGAAGCTTGTTGTCAGAGCTCAAAAGGTGATTTTTTTTTATGGCTGAATTCTGCGTGAATTTGGCGTAGGTGCCAGGTGACATGGCGTTTTGCTTCTCCCTGTCCCCAACAGCGGAGTCAAAGTTGTGCACGCCTCGACCGATGCGTTTGCGTGTGCTTGGACGAGGCGACGACATAATGAGCCCCACTGCTCGATGGTCTTGCAAAAACTTGGTCTTTCCGGCCATCATGTCCTGCTCCGCGCAAGAATATGGTACGTCGTCCATGGCAAACGACGAAGGGCACCACGGTGGAAAATAGGATTGGGAATGCCAGAATAACACCACTTTGTCTGTGGAGTATTTGAGAGAAGGGTCAAAAGCCGTGTCGGAATTTGGGGCTGCAATGTCCCCGTCCGGGAACACCAGGCCTCGGGAGCACGACGCGAATCCGAACCCGTGGTATCTCGCCTCGGGTCTTTCATCGTTCGTTGGCGGAAAAGCGCGATAATCCGCTCTAGCTGCGCCCGAAAATGGCAAAAACCGACGGTGCCAACCCGTCGGTAGCCTCGTTGGACATTTGTGGGTCTGCAATGTCCCCTTCTGGGAACACCAGTCCTCGGCTCTTTGGGCCTATAATGTCCTCTTGCGGGAGCACCAGGCCTCGGGAGCAAGATGCAAGTCCGAACCCGGGGTTTCTCGCCTCGGGTCCTCCTCACTCGCCGGCCGAAACTCGTAAGAAGCCGCCCTCATTGCACCCGAAAAAGAGTCCAACACCGACGGTGCAAACCCATCGGTAGTCTCGTTGGGCATTTGGGTCTGCAATGTCCCCCTTTGGGAACACCAGTCCTCGGCTCTTCGGGCCTGTAGTGTCCCCTCAGGAACACCAGGCCTCGGGAGCACGACGCGAGTCCGAACCCACGGTTTCTCGTGTCGTGGCCTCTTCGCTGTTTGGCGTATAATCGCAAGAAAACTGCTCTAACTGCGCCCAAAGGGGCAGGGGCTCTGAGCTGTTTCTGCTTGACGAGAGGCGCGATTCTTCCGTAATTTTATGGGAATAGCTTCCAGCTGATCAGGCTGGAGGCCGTGGAGTCACCACTGGCCCGTCGCGCATTGTCGGATCTTCTTCCTGTGCCACTGGGGCAGACGTAGCCTGAAACACGTGGGTTAGCGTGTTAAAAGACGAAGCAGGGTCCGTAAACCCTGTGGGCGTCTTCTGGAGCGGGGCTCGGGCACGGCAATAATATTTTTACCCGAGGAGGCTCTCTTCCGTTATGTCTCTTGGAGAAGAGAGACGACGTAGCTAATCTTGTCGACTCCTCCTTGATAGAAAAAAGGACAGAGCGCCCGCTCTTATCGCGAGCAAACACCGGATCGAGCCTCGCAAAATATCTCGGTGTTTTAGTGTTGGCCTTCCCACACCTCAAATCGACCGCCACCTCGTGGTCAGAAAAAGTGTTTCGAGGGTCGACCGTCCCACACCTCAAACCGACCGCCACCGCCTGGTCAGGGAGAGGGGGAGATGCACACATACGCGTAAAAAGGCGACGCGCTGTCGCTGCAGCTATATTGTTGCGCGGCGCGTACCTAGAGGGGGAGCGCGCAAAGCGTAGGCTCCTGTGCCATGGTTGATGGGGGCGGCGTTTGGAGCGCGTACCCCCATTGCTGAGTTTATGCCGCGGCTGAGGGAAACGGCGCTGGAAGCGCGGTTCCCGTTGCCGAACTCAGACCATGACCGAGGGGAACGTCGCTGAAAGCGCGCGTTCTCGCCGTCGAAAAAGAAAGAAAGAAAAGAAAAAAATTACCAGGCTGGAGGAAACCACGCTTGAAGCGCTAGTTTCCGCCGCCGGTACTACGCCGTGAGAATCGTCCGCAAACGGCGTAGGAGCCCGTGGGCTCTTGACAGAGGCAGTGTGTGCTGCATTACTGGACAGACTAGCAACAGAACACGAGCATCTTCTGAAACCGAAATAGGTACCCCCCGACAGTGTTATCGACGGTGCCGTACCGCCGTCGAGCTGTCGATTGCCGTTACGGAATGTGCCAGGTTGGCGCGCATATTTATTTTCGCCCGGGTTGTGGGCGGCTCCAAAGCGCATTCGAGAAGCGGGAGCGGGGGCAGAAGAGGCGGGCGAGCGCAGGATATCACCATGGTGATCCGACGTCTATGTGGCATCGTTGTGACAGTCTACCTGGCCCTGATCCTGAAAGATAGCGACGATTCTTCTTGTGGTTGTACGGGCGAGAAGATTTGTCGTCTCGGCGGTAGCAGACCATGCGTGTTTGTCAACGTCGGTGTGCGTCATCGTCGCCAAGTTGGCCAGGTTCAGGCTTCAAGCAGCCACTCGCAGTAATTAAAGGATGCCTACAATGCTTGAAGAAATGGTTGTCTTCGTGGCAGTTGAGGCAAAGCCCCCGGTTTTCTCGGAGGGCATTAGCGCGAGGTGAAAGGAGGCCGCTCCAAAGGGGAGGGTCGTCTGTCTTAAACGAGGCCTTAACGGCGAAAACTTCTGCATAATGATGCTCTTCGAGTGGCCAGCAGTTCGATGTGTGGTCAAGCCAAGGGTCAGATGAATCATCGATGGGCATGACAGTTGAATGATGGCTCGATCCCGTCTGCCACGAAAGCGACTGGGACGGCACTCGGCCCTGGCCGCGCCCATGATCGGCGGGCCGGGGCCCCGACAGGGCGCATGACCGCGCTCCCGTCGAAGAAACAGGGAGAGAAGAAAATGTTTCGCCGTTGACGGCAGGTGTCTTATTAGTCACTAAACGCCCGCCACATAGCATCCAACGAGGCGTATGGCCGCGGGTTTGTTGCCTTCGAACCAGGGTACAACCCAGGCAGGAGAGCCGGAAATTGCTTATTCGCCGCCACCCGAACCACCTCCAACACCACATCCGTCCCCGGAGACAAAACACGCTCACTCCGCGTGGCGGTCGGCATAAGCACGCGAGACTCCACTGAAATCAGAAAAAGGCATGTCGTTACACATTCCAAAAGTATGCAACTTAGTGTAGCCCTCCTCCGTGTCAACCCCGTCGAAGTGCGTGATCAGCAGACGCAACAGGAGGGTGAAAGCCTCAGGCAGATGCTCCTCCTGCCATGGCTCTTGACATTTTTTGCCTGCTACCACGACCACCTCGCTGTGGTCCGTGCTCGAGGACGAAGACGAGCGGGAGGAGGTTGACGAGCCGTCCCACGCTGAACGTCCTCTCGCGCCGTTCCTCTGCCAGAGCGGCGGCCAACTGCCCCGGTTGTTGGACCGAAGTTGCCCCCTCGGCGGCGCCCTCAGGCACACCAGCACCCAATGCGCTGTCACCCCCCGCGGCGGTGGTGGTGGTCGCCACCCCCACCATTTTTGCCGCCACCCCCACGGTTGCGGTCCCCGCGGTCGCGACTGTCGCGACATTTTCCCCGGTTTCGTTCTGCCAACTCTTCCTCCGGGGTCCGGCCAAAAGACAGGTTCGGGGTCCTCGTCGTGGGCTATCAGCAGGGCCTTGACGAGGGCAAGGGTCGGGGCTGCTCTCGTCTGTCTAGCATAGGGCGTACAATCCACGCGAGCCCAGGCCGCCTTCACTGGGGACGTCCGCTTGCCGCGACGCCGGCCTCTCTGACGGGAGGAGGGTGCAGGCCGTTTCCACCACCGCGGTCGCCAACGCTGAGGAGACGTCTGCCCTCGGTGCAGACGCCATGCACGCGACGACGCCCTTGAAGAAGGCGTCGTTCCCGGGTCGTGGTCGCTGGGATGCGACACCCTGCGGGCGCAACGAAGGCAAGGGGGCCGCGTTAGCTCCCGCCGCAGCCGACGCAACTGATTGAGCGAGGGCTTGTTGCGCCCTCTTCGCAACCAGGGACGACTCCCGCGCAGCGGTCTTCGCCTGCTCGATATCTTCGTTAAACCGACGTCGGCGTGCTATCGTCTGGTTGGCGTCGTCGAGCGCCCGCTGGGCCCGCGCCGCCGCGTATGCCAAGTCCAAGGGGGCGGCATGGGCGCCCCGGTCCCGGGAGCTCTGGGGGTGGCGCTCTGTCGAGCGCGGAGAGCCCAGGTGGCGGCGGTGGTGCCCTGTCGAGGGCGGGGGGGGCAGCTGGTGGCGCTCTCCCGGGGCTGGCGAGAGCTGGCGTCTAGACGCCCCCGAGTCCGGTGGGGGTTGGTCCGTCTTCTTTACAGCGCGAACCAGCGAATCGACCCGCTTGGTTGGTGGGAACGGGTGGAGGTATGGTGCTCCGTCTTCTGTCTCGTCACCGGAACCCGCCACCGGTGGTTCCCCCTGTCTCGAGTCGCGGGATCTCGAGCGAGCTCTCCCTGTCTCGTGGGCATCCAGGTTGGGGTGCGTGGAAGACCTCAGCCAGCCCCGAGTAGCCCCCATCGTCACTGGTGGACATGGTGCCTAGGTGTAGTGAAGGGGGGGGGGGGGAGAGGAACGACGCGTGAAGAAGCTATGGAGACAGATAAGTTGTTGTGGTGTTCCTGCTCTAAAGAGCGGTATATCTGTGTTTCAGCAAACAGCAACAATATGGGCCTTGACTCCGTCCAGCCTCAATGATGGTAGCAGCCACGTCAACTAGCCGTATAAGAGGAGTACAGCAGTAACAAGGTACCAATCATCATAACCGCAACGTAAGAGCAGCGCCCAGTCTGACCGTAGGGTATATGGGTAACGCCCGCACGAACCGCAGTTCAAGGAGTCAAAACTGGGCAGCACTGACCCTAACCGCAGTGCAGGGGGTGCAACACAGTAAGGGTACGTCTGCAGCCATCACATTTAGACAGGCATCATTCAACCTAGGCGGGGGGGGGTAGCACAGGAAAGCGTCGCCCAAAACGCCCACGCTCATCGGACCAAAACAGGCAGCACTTACCCTAGGTGTAGTGTAGGGGTTATCACAATAAAGGTTCGCCCAACACGCCGACGCTCATCGCACCAAAACAGGCAGCATTTAACTTAGATGTGGTGTAGGGGTGGAAGCGCAGTGAAGGGTCGCCCAACACGCTGACACTCATCGCACCAAAACAGGCAGCATTTACCCTAGGTGTAGTGTAGGGGTGGAAGCACAGTGTAAGATCGCCCAACACGCTGACACTCATCGCACCCAAACGGGCAGCATTTACCCTAGGTGCAGTGTAGGGGGGGAGCACAGTGAAGGATCGCGCAGCCAACCGTATAAAAATGGGCAGCATCTGCCCCCACAGCAGTAGTGTGGTGGGGGGTAGGACAGTATAAGTTCGCGCACCAACCGTATATTAAAAAAAAACGGGCAGTATAACCCCCCCAAACAAAGTAGTTTCCCCCGACCGCACTGAAGGGGGACGGTCGCGCCTGCAGTAGTGCTGATTGCTGCAGTATCACTGCTGTGTTCACAGGTAACGGTAATTTCAACCGCACCAAGATGGGTAGTGTAGTACTAACACCAGCTGTAGAAAAATGTGCACGCCCACAGTCGAATGGAAAGGTTGTTTGCCCCCAAAGGTACCGCTTTAAACGGGCTGTTCTCCACTGCACTAGTAAAAACTGTGAAGCGCAGTATCTCCGCGAACTGTGTAGTAAGCGCTCTGTAACGGGCAGTAGCTGTCCGAACATGTGCAGAGAAGAAAAAAAATTTCCAGCGTAGACCCTAGCAATATCGTGAAGGGCAGCACATGTACAGGCAGGAAGACGGCCTAACGCCCGGACAGCTGAAAATAAAATCCGTACCCACTCCCACCGATAAAGGGACAGTTACGTTGACAGCAGTGCGGAGTGCCGCACGGTCACAGCTGTGCATACACAGAAAGTGGCATTATAGTCCCCGCGTACCCATGAATGGGAGAATATAGGGCATCGCACACACCAACAGCTTTGCCCAAAAAGCCAGCACAGAGTTTCGGCGTTCACTAGGTTCAAGTTCTAGTCACGGAGGGGCCAGGACGAAAAAAAAAACCTCTCGAATCGAACTTGCAAGGAGCACTCGCACAGCAGTGGGGGGTGTCAGAGCTGTGGTGCTGTAACTGGGGACGCTGGGGCAGTGAAGGGTCGAGCTATGTGGTGTATGAGCAGGAGCAAAGTAGGCGGCTTGGCTGCTGTACAGTGACTTCTACAGCAGAGAATCCGGCGGTATATGGCAGGCATTGACAGCGAGACCATTGTGCTGCACTGTAGTTGGCACCTCTGCAAAAATGATGGTGGTTGAAGCTACGCGACGAACAGCAGTAGTGGAACGCTGTTGATGGAGAAAGATCGGAGAGGGGTCCGAGGTGCCAAATTCGTAGCTTGTACTAATTTCGGCAGAAAGGGGGCACAAGGGCAGCTGCTTGTTCGACGCACAAGAATGATCGACGTACATACTGAAACCCATACGATGACGCGTGTACTGGAAAATTCGCTAAACGAAAAAGCCCAAACATTCCACGAGCACCGCCTGTTTCTTCCCAGGTAGATCACAAGGAAGGAGCCCCGACATGAGCTCCTAGAGCACGGTGCCCGTAGTCCAAGGGGGTCCCGCGAAGGACGGTCTGGCACCGACAGCAAGGATGTGCTGGGCGATGGGCTCTCTCAGCGAGCGAAGTCCCCTTCGAATGCGATTCGAAGGGTTGATTCCAGTATGCTTGTCCGTGGCATGTCGTGCATATGCCTCCGAGCCCCAAAGCGCGAAAAAAAAGTACGAGTCGATGGCCGATCTTGGGGCTTGTGCTGGCAACTCGCGGATATGTGCTGTGCAACATGCTGGCAGAGCGCGGAGCAAACAAGTCTGATGGGTGGGGCTCGGGCAGTTCCACTGCGGAGTGGTCTATGACCAGCTGGCGGTGAACTGATGCGGCCAAAGGCCGGGACGAGGGGTGTGCTCCAAAGAGCAGTGTCGTCCGCCCGTACTCGGAAAGTGTCCTCTGTGTGGTGCGTGCCCAGCAACCAACAGGAGGGACCAAAATTCGAGACGAGGAGTGTGCTCCGCAGAGCAGGGTCGTCCGCACGTACTTGGAAGGTGTCGTCCGTGTGGTACGTGCGCGGCGACCAACAGGAGGGGCCCCTGCCATCTCACTGCTGTTGTGGTCGCCGTTGTAGGAGGAAGGGCGCTCCCTCCATTGAGAAGCCACCCGAGAAGGAACAGGGGTCGTGGGCTCGATGGAAAGCAAAAGCAAAATCGCTACGAAAAAAAAATCGGAGAGACCGGGAGACCAAGGCTACGGTAGGGGGGGTACCCCCTTTTTCACTGGCGTGTTTGAGCCACTCGCACGAGTAGCTCTGTACCCTACGGATGAAGATGGGTTAGGAACTTGGTTTGCCGCAGCGTAGATCACCTTTGCATTGCAGATTGATTTCGTCAATGCAAAACATAAAGAAAACGTAAGATTGCATAGTAACAAAGGGGTTACTCGCGCGAGTGACCCCTAGCCACTGAAATAAAAGGCCCAAAAGGGGACCCCCTACCGTAGCCTGGGTCGGGAGAACGCTGCCACAATAGCATATCAAGCTCGACGACGCCACTTGTGAAATTAAAGGTGGGGGACACAGAGTGCCCCCTGCAGGTCTGCCAATTGAGCAGGTCCTCGGAGAGTACTCACTTTCGTTCCTTCGTAGAGATGTAGCTTTATTCGTTTCCACCAGAGCCCGGGATAGCTTCTGAGATCGGAGGCGCGTGCCTCCGATCTAATTCCTAACTTCCCCGAATATAAACCGCCAACCTTATCATACGAAACCCATCCCAAATGATCTCAAATTCGGATACCTACCTGTGGCCTTTCGAGGCCGTATCTTAACAATAGCCAGTATGAGTCCATGTTCAATAGCACTGCACTTGTACGTCGTAGATCATCGTAGATCTGTTATGTGTCGGTTGGTATGTAACGTGCGTATGAATATGCGGAGGAATTACTTCTGTAGGATTCTCTGTTGCCTTGAGTAGCCCACTGTCTCGTGTGGATTCTTCTGGATTGTCTAGCATCGTAGCCATCCTGGTCATCTCCAGTACCCAGCCAACTTCTGGACTCCTGCATAGTGTGCGGTTTATCTGTGTGTGTTGGCCACATAAGCGCCAGTGTTTACAACATCTTTACATCTTCTCCTCAACACGGAAGCACTCAAGTCTTTCAGGCTATCCACTGCACAGTGTCACCAACCCGACTAGCGTCGGGGACACAGCCTCTCTGCCACCGTGCTGGGGTATACCACAATATCCATCATAAATTTGTACATATATATCCTGCTACATATATACCGGAGTTCACACAAGATTATTCACGTACACCATGGGTATTACGTGACATGCGTAGGTATGAGAGGGGTACACCTACGCAACACGTACCTGGCAGGGTCATGACGATGCGGCACATTGCTTTATCACGGAAGCGGTATCGTGTCATACCATTTCACGATATTAATTGCAGTTCGAGTAAGTAGCCGACAAGGAGAAGTCGACAGGAACAAGTAACACGCACACGCATGCATGATATGGTACAGTCGAATTTGGCATCCAGATAATAAAATACGGAGGTGCTATTATGTGCCCGGTATAATAAGGATACCTGGTGTTATACGCGGAGTATGTGGATCATACGACGTGCGTTTAAGTGAGCAAATACTTTATGGACAAAGCATCAAGACATTTGAGGAGACGGCACGAAAGCACATACATATATGGGCAGCGATGATCATGAATGCGGGTGGCCCAATATCATCAAATGGTATAGACACGAGTGTGTGGGGGTGAACGATACCGTTGATATAAACCTGGTACCTGGCGAGGTATAAATGGAGAATCCACGTGGCCAGCCAACGTTGTATAAATATGTTATCGTGTTTTTGGTGTGTGGGTTATCTTACCCCTTGTTTGTATATATACGAAGAATGGGCTCGGCTACCCAAGATTTATAGGTGCGTGTACAGGTTGTACAGAGTCTTTGCAGGACGGTCTCACAATAACCGACGCGAGACCATAAAGTACGAGGGGATCCAAATTGGGGTTACTGGGGTAATTAATGAAGATGGAAAAAAAAATAAAGTAAGATTAAATCAATATAATTTTATTGCTTTTCGGTGTCGCCTATACCACGACTGGAACGTCGAACCATGCGGCTCGCAAGTAGCCAAAAAGGCAAAGCTTCTCCAAGATCTTATACATAGGTCGTCGGCCGAAGTTAACAGTAATAACATCAACAGCCAAACGTAGTTGTCATGGAGGGGTTGGTAAATACCTCACCCACACAGAGAGTGAGGGAGTACTTGTCCAGACAGTTACAACAGCGAGTGCGACGAACGGCATCACGACGTGTGGGGGGGCGGGGGGCGACTATAAATAGGACGATGACCAAACCGACAGTCTACGGCCAAGTAAAGCCACGGGTCAGTTAACAGTGTCGTTATCAACAACACAAAATCATGATTGTCAAAAACTGAGGGCTGGGTAAACACTTCACCACAACGGAGAGTGAAAGGCGTACTTATCCAAACAGTTATCACAGCGAGTCCGGCGAACGGCACCACGGTGTGTGGGGGGGAGCCGACTATCGATAGGACAATAACCAAGCAAACAGTTTAACAATAATGATAAAATAAAACCACGGGTCACGTTCGGAAGGGTCTATCTCAAAAATACTTCGCAACTATGGACGGATGTGTGACGCTGGAAAGTTTCAGAGAGTTTTATTGTGGCGAGTCCGGCAAGATATACTAAAAAAAGGGATGACGGATATCGGGTCAGATTATAGCAACGACACCTAACAACAAATCAGCTGGTTTCAGACGTGCCTTGTGCGCGCTTTCACACAGTGTCGGTCTGAATAAAATACTTCGCCGCTACGAATGGATGTGTGAGGGCGGCAGATTAAGTTATGGTGGCAAGTCCAAGTATGAGATGACGACACGACTGTGTCGGATCTTGAGTTAGGGGGTGACACAGACACTTGGCGGTACAGTTTGAGCGCCATACACACCGGTTGTTGACCTCGCTAGAAAAGAGCATATGCGGGTCTGGGGGAGCAGATGATAGGGGAACAGACGACGTGTCCCATCATCTTGGCTCATTAGATGACACACCTCGTACCTGGAACACGATAGGGGTGTAAGGTGTGAGAATTCGAAAAAAACAACCAAAAAAACATCTCCTGTAGCACGGCCACCAAAACCACTACACCCCCGGCGTTCACAGCGAGAAGGGTTGCGACGACAAGTACCGATTTGGCACAACCTGGACGCTCGTCTCGACGCCACGTTTCTGGAAACCGGTCACGTCCAGCTCGAGCCATCAAATATGCAACAGAAGAAGAAGCTAACACAGCAGTACACATCGGGCAGACAAAATAGACGCAATATATTTATTGAAAGCATGCACGCATCTCGCATATGAAGGGAATTTTCTCCAAGGCCAAACGAAATGCCTTCCGGTCTAGGTCGCCTCTCTCCCTCGTGCTCGCGTCGCCACTGGTACAGTGCGGTACATGCGGTACGTGTACCACGTATGTACATATTATAGGCCGTTTGCGTTCGAAGAAGCAACCAAAACACAAATAAAACGAATCGTTGCCGTGCTACCACCAAAAGCGCAACAGCGCGGCGTTCGCTGCAAACTTGAGGCGTGTTGCGAGCGAAAGAGTATCGATTTTAGCGCAAGCTAGTACGTTAGCAATAACTGAGGCACGTGTTCCACGCAGAAGCAGCAGGCCGTTCGTTCGAAGAACAAACCGAAACGCCAACAACGAAAGAAACTCAGCCAAGTGGCCACCAAACGCCACAAAAATGTCGATGCGAATTGCGATGAAATATGTTTCACGAGATGGCCAACGTTTGCCTAATTATTTCGACTTAGGATTTGTGGAAAACGGACACGTACGGCACTTGCAATCATAGTTGTTCCACGGCATGTGTTACCAATAACACATTACACGGTACCCAGCGGGCAGACGAAGAAAGAGGCATATTAGCTGATGGGACGCTGTACGCACCCCGCAATGACGAGTTTAGTTTGCCAGCGTATAGAATACCTCGCGGTCATTTTCACTCTCTCTTTCCTTCCTCACTGACATTGTGGTACTGTCCGAACTACGTTTGTCTCCCTACAGGTGCGATCCGAGTAACTAGGGGTCAGGGGCTTTACGTTGACGTCGTCAACGCTGCCTTCGTCAACAACTCAGCAACGGTTGGAGGTAATTTACGCCGGTTCCAAACCTAGTCAATTCTCGCATGACGGCTAATAGTGAACGCTTTGGCACAACCGTCCGCACACGCACATGGCATGTCCCGGCATACATCCCAGCAGACTACTAAACAATTGTACGCTGAATTCTGCCACGACAGGAGTCCCGAACAACATAGAGCGATATTTCACGTACGGGTTTAGCTTTGGTCCAGTGCGTTTGCCATGCTGTTCGGCATTCGCGCGTTGGATGCCCTTGTTTAGTGAGCTTGTCGGACATAACTGTCGATTACCGTGTTGTCCGTATGATGAGGCAATTGACGTCCGACCGGTTTTTTCTCTCATTGCGATCACGAGGCGTGTGAGGGCGGGTCGTGAGGTAGTGGTCATCTTTAAAACGTGCCAGCGAACCGTTGTGACTTCGGCGACAACTTGCCGCAGTGTTTTCGGCTTCCCGGCGTCTGGCCATTTTGTGGATTACCTGCTACGTTGTATGATTCCTTCGTATTCACGGTCAGTGTTGTTTCGAGTCCGCCACACCCCGCGTGCGTTATATCTTGAAATGGACCACGGCTGGATACGACAGGCACCCCTATATTCGCTACCGGGTTTTTCCGACTCGCATCATTGAATCTGTGCTCACGGATGAAATCGATCAAGTCGATTGTGTGGGCGCAACGTAGCTTACTACTCCATTACGGATTCATATCGAAGTTGGAATGGCACCAAAGCTGAACGTCGCACAGGAACATGGAGGGTCACTCGGGCGAGTGACTCCGACCCACTGCAAAGAAAATCCCCAAAGGTGCCCCCCCTCTGCCGCAGCCCTAGTCAAGGATAGAGTTTCCTGTTCTTGTAGACATGCGTAAAGTAGCGAGGCGGTACTGCTTGGCCCAAAACATATTTTGGGATGCAGGAGTCCGTTCAGCAATAGAAATTCTCTTGAACGTGTCAACTCCATTTGTGTATTGTAATCTGTATTGGTAATATGCCTACACTCTAGCGGGTGGGGGTTGTCGGGTTTTCGTTTCCGCGCCACAACGTTCTCCAGAATGGTCTTTGTTTCGCTCAAAACGCTGTTGATGGGCGCAACCTTATCATTTTGGCACAGTATCTTAAGCATGTCATAGTGGCTCCCATATTCGGAAAATAATGCAAGCCTCGCCCGATCCCTCTTCAGGTGCCTTACACAGCGGAAGCTGTGAGCTGAGAATCGATGGCAACATCACGTTTGCCAACAACTCAGCGGTGGAGTTCGGAGGTGAGTGACGAGGTAAAAAATGCTTCCAGGCATCAGAGCGTTATATCCCAGCTAACGAGTGTCTAACGACTGGAGGGTGATGCCTCCAATTATCCCGTCCTCGTATTCCCCAATAAGACAAAAATGCATGTGCCGCGCAATCGTTTGGGTGAGCTCCTTTTCTTCCCGAGACCATGACACGGAGTCGAGGTGTGCCGTTGGTGTTCCTGCGTCGATATTTTGATGCGCCCCGATCGTAGCGCGCCGCTATCAACATTTGGTGCGTCCTAAATCACAAAATGGTCCGAATCCATGAATAGCCATACTATATTTGTTTGTTGAAACCACCCCATACCCGTACACGTATTCGAAGAGATTGAAGATTGAAGACCGCGTCGAGCTGTAGTGATACCGCACGACAGGACATTTACGAAACGACACCCACAAAAGAACCAACACCGACTTGACGGGATAAACAAGAATCTCCCGAAGCGTAATAATGACAATATTGTAGAACGTTGGGCTGCGAAAGCAACTGAGTTCAATCGATCGTTGCGCTGCGAAAGCAACTGAGTTAAGTCGACACCCAACGCGTATGAAAATACGTGGAACTGTGGTGAGCTAATACTTTATTTTTCCCCATCCGCTGGAGGAAAAAAAAAAAATAAAAAAAAAAGTAGAACATGCCTTTTCTGAGTGTGAATATAAATACATGTATTTTTGCCAAGCATTGTCGCGCTTTAATCTATGAACACAAATGTACCTGGGCGTTGTGTCTGTGTACCGTACCCTATTTTACCTCTAGATGCAGACCGTCCGGGTCTGGTACATTAATTTACCTTCTTATTTAAACCGTCGAAGCTTCCATGGAAGCGGTGGAAGCCTCAATGGAAGCGGTCGAAACTTCCGTCAAAGTAATACAAGCATCCATAAAAGAAGTGGAAACTTGTGTGACTTCCTTGGAAGCTTGCAGCCTGGAAGATTACGTGAACGTTTTCCATGGAAAGTTCAGTAGAAGATTTCACAATGGATATTGTGGAAGTTTTTATGGACGCTTCCATGGAAGTGGTAAAAACTACGACATGGAAGAACGTCTGTGGAAGCTTCCACGGACGTACTGCAAGCTTCCACCAAAGTCAAGTAAGCTTTCAACGAAGACAGGTGAGCATTCGCGGAAGCTTTCAGTCGTGTAGTTTCGTGAAATTGGGCAAAATATTTCGCGGAAGTAGTCGATGTTCCCACAGACGTTACTGAAGCTTTCACAGAAACTACCTATTGTTACTTGAGCCCACGTCAATGTATAACTCTGTTGAAGCTTCCAAGAAAGCTTGAATTTAGTTCGTGCACGTCCTTGGGACGCTTAATTACTTCCGCGAACAATCCCATGACAGAGGTGGAAGTTCCTCGAGGGCGTTCAAAGCCTTTATGAAAACATTGGAAGTTTCCATGAAAGTACTTTTGAATTATTGCACGTTTTCATGGACGCCTTGCCATATTCCATGAAGGTACTGATAGTACTGTAAATATGACAAGGGTGTTTTCTGTACTGTACAGGCATTCTCGGTACCGGTATGGATGTCGTACTGAACTTGCCGAAGTGCCTGGTACCGATATTGACCGAAAGTTCCGGAGCGTCCGATTCCGGTATGAAAATCTGTAGCGGTACCGGCGGTGCTGGTATTAATATCGTACCGAAGTTGTTGAAGGGCCCGGTACCCGTATTGAAATCGTACCGAACTTACAGAATTTTCCGGTGCCGGTATTGATGGCATACCGAAGTTATCGGAATGTCCGGTACCGGTATTGGTTTCGTGCTGACGTTACCGAAGTGTCCGGCACCGGGTATTGATGTCGTACCAAAGCTACCGAAGTGACCGGTACCGATATTGATGTCGTACCAAAGTTACCGAAGTGTCCGGTACCGGTAATACCGTCGGTATGCTTCGGTACGTACCGTGTTTGCTGCTGCCGTAGTGTACTCTCGTATGTATATATGTATGTATGTATGTATGTATGTATGTATGTATGTATGTATGTATGTATGTATGTGTATATATGTATCATGTATGTATGTATGTATGTGATACGTAGCCACAAAAGACGCGCGCTGGGTGCGCTGCTCTTCTTGGTCTCTTGGTCCGAGTACGCCCCCACCGACAGCTACCACCTTCATAGTGTGGCTACGGGGAGACATATCGACCGCGTTAACGCATCGTGGTGGTATTGGTAGTCCAACGCATTGCGATACATTAGTGTGAACCTCGTACTGCTGCTGTTCCAGCATTTGCTCAGTTTCATATTTACTTGATGAAAGACTGATGCGATTTTTCGATTTCAAAATACCACAGGCCGAATCGTCAGATCAAGTGTAAAGAGACTTGGGCCATCGGATTCTCAAATCAGACTTTTTCCCAATCCGACGTTTCAATGTTGTCGGATTATAGTCTAGACCTATAGGAAAAAAAAACATCTATTTTGAGATCGAAATGGAACAATGCAGAATCAGATCGCATTAGAACCGACTTTGTTTTGATATCAAAATGTGGCGGAACGAGATTGATGCCGTATCAAAGTTGCCAAAGTGCCTGGTACCGGCATCGGTGTCGTAGGGATACAGATACCAACTCCGATACGAACGTCCATACCGGTACAACCGGAGGTAACGTTAGTGATGTTTTACCGAACTTACCGAAGTGTCCGGTTACCTACCAGTATTAATGCTGTACCGAACTTACTGAAGTGTTGGTACCGTTATTGAAAGCCTCTCCGGACTTCCTGACCTGTGCGGTACCGGTAGGGTCTGTACCGGTACCGGCAATACCGGTGCAATTTTGTACCAAACTCACCGAATTGTACGGTACCGGTATTAACGTCGTAGCGAACTTAACCGAAGTGCCTGGCACCGGTAAATTGATGTCGAAACGAACTTAACCGAAGTGTTAGGTACCGGTAAAAAAGCGGTACATGTTATCAATTCGCGCGCAACCGGTGTATATTTACATGCGACCGCAGTGGTGTCAGATATCGCGGACGTGATGTAAGCTTCCATGGAAGTGGGTTAGTCTATTTTTGAAGCACACCCGAACCTGAACTCGAACGCCTGAACTACCGCCGTAGATGCTTGCAGAAGTCTCCATGGAAGCAAACTACATTGATGGAAACTTTTGATACTTGCATCACAACATACACATGAGTTTCCACCTCCGGGGAAGTGAGTTTCGACCGCGTACATGAAAGCCAATTCCGTACAACTTTCAAATATCTCCACGAAAGTTTCCATGGCAGTCCTGAAAAAGCTTCCATTCCCGCAAGGGTGAGTAGTTCGGTGGCTAACCTGTTACCCTTCCGTTGAATGTTGAAGCTGTTACATGGAAGAATTACACTTTCATCGAATTGACGGACGTTTGCATGGAATCGGCTCACATAAAAGTACTGGTATTTCTATGCAAACTTCGGAATATTTTCTGGAACGTTCCGTTAAAGGTTACCGGACGTGTAGTTCCCCTACCTTAACGGAAGCTTCCGCGGATTACGACGAAAGCTACGTGGAAGCTGCTTACAAGGTGCACGCAATGAGGTGAAAAGGAAGCTGCCCTGAGGGTAGTGGAAGCGGCTGTGGAAGCAGTGGAAGCTTCCGCGGAAGTGACGCCCTACCGTAGCCACCCCAGCTATTATTTCACGAAATAGCTGGTTTGGAAACCAGTTGGCAGGCGGTATCTCCTGAAGTGCGTCGCCCTTTGCCACCCCAACGTCCTCCTGTTGATAGTCCTGTGCAAACAAAAACTTTCGAAGATAGCTTTTCCATGGCATATTTCCTCCTGTCGAGCAGCCACGGAAGGTTCGGTAAAAAATATCGCTGTTTGTGGGGGGGGGCTATCGTAGAATACGTGGGCGTGGTGGAAGCTTCCATTGATGGTGGAAAGCTTTCAAGGGGCTTCAAACAACTTCCACGAAAACGGTATGCAATGTCAAAGACGAGCTCGGTCCAGCAGGGGCTTTTAGCTTTTTTTTTTTTTTTTTTCGTGGATGTTGCTTCAAGAGCGCCCGAACATTCGCCACTATGCCACCGTGCCCTGGGTTTCGAACCAGACTTGGGTACAGCTTGTTTCTTCATTGCCAAAGGTTCCAATCTCTTAAGTTGGAAAGCATACTTGCGAGTTTTAAATCCACCCGACGTCAGTTTCATATGCTATTAGAGTGTAGTCCGTGTTGGGCACAGTCACCATCAGCCACTCCTGCGGTAGCTGTGCTACCTACCCTCAATTTGCCCAGCATCTCGTTCAACGAGAGACATAAACGCCAAGCGAAAACGTCGGTCCGAATCGTGCTGGGTTGGACATTGTCCGTGTCACATAAATATCGTCTCTACATTTGAAAGATGTACGGCAAATGAGGACCTGGATATGCAATACCTTCTTTCTATTCTCTAACTTGCGACGTTTGGCTCAAACCCCTGTGTTTCAGCGCTTTCTTCGGGGGGGCGATCCGACGCCCCTCGCTTTGCCTTATCCGTTCCGTGCGTGGCCATGAAAGGGGTACTTGGGCTAAGAGAGACAGGAAAGAAGTCACCAAGCGTGTGTAATTTGGAAAACACGCTCGACCTTTTCTTTGGATCTTGACGAACGAAGAGGCTAAAGGAACGAAACATGGGAAAACTTTTCGAAATTGGCTTAGTATTATTTTTCAACAACGCTTTGTTCTTTGGCGCCTTAAACCGTTTGCCCTGTTGTACTACTGCTGTGTTGGTGCTTTACGGTCGGTCCTAAAGGGCCTCGTACAATGGCTGACTCTGGCATGCACGTAGTAGTCAAACCCCTTTCACAAACAACACTTCTTGATGGAAAACGTACCAGATTCTCGTGGAGCGCCTGATCACGCTCGGGCAATTTGAACGGTCGCGTAGCAATGCTCTTCTTCCTGTAGTACCGGGATTTATGAGTGTACGAGTATATTTATATTTTGACTCGCGGTTCTTCCCGGGCTGCTGCTGTAGTATGTCTGATGCTAACACGAGGATAGTTATTCCGGCAAGCTACACCAACCAGTATAACTAGTCAGTCTACAGCATTATAGACTTGGCCGATATTGAGCGTTTTTTGCGAGTACGAGCACGCGCACAAGTTTGTGCACGCGAGAGTATAATACGCACGCACTTTTTGGCAGTTTAATCTGCTGCGCAGCACACGCCGTGCGGGGTGTCATATGTGTTGTCAGTGCTTTCTACCCAACGGAATGCCAGTAGCAATTGCAACGCCCAGTGTTCATCCTGATTTTCATGAAAGAGGGAAACGTGGTTGGTCTATTTTTAATTGGTATCGGATTCGTACGTTTGCTTTTATTTCGCAGCGTTGTGTGACTATTGCATTTTCCCCGCTGAACCCCCCTCCTGCTGGCGAGTTGTCTTCCTCCCTTCGTTTTCATTCACTCGTATAATTAGTCCCCCTTTTTATCCTCCTAATTATTCGGTACACCATCATTTGTTTCCTGTAGTACAATGAGCTGTAGACGCTTTCAGCAGTCTTGATCGTTTGTACCAGTGTGGGCTTGATACGTACGTACCCTAACTTGTGATTTCAATCTATCAACTTTGTGGGGGATAGATTTGACTCTACACGACACGACCTTTGCTTCAGCTGTGATTGGATGTATATACAAAAAAAGGTAAAAAAAGTCGTTTTCTCTATAAGCTGCGCCAAGCGAAGGTCGCAGCAGACGTTATCCACCGAAGGAACCGGTTGCGTTCATTCGTCACCGATAGCATTGGGGGATTGCTTCTCCCCCCGAGACTCTTTGGGACGCACGCTACGATACAGGTAGCACTTTCTCCTGAAGTGTTTTCTGAATGACCGGGCTCCGTCACCCAAGATCGTCGGAAATAGCTTTTTTTTTTTGCATTATTATTCACGTCATCACCTAGGCCATGGGCTTTTCCATCCGATAGCGGTTCTATTTTTCTCTATATCAGTTTCTGGGAGAGGTCTTGAGCTCCCAAATTGAGGAACCTCAGACGGAAAACGGTGCACCTCTATCGTAGCACGCGTCTTGGAGCAGTATAAAAGGTGTGGAAGGCGTGCTGTCGCTGTAGTGCCCGTCTGCGTTGCTGCTGTTTTGGTCGTTTGCCGGTCAACTGGAAGCACCTGTCGTGTTGGTGAGTAGTTAGTTGACAATAAATTGTGTGTTGCTTTCCACTTGAAAGGTGTGCTCCATGCTGCTGACTGCAAGATTATAATATTATGCGTGGATTTATTCCCGCTGCTACGATACCCAAGCAAGTAGCACCGGCTTCGTTCTCGATCTGGACTGAATTATGTAGTTTTTCCACATTGAATGCACATACTTAGTAATTTCGTAGGCAACTATGGATTAATAGTCGTGGAATATCTGAACTTCTCGGTGGTGGTTTGCTCCATCCACGATACCTAGACCAGCCAATAAAAGTGGAGTACCCGAAGGTTGGTTTCCCACACTGTGCCGGGCGGTATCGAGGGTGGCAGGGAAATAAAATGCCAACGTACCAGGATTTGGATAAATTGATTTGGGATTTTCTGTATGACAATTACTTATCAGTTTCGTGCTCGCTCGGGCTACTATTGCTGCGTATCTACAGTACGTGGCTGGCGTTCGTGACGGTAGACTGCTGTACCCTCTCGTTTACAATCTCACTCTTCTGGACCTGCTTCTACCGTGTGTTTGGGAGACGCAACACTATGACTTGAAACCTACCCCGCTTTTTATTGCTGCGTATCTACAGTACGTGGCTGGCGTTCGTGACGGTAGACTGCTGTACCCTCTCGTTTACAATCTCACTCTTCTGGACCTGCTTCTACCGTGTGTTTGGGAGGCGCAACACTATGACTTGAAACCTACCCCGCTTAGAGCTAACGAACACTCTAAAGGGGAACCGATTCAGCCTAGCCTCATGGGGGATCTAAGGGTCAGCAGTTTTGGAACAGGGCAGCACTCTGCAAGGAGCTTGGGGAAGGAAGGACCGTGTTTGTGGAACCAGCCGGTCTGGTGACCAGCAGAGCGAGCAGCAAGCACAAGGAGGAGTCCGGTGGGGAGAAGGCGTATCAGGTTATCGAGCCTGGTATAGGTCAGTTTCGTGAGTTCAAGCCCCGCCGAGTGCATACTCGAACAAATTGGTTGGGACTTTTTCTTGTGCTGAAATTGACTTGCGGAAAGCGCGACAGCGTGAGTAAGCAACACCCGATGAAAAATCGATTAGCAGTGGGATTGCTGAGCCCTATACACGATAAAAATGGAACGCAAGAACCGGGGGGGCGAAACGGACGACACCTGTGACAACGGCTAGTCCAGAAGCTGGAAAGTATAAGTGTGAGAAAAAAGAAGGATGAAGCCACCGCCGTAACAAAGTGGTCCTACTTGTAGTTCTCTATAACCAACAAACGGTGGGTCGTGGGTTCGAATCTTGCCGACTTCATATATCGTCTTTTCGGGCATGCGCGCTGCAAACATTATGAATGGTTGTGATAGTACTTTCCTGAGTACTGCTTTAGTGCGTGGCGAGGAAAAGCCATTCGGTGGAGCATGATCGTAAGCAGGGAGTAGTAGCCGGCTATGTCAATGGTCGAAGCGACCCAAGAACACCCCCACCGTGTACAGTGACCGGGGGTTTTACAGCACCAGCTAAAAGTCCTATCTATGGCGGAAGTACAGTGATAGCCACCCTTTTCCTGTGTTGCGAGCGGGGGATTTTAGTCGCACGGCATTTATTTCGTAATTATTTGCCGTACGTACTTCACTTCGGAAGGTTGGTTGTGGAGGCAGTAGATGCCGGGCTATCTGCGAATTCCGCGAGAAATCGCACGGCCGCCAACTGTGTGCACTGGTTGGTGGTTTGATAGGGCAAAGTCGTGCGGCATAATAGCCTCGTTCTTCGTGCTGCTGGTCACAGTGGTAGAGACGGACGTGGAGTCGTCGTGGGCTATCTGCAACAGTACCAACTGACGATAGGGTTTCGTCCGAGCACCAAATCGACGGCATGGCCGCACGCAATCCATGATACGCAGCAGCAACAGCAGCAGCGGGAGAGGTGATGGAGGGAGCAGATCGGTTCACTATGTCGTCAGCCGGAGCTTTATAGGTGGGCAACATCGCGCGGCGGGGTCTGGTCAAATTGGTGATGTTATGTTCATGATCGATCCACATTTCAATCGCAATATTTGTGTTGGTCAGATATGGCGTCTATTTCTTTACGGTAACGGTGGAGACCCGTAAATAGTAGGCAATGAACTTTCGGTGAGGGTGGAGACCAGTAAAGAATAGGCGATACATTTGCGGTGAGGGTGGAGACCCGCAGGTAGCATCACCCAACATTCGTTCTGGATGGTAAACGTAGCCCTTTTCCGCCGGTGGTTTCGAAATATGTGTTCAGGTTTAACTTATACAGCCTTTGTAAATGCGAAAATTTGGAGTGTTTTCTGGTGTAGACAGGACCAGAGGGTGGCTGGTGGAGCTTAAAAATGTGAGATAGTGATTTGGAGAAAATGAGAAGTAGGTGCACCTCGAGAGGTGTACTGCGGATGTGTGGTATTGATGGTGGCACTGATTGTGTTGGATTTTGAGTGCATCATTTTTTTCTTGCCGTGGTCTTCCTCGTTGATTGCAAACTATAGGAGAGTGGACAAATTCATGATTGATTGGCTGTTCTACCAACACCATCATTGTGCGAACGCTTGGTCGCAGCCGAGGAGTGGAGCACAAAAAAATGTTTTGGCGATGATCGAATTGCTTTTGTAGCTGCGACGGCTTGGACTGATCTTGCCGACAGTGGCGGCATTTTATTGTTTATGTACTCGAATATTTGGAGCTATAGCGAAACCAAGCCAAAAAGGGAGTGTTTTCGGGTTTTATTATGGTTTGCAAGCGACCAATATTTCGGGAAATTAAGCTTGTTAGCGAGAACTGGTTACGCTGGCTCATAGGTTTTGCTGGTGTCTCTCGTTTGTGGTTGCCGACGTGTGTTCATGAGATGGGATGGGGCATCCTTGTGACGTGCAGTACAGGAGATTCTGGTTTCAAGAAGGGAGAGGAGATGCAAAGCCATGATTTGTCCTTCACTTATCGACATCGATTTTCCGAACTTGTTGGGTGGTTGTAATTTTGTTTGGGATCTGGAAGGATGAACACATTTTGATATTTTGGTTTAATTCACAAGCAACGTATTTTGCGTTTGTTTTGCAGTTACAAACGGGGTAATTGTGGCTGGTAAAAGTACTCTATGTACCAGGGAGGGCCTAGACACATTCTCGAGTTGGATAAATTCTGCGTTTGCGGACAAGAATTTATGCTATATTGTTTTTGTTTGACCGGTATGATCTGTGTACCTACGGCTGTAGTAGGGGACAACGGGAGAAGAGACCTTTGTCGTGGTGACCTCGCGATCTCTGGCATTTTACTTTTCGCGTTACCTTTCTGCCCTGAAGGCGCGGCTGTTGAAATGCCTTCTTGCGATTACATTCGTTGTAAGTGGGAGTATAGAAGAGGTTTTCGCTCATAAGGATGGGGTTCTGCGTCCCATTTTGTTGTTATAAGTGATGAAATCGAGTTCATTGTTGATTCTTCGCTGTCTCTTGAAGAATCCGGGAGGGTGTTGATTTGAGATTTTCAGTATGACACTTACTTATCCGTTTCTTGCCTGTTCGGGCTATTGAACTATTATTCGGTACCTAGTAGTACCTGGCTGGCGTTCGTGATGGTAGACTGCTGTGAGCTCTCGCTCAGGAGCTCACTCTTCTCGACCGCTTGCATCTGCCCTGTGTTTGGGAGACGTGATGCAACGGTATGAAGCCTACCCAGCTTGGAGCTAACGAACAGGGAACACGAACAAGATATCAAATTTAAGTGCATCGAAGGGATTATGAACCGGGGTTTGCACTCTATTTTGCGTCGCTGCCGTTTTTTTCGAATCTCAGCTAGGGTTTCCACGCCGTGCGGAGTGGTGTCACTTGGGAGAAGTCGGTTTTCGGCCTCAGTTTGTCGGAGTTGATGGGCGTTTGAAACAATTTCTGGAACAGGGATAGGGCCCTGTCGTCACGTAGTGCGTCCGAACGCCCCCACCACTTGGCTGTCCTATGTCCTCCCCGGATGGCGATGTGCATCCTCGAACTGCGCAGCTAATCAGGGATAAGTCAATATGATGATAGTTTTCACACCGCTCGTGGTTGTGTCGACCCAGGATAACTCGGTTTTTGTCCTCGGTTTGTAGATAAATCGAAGAGTTTCGGAAAGGGGCATGGGACTCTATCCTGACGCGATGGCGCCGCCCCTTCGTCCGAACCTCAGCCAATCAGCAGTAAACCAATAGAGTAGGAGTTTTCACACCGTGCGGGGTAGTGTCGATCCTCGGAGAAGTCATCATTGACGTCCCCGAGTTGTTGGAGATGAAGAGACTAGGGAGAATCAGAACCCGGGATGGGATCCTATCTCCCCCGTGTGCGACGAAACTGCCCCCCATTGGTTGGCCTTATCCTCGAAGGGTGGCGCCGTGGAGCTCAAACCTGCAATCAGCGATTAGCCAACGGAACTGGGCTTCCAAACCGTGCGAGATGGTGTCGACCCGAGCAAATTCGACTTCTCCCCGGTTGTTCGACGTATTAAGTATTTGAAACGACCTCTGGACCGGAGATGGGACCGTATCCTCCCAAGGCTGACCTGGCTTAATATACGAACCCCAGCCAACCAGAGATCGGCCGGTGGGATTGGGGTTTCTACACCGTGCGGGGATATATCAACCGGGGTGATACCCGTGTTCGTCCCCGGGTTGGCGGAGTTATATATGTGGGGACGGATTCCGATTCGGGGATGAGTCCCTATCGTTCCCGGGTGAATCTTGCTTTATGTACGAGCCTCCGCCAATCAGAGTTCAGACAAATAAAACATGTTTCCGTCCAATACTCGAACCTGAAATTATTAACTGCCAAAGTCGTAAGCGCGGTCGCGTTCTGCATCTACTAGAAAGGAACTGTTTGCAGAAACAAGCAGCAGCATTTGTAATGGCATTCGAAAGTTTGAATGACGATGGCAGCGCGACACTGTGTTTCGCGCCTGGAACAACGTCAGCACGTACGTCTGCCCACGGTCAGACTATGCACAGACAGGCGGTCTGCGAGGGTCCGGTCTATCTAGCATGATATAGCAGAAGCTGACCCCGTTCGCGCCTTTCAGTGGCCACGAAGACAATATGCAGCATATATGATCAGTCACCTTGCTTTCCCCGGATGCTTGGTTGAGTCAACACATACAACGAAACGCGCTCGACACGTCTCGTCAGGGCCAGCCTCAAGGGTCAGTCAGCGTGTGCTCGGATGCATCAAGTTGAAATCTAATGCAGCTCAAAATAGGATTTACTTCGGAAAAACAGCAACAAGGAATCCATTGATAGTCCATCGAACTCTAGGCATTAACACAAATACTGCACGCGTGGATGTTTATGGGTGTGGTAACGTTTTCTACTCCTTATCGAACATTTAATCAAACGATTCGAAGTGCTGATCTGCCCTACTCGAAGAATGGGTGCCGACGATGAGCCCTTGTACTACCTGAAAATAGTTTCCTTGCCTATAATTGGTCACGAGGAATTTTTGCGTGGTGTTTTGCTATCGCGACGTCTCTAACACCAGGCGTGTATGCTTTACTTGTACATATACTAGCTCTGAAACGTGCATTACTCAATACATACGTCAAAACATATTTTTGTTTGGTACATAGGCGCCGTGTACTCCCTGGAGGACGAACCAGTGGCATTGGCAGGGGACCTGTCGTTCGTCCATAATGATGCCGGGACCGCAGGAGGTGCTATGTCCATTGGGGACCCTAGTGAGCTTTCCGTGGTAGGGGCACTCTTCAGGTCGAACTCGGCTAACCTCGGCGGCGCTGTGTCCGTTACCGCCGTGCAAGAGGAACAGCGGACGTTCATGTCGTGTCGTTTCGAAGACAACACTGCGACTGCCGACGGGGGAGCGATGCAGTTTTTTGCCGGTGGAGGCGTTGACTTCGTTTCGTCATCCACCTTCCGCAAAACCTTTGCTGGTGAGATCGTGGAAAGTTACCAAGAGGCATAGACGTTATGGTGTATTCGAGGCGTTGTGGTCAGGCTTCGATACCTGATTTGTTGAGTAGCAAATACTGTCGAGGGATACACATGTAGGTATCCATCCACTGAACGGACGTTTAGATATACAACGACAAGGTACTCTGAAGTAATGTTCGACGACGCTGACGACATGGATAGGGTGTTACCGTAGGGTGCTGCTGTTGCCGCATGATCAAGGAGGGCGACCTCCACTCTCGATAACCATGGAGATTAACATCGCCTGTGAATGAAATGTGCCTAAGAAATATCGACTGCGTCAGAGTATTTGAACGTTGTTTAAATCAAGAAAAGTCACCGCCTCGTTTTCTCTCAGTGCGTACGTTGTATACGCTAAGCAGGCGTGTTGAAAAATACGCGTAACGGTCTATTCACATGTAAACGTGTACCCATGTCCCCCGCTCGTCGTTCTCCCGGCGGACTGTCAGCGAACACGGGAGGGGCCATTCATCACAGAGAGAGCATCGTGCTCGTCAACACCACGTTTCAGGAGAATATGGCCGGCGACGAAGGGGTTGCTATCTTTGGGTCGACAACAGCAACGCTAAACAACGTTTCCTTCGCGAATAACACGCTCCACTGCGCACATGGCCAGTATTTGTACGACGCAATTTTTGGCGCGGTGAGGATCAAGACTACGGAGGGGGGGGCGCCCACATTTTCGCTACCGGGTCGAAGCCACTCGCACGAGCGAGGCAATACCTCACGATCGAACACACGGCATGAGACTTGTTCGCCTCAGCGTATCTAACCATCCCGTTGGGGATTCACACCGAAACAACTATAAAACAGCACGAAAGAAAGCCTATGATGGCAAGGAACAGGGGGGTCACTCGCGCGAGTGACCCTGAGCCACTGCAATAAGAGGTCTCTTGTATAGGGACCCAACCCCCTGCCGTAACATTGGTCTAAGTTTGGAACGAATATTGGCGACTTGTAGTCGAAAAGCCCCACGGCCGCTTACATCCGAAAAAGAGTAGTCTCTCTTGGAATCACGAGCGATGTGCTCTACCTGGTACGTTTGTATATTGTTGGTGCTGTGTCCTATTTCCCATGTGCAAGTCGTTGAAAGATTAGTCTGGACACGTGTTCACAGTGTACCCAACACACAGCACGGTTGACAACCCAGATCCTCCCGTCCCCCCTATGTTCCACCTGTTTGGACGTTTTGCGGGATGTTTTTAACATGCTTGACCCTGCAGGCTCGTAGCAACACGTCAGCGCACAATATCGCAGGTATGTCACACAAACTTGACAAAACAAATCCGCCCTTCCTGTCGCCTCCTTGTGTCGGCCTCAGGATGGCACCGAAAATATTACTCGCTTTAATTTGGCTTGCACGCAGTGTCCGACTGGGGAAGGGAATAAAAACCCTGACGGCGTGGATGTCCAATACCAGAATGCGATACCCACATGCGAAGCTATTCCGGAGGGAGGGAAACATGTGACAAGCGGGACAACCGTTCAAAGTCTCACCCTCGAACATGGTTATTTCCGCACTTCTGACCGGAGTCGCATAATACGCGAATGCCACCGCCAAAGTTCGTGTGAGGGCGGGAGCGACGCCAACAGTTACTGCGCCAGTGGCTACGAGGGCCCCTGTAAGTGTGACTTTGTACGCAACACGCTTATGGGATAAATTCCAACCTAGGCCATTTCGAGACTACTTGAAATATCATGGCCAACAACAGGCCACCCGCAATGACATCGGATGTATTGTTTTCGAAACAGCAAGTGTGGTATAGCGTTGCCTAGTTACACGGTGGAAAGTCCAAGTTCGAGCACATCGTTATACCCTTTCCCGCTCCCGGTTATGTTTCGGTACCCGCCCCTCTGACGGCAGGTTGAGAAAATATCCTCTGAAGTGAAGTTATATATACAGTGCGCGTCGACCAGTTGCCAGCCCTTGGGTCACAGCGAACCGACCTGTCGCAGCCCCTCCGTCTGTGTCTATCGTTTACCGCGGCAGTCTGTGCTGTTTGCGCAAAAGATTTCGCTCCATGGACGGGCTACCGCTGTGACCGTTGCTCAGCTTCCTACAGGGGGACAGCTGTGGGACTCGCCATAGCCATGCTCCTCGCTTTCGTCATAGTCGTTGCTGCGGTGTCGGCGAATTTAATGAGGTTGATCGACAGCGAGAACGAGAACAATACGGAGATTGCGCGTAGTTCCTTGGAGAACCGATGCATTCGTTTGGAGAACATCGTCGTCAAGATCTTCCCGCTCACGGCCGTCAAAATTGTGGTGGTTGTGTGGCAAATTATTTCCCAGGTAAACATGCGCTGGGTGTTGTGGCTGCCAAACAATCAGAACATTCGTCTCTGAAGGCACAAAAGACAAGATCATGGTGACCTACCGCTAGCGTTAGTAAGTGAAGAGCGAAATCTCGAAAAACCAAGCTCTGCATTAGGCGATAGGGTTCGAACCAGTTGTCGCAGAGTTAGTGGTACTATTCTTGAATGTGATCTATCTAATAAACCCTGCGTGGTGACGTCTTATAAGTGAAATAGAAGACATGCCAGAAAGTTTGATAGCAAAGGTCTTGAGGTCGCGTCGGAAACGTATCGAACCGGGTGTTGAAGGATAACTGTGACTTAACGTTAACATATCTGATATGGAGTGCACTGTAAGGTCCGTCGAGTACAATTTTTCTGGCTGTTAAATGCTTCCGAGGAAAAGAAAAAGAAAATGGATATGTGTGTGGATAAAAATCAGGTAAACTAGAAAAATTGTGCATGTTGCCGAACAGCAACATTTGAAACGTCTTCTTTTCCAGGGCAGCGAGAATTGACCGTGTTCAAGATGTTGCGAGCTGAGTATTTAGGGCTCGATCAATGCGCGAAATAAAAGAGCCGCGTCCCATGCTGAAATTATAAGTACACCCTTTACAGTATATGGAACATGCTTTGGTTCTGGCGCAACATACAAGCGCTGATACGGGTTGTGGCCTAGAGCACTGCTGTGGTGCGGCGTGCTCCTCATCGTCTTGCTGCTGACATGCTCTGATTTAGCACACCGGTACAAATATTTTGTAGATTTCTTGTTGTATGACCTCACGAAGGAATATATGTTCGACGTGTGTCGGAACTCGTATTGAGGTGCCGGTGGTAGCGCACGATCGACGCGAAAACGAGCAGCATATCTTGGGAATGTTTAGGGATATGGTAAACTCTTAGCATAATCGCACACGCCCCATGACAAATAAAGAACACGATTGGAGCCAATAACCAAAGGCATGAAAACACCAAAATTTGGTAAACCCTAAGCATACCCGCACAGGCCCCATGAAAACACGCTTAAACGATTTGAGCCAACAGCTAAATATATGTAAACACCAAGATCCAAGAACGTTTGGCGAATGGCGCTCATACTCACGCTAACTTCCTGTTCCTGCCGGCCCCCGCATTCGTCACACCTTACCTACGCCAGTTTGCATCTATCGCGGGAGAGGTCTACCCTGAGGAGTATGCGACATTTATCTCCAATCTAAGCTTCATAAACTTCGACATTGGGTTATTATTATCAAGCTCTTGCCTGGTGAGGACCAATTTCTACGACAAGCTCCTCATGAGTACAATATCACCGATTGTGATACTGACGGTCCTGGCCGCTACATACTCCGTAGCGAAGAAACGAAACCTGAGGTCGGAGGTCGCAATGCGCGAAGTTCAGTACAAACACGTGTCCGCGGCATTGTTTCTCGCGTTTCTGGTATACTCCTCTGTCTCCCTCACCATATTCCAGACGTTTGTCTGCCACGACCTGGACGATGACTGGTCCTACCTTCGGGCGGACTATAGCCTGAGATGCAAGACGGGCACGTATGCTAAGTACAGGGCGTACGCGATCGCCATGGTGTTTGTGTACCCTATCGGCGTACCGGCTATCCTTGCCTGGTGGCTGCTTCGAAACCGAACGGACCTGAAAAAGGCGACTAGGACGACGATGGAGCATCTGCAGCCATTCAGTGGTATTTGGGGCCCGTACAAGACATCGAGATATTTCTACGAGGTGGTGGAGTGCGGTCGTCGCATAGCTCTTACCGCAACGGCCTCGTTCGTGCCTCCTGACAGTGTGGCACAGATCGCCGTGGTGTTGCTAGTCGCGGCGATACTGCTCTTTGTCTCGGAGTCGCTGTCTCCCTTCAGGTCCAAAGTAGACATGGGTCTGTATCGTTGGGGAAACGGTATTATCTTATCCAGCATGTACGTCGCGCTCTTGCTGAAGGTTGATACGTCTGGCGAAGACAATAATACGCTATCGGCGTTTGGGAAGGTCCTTATTGCCGCGAATGTGTTCCTCGTGGCCACGGTGTTGATTCAATCGATGTTTTTGGTAGTCGAGTGGCGGAAGGTAACCAGGATGGCAAGATTGGTCCACCAACAGCATATGACAGCATTGGACGGCCAACAAAACTTCGGTCAAATGCCGTGAGCACGGTTGAACAAGTTTGTTTGTGCGGCGTCGAAATTTTCGTCTGTGCCGCTTGGAACGTTCATTTTGTACTCTTGATCGTACGCTAGATACCATACGGAAATGACAACGGATAACAGTTGACTAGAGTAGGCGTTTCCAATAACGGTTAGCTACATGATAGTGGGATGTTGGAACCAGATTCGGTACAAATAGCCGCCTACATTCCTGACGAGCGCACTCCACGTTGTGCCTCAAAAGGGTCGAGACTACTATAATGTGTCGACCATGCACATATTTCTACCTACTGGCGACCCACCACCCCACACCTGCTCTTGCAAGGATAACGCCCTTTACGCCTCATGAGGGTCGAGAAACACGATTACTGGCGAAGTGCTGCGATCCGATTTATAAGCCAGAGTGTTGCACCTAATCGGCTATCACCGTGAAAGGGAGAAGCTTAATTCTCATATTTGAACCATGCCGGAGGGCGTGGTAAACATGTTAGACGCGTGCGACGATAGAGTTAGCACTTTTCGCTCGAAATAATTTCTAAATGACGGGGCTCCTTAACCTAAAACCGTTGAACATACGACATTTGTTTGGGCGTGGTTCTTGTTGTGTACCTAGGCCATGGCATTTTGTCTCCAGTAGCAGTTTTGATTTTTCTTCAAATTAGATTTTGGGAGAGGTCTTGAGCTCCCAAATTGAGGAACCTCAGAAAAAAAAAAACGATGCACCTCTATTATCGTAGCACGCGTCGGGCTGTGGGGGCGTGCAAGCGAGAGCCGAAGTATCTCAACGGGCGGTAGTGGAGGAGCTGGCAGAGCTGCTCGCAAGATGAGGAGACCTCTAAAGAGAAGTCGAGCATGGTTCCTATTCTGGTTTTTGGACCTTTGACCACATTACTGGATGATTGGGTATGTTATATAAAGTTGAAAGTCGAACCGAGGGAAGCGGACTCATCGTTATGGGAGTACTCGCTGGTCTCGAAACGACAAGAGCAATTGTGAGAAGTATCGCAGCCTGTTGCTCAGTTGCCAGTTATAGGTGCAACCATGGCCAAGTACGCCAACTCTGGTAACCCCACTGCTTGAGACGGGAAGCGACAGCACTGGACAGCAGCCGCAGCAACAGCGGTAGGAACGGTAGTAACAGCAGAAGCGGTAACAGCACCTCAAGGCAGAGGAAACGGAGAGGATGGTGAATGATGTAGAAAAAAGCGAGGTTGCCGAGGAGGTGGTGTGGAGTGGGGCGGTGTAGATGAGAGAGAACGAAGCGCAGGTGGAGTTTTTGCCGCCGCTGCTGCCACCGCAATAGCAGCAGCAGCTACAGGCGAAGGTGGCACCACTTCATGCTTAGCCACCTTCTCCCCTTGTCGAAATGGAGAACGAGGAAGGCGACAATGGAAAGGGGACCTGGGGGGAGAAGAGATAACTCGGCGGTTCGCTTGTTAAGCTGAACTATGGGTCGCGTCCATCGTGCTAGGTAGGCACGTGGGTTTCTGGGCCCAGTGCCATCCGGGTACTGCAGGAGGTGTGTGGGAGTAGGAAGACGCAGGCCGGCGCTGGTGCTAAGTTGGATGGGCCTTTCCTTCTTTTTGGCCTGACTAGGCAGCAGGTTATGGGGTATTCTATTTCGTTTTGGGCCATGTTTTTCGTCACTTTGTCTCCATTCTAGAGTACCAGGTAGTACGTAATGTTCAATGGTGATGTATTACAACAGTGCTACATGCTGCCGCCACAGAACTGACGACGTGCTGCTTTCAAAAGCATTGCTGTTGTCATGATTGATGGCTGCACCTGTGTCTGCTTATCCGGTTTCCAGCTTGTTCTCGGCCCCAAGCAGCAACGATTTGAAGTCACTTGCAGGCATGAGTAGGTTTTAGGTGTTGGATTGTATCAGAGGGCAGAGTAGGTAGGGCAGAAGGATCGGCAGGTTGAATCATTGTGCTTGTCCTCCTGAACCCACACCTCCCGCGTCTGACATTGGTGCCCGTGGTGTATTGGCTCTGCTCTTCAATCAGTCACAACCACGATATATTGTTGGAGTACTTGCTTCATGCTGCGCGAATAGGTCACCGAGCGTTGGCTTCCAGGAATGTTTGCACGTCTGATACGTTACCAATAATGATTGTAAGGGACTTCTGAGTCTGGACGTACCGTCTCGCAGCTGAAGGTTAACGGTCTTAGCCCTGTCCAGTACGACGTACTTCCAGGATAGCAATTTGTCGACCTCACGGGGGCTCCACTATAGTTGAGTAATTTTCACCTTGGCACCCACAACGAAAAACCAGAAGCGACTTTGGAAATATAGACTACAGTATAAACAATGTATTATAAGGCCATACCGATAATGGAGTGGAAAACGTGTTTGTGTTCTTGACTATTATGGATATTGTGGTATACCCCAGCACGGTGGCAGAGAGGCTGTGTCCCCGACGCTAGTCGGGTTGGTGACACTGTGCAGTGGATAGCCTGGAAGACTCGAGTGCTTCCGTGTTGAGGAGAAGATATCAAGATGTTGCAAGCACTGGCGCTTATGTGGCCAACACACACAGATAAACCGCAGACTATGCAGGAGTCCAGAAGTTGGCTGGTTACTGGAGATGACCAGGATGGCTACGATGCTAGACAATCCGGGAGGATCCACACGAGAGAGTGGGCTACCTGGATATCAAGGCCACACGAGAGAGTGAGCTACTCGTCAAGGCAACAGAGAATCCTACAGAAGTAATTCCTCCGCATATTCACACGCACGTTACATACCAACCGATACATGACAGATCTACGATGATCTACGACGTTCAAGTGCAGTGCTACTGAACATTGACTCATACTGGCTATGTCCTAACATTTCCATAACACCCTTCCTCAATGAAAGTTGCTCTGAATTGTACCAAAACTAATGATGATGAATTTATGCAAACAAATGCGTGTCATGCGTGTTTCAACCAAGTGATGATATTAATTGTTACCTACACCACCAACTACAACCTTCAATCCTACGAAATAAATCAAAAGTGTAAGCTAATTCCAAACAGACAGAGTCAAACAAACAAAACATTCGTGTTCCTTTAAATTTGACGGTGGTGAACTTGTTGATGAGGTCCATAAGGTTCTTGAACCTGTGCTTGTTAAAGTGCTTTGTACCGATGTCGGCGAGGTTGTCCTCCGTCGGGACGTAATGCATGGAGATCCTCCCTTTCGTTACCAGTTCTCGGATAAAGAAGGAGCGCAATGCGATGTGCTTGGTCCTCGAGCTGAAGGACCGGTTCGCCAATGCATGTAGGGTAGCCGTGTTGTCGCAGTAGACAGGCATTTGTTCACACTCCTTCCCGAATCCAAGCTCCGTCAGCATGTTTGAGCAAAACACTGCTTCCTTCATCGCCAGGGCGGACGCGACCAGCTCCACTTCCATGGTGGACATCGCAATCAGACCTTGCAGCCCCGACTTGAAGCTCATCGGAGCGTTTGCCAGCATCGTCACGTAGCGTGAGGTTGACTTCCCGTTGTCAGGGTTGTTTGCCCAGTTCGAGTCCGAGAAGGTCGCGAGCTTAAAACCACCTTTCTTGTAGGTGATGCTGAAGTTGGTCGTTCCTGCTAGATAGCGAAGAGTATGTTTTGCCGCCACCATGTGCACCTTGCTGGGTTTCGCCATCGGGGCGAGCCAGTTGGCCTGTCGCGTACAAGATGTCATACCTCAGCACTTGTGCAATGTACACGAGCGATCCGACAATCCTTTAGTACTTGCGCTTCTCCTCGTTGAGAAGTGTGTCCTCGGACTGGTTGTTTGAGATTTCGGAGCCGTAACCAGGTGTACTAGTCGGCTTGCAGTCCGACATCCCGAACCGTTCAAGGATCGATTTGCAGTATGCCTCTTGGGAAAAAGCCAAGGTACCTTCCTCGCGCTCCCGCTTGGTTTCCATTCCGAGTACGAGAGATGCTTCCCCCGTGTCGGTCATTTTGAAGCGTTTTTGCAACTTCCCTTTCACTATAGAAATGGCGTTAGAGTCGTTGCCGGCCAGGGGAAGGTCATCGACGTAGAGAGTCAGGTAAATCTTGGCCCCGTTGTGATCGTACAAATACACGCACGGGTCTGACATGAGTGCGACGAAGCCAATCTCGACAAGCACGGGGTCGATGGTGTTAACCCAGTTGCCTGGGCTTTGAGCAAGTCCGTAGAGGCTCTTCTCCACCTGCATTACCATGTCACCTCCACCCTTGTCCTTGACCTGGAAACCGGGTGGTTGTTCAACGAACACTTGTTCTTGGATGTCCGCGTAGAGGAAAGCGGTAGAAACATCCATCTGATGGAAGGTGAGGTTGAACTCCATGGTGATGCACGCCACTGTTTGCACGCTCTGGATCCTGCACACCGAAGCGTAGGTGCTGCCGCAGTCGAGTCCGGGAGCTTGGTTCCAGCCCTGGGACACGACACGTCTCTTGAAGGAGCCGTCGGCCTTGCGTTTGAAAACCCACTTAGACTTGATGCGCTTCCTTCCCAGAGGGACGGCTGAGCGCGGGACGAGCTTGTAGACCTCGCGGTCGTTGAGGCTTTTCATCTCGCGTTTTGCAGCTGCGTTCCACTTCGCTGCGTCCGGTGAGGCCCGTGCTTCCTGAATGGTGCGAGGAACGTCTGGTTGCACTGCCCCCACGGCGTATGCGTATTCCGTGAATCCCAATTTGGCGTCCCTGTGCGCGACGTCAAGAAACTCCCCCATCGCGGGAAACGCGTACGAAAGCCGACGAAGCTCGCTGAGGGTCTTCTGGTTGGGCACGCCCGGTATCGCCCGGGTAATCCTGGTGTCAGGAGGGACTCATGGAGCCGCGACCACCACGAGAACCACGCCCACTCGCCGAACCACGTCCACCACCCGTCGCGATCCCTCCCCGCGCAGATGCACCACGCGAAGAGCCACTGCGGGTGTCACGCCCACTACGAGATGAACCACGCCCACACGCGGATCGACCCCGCGATGCAGCACCAACTGGAGCAGAACCAGTACCTAACGTACCTGGCGGCGACGCAGGACCAGATGATGAACCCGCCGGAGCAGAACCGGAAGGTGATGCGGCAGGTGATGTTGCACTGTTACCCGACTCAGGAGGGCTGACCCCTCCAGGCGAGGCAAGGCTGTCGTCCGCAGGCGCATCTTCGGCGGCAGGAGAAGGGTCAGCGGAGCTGAGCCAAAGGTCACGGTTGTTGACGGTGGAGATGTCCTCGAGAAGCTCGGAAACAGACGGGTCCCCGACGGCATGATTGGGCGAAAGCGCATCGACGGAGTGGTTGGTGGTGTAGTTGCGCACATCTCGAATCATGTCGTCCTGGTCGGCGTAAGTGATTTCCCCGTCGTCAAACCCACGCTCGTCCAACGACGGCGGCGCGGGAGTGTTTTCCATGAAGATAACGTTGCGACTCTCCCGTACCCGTCTCGTCTGAGCGTTGTAGAGACGGTAGGATTTGCTGTCCAGGCTGTAGCCCACCAACCCGCCTTCCCACGCACGGATTTCCAACTTCTTGGTGTGCGTGTCTTCATGCACAAACGCCCGTGCCCCGACCACCCCAATGTGTCCAATGTGCGCGTGCTTGCCGTAGAGCGCCTTTCACGTCGTCCCGTTGTGCAAGGCTGTATGAGGAGTCCGGTTGCTCAGGTAGACCGCCGTGTGCATCAGGTCTCCCAAACGAAGGCTCGGCAGCGTAGAATCAGCGAGCATGCAACGCACGATGTTCATGATCGTCCTGCCTGCACGGCTCATTCGCTTCGATCTGCTGGGGGGTGTTCATCGATGAAAATTGTAGCTGGATGCCGATGTCCGGGCTGTACTGTCGGTAGACCGCGCTCGTAAACTCGGTTCCCTTATCCGCACGAAGCACGTGGATGCGCTTGCTGCGGGGGATGACGGTCCCCTTGTTGAACAACTCGAGGGCGTCAGTCGAGCAAGCCTTATCCTTCATAAGGACGACCTCCTTCCTCTTGGTGTGTTGATCGACAAACTTGGCGGCGTATTTGAAGCCGCCCAACGCGGTAGGCGTGAAGGGACCAAGGGTATCGACGAATACGATCTGAAAGGCGCGTGAAACGCCGTAAGCGGCGTGCTTTTGGTGCGGCTGTTGAAAGCTCTTACCAAGAGGGCACGCACTGCAGTCCTGCACGTCGCCGGTGTAATCGATGCCGTTGGCCGCCTCCTTGCTCAACACATCTAAGCTCTTGCTGTTGATGTGCCCCATGCGCCGGTGCCAGAGACTAGCAGTCTCCACCCGCAAGGCAAGTCCGTCAGGAACTTCCCCGAGGGTCTGCCGACCGCCATCCCCAGCGCCGAGCTTCACGGTGATGGAGCCCGTGATCTTGCCGGTGTCATCTACTCCTACGTCCCCCGACTCCAGCCTGGGGTTGTCCGGATAGAAGAAGGAGGCCACGCCATTCGACAGCGCAGCGGTGACGGAGAAGAGGTTGGTTCCCAGCCCCGGTACTAAGACGACACGGAAGGAACTTGCCTGTCGTGGCCGCTGTCGTCGGCGACCGTGACAAAGAGAACCCCCGTTGTAACGCCGTGAAGAACGTGCTGCCCAGCGGCAATGATTGGGAGCGGGATCCGGAGGTCTTCAATTTTACGCATGTGAGCCCCCGCGCCAGGCGTAGGCGCAGGATCTAGGTAATTGTCCGCCGCTCCGCTATCCACCAACATTAGGATGTACGATCCATCGGAGCGAAAAGGAGCGAGTGACGACTACGCCGCAGAAGAAGCCATGAAATCACCGAGGTACTCGGAAGACAAGTGGTGGTCCCGCGCAGACGACGCGGATGAGGCAGACGCGGAAGCCGCCGGCGAGGCGGCGGGAGCTGCAGAGGCGCCGAGAACGTTGAAGGAGAACCCGAACGTGGTTGGTTCCGAGGGGGCCTGAGACGCTTGGGGCGCCGCCGCATGAAACGGCTGCGCCAAGTGGGAGAAATTGGCCAGACCGGCTGCCTGAAGCAGTGCCAGGTTATCAGACAACCCTCGAAGCTCCTCTTGCTTCTTCTTGTTTCGGTTGTCCTGCTGAGCCTTGCACTCAGCATCGCTGCGCGTCTTCGTGCGGTGAAAGGAGCACCACTTGGACTGCGCACTCCACCCACTCCCGTGCTTCTCGCCTGGCTTCTTCTCGTTCGTCGGTCGGGGCGGTTGCGCAGACTTCGGACAGTCTCGCTGGAAATGTCCAAACTCCCTGCAACGGTGGCACTGGTCGCTGTTGGTCGCGGCCATCGCGGCTCCTCTGCCTGAGACCGCGGGCCCCGCCGCCTTGCGCGACTGCTAGTCCAGAAAGAATCGGTTAGCCGTGTCCTGAAGACAGTCGACCGATGAAAATTCGTTTCGGTAGTGCATCTTCCGGATAAAGTGGAAATCCGGGGCAGACGTCAGGCCCGAGAGCATGATATCAAAGTCGACTTCGTCTGATGCTTTCTCCCCCAGAGTCTCGAGGCGGAGCTTGAGCTCGCATCCCTTGGAGAAGAAGTCAACAGGATCACCACCGGCAACGTGCGTGAGGGCGAAGAGCTCGTTGTGGCACGCACGCCGAGCTTCCTGGGTGTGGGCGTCGAACCGCGCGTTCAGAGCCGCCCAAGCCAACTCTCCGTTGCCTTGGGCGCTATTGCCCGCCTTTCGGTGAGCCTGAACGGTGATCCGGGGCGAGCCGGTTGTCGCGAAGAACAGTGAAGGAGTAGAGGCGGCTGTCGGCCTTGTCCCAAGCGGTAACATCGGCCAGAGTAGCAGCCAGAGGGTCTAGCCGGGCCGATCCGCGTAAGACCGTGAGAAGCTCTGGCGCATGTATGTTGATGAGGTGCTCGAAGCTCTCCTTCCACACGCGAAAGGTAGACCCACGGAATCGTCTAATGGAATCTGGTAAACGGTGGAGCCCAGAACTAGAGCTTGATGAGTTCGCCATAGCTTAGAGACAGGGACACGCGATGGGTGTGATAAAACGCGCTGCACCCACAAGACGCCCCGATCACCTGAGACGGGCCGGCGCGCCTGAAATGTGTGGAGCAGCTCTACACAGAGGTAGGGTGAAAGGTAGGTCGCAGAACCGTAGCTGGCAACCCGAGTCCGCCGGATGCTCGCAAGCTCCCCGCTCGGACGATTGCGCTCCCGTGAGCACAGCTGTGACCAACCGCAGTTGACGAGGCTGCGATGATGTGGCGAGTTGTCAGCACCGGCCACTTAACTGGTCCTGCAGGTACACAACGTGGTGCACCGCGTAGTGTTACGCGTCTTTCGGCGCAAACTTTACGTGAGCTAGCACGTGTGAGTAGCTGTAGCAGCGGCCGGCTACCAGCTAGCAGTCGTATATTCAACCTACACACGCGAACAAGCCGGCAACAAGGTGTGTGGAAGGTGTCTTGGACAGACCACGCCTCGCGGAGAATCTAAGCGCAGGCGATTTGGTATTTGGAAGTCAGTTGCAAACACGCGGAAACGAGTATAAGAAATAACGGCACTCCGCGCGCAGAACCAACAACCTGCACAACTCTATTCACCGACCGGAGTCAGCCACTAGGAATTGCGCTCCCGAATGCTTTACACAGACAGTTGCGTACCGAATGTGCAGTTGAGAGCCCAGGTGATCAGTCCGGGCCCAATAAGCAAGCGGGCTGACTCAGAGTGGCCTCCAGCAGAACGCTAACTCCAGCAGCAGAAGTAGAAAGCTGACTCCAGCAGCAGTAGAAGCTCCCCGCAGAAAAGTGAAATCTTGAAACAGTCCTTGGCCACAGCGGAAGGTGTCGCAGCCGTCGCGGGCCTCCAGACGCAGCCGTCGCGGGCCTCCACTCACACACGCGAGGCAATAATAACCTATTATGGATATTGTGGTATACCCCAGCACGGTGGCAGAGAGGCTGTGTCCCCGACGCTAGTCGGGTTGGTGACACTGTGCAGTGGATAGCCTGGAAGACTCGAGTGCTTCCGTGTTGAGGAGAAGATATCAAGATGTTGTAAACACTGGCGCTTATGTGGCCAACACACACAGATAAACCGCAGATTATGCAGGAGTCCAGAAGTTGGCTGGTTACTGAAGATTACCAGGATAGCTACGACGCTAGACGATCCGGAAGGATCCACACGAGAGAGTGGGCTACCTGGATATCAAGGCCACACGAGAGAGTGAGCCACTGGATATCAAGGCAACAGAGAATCCTACAGAAGTAATTCCTCCGCATATTCATACGCATGTTACATACCAACCGACACATAACAGATCTACGATGATCTACGACGTTCAAGTGCAGTGCTACTGAACATTGACTCATACTGGCTATGTGCTAACATTTCGTTACATTGACGTTATCAAACTGATATTTTAACCCTAACGTTGCGCCTTTATCAACCCCATATTATACGGGATTGAAGTTTGATGGGTAAACGATTGATGGCCGATGTGTTTGACGACGGAAACGTTGGGCTGATCCATAAGTACATCACAAGGCCCGGTTTTTTCTTTAATGTAGATCGGGTACTGAGTTTGATGGCCGAACAGCAAATTGTTTCCACTGCATACAGCAATGAGGTACATGATATGCTAACAAAGCCTCTTTCTGTTACAGCATGAGAAATATCTGCTGTGTAGTATTGGGGTGATGTTTCACCCCCCTTCTCATGCGTGTGCGCACAGTGTGATTTACCGTATCTAGACGTAAAACCTTACCGACTTCGAAACAAGGATCTCCGGGGCTCTCTCACCTCGCCGCGCATTACGGTAGTACAAGCAAACTATCATAACCATTCACGTCTCCAACGCGAATGCTCGCAAAGACGTTGTTTCCCTTTTGCTTTTGCCGGAAAAAAGCGGAGAAGTGAAGTCGGTGGGGCTCGAACCCACGAGATATCTTTTGTTGGTTATAGAGCACTAACCACTGAGCTACGCAGTCAAAAACATATATGTTATTGGTTATATAGCACTACCCACTCAACCATAAAGTACCCACTGGCCCACGCAGTCACATGGCTTCGTGGTTCAGTGGGTAGTGCTATATTGCCAACAAGGGATTCGCGTCAGAAGGTATGCTGGCGGAAACTATTTCGAGCAAAATCGCTTCTGTTCAGTGTTTCTGTCTGTTGAAACTAGGAGTAGAGGTACAGGTTACTGCCCCAGTGGTCCAGTATGCGCTTGAATGTGTGTTGCAGTCTCATGTAGTGGCGGGTACTCCCCCACGGGTTTTCCTACCAGTTGTTTTCGGCATGATGTTGACGGGTAAACTCTCGTCTCCTCAAGGGATCCGGAGTGCGAGGGTTGCTGCTGTTTCTACATGAACTGCTTGCTGTTGGAACAGTCCGAAGGGGTAGATGCTGCCTGTTGTAGTGCATTTCGCCAAGTGTATCGCCCGACGCGGTGTGATGGTGTGGTTTACGTTGACTAACGCAGTTGAAATGCGTGGGGTGGCGATAGACCAACAGTGCAGCCTCAAGTATTCAGCGTTGTACGAGTGATCAAAAGCATATTGGAAGCGTGTGCGTGCAGAAACGGAACGAAGTTGGCGACTTGACGTCGTCCTTCATGCCGACGGTGGTGACGTTGCCTTTATGTTGATGTGCATGTCATGGTCCTCTAGGCTTCCAACGACGCACTCCCTTCTTGTAACGTGACATCAAGTCTGCAAGGGCGTTGAGGTGCAGTGGCGTTGTTCGAGCAACCAAGGACCTCGTAGTGGTGGCTGCTTCTATTTCCACTGAGTGACCTCGATCCGCACTCGTGACATATAAGGGGAGCGACCACGCCCGTGGCCGAAGGAGACATATTGTAACGGATGATTCAGAGGCAAAGGAGATTAACGTCCGACGGGTACAAAGTGTTCATGACTAAGAGCATGGATAATTCGAGACGAGTATCTCGTAGACTAGTGGTGACAAGCTAAGAGAAGGCAAGGCAACCATGGGAGGAACGGTCAGGGGTAGGAAATATTATCTATCACTAGCCTCAACTTGCCTCTAAAGTTGAAGAGTAGATTTATAGGCTACGATACGAAGGCGTGGTGACAATAGAGAATTAATTGTACGCTGTAATTCTTAAAAATTTGGCTGCAATGTGAAAGGTGGTAAGGGAACGCTTTAGTTGCCGGCGCGACACGCAGGAGATTGAAGGAGGCTGTGATGGACGAACCTGAATAAGGGGGAAAGTATATCTCCACAAACCCCGACAAACAGCAATGACACCTCAGTTCAATCAACCAATTCAATATTCAATCAGACACTTTTGTATTACCGAAAAGCGCCACCCCCGATGATTTCTCAAGAACAGGAAAAAAACGGCGAGTCTCTGGCATTAAAAAACGTCAAAAAAATCGATTGACCTAAGCCTCTTAGCTATAGACTATACGGTAAATGCTTTTCACAGCTACGCATCTCGCTCGCCGCTTCTGTTTCATCTCCGACGATTACCTCCTCATGTCTGCGCTAATCCAGCTCACAAGGATTATATACGTATAGTCTATGCCACCTACGGAAGAACTATATAGGACATTGCTGGTTAAGTGTTTCTGCTCAGATCCTGAGTCTATGGTCTTCACGTGGGTGCGGACCACAGCTAACACGCTAGCGGTTGTCAAATAGGTACTTCAGTGGGATTGTCATATTGCACAGCATGTGCCGAAATATTGGTTCTTCGCGCCGTAATTCCCCTTTCCGTTTCACTGTCATCCCTCGGACTCTACTCGGTCGAATTGATGCCCGGCAGGGTCACTCGAGCAGGCAACCACAACACACAGACATCCTTGCGTTGCAGTACGCCTACAATACAACGTTAGGTCCACAATCTACGACATGTCTGATACCTGCTGGTACATAACTAAACTCTCCTGTATTCAACTCACTCAAGCCCCAAGTCAAGTGAATCTCATCGACAATTAACCGAACAAACCGGGACTAACCCGGGACTAATCGGTAAGCAGTAAACAAATGGGCAAATAACACATCGCTGGGACGCGAATAATGTTCTTGCCACGACTGCTTACATTTCTTTTTCGCTCCTTCTGCTTCGGGAAACAGCGTCGCCCTCGCCACCTTCCCTCTGACACAAAGCTTCGGCAATGCAAGCAGAGAGTTCTGCTTGAACGGTTCCGGTGTCGTTCCACTGTGTCCACCCCCCACCCCCCGGCTGCTGACTGGCAACAGACGTGCCGCTATAGTGGGATGAGTCTCTACCCACATTGCATCAGAGTACTATCAAATAATCTCGTCCTGTTCAAGACAAAACGCAATACTCCCTTCAGTTGCCTCGAACCAATGAACGTCGTCTACGTTTACTTTTGTATGAGCATTACTGGGGTGCCGTAGACAGTTGTGAACACATATTGTCGCTGAAGAGCAGGGCAAAGGTTTATGTAGGATACTTGAGGTGCGGATTCCAGGCTACCACCATCAAAAAAACACGTGCATCAACGTTTACCATCCAACCATAGAAGAAAGACGTCACCGACGTCATGCACGCAATTGAGGCTTGCGTTGTAACATCATGGCCCGCCCCACAGCAGTTGGTCGTCCATCCATTTGGACATGAATCCGTAGACACATTACCCAGAGCAGCGTCTCATTTACCACAAACCTGTGAAGCTCATACCTGCGTGCACCACTCTCGGTTGCTGAGCACTACGGATAGACAGCAACTATTAGACTTTTGATTGTGCGGAAACGGTGAACGCAACACTCGCACATATGGACTGGGCATAAAGTAGAAATTTATGCTTGCGAGTGTGTACTCGACGCTGATCGCGAGCAATAATCCTACTGCAACCGCGGCCCGTCTCCCCCATGAACTACCCGTCAACGCTTGACTGTCCTTCTTCCCTTTGTATCGCCTACAAAATAGTTAGATTCGTCTCTTCGTTATCACAAAAGCGAGAACAACTCCCTCGTATATATGGTATCGAAGAGCTTGTGCCGCATTGCACTGCCGTTGTTGGCAAAGCAGGACACTTAGTACCGGCAGAGCACGCACAGCACATCTCATGCACAAAAAGTAAGCATGCCAGCCTCGTCCCTTGGCAGAAACCGGAACAAGCACAGCGTGACGCAGTATTATATCACCACCTCGATTAAAAGGTGCTCGTAGCCGGCTTGCCAATCGGTAAACGCACCGATGGAACGAATAAAGCTTGACCGCACCTCAGCTCTACAAGCCAATATGTTAGCCGTCTACTACGAGAACGGAGCTAACGGCGCGCTAATACATACATTGCAAACATGCCACACGTCATTGCTGAAAGGGTTGCAATGACCCCGACAGATTCGACGGACGCCCCGTTGATCGGGCGCAGGCTGTCGATCGGTAACAGAGTATCACCGGTATGGGAAACTGAAAGGAGTCCGGAGGGCAGGGAGCTGGCGGTAGGTGCCATGGTGGTGCCGGTGACAGAGGTTGTGCGGATGCTGCTGTTGTTGTCATACACGATGACGCAGGGCCCCCTTTCGCTGACATCGCAGCTAGTTCCAGACTCTTTAATGGTGTCAGAGCAGCAGTCGTCGTCGCTGTCGCCGCCGGGCATTGAGCCACAACCAGGGCTTCCGCACACGCCATTGAACGTCGCGGCACAACAGATGGTGCCGCTTTCGTCTTCGTAGCCAGGGCGATCGTTGGAGCATAGCGCTGGCCAGAATCAAGTTTAAATCATAACAGAAGGGACGGGGTCCATCGAATGAAAACTGGGCGCGTGTTGAGGCGAGGCGATGCGTTTGAAGCAAGGGCCGTACTTGGCATGCTTGATGAGAGAACCGCTCACTTAAGTACAGTATACATCGAGACTTCACCTGCCGCATAACGTGGACAGGGTCTATCGCACTGATGCAATCGCAGTTCAGGCCTGAACTATTGGTCGGTCATAAGCCACAAAGTTGAGCGAGTATGATGCGGCTAAACAAGGGTGAGCGAGAACGGGGTGTGGACATGCACCCAACTATTTTGAAAGGGAGGTATATACTTTTTAGGGGGGTTACAATGTTTCAGTTGGAGGGGTTGATAATTGGAGGGGGGGGGGGTGATAGTTTGAAGCTGGGGGTGATATCGTGAAGGGGGGGATGATATTTTAAAGTGGGAAGGTGTGCAACATGCGGAAGGGATGCGTTAAATTAGGGGGAACGATAAATCGCAACACCCCGTCGCTTCTGCTAACTTGAGAATCTCCCGGGTCATCACAACTGCATATGCGCTTGGTGCGTCGGGATATGGGTTTACCTCGAACCGTAACAACACGTCCGTCAGCGGGTGTTTACTCTGCCTGTTAAGGTTAGACGAAACGACGGCGTCTTCGTTCGGAAAGACCAACGCCCCCAACCCACTTTAACACGATAATCATATACCAGGTGTACCAAACTGCACGGTCTTGGAAACCTAAAACAGTGACTACTGCATGCCATGATGAGACCATGTTGCGTGCGGGTTAGATCTTGTCGAAGTCTTGTGGGCACGCAGCCACGCAAGAAAAAATGCACAATCCGAATGCGCCCCTATGTCCGACAAGGGAAGTGATGTCTGGTTGTCGGCGTGTCCCCTTAAACCAAGATATATGAAGGCCATGGCCCTCACAATATACTGCAACCTCCGCAATACGCAACAACACAGTCGGTACAACGACGGGGCAACTACTCCAACGCAACAGCCACCTGTTCACAGTCGAGAGAGTGGCCCGGGGCAGATATTTTACCAAAGAAGGACGTTTTCTCGGGTTAGATGCACGCTCATGCCGTGCAGATATATAAACCCATGCGTACTAGTTACGATGACGTTAGGCTGTGCGAAGAGAGTGATGGAAATACCGGTATGAGGAATTGCGTATTACATGAGTATGAAGTCGCACTCTTCGTACTGGGCAGTTGAATTGATACTCGCAAACCAATATATCGCGAAAAACCCTAGGTCCGCGAACGGTAGTGTCGTTGCCAGTAGTTTTCTGGGTTGGAGCAGATAGAAGGGAACGAAGACATACATACGCCTCTTGTAAACCACAATAGTTTGCTAAAAATAACTTGAAAAAAGAAAATAAATTATGTCTTCATTACATGTCATGGTGTGGCCGGAAATAGCGGTTCGCTGCTACGCAGTGAGAGGGTGTTGCCGGTAGAAATACGAATGGAGTCCAAAGTCAGTTGTCTTGTTGGTTTATAAAGCATTATAGTTAGCTCTGACTGTGAAATGATCAGTACTTTGTCCTTTACAAACGAACAGGCTTTGGAGAAATTATGTTTGTACGGTACCTCGTTGCTTGTGTCACGCTTTTCGCATCCAGTGATCTATTGCACTGCGGGTACTGTAGGCCCAGTACAGAAGAGATTTTGAACTTTCAACGGGGAACAATCAGCTCCGTAGAGGTTTGTGGGTGTTGGAACAGAAATATTGTCCGCTAATCGCTGATTGATTTCCAACCTCTCGTCCGGATGTACCGTGAATAGAGAAGGTTCGGTCAAACGTCTCCAAGACGAGAGGATACAGGCACTACTCTTGACGCCAGACGTACCAGCTCCGTGATGTAACGATGATAAGCGCGTTTCTGGTTTAGGATTCGTATGTACACAATACGTTCACTACTCCCGAGAGACTAAGTCGCCGTCCAAAAACGGCACAACAAGCAAAGCATTGGTTTTTTGCGTGGGTTACAGGACAGAGCCAAACAGGCTAAGTCACCATCCTAAAGCGCCACAACAAACAAAGTGTCTTTTCTTTAGATGGGTGAAGACAGTGCCAAGCAGGCATTGCGCACAGTAAGCGACCCCTCAGCCAAACATAAACCGGATAACCCCTCCCCCGTGTATTGACGCATGCTACGGTAGAGGTAGCACTTTCTGAATGACGGGGGGACTTAACCCAACATCATCGGTAATAGACCATTTTGTTTCATGATTCTCCATGGGTATCTAGACTAGGCAATTAGATTTCGCATCCGGTGGCTGTGTTTTTTTTCTCCAGATCAGTTTTTGGGATAGGGCTTGATCTCCCAAATTGGAGAGACTCCAAAAAAAAAGTGGTGCACCCCTATCGTAGCAAGCAGCTACTAGGCGAGTTCAAGCGGAACTAATATGTACAGCACAGCCACCGGACCTGCTCAAAGGCGCTGTTGACGCAACAACGATTAATACAGACAATGGAAGAAACACGGTTACATGTTGCCTCTCACCCCACAGCTGCCACCCTCGTGCACAATTACTACAAGATGCACGCTACACGGTACAGGTAGAGCCTACTCTTTACGAAGGTCCTTCTATGAGCAACTCTTTACCCTCCAAAAAATAAGTTTCATATCCCATGGCCAACGAAAACAGTAGCGAAACGAGTTTGTTTGTACTGCGATGATACCCCATCAAGTAACCCTGTCGTCATAACTGCTTGTATCACAAACGCGCAACCTCTATATAGTAGCACATGCAAAAAGAGGTTAGCATTGCAAACAGCGATAAGGACCAGTTAATCTCCACAGAAACATCATGATTCTACGATAGCCCCCCCAAAAATATCTTTAACGAACGTTCCATGGCTACTCGACACAAGGAAGTATACTACTGAAAAAGAAGAAGCCATACATTTTCTCGTGTGCAAAGGTCCATCTACCGATGACGTCGGGGTGTCGAGGGGCACCGTATATCAGGAGATACGACTCGAACCTGGTTTTGAAACCGGCGATTTCGGTAAAAAAAAATTGGGGGGGCTACCGTAGAACCACTCAGCAATATCGTATCGACGTTCAGGGGACACAATGAAAATACTCACGCTCTAACTTGCACGGAGCCGAGTTGGTGACGGAGCATAGCTCCGATATCACCCCAGCGCAGCAGTTACTGCCCCACAATGTGTTGTTGGTTGCACACCCATCACCGCCGCACGGATCGCAGCCGAGGACGCAGCAGACGGTGCCCATGTTGTTTTCAAGGCCGACGAGGCCGTTGCTGCAGGTCGTATTTGGTGTCGCCACTGCTCGGACATAGCATCCAGTGTCGAACGGCGAGTAACGTGCGGTGGGAGTGAGAGACGCAATAAGATGCAAGCGCGCGTGGCGGAGATTTTTCGACACGAAATGCGCAATGGAGTACAGGAAAAAAGGATAACGGAGGTTCCTTGGAGACTACGAAATGCCCTTGGTTGCGCCAAGGGTCCGAAACGTCGCCCTCGCTTCCAAGATTTCGTTCCAATGTCGGTTGTGAAATGTGTGGTAGACAGCAGGTTGCGTCAATGGCAAAACAAACAAAACGCACATTTTGCGCATAAAGGTTCACACCATTCCAGACAACAGACAGCAGCTACTCCCACACCAAAATAAGAGGTCCAGTCTTGCAAAGAACGGCACGGATCACTACCTTTCCACAGAAATAGCAACTTCACCATACCATTCGACTTTGAGGGGAAACAATGATAAAGGCTCGTCTGGAGTGGCCAACACGTCATCCAACCTGCACGAAGCAGAATTGGTGTCAGAGCAGTTCAACAATAGAGTATCTTCGCAGCAGTCACTACTAGCAGATAATCCAGTGGTGTTTGCACACTTGTCACCACTGCACCGATCGCAGACGAGGACGCAGCAGACGGTACCGTTAGTACTCTCAAGGCTGACTAGGCCGTTGCTGAAGGTTGTGTTTGACATCGTCACTGCTCCGATATAGCATCCAGATTCAAACGGCGAATACCGTGCAATGGAAGCACGAGGCCGGATCCGCGCGTAGCGCGTTGTTGCCGTACGGAAGGTGCAATGGATTGGGGTATGTTTGTTGACTCCTACGAAGCGTAGAGAGCTTACCCAATGCACAAGCAGCCGTGGGGTGGTGGGTCAGCAGCAGGTAGATCAGTGCATCGTAAATATTCTATATTATTACGGCTCCATGCCCGGGTGCAACGTGGAGCGAAGAAGGCTCACTCGGTAGAAGAAGAAGGAGGAGGAGTGACGGCTACACAGGCCGGGACATATTCCTTCATCATCATATCCTGCTACCATGTAGCCAACTTACCACTGGAAACCCCAACTCTACCCATCCGTCATGATAGCCGTATCATATTCAAGCATACAATCAACAGCTTCCCTGCTTCGTAAATGATACGGCACGATGCTATAATATCATATCATCAGGGTAAAATGATTCATTGAAAAATACGGTCCATCAAATATTCTCCGAGCACTACTGTGACAAGAAATATAAATTACAGAACCACAGTCCTTGAAAAACACCCCATAAATCTATAGACACAATTCAGTTACTTGTATAGTATCCAACATCAATCTTCGCGAACCTAAGATCCAAGTTGTGCAATCTTAAGTTAATAAACAAAAAATCCCAAATCTCAAATCTTTAGACCGAAAACTCAAATCTTGAATCAAAATTCCAAAATGCGACAACTCAAACATAGGCCCTATAATCAGCGCCCAGCCTTCCATATGAAACGGTTATCAGCTCCAAAGAATGTGTGTGCCAACAAGTGTGATCGGACAGCAGGCTCAAAACTCGCTTTTGATTAAGAAAAACGCCCCGGCAGGGTACATAGCAAATATTCACTAAGATTCCAAATGCTCAAAACCAGAAAAAAAATGTCATACTAGACAATGCAAGCGTGAAAAGGTAGACTATAACTACAGTAGTCAAAGAAACAGATACTTGCTTCCCAAAAAAACATGCTCTCCTAAAAGTACCAAATAGAAGATTATGCAGAATCCTCATCCGCTTTTAAAATCAAGAAACATCAAAGTTCCAATCAGCTCGCGAAAAAGCCAGTCGCCCTCGGGTTCAGACGTATCGTCGACTTAGAAACCGTTTTCGATGTGATCGAGCCTTGACCCTCATCCGCTTTCAAAATTGAAGTAACATCAAAAGTCCGTTCAGCTCGCGAAAAAGTGAGTTTCCTCGGGTTCAGACGTATCAAACTCGTCAAGTTTGAAACCATTTTCGAAATTAATGGGCGTTCCCTAATCTACTAAATGAGTAAACGAATCCTAACCCAAACAAGCGGTAACAGGTGGGCGTGACCTATCCTTGAAGGACATATACTAAACGGTTTGGCTCAGCTGGGTCTCACTCCTGGGCTATGTTGAAACCATAGACTGGTTACGCAAGCCTGACCCCGCACAGTATACCACAACCGTTGCCGTCCCCATATCCGGGATTCTCCAGATGTTAGAAAAGTGTCAGGTCCAATTCACAAAGTGTAAGCTAAACGATTTGTCTCAGCTGGGTCTCACTCCTGGAATGTGATGAAACCATAGACTGACTACGCAAGGCTGACCCCGGGTAGTTTACCAAAACCGTCGCTGTCCCCATTTCCCAGGATTCTCCAAATGTTAGAAAAGTGCGGGTCCAATTCACAAAGTGTAAACTAAACGATTTGGCTCTGCTGGTCTCACTACTGGGCTTGGTTGAGAAAACCATAGGCTGATTACGCAGGACAGACCCTGGGTAGTTTACCAAAACCGTTGCCGTCCCCGAGCCCCAAAATCTTATCTTTTCAGCTCATTATATACGCCATATCGTCCATCATCCGTGAAACGAAAACGAAAAATCTCACCTATCCTTATCAAACTGTAGAAACAGCGAACCTATAGTACGAAATCATGCGATATTTGAACATCCTCAAAAATCAAGTGTTCGTCATAAGAGGTAGCAGGTAGGCGTGACCCATCCCTGAAGAATATACACTAAACAGTTTGGCTCAACTGGGTCTCACTCCTGGGCTGTGTTGAGAAAACCATACGTAGACTGATTACGCAAGGCTGACCCCGCGCAGTTTACCAAAACCGTTGCAGTCCCCATATCCAAGGATTCTCCAGATGTTAGAAAAGTGTCCGGTCCAATTCACAAAGTGTAAACTAAACGATTTGGCTCTGATGGTCGCACTACTAGGCTTGGTTGAGAAAACCAAAGGCTGATTACGCGCGACCGACCCCGCGTAGTTTACCAAAATCGTTGCCGTCCCCGAGCCCCAAAATGTCATCCTTTCAGCCCATAATATACGCCATATCGTCCATCATCCGTGAAACGAAAACGAATACTCTAAATATCCCTATCAAACCGTAGAAACAGCGAACCTATCGCACGAAATCATGCGATATTTGAACATCCTCAAAAATCTAGTGTTCGTCACAAATCTCCGTAAAAGCGAAAATACCACCTGAAGTCTTCTAGTGCACCTTCCTCGGCCATTTCGTGTATCTTTTTATAGACAGCTTTCGCAACGCCCGGACGTCGCTGGTTAGCAATCCACAAGCATTCGCTCGCGAAAAAATCCAGTTGCGCTCGGGTCCAGCCTTATCGAACTCGTCGAGTTTAAGACCGTTCTCGAGCGGGTTTCTCCTACCCGATCGAACGCATATCCCAATCCACAGAAAATCCCGCAACAAGTCATTATACTTCAGAGTTGACTCGGCACCTGTTTGATGCCGGTATACAGTATAGCACGAATTCAACCGCGTGCTTGTTTCTGTTCAAGAGCACCGATAAATCAGAGCGCAAACGCCTCGCAGGTCACGAGGTTTTCTGTCGGGAGTCAATTTATTCCGCAGGATTCTTCCCGAAAAAGTGACACGTAGTATCACAGTGCTGCAAGAGTGCTAGTCCATGCTGCTACTTGATAAGCTACCGAGATAAAGAAATAACGGTTCTTTCAACTGTTTGAGAACCTTGACTAAAACGGGTATACGGAATACGGTACTAGGTCAACTCCAAAACAAACGCAGGAATATTGGCCATTATCGACTTTATGGACTCAGAATGCCCACATGCTACGTACATAAAATGTTTGAGCACCTGTGGAATATAAGAGCTTTACCAGTAATAATCTACCCCATTCCCCCTGCTCATTATTTTTGGGCCGGCGTACAGATACCGCTCACCATGGCACTCTGCGCACGTGCATGATGAGAGCGGAGGGAGTTCAGGAAAGATCTACCAAGAGAGGCCCTGAACATAATCATATGATCAATCATTGTCCAGCAAAGCCTGTCGGACTACGATATCATATTTATACCACAAGTAGTAGGTACGTCGTATAACGGGCTCATGATCAGGGTGGAATATTCGGTTTAACGAGAAGAAGACATCCTCATATTTCCACCGCATATATTGCCCTATAAAACGCGAGTAATACTATGCTTGCTCACTACCGGTTTCTTCATTTCGTGTACCGCACTATGCTAAATTGCTGTTGAATTTGACAACGAGCTGTTCTGAAAGCGGCCAGCATTGTAACAAACAAAATAATAGGTATGTGGCATCATCTGTCGTGCGTACCCAAAATATAATACTACTGGTGCCCTACAGCCATCAACCGTCACCAATTTATCTGTAAAACCGGATAACGTTTACATCTCGTTCCAGGTACGTATCGTCCGGTCCTTTAGGAAAATACGGTACGACCGGAATATAAAAAAATGTCTCTGAGATGGCGATTTTTTCTTCTCTTTGGTACGTGAGGGCAAATGGTTGATTGAAAACAAACCAACCCACACAGTGGTAGAGCACAAATCCCACAGACGACAGGCAGAAAATAAGGCTGTCACAATCAAGCGCTTACTACTGTTGACATATTTCATTATTCAACTCGTCAATCGTTTTGCATCCTGTGGGATTAACAGGTTAATCAGCAGAGCTATCATACCACCAACAATTAGAACATGCTACGACAGAGGCAGCACTTTTCGTCTGAAATATTTTCTGAATGACGGAGCTTCTTAACCCAAACTCGTCGGAAACAGTTTCTTTTTTGTGCAAGTATTGCGGCAGATTGACATGACGTCACGTAAAATACGTAGCGGAATGCTGCCTAGGTCTGTACAACTCCAGTTAGCCTAGAAATCGTATCGCTCATGGTCTCAGTCCCAAAACACACAAAACCAAACGAGGGAAAAAGGAACCTGAACTTGATCTGACACGAGCGTGAGTGACTGCGAACCGATCCTGAGTACTGCGATCGTTACCGTAAGGTATTGTTGGACGTTTCATCTGGACATGTGTTATGCAGCACTGGCGCTTGGAAGAGGACTGCGTGAGACATGACTGGTGCTTGCAGGCAGCTGTCGTAACACGCAGACGGGAGGAATCAGCCTGAAGGGATACAAGGAGGAAAAAACACTAGAAGCGGTGAGAGACTAGGGACAAGGAATTGGAAACCTGGGTGCGTGTGTCTAAATTAGCTCTTATCCGTCGTTACATGGGGCTGGGATCGGTGTGGGTTGGTAATCTCGCTTGACGCAGGTAGAAGTACAGCTGTGAATGCTATGGTAGAAGTACAGCAGCAAGCCGGGCCATGTTTGGTTGAAATTCATAAAATGATGTATGGAAAATATTCTGGGCAGTCTAAATATGAATGCTATTGCGGGATGTTGAAGAAAGTTCCAAAACAGTTCAACTCTATCTTATCATGTTCAAAATTACATTTGAAGCTGTGTCATGAACCCCATACGCTTCAGGTTAACCACAGGCAGACACCTCAGAAATAGAAACAGCATGCCGCATGAGTGATGATAATCGGTGGTCGTTATCTCTAGATAATGGAGGCGAGGAATTAGACGCTGTCCAGTTTATTATACAAAATGAGGTAGTCGCGTAGTACATGCTACGTACAGCAGTACAGAGAGCAAACGAGATTCTCCCCTCTTTGGCTCACTTCTTTTTTGTCTGCGATGTAGACGAAACATTGGTATGCATCATTGGTATCTATTCATGCATTTTTTGCTTTCATTGCTTTCGTGATCGTACATACTCTTACGACGAGTACTTCTGTATTGTTGTACCAGGTATGCCATCGTGCTGTATACGCGCGTATCATATGTTCTGTATGCCGTTGCAGGTTGTGGCAGTTCAGATGTCCGCAGTGTGGCACGAGTAGTGTGGTGCTGTCTTCGTGTTGGGCATGTAGGATACAGTAGTGCACGTATGCCCTCTGACTGGTTTAAAATGCGCCAAAATCAGTTGAAAGCTACACAGAGTAAACAAATCCAGGAGGCTGGCCAATGGCATGTGTCTTGGCGTGTGATATGTACTTGGTTTTAGTACTGTTTCTGTTTTGACACCAAACTGACCAGGTAAACCTGATTTTGCCTAAAAAAATATTTTCTTCGTTTTGTGTATCAGTACGTACTCAATCGAAAAGAGATGCATACAGCAAGCGAGAGCCATCCATGCCGCTGTGTTCCCCCCCCCCCCCCCCCCCCTCCAACGCCCCCTCTTTCCCGACCACCTGCACGATCGCCTAGACCTAGCACCACGCGTATGACAAGCTGATACATATCTTTGATCTCACAGCCGAAGTGTATTTGAATATTATTTGTGACCTGAACCTCCTAAAAAAACTCCCCCCCCCCCCCTCTTGCTCTCCCTTACTCAAACGCCCCACCAAATAAATATCGAAATCCGCCACATTAATAAACACTTCACGCACAGGATATCACCTCATTATCTTTCGAGAGCCATCCATGCCGCTGTGTCCCCCCCCCCCCCTCCCCGCCTCGAACGCCCCCTTCTTCCCCATCACCCGCACCTTCGCCTAGACCTAGCACCACACGTATAACAAACCCCTCACCTAAAGCCCTTCCCCCCCCCCCCCCCCCGCCCCCCCCCCCGCCCCCACCCTCCCCCCCCAACCCATCCCAACCCCACCCCCTCGAACACTCCACCCTCTCTCTACTCACTGATTGTACGACTTACCCCAGGATATACATGATAAACTGATGTATTATTTAAAAAAATGTCACATTTATCCCCTCGAAATAATGTATAGTTTCCAGGCACATATCGAGCTGCCCCCCCCCCCCCCCCCCCCCCCGCCCCCAATAATATACTGGTGCCAAAACCGTCAGATTTATCCCCTCGAAAGGATTTATAGCTTACATGCACAAATTGCCCCTTTCCCCCCCCCCGCCCCCCGCCCCCCTCCAAACCCGCTCGCTTTTGATCAAAACCAGGCCCCCCCTTTCCCTTCACAGCTGTCAGATTTTGTCCCCCTCAGAAACGGGTTTTATAGTTTCCGCGCACAGACTGACTAAAATCATCCTGTTGACCCTGATAGCTACACTGTAGCTGTAAGGGGAGTCGCCGACCTATATCCTTAATGAGGACAAACAACTCGTAATGCGCGCGATCGGAGTATCACACACAGCTTGCAAAGATGAGTTTCGACGAAATCTTCGATCTCACAGCTGGAGTGTATTTTAATTTTTATAATATCCGTGAACCATTTTTTTCAAATTTTGAACCGGGAAAGGAGGATCGTCATCACTGATTACGAGTAAGTTCGTACGTGATAAATCACTTCAGGAATGATAATGGCCTTGCGTTCACCATACAGGTTAAAACTGAGTTCGGGTCTGTTAAATGATCTACATTTGATGCATACTGTTTGTGAGACGATCACAAGACAAGGGTTTTTTTGCAGGCAATTTGGTTTTGGCCTTTGTGATGGGGATTTTGTGTCTTCGCAGGTTCTACAAGCACTGCAAGGTCGTTCTCAGAGGTGTTCGAGGAGTAGTGATACTGCAAACTGGTTCTAGTTTTTAGTTTTCTATGGGGAATGTAACCCTTTCTATAGCTGCTCTTTGTCATGCTTATAACTTACCGGAATTGGAAACATGGTTTAGGTTCTAGTTTTACATTTTTTATGGGAAATGTAAGCATTTCTGCAGCTGCTCTTTGTCATGCCAAGAACTTACCGGAATTAATTGGGAACATGGTTTAGGGACATTATCATATTGGAAATTGAAGGGGAAGCTCGATAAGTACGTTGGAATTTTGAGGATTGTAAAGAATACATTAATAGGGGGAAATCTCGATAAGTACGTTGGAATTTTCAGGATTGTAAAAATAAATGCACTAATACTAATCAATGGAAACAAAATTGCAGTGGAGCTACATACATCTGGGGAGCTACAATACATGTACTTTCAAGGCGCCTAGCAATTTACTACTAGTAGTTATGGATGAATATATGTCGACCTTAGTAGTTTTATCGATTGCTATTCTATGTATGGATGCTTATACCTCGATAGATGTTTACAAAATGATAGATTCTGCTGTTCCAAATTCGCTCAGATAATGTGCCAAGGATGTACAACAATGACAGATATAGCTAATGTCTTTTTCGTCTTGTTTCGTTTTTATTCTCTTTTCTTTCCTTTCCTTCATCTTCTTTTCTTTTCTTTGTTTCTTTTTCTCCAATTGACTTATGCCTGTCGTGCGTATGCGTAGTGATAGATACTACGTGTAATATATACGCGGTAGTCTTCCTTGGGTGACAATCGGAATATTTGGTTTCTCCAGGCGTGAGTAGTGAGACGTATGCACAGGCCTGGACCTGGCACATCGTAGACTGACTCCCGATTTCACTTTTATATGTTTCTGGTGGAGGCATGAATTGCGTCAGCTGTGATGTATGCGTGTACCACCTTGGGTTGTGTGTGTTTTTCCCTGGGGTATTCCTCAGCTCCAGAGTGACTGGAGCCTGTCCTGTGACCACGGACTTGATTATGCGAGTTAATGTGAGAACAACAACAACAATGCCTACAATTAGATTGATGTGTGTTAGATACCTAAGGAATTCCACACGTTACTCTGTTAGTAAAGACTCGAGCTTTCGAAGGGTTGCATTTATATTTATAAGACGACAACTCTCGATAAACCAGGAAGGTAAATATACATGTGCTCGAAACCTTTCACCACCCCTTTTTCCCACCCAACTTGTCCCAAGCCACTGTTTATACCCTTTTGGTGGAGATAAGTCGGTGTTGCTAGACTCCATCGATCCCCTAGACTCACCTCGTCTCCCTAGACTACATCGTTGGATACCATCTTCACCTTGTACCACACAGCTTCGTCGAGTACATCGTGTACCACGCAGGCTCATCGAGTCCGTCGCATACTGAACAGCTCCATTCGTCGGGTACAACACAGCGTCGTCGCGTCCGTCGTGTGCTACACAACTTCGTCGAGTTCATGTTACTCTACACGACAGCAAAGCGAGAGTTTTCGTCAAAGGGAAACGGGCGGCGTCCCGGGGAGGGAGGGAGGAGTGATTGAAGGAAAGAAAATTGCAATAAGAGTGGGGCCGTCTGGGGACCGTTTAGCGCACCTTACCCGAGGGGAGACCCACCACGGGAGGCCCGCCACAGAGCGGCCGGGCTGGAGGCCCACCACAGGGCGGCCAGGTTGGATGGGATCCACAGAGTGGTGCAGGACAAGAGGCAGCAGGACCGGTAAATCCTGTAAGAGCGGGAGGCGGGTACAATCAGATGTCCCCTCCCTGCCTACCGTCGCCTTTTGGAATCAGAGGACGATGGGGTCCACCGGCAGCCCCAAGAGGAGTACGTTTCGAACCCTAGATCGCGTTAGGGACCTCCGAGGGTGCCAAGGTCGCCGCACCAACAACAACCAAGGTTTTCCGGCCAACAGCAGCCAGGGTTTGCGGGTCAACAGCAGTCAGGGGTCGCTGGCCAACAACAGTCAGGCTTCACTGGTCAACAGCAGCCAGAGTACATCAGACCAGCGGAAGGTCAGGGGTAGCAGGTACCGTGGGGTGGTCAACCATGATGCAGGGGTGGGGACACCAGGGAGGACAACCACCCTTCCCACTAGGAAGTGGTGGATCGCAGATCGGACGGCCTAATCCGTTATACGACCTCACAGGAGGATTTCCTAAATAGGCCCAACGCATGGTCGACCGCTCAGTCAAGGAATTGGGGGTGGAAGGACGGAAGAGCGCTTATGAGTCGGTGCTGCAACCGGGAGCGGTGAAGAGCCTCTCGATGAAGAATGATCCAGTGTTCTTCCTTGACGAGTTGACTAAAGTATTCGCACGACACCCTAACTGGACCATGCCCAAGGATCAGCGGAATGGTACAGCTCCAGCGTCCCCACAGAGAGATGGACTGTCAGACATGCGTGAGGCGGTTCTTATGCGCTTACTACCAGACTCGTCTATGGTCAAGATGGCCTTTGCGAACAACCACAGCACGCGCGTACCTACGATCGATGGGCGCGAGGTTGTGAAGTTGGCCAAGGATCTCACCATCACAGAGTGAATGCGGGTCTTTCTGAGGGAAACAGCTATCTCAGAAACATCAAACGTCGGACCCCAGCACACCTTAGAGACTGGAGGCGGAATCGGGGGAAGGTTGGGCCGTGGCAGCGCGAGTGGTTCTGCTACACAAGCGAGCGGCCATGGTGGACCTGACCGACCACTCTTCGTAGAGGAGGATTGCTTTTGGAAGGTCCTGTCGGAAACGGGTGCTATGGGATTTGTCGGCAAATCGTCGGAATTGTGGCCCCACACGACACCGACAAGTTCAAGGCGACGTACAAGCACAGTGGGAGAGCCTCAGAGCCTTCCCGGTCAATACGGGACAGCTTCTCGACCCCACGATGGAGCTGAGGGGAAGAAAGGCGTGTGATCTTTTGAACAAGTTTGTTGAGAAAATTACCATGCGAAGCAGCGGCTTCAGCGACCCGAAGGTGTCGGCCACAACGAAAACCAGGGGCACGCAAGCCTCGGTTTCTGCGTTTGGCGGCACGTCAGGTGGACTGTTCTCCAGGAATGAGAGATGCGGGACGTCTTCGGGGTCGGGCACATGCGTGGTTGACACAACCAAACCTCGCAAGGGCCTGAAACCCGCGGAGAGAGCTAGAGAGATAAGCAGAATTCCCGGAAACGTAATGGGTCCTTATCAAGTTACGAGGCGAGAGAACAGCGACCGAAGCTCGACATTACCGCACTCGCAGCGGAACCGTCGGAGGAGGAGGACATCGCCGACAGCAAGATGAGAGATAAGCTTATGCAATGGTTGGCCGCGTATTCTACCCACCCAGCATCGTTGCAAGGGAAGGGAGGAATTCCTTTCGTCCCCACCAGCACATTTTCAAGACGGCAAGGACCCAAGCTACCCCAGAAGACTACCTCAGCACCAAGGCGGTGGCAGAAAGAGGGTAACGAACGCAGAACAACGACGGACCCTCTTCCACTACCGCCCAACACAGCCGCAAAAGAAGAAATTGAAGAAGCGCTAAGAGTCGCAATATTTGCCTTTTCCGCGCTCGAGGCCAGGACTGTCCTTTCCACGAAACCGGATGTCGATTCTCTCACAAAATGGGAGACGTCGTCTACGGCCTCTACAGGAACACGATGCAAAGGGATGCGGAACAGGCCACAAACCAGACGTCGTACGACATGATTGTCGCATATGATCTCGCTCGAAAAAGACCTCCGACGTCGACAAATGACACAGACGGTACGGCGAAATGATGACACGCCCCGGAACGTTCAACATGCCCGGAGAAGCCAGTAGATAGGGAGAAGGTGACTGACGACAAAAAGAGTTCCCTTCACCAATTGGAAATGGGAGCACTGCAATCTAATACGTCACAGGTTTAGGTTCATGCAACATTGTGGCATGCAACGAGCTCGAGCCGGCGACTTCCGATTGCGGTGCTGGTGGATACTGAGGAGGGCGGAAGAATCTACGTGTCACGGCAGATCATCGAATCCATTGAAGAACGCGATGGTTGGGCATAGTCACTGATAAACCTAACGGGAGAGGGCCTACTCAGCGCAACAAACCCAAAGAACAGCGCCGTACCCCCGATGCAAGTGGTAGGCTCGTGTTTGCTACCATTGGTCTCTGCACCGGTGGGCCAAATCTTCCGTGTGAAATTCAGGGTGGTGAAAGGACTTACGTATGCGATGATTCTTGGAGCCGCGTTCATGACGGATTATCGACGTATCATCAGTTTCGATGGTGAGGAGGGTTTTCTGCAGACACCATCCTCATCGGGGGTACCATTCGCCCCAAAGAAGGTCGGAAAGGCCGCAGCAGGAGCGATGTACTTCAAATGGGACCACTAATGCGGAGTAAAGGCATCGGCAGACGAGCAAGACCCGGAAGAATTGGAGGAACCGAAGATTCCGGCGGAGATTATGGAGTTAGGAAGCTCTGTATGGGAGGACGAAGGCACTCTGCACTGAAACCTACGCATTGCGGAAGACGTAGAGGTTCCAGGAGGTACCAGTATCCAGGTACACGCTTTTGCCAAAGGCCCTCAACCTCAAGTACAGCAGCTCAAAGGGGTAGAGCCAACTAACCGCTATGATCTTAAACTAGGAGTGGGTCTAGGGGTCAAGGGGGGCACAGTTGTGGTTCCGGGGTATACCGCTCTATTGCAAGTTGTCGAGTGTTACCCAGAACAACGTGAAGATTTAGGGGGAGCTGGTGATTGCAACGGTTTACGCTGTCAACAATTACGATTGGGAACGCATGAAGTCACTCATGAACCCGGTGTCGGAGGAACCGACAGGCCCGAAACAGGACGAGGTGACAAAAAAGAAAGACAAAGGTAAACCACTGGAGCAACGCAACAAAGGGGGTGAAATCGCAGAGATTCCGAGCGAAGCCCTCAAGGTGGACCTGGGGGAGGCCAACTTCGGACAGCTCTGTCAAAGCGAAAAGGACACGCTGATGGTCATTTTCAATGAGTACATCGACGTGTTCGCGGTCAACCCCAAGAGCGTACCAGCATGCTAAGGAGTGCCCATGCGACTGAAGCTCAACGATCCCAACGTCAAGCCATACGTGACGCCCATTCGACATTACGGCCCGGAACAGCGCGAGTTGATTCAGACTGAGAAGGCGAAACTCCTGAAGAAAGGATCCATTCGGGAATCAACTTCCGAGTGGGCCGCCAATTGTTCGACGGTTCGCAAGAAAGATGGGACAGTGCGGGTTGTGCAGGATTTTTGAGGTGTCAATGAGCTTGTCAAATCACAGAGTGGTGGACGCGAGGACTTGCCGCACATTATGGATGAGGTTGAAGTGTCGAAGTATTTCTCCAGCATCGATTAAGCTTCAGGATTCTTACAGCTCGAGATCCATGAGGACGATCGACACCTGACGGCGTTTCGAGACGCTGACGGGAACCTGTACGAGTACAGTCGCTGCGGCTTCGGGTTGAAGACAGCGCCATCGGCGTTTGCCAACTACGTGGGTGGGCGACTGATACTAGTCAAGGATAAGAGAATCCAGAACTGGTAGGGCAACATCGCCAGCACAGCGGGTATGACGTTGCTTGCGCCACCACATCAACAAACGCAGACACGATGTCAATGTGATCGGAACGCTTGCGTTCATCATGTTGTACGTGCAGCCTGTGCACCCGCGGACAAAGGCAGCCTATGCTCGCCGTATAGCATGTATACCGCATGACACAACCCGTTCGTTGACCTTCCATTTGACCCGAGATATTGTCCGTTCGCCGTCGGAGCGGAGCGGCCGAGACACTATGTTCCCGTCGAAACCCTTGAAGATCAATGGGGACTGCTGCGAGAAACGTTAGAGTGTCTACGGCAAGGGCTTCTAACCGTCAATCTCCAGAAATCGCTTTCTGTCAGTCGGTCATGGAGTTCGTTGGCGTGATCGTGGATAGACTTGGTACCAGGCCAGCCCCGAGCAAGATTGATGCTATCACGCAACTGTCAAGGCCGAACACGGTGGAGGAAGTGCGAGTGCTGCTGGGCATGACAGGGTACTGACGGCAATTCGTGCCCCAGTATAGCACATTGGTGGCGCCCACTTCCCACTTTCTGGGCGATCCAAGGTTCAGAACCAAGAGAGCGAAGGAAAAGAAAGTTCCGCGGGGAGAAGAGCAGAGCAACGCTTTTAATGCGCATATCGAGGCTTTGACGTCGTCTCCAATTCTAGCCATGCCGGTGTGGACAGAACCGTTTTCGCTGTTCACCGATGTCAGTGAGATAGGAGCAGGAGCGGTGCTAACGCAATGCATCGAAGCAGTGGAAAACGTGATCGCGTACGGCAGAAAAAGGTGATCGAGAGGGGACTCCAAAAGGTCAGCAACAGACCGTGAATGCATGGCGGTTATGTGGGAAGTAAACAAATTTCAATCCTATCTTTGGGGGCGACCGTTCAAGCTCATCACGGACTGTTCGGCGTCGACTGGGTTCTTCAAAAGCCAATCTCTCACACCAAAATACTACTGCTGGTCTCTGAGGTTGATGAAGCACGACATATGCTTGAAGTGGAGGCCGGGGACACAACATCAGCTCCCGGACGCCATGTCGCGGTTACCGAACAAGAGCAGCGTGATCAAGATTTCGACGATTCTTTTCCAGGAGACGAGTCGTTGCCACACGTTTACAAAGGGCCACAGGGGCCAGTGCTCGACGGCGTACACCTCGAAACTATAGGAGTGGAAGATGTGGACGGAACTAGTACTCAAAGTCTTGCAGTACTGACAGCCGTCGCACTCACACCAGTAGACCTATCAGAGGCAGATACTCAACAGGCCAAGCTTGCCATTGCACCGGAGCTTTCGGTGGATGTCATGCTCGACTGTGGGGGGTGAGACAGCATCCTTGCATCAGAGGGATTGCTGACGGTCAGAGGAGCAGTAAACCAGGACTGGAGAGCACTGGAATGCATCAGAGCAAACGGACTGGACAAAGGTGCGAAGTTACTTAGGGTGACAACAGGGTCGCCGGAATGCCTAACCGTGTTGAGAGAGGTGAAACCAGACGTGGTGGTCGGTGACCCCTGCAGGAGGCCTGAAGGAATGTGATAGAAAGAGATAGTATCCGGAGGGAGTAGCTTAGCCCACGTTGCCATCGCCTCAGACGCGCGAGTGTTATACTCGAATGTTTGGGCAACCTTCTGCGAACGACGGAATGGAACGACGAGATTCTCCTCGCTTTGGAACGAGAGTCATACATCGTGGACACAGAGGAGATACTGGCGAGCCAAGTAAGGATTCCGTGGAGGAGGAAACGAACGTTTGTGGTAGGAATCAAGGGAGGCCTTGCCACGAAGGGGTTATTAGCCGTTTGGAAGCGGAGGTTGGAGAAGGTAAAGCAACCAGTTTCGGAATTGGGGGATTTTCTGGGACGAAGAGGCGCATACGTCCTGAAGAGAGGTAACGGAGAGCGAGCGATTTATTCGTTCAACGAACCCATCATCTCTTTGAACCGCGTGCTCGCATCATGGGGAGAAAGCCGACCAAAGGGTATATCGCACACCCAGCGGATGCGGCACGCCTTGAAGAAGCTGAAGACTTGCACTTCAGCTACTACGCCAAGATCACCGCAGGGCAGGAACACTACGTGATCCCGCAGACGGTCAGCAAAAGCGCAGCGGCAAACGTCATCGCAGATTTCACGTCTGCTCCAATGCTACAAGCAGTACCAGTTGGACTAGCTGTCCAAGGCTTAACGGGAAAACCGGTACCAGAGGTCGTGGAACTGGACGGATTGGCCTGCATGGTGTTTGAGGATTACTTTGCAGCAGCAAAAGCCTTTGAGGTGTCAAGAGTGGTGACGAGATCGCAGGCAAGAGCAATTTCCCAGGAACCGGTGGTTGTCTGGGAGGCAGAACCACCGTCACGTGAGGAGGAGATGGAGAATGCACCGGCGCAGACAATCACTACTACTGAGCTACCAGTGGAAGTTGATCGCCCACGTAAACGCAGGAGACATAGAGAGCCCATCCCGAAAACGAAACGGCAACGTGATCTGTTAGAGGAACCACCGAAGGACACCAGCAGCCGTTCAAGCCGATCAGGGAAAGAGACCAGGGGGCCCCAGCGGTCGGAGCCATCCATGCTGGAAAGGGTGACAGCTATTCTCCAGGATTTGCTACAGCTGATGCAGAGGCAGTGCGAAGATATGGTACTTGGCAGGATTCGGAAAGAACTCCAGGAAGCGGGAAACCGAGGAGCACGAGGTGGCGAATATGTGATGGATAATAACGGCCTTTTGTGGGTAGCACCTCTGGGAAAGATCCCACGACTTGCAGTTCCCCAATCTCTCGTTCCAGGGATTATGGCGCTGGCGCACAGCATCTATGGACATCCGGGGACGGCGAGAACTACAGCCTTGATTAGCCGTCGGTACGGCTGGCCCACCCTCATCAGGGACGTTACAGACTACTTTCTCTCGTGTGGGTGGAGACGTTGCAAGCGGTCAGCGAGTGAACGGGTTGCCATGCTACCGGCGAGGTTTCTGCGACCCGGGGAAATACTCGAAGTCAACATCCAGGACCCGGGAGTGAAGTCGACGCAGGCAACAAAGTTATACTGGTGGCAGACGACTAAGCCAGCAAGTTCTTGTTCGCCTTCCCGCTCCCCACGAAAGAAGCACTTGGAGTAGCGAGGAAACTGCTCGAAGTGATCCTTACTTGTGGGCTACCGCTGTATGTTCGCAGTGATACATGATCCGAGTTCACGGCAGAGGTGATGCAACACTTATGCGAATGTTTGAACGTGACTATCGCATATGGGCCTGCCGACCATCCACGCGCACAGGGGACGGTGGAGAGACTGCGGGGTGGCTACACGAAGCACAAGGACAATTGTTCAAGACTTGGCTTCGCAGATGGGACGAGCATGTACAGCCGGCACTGTGGATCCATCGTATCACGCCGGACCTGCGATTACAGAGGAAGCCAACTCCCTTCCGCCCTTTCTTCGGTCGTGATACACGCAAGCAACTTGATGCTACGCACCCCGAAATCGACGGTGGTGGTTATAGAGGCAGAATCCACAGTTACGTGGCCGACAAACGTCAAGCGTACTACGAGGTACGGGATGTGCGGATGGCTCTATTAAAAAGACATAAAGACAAACACAAAAGTCGTGAGGGTCGGGATGCTGAAATCAGTCGGACCTCGGTGGGAACCCGTGTTGTTGTCGCGTTTTACCCTGCCGGTCCCTCTGCATATGCCACTTTGCCCTTTGCTATGATAAAACGCGAAAACCAAAGTATTGACCGCAAAATAATGCGACCCGCGAAGAATACGAAAAACAACGCGCTTCCCGCAAAAGTATCATATCATCGCTTCGTCAGCCAAATAATGTTACTGTGTAGTTTGCAGGATCATATATCACGACAGTTCATACGATGTCTTATCACGAAGCAAAAGCCCACTCCATGCTGTATTACTCTAGAATGAAGACAAAGGCACCAACGATAAAAGTCTACATGGCATAACGCTACTGTTGCCTTAGTCTGGTGCAAAAGGTGGAAATGGTTCTCCGCGTGGGTGTCCGTGCCTCTCACACCCAGCGTCCTCCACCGCCACCAGCCAGCTTGTGCCGATTCCAAAACGGGCCCATACGTCAACGGGCTCAACAGCCGCTGTTCCAATGGAGTACGACAGATACGGCTCATAATTGAGTTAAACAAGCAAATCGTCGAGCCATCCCTTCTCCCCCGACTCAAACTCCACCTATTGTTTGCCTGCATCAACCACCATGCCTTTTTCCTTCGTCTCAAACTGCTGCTGCTCCTGCGGCTGCTGCTGTGCGGTGATCTTGCTCCCAGTCTCAAGCACCGGGATTACGAGCTGTGGCGTCCAAACAGGGGGTGGTGCCGCTGAAGGTTGCAACTGCTACTGTTGCTCTGGTGGCAGCTGCAACAGCTCATCCAGATCTTCCTCCCCCGTGCCTACTTCCACCATATCTCTGACCGCCTCAACCACTATCATCCCATTTTCTTCCGTCTTGCAGTACTGCTGCTGCTGCTCCAGCGGCTGCTGTCCAGTGCTCTCCCTCCCAGTATCAAGGGTGGGTTTACTAGCTGTGATTCACATCTGGCCACGCCCGGTCCCCCTTTTTGTATCTGAGTTGGTGCGAAATCTCTCGTATTTGCTCTTCTCGTAATGAGAAGCTGGAGAGCTCGAGAAGTATTTGCATGTACTCGCAAATGATGAGTTTGCTTTCCTCAATCAGACCTTTCATTCGTTAGAACTCGTCCCATCCTGTCGAAATCGTGTCGATGGTCCGGAAACCATAACAGAAACCACCCTCGATTTGTTTCTCGAGCCGGTCCCTTCTTGCGAGCAACTCTTCCAGCTTCCGCTTTTTCGCCCGCTGAGAGCTTTCCGCTCTCTCTGCCAACGCGTTCGCGTCCACAACGCCCATTTTGACCTCGCCCTCAGAAATGGTCCAAATAAGACACCCCGCTTGCTCCCTTTTACAGGGGGGGCTATTTTGTGCAACACCCATTCTTTGCCTCAAACAGGAATAGCATCGCGTACGTACGCGATAATGATCGTGTCTGTTGATTCCTACAAAGCGTAGAGGGCCTACCCATTGCAGAAGCAGCCGTGGGGTGGTGAGTCAGCAGCACGTAAAAAAATGCATCATCTATACATAGGTCTACACATATAAGGAATCTTTGTTTGAGGGGACAGGGATTTTGGACAAGACATGTTTTCGTCTCGGCTTCAGTGTGAGATTCTCGGAACTGGATGTCTCAGTCAAACAGCTTCGTGCTAGCGCCGTCTTCGGGGGACGGCTCCAACGCACCTCGCCCTGCCTTACGGGTTCCGCCCCTCGACGTGAACGCGGATTGAGGCTGAGCGAGACAAGCGAGAAGTGCGCAAAGAAATTTATTTTCGAACGGTGATCTCCAGTTATTCTTCGGATCTTCATGTATGGAGCGGTTAATACTTAGCACGACATTATTCCCAAACTGGCGTCAAATTTTGTACCCAAGCAACTAAGATTTACTGTAAAAGAAATCCCCATGGTACCGCGGTAGGTATCATAGTAGAGCATTATATTGTTGGATTTTGGTAGGTACGTACGAATATGGATATATAGACGTGGCAGGCGCACCCATGACTAAAACGAGGAGGTAGTGATTACTATTACTGCACCACAAAACGCTACACGGCAGCATTACGAGTGGCTGCGTCCCCGGCTTCTGGAGTGGTATTATATTAGTTCGGGCGCATCGATATGGTTTGTGCTCGTGCAAGTAATATAGGTACGAGTAAGAGCACACGTACATACTGACTGATGCTCAATTTCACGCACGCTCTTTGTCTTACATACATAATGGATGGGGAGGGTGTACAAAAAACAGGGAATAACGTTTCGACAAAAAAAACAAGGGGGAAAAGCGTTCCTGTCGTTATGGTGCGCCACAAAAAGGTCGTAATAGCAGTACACGGTATCCATGGTAAAAAAACCCAGTGGCCCGGTATCGCAACGGCGGGTGTTTCTTTTTCCCTAGAAGACTCTATAGAAAAGTATAGTCGGTGTGGAAAGCGTGCTTTGTTGTTGCTGTTGTGCCTCTGTATCCGTTCCTGTTTTGGTCGTTTGCCGCCGTCAACTGGAAAAGCGGTCGTGTTGGTACGTAACCGACACTTATTTTTGTGTCGCTTCCTATACATGACGTGCTTCATGCTGCTGATTGCTGATTATCATCTCTACTGTGGTACAGAGAGCCGGTCGCCCCGGTGGTTACCTTTGAACACTACTAGCGTTGGTCCTTGAGTACAACTACCACCGTTGTGAGATTTTCACTTTATTTGCAGAAATGCCAAAAAAAATAGGATCAACTAACTGCTGAGAACGCCTAGCAGCGTGGGAAGACACAATTCGACACGAATCAACGGGGGAGGAAAACGCTGAATTCTTCTCTCGCAATAAAACATACGGCATGTACCGTAGTGGGAAGGGGGCAGGAGGGTCCGCTATGTGACCCCTGATCCGAGTTACTACTGGGACGGACAGCGAGAGTAGTGCAAGGTAATAAATGGGATGGAAAAGAAAAAAACTGATACAGAATCAAGAACAGCTCTCTAGACAAGCTACACCAAAAAGCAATTACAGCAGTACATTGGGAGTATCGACAAACTTCAATGAGATGTCGCTTGGTGCCGATCGATGTTTATACCGGAGGTCGAAGGCTCATAACCTGTAAATAGCCTGTGAACACAATAGTTGTGTGGAGGCTCTGTCTTCTGTGCGAAGAGATGCAGAGGTGGCACCGACGTGTCTGTTAAGATCACTTGTGATAAGAAAGAAAAGGGAAAGTTTGGAAAGGGCGCTTGAGGTCAAGGAGAGAAGAAGAAGAAGAAGAAGAAGAAGAGAAAGAAGGGAGAGAAGGGAGAGAAGGGAGAGTGATCGTGGTGGGCTGCATCACCACTTGATCATCACGGAACAATGCCCGTAGTCCGATAGAATACCGGGACAACGGGATAACCGTAACACACTCAAATCCACGTTTACATCTAAGTTCCACCGAACATTCCACGTAAGATTCAAAGTAAGATTCAACTGCATATTACATTCGTTCAAATAGACTGCGTATTAAGTTCGATTTGAATCCAAGGTTTATACTCTCAACATTGGTTACACTATGTCTCCTTCTGCTGAGAACGCCGCCGTTCTCCTGATAACTAACGAGTACAGAGCAAACTCATTGAGATTACGACGGGATATTGTCACTAACTTCTTGTTTTGCTTAAACCGTAAGACCGTACCTCATTGCTCACACGGACATAATAAATTAATACATTGGGGGGGCATGGTTGGATGACCAGTAACGCATGATAATCATTTCAACACAAACCAGATGACACCACCATCGACTAAAAGAAGCGATTTCAAACCACGAGCGTCGTCACGTATACGCACTAGTATGTGTCGAATTGCTCGTGATAGCCCGTACAATCCTTAAGCTGTAGTGCTGCGCTATCGGCGTATCACCAGGATGTGTATTCCAACCGTCTGCCGTCGACGTAAAACAGAACGCCACCCCGCGTCAGATAATGCGCTGCGTGAAGTGCCCCGCCATTGGCGGCGAAGATCTCGTCCGACCGGTTCAACAGGAAACAACTTAAACATAACAGCCGCAAACCTCCTACTTCGGACCCCATGAGCTAATGAAAGTTCACCTGTCACCATCACACAGAACGAAACCTGTACGCAAACCCGTTGGGGTGTACGTTCCGCTATACATTGGAATGTGAAATATATTAGAGCGCACACTGGACCATTGCGCATGCAACCGGTAGCCCCACTCCCGTTTTCAACCGACAGAAATAGTACTCGCCACACTGCCGTCTGATGCATACCACAACGAGACAAGGTCAATGAAAGCCCAGGCAATACCACGCTCTGGACCCCTCGACTCCAACTACTCCTGGTAATCCATCAACGTACGTATTACGCAAAAACCGACCACCAGACGCAAACGTGCGCGTAGCGGAGCCCGCAACAAAACCTAAACTTTACTGGAAGACAAGCAGTCGCCACAGATATCTGCCCTTGCCTTGTCTAGGCGCGACTACTGCCAGTTGATGTCGGGGCAAAGCACGTAGGGCAGGTTGGGCGAAATGGTGGATTGATCCCCACGAGATACACCGTCCTCAAATACCGCAACACCTCGCACGTGTTTTTCTTGAAGCACCGCTGAGCATCTTTAGAAAATCGAGCATCCACAGAAGGCCGCGCACCCGCGGTTCACTTCACCCCCCACACGTTGCTTCACCCAGGCGGATATACGACACTCCGAACTACGTATTTGTGTTCTACGTTTCAGGCAACTGCGAATGCCCATGCAGTGAGTATCATGGCTAGCAGTCCAAGAGTTATTAGTGCACAGATCATCCCCCCTTACGCACGTTGGCCCAAAGGCGATTCCGCATATTGTCCAAATTTAACCGCTACCACAACACGTTCGTTAAACGGAGTACCCTGTCACGTCGCCAGATGTATTCTTCATGAAGGTGAGCGACTGAATATGAAGATACAAGCTTGGCAGCGGAGCGTCTATGTACCCCTCCGCACACCCGAATCGATCGTCCTATCTGGTATCAAACGCCAGAATAAAACTCGTCGGGGAGCTGATTGCCAAAAAGCGAGTGCGTGAGCGACCCGTCATCGACCCCGCGTCTTCCCCCGAAACCTGGAGTCGCGCGTGCCAGACGTGTGCGCGGGGCGTGACCAGTCGATGAACCATGTGTATCACAAAACATAATCCCGGTTTCATGACATCGCAAACGTGCAGCAGTTTTCGCATCAACGAACATACCTGCGAGTCCGAGGTGATTCGACCGTTCTTCGACTACTTCACGCGGAGATCTCGAAACTTAATTTTTATTCTATGAGGCAAGAAAACCTTAAAGTGGGCTAAATCCCGCACTCCCTCGAACACATCAAGCATAGGGTGTGCCACGTGGTCCTCGTTTCTAGACCCAGGCGGGGCAATGTCGGCTTCGTGCAGCTCACCGACAAACCGACTGTGATAGGACCCATGCTCCGTGACGTCCGCCAACACTGTTTGCCACGAGGGGAACACGGCATGTCCAACGAACCCGCATAATCTAGATACACACCTAGAAGAAAGCCGGTTTACTCTCCCTTCCCCCGGAAGAGCACGGTACTCTACTTTTAGGGGAACAAGGAAACATGGGGCTCATCCGTTGTCGATGAGCTTGACTCCAAGTAGGTGGTAGCTTCACGCCCCAAGGGGCTGACAACACCATTGTGAAAGGACGTGTGAACGTGAGCGTGTTCCAGGGCGGTGAAAACCAAACCATTAGGCCCAGAATCATCTCGCCAACCATACTGCAGGCGCCGACAGGCTACGATCTTATCGTGACGGGCGCACCGGAAAATAGGCAAATGAAAGCGTTTCTTCAGGAATTTGATAAAAGGTATTCATCAGGTCTACCTGGCTCAATCGGGTGCGGGTAAGGGGAACCAACAGGTTACAAAAAGCAAGGCACACCAACTTATACGTTGCAGCGCGTGTTCTAGCTTACATACTGAGATCAATCAGGACATAGCCGTGTCGGCGCTAACTCCCGACACGAAAGTCGATTAAGCATCAGGTCAATGGATTAAGCATCGTCTAGGGATTAACCGCGACACCCGAAGGTGACCTGTTCAGATCAGAAATGTGGTCTGCTGCAACCCGTGGAATGGGAGAAGCGCGACCGATCCGCTCGCCATCTGCTATGTTCGAACGAGTGTTGTCTTGGTATGGGATAGTCGAACCATGATTTCTGTAGTGCAACACGGCGTCTAAATCACCGACGCAGTCCACCTCTAGTGCCACTCCGTAAATTGTTAGTCGTGAACAGCTTACTCCAAACGAATATATTAGCGTATCCAAACCAGGCCAACACCAGCCCCGAGTCTGCTCGAAGATCGGGCAACGCGTCACGGGAGTTATCATGTACGTGAACGACCTCCTGTGCGTTGTTCTACCATGTGCGTAGTTACTCGCCACTCCACCTATCCCCCGTTCACGGAGAAAAGCGTACATTAACCTTCCGTTGAATCAATTGACGAGCGACGAAGCCCGCCCCCACATCCACTACCCGCAGGTGCTGTGGGCCGAAGCCGTGGGACTGCACCTCGCCATGATTCTCCATGCCCCCGATTATCCCGGGCATATTGGCATCATCGCCGGGTTTGGAGGAGTCGTCTACCCGACAGCGTACCACCACCACCACTACCACCTCCGTTGTCGCTGATGTTAACACCCCCCGTCCATTTTCCCCGTCGTGGTCGCTTTTCAGGCGGTGGTTAGTTAGCAAGTTATTGAATATTCTGTTCGCATGAGCATAGCAGACATCGTGGTCCTGCAGCGGAAAGTAGTCATTACGCACGGCCACACTAGCGACAGAGTGAACCGCTTCAGTCACTCGCGTTACGCTGAGTCTCGTGTACACTTACCTTGATGCTGGACAAGCGCGAGCGCCATGTTCGTTTCAGAAAGGGTGGTGGTGGCCTAATTTGTGGCGGGGGGCATCGCCGCGGGGAATAACCACTGGGAGTACGTCCTCATGTGATAGCCATCAATGTAGACCGCATGGACCTGTGCTGCGCCGAACAGACTTTGCCTCGAGGCTTGCGGGGGAGAGGCTCCGATCGAGGCCGCACTCCAGATTTTTTTTATTCGGTCGACACCGTTATCCGATGTGACTCCTTGCCCTATTTCCGCCAGCATGGCGTCCACCATTTTAAGCATCTGCTCCGGTAGAATCAGTGTTGTAGTCAGCCTGCAATTTTTGCGTCGACCTTGCACGCCATGATGCTGATTCCTGTCGAGATCGATGGTTTTGTGCCCTATGCCCAAACCACGTCCGGCAACAGGGCCTGTATCTCGGACCGCCACAAGCCGTAATCCGACAGCTGTTCTCCCGTAGTGACCCAGACCTCCTGGGCACTCAGGTTGCGTTTTGCCCCAATATATTCATGTTTATCAAATCGACCCACATCTCCCCACTTGGTCCTGGTCGTCCCCGTCGCGCTTCTTGAAATCGTCGAGCCTGTTTATTGCAGCTGGTGGAACATGTCGACGGCTCGTTTCTCCAACGCGATGGCCTTCTGCTGCGTCGTGACTTGTTCCGCTCGTACCTCGTTGATTGTCGTTACGTGTGCGACTTGAACAATGAGCGTGAGGGTTATTGCGCCCGATCACGCGATCGTCCCCTGCTTGTTGATCGCATGAGCCGACCGCCCACCAAGCATGGTCGTCGCGTTCCTGTTAATTGTAGCTGTCGCGTTGCTGCCATGCCCCTTCAATACCCCAGTGGTCCACGCGGCCGATGCTCGTTTGACACACGTAGTTGCCTACGGCATCCTCTTGCACCGAATCGAGAAATGTACGAGTGATGCTAAAGGACAAAGGGCGGGGCGTCGGGAATGGTGGGTGAAATACCATATTTGCAGAGGTGGAGGGAGGAGAGGAAGATATCCCGTCCCTGTTCACGTAACACTCAGATTGGCGTTTGTGTGTGTCCAGCAACATGTTCTCAAAAGGAGAACAAATTATTCGAAGTAATATGAGGGGAGGGGGGGAGAGGGGGCGTTGTGGCAGTGTTGCACGCCAAATACTATACCTCCTACAATTGTGAGAAATCACCTATGCTGTTTCCTATCCTGTCCATATGTGCGTATCTGGCGGGACGCACGACCTCACGCCAAGTCACTCGCGTCTCGCGGAGGAAACGTTCCCCTCACAAACAACACCTGTTCAGAAAGGAGAAAATATCAGGCTTAAGTAGCATCCCAATGCATCACGCGGGTACAAGTATAATTTCGTTATTTCTGTATAATTCATATAATGTTGAACGCGTTACGGGTATTTGATGGTTATGAACAGCACCCACGCACGCAACCACGCAATCTGGCTGCACCCTCTCTGCGACAAGCAGAGGTGAGCACTCAAACATATCCGCGCGTTTTGATTCCATGAGGAAGACAAGGGGAGGGGTGGAAGGTGGGGGCAATGAAAGAGTAATGAGGACTGTCACTCAAGGTCACGTCGTGAGGAGCTGTTCATAGTCCGGGGCTACTACTGGCAACGTCTGGGTCAACTGAGGTTTTGCGGTTGTTTTTCTTGTGTCTCCGTGGAATCAGGTCAAGATTGAATATGGGTATCAGCTGTGTTAGATGCGGCGGCGTGGTAAATGTATAGCACGCCAAAACATATGTTTGCAGCAGCAGCAGGTTAGACGTATCTACGCCCCCAGACCCAGCGTCCCCGGGAAAAACAACGGGTGCTATTGTCGCCCTTGGGGACGAGAAAATCAATACATATGAAAACAAATATTGAATACACTACAGTAAGCACAGCTGTGAGATCGAAGATTTCGTCGAAACTCATATGTTTTTGCAAGCAGTGTGTGACACTGCGATCACGCGTGTTGCTGGGCGTCTGTTCTCATTAACGACACAGGCCGGTGACCCCCAATAGTATATTATAACGAGTACTCGCAATACCGTTGGAGACGCTCGTAATTTTCGCCAGGCAGGACGAGAGGATACATAGTGTGGCTGTTCGATTATTTGCGATGATGGCTGCGCCGTTTGTTGGCTGGCCCGGTACGAATGAGCCGCGCCAAGAAATACCCTTACAGCAGCAACCACGTGTTGGTATATGCGCGAAGAGACCAACGACACCCCAGGCACAATCATCGCTGAACATCTGCGTCATGGGCCAAGGGCATTCTATCGACGATAACCGTAGTGCAGCGCCATATTAGATCCGTTCATTTTTGCGCTAGACCAGGGCAGAGGAAAACCTTGCCCTTCCATACAAAGGAGTGCTCTAATCTTGACCGACTACGTCTCCTCGACTTCGTCGCAGCGATCGCCCCTCCGGTGTGGCTCCCCAACGGGGACTGCGCTGATTGCTGACCGCATCCTACTGCCGCCACTAGTGAGGATGTATATTGACGGGACAGCATCTGCTTCAGAAATCTGGCAGCACCATAAAATTTGATCTATCACGCGTACCTGTATCAGAGACCTAGCGTAGGCTCTATCAAGTAAACAACGAGTGCAACGCTACCCTCAAAAGCTCGACGCGACTCCACAGCGGCGACTCTCGCTGCCGTCTTCGTAAAGAGTTTGTGCGAGGGGAATTATTACCTGCCAGACACATACGAGTATCAACGTGTTTCGTCGTCAGGGACCGAAAGGCTCGGACGAGATATTTTCATAGGTATAACGCACAGATAGGCAAGGTACTTGCCTATTCATACGATAAGGTTGGAAACCATTTTGCAGATAGAACAGATGTCTATCGCGAACGAGATTGGCGCGCCGTACAAATCATGCAATAAAATACAGAATGTATAACACGGCTACCCCCCCACACCTTTACGACTAAACGATAGTGACTCTGCCTTGTGACACGGTATTTTCATTGCGCGCCAAGAACTACTTAGGCGCTCGGAACATATTTTTTGCTGCCGTCATAGTACAGCTATTACGCGCTAATGGTGCGTAGGTACCGGAAATAATAATACCTAATCAGTTTGGAAATCCTCGTACAGGTATAATCTAATGTGTAATGTCGCCATAGATATCTGGAAAAAATCTATGGATCCAACTGTAGAACATGTGTGGGTCCAGGATTTTGGAATACCGTGATATGGTGTAGCAAGAGTCGCCCTCCGAGTCATCGTCATTTTCACCGTATTCAAAGCGTGAAAAATATCAGCCGATAAAACCTATACTGAGATCCCTAACCCTAAGGTGGTGCCCTCGTCTCGCACCACTTGGTCCAGACCAGCTAGAACGAACCCCCCGCAGACGCCCGCCGCCATCTCTGCGGCGGCTACGCATACCCAAGGGCTGACGCCGGCTCTAAAATCATTGGTGACCCCGGCGGCACTGGCGGAAGCGCAAACGGACTTGTCCTTGGCTATGATCAAGCACCATCAGGTTTGAGCACCAGTAGTGCGTGACTCAGGCAGCTTGGGAGCAGGCAATATATTCGAGCCAACGCGAGTAATCGCAGGCAACGCAATTGGTCGTCCGTTTCTCAAGCGTGGCCACTCAGATACCGCAAAAAACCTGGTACGATCGGCGTTCTGTCGGTTGAAATTAGGAGTAGAGCTACCGGTTAGAGCCCCAGTGGTCCAGTGTGCACCACAAATGTATATCACCGTCTGGTGCAGCGGAAGATACGCCCCATCGTGTTTTCCTACCGTTTTTTTTTATAATGATTTCGAAAAGTATCCTTTCATCTCCCCACCGGGTCTGGAGTGGGAGGGCGGTTGCTGTGTTTACATGGGTTATAACGTGCTGTTGGAACGGTCGGAAGATATGTTCGCCTCCTATGGCGGGGACCTTCACCCAGAGTGTTGCCTGGTACGGGGCGATGTTGGGCTTTCGTTAACCCAGACGGTTGAAACACGTCAGGTGGCGATATGCCGACGGTGCAGCAGTACGTACATGTTCGGGGTCGTACGGGTGACCTGGAACATATCGGAAGCGTATCATGCGTGTAGACACCGAACGAAGGTCGCGATCTGACGGTCGTTCGTTTATGTCGAAAGCAGCGATATTGACTTTTTGTTGATGTTCATGTCGTCATTTTCTGGCGTTACAAGCCACGTCCCCTCCCCTTGTATCGCTGTATCAAGTCCATAACATCGGTGAGATACAGTCGTGCTGTTTGAGCAACGAAGGAGTTAACAGCATTGTCGGCTGGCATTCCCACTGACCTCGCTCTGCACTCGTTGCATACCAGGCGGACGACCGCGCTCGCGGCCGAAGAAAGAATATTGCTACGAGTGCTTCAAAGAGAGGAGAGACTAAAGTCGCACGCGTACAAAGAGTTCAAATTCCTAACAACACAGATTATTTGAGAAGGGTGTCACGTGGGCTAGTGGTGATAATGTAAAAGGGAAGACAGCCAGGGGAGAAGGATCGGTTTGGGGTAGGAAATACTAACTGGTGAACGACAACGCTAGCCTCGACGTAGCTCAAGGTCTGAGGAATCGCATGATACGGTACGATACGGAGGCTTGGTAATTCGATGCCAATATAGGCGGTAATTGTTTCGAAATTGGCTGCATGGCCGTCGGCATGGAGAAATGGGGGCGGTATGGCCGTCGGCGCGACACGCAGGAGATTGAAAGACGTTGCGATGGACGCATCTGGCGAAGAAAAGACATATTTCTCCGTGAACGCAGACACACGACGATGACATTTCAATGCGATTAACCAAAACTCAGAATTCAATTTACTAATTTGATAATACCGTCGTCACATAAGAATCGAACAGTCCGGTGCCCCCCCCACCCAATGATTGCTCAACAACAGGAGAACAACTGCAAGTCTCTGACATTAATAAACGTGTACCAATAAAAATATTTTGGCCCCCCTGCGACGATAGATACTTGGCACAGCGTCGCATCTGGCTCGCCGCTTCTGTTTTGTCTACTCGTACGGAGTCATGTCTGCGCTAGCCCAACTCACTGGGATTGGATACGTATATGCCTCCTACAGAAAAAAGCATATGGGATGCATGCCGGCGAAGTGTTTCTGCTCAGACAATGGGTTTACGGGCTTCGCGTGGGTGCGAAAGCACAGCTAACACGCTAGAGTTTCTCAAGTAGGCATTTCAACCGTGTTCGCCTGTTGCACATCATGTGCCGAAATATTAGATCCCTAGCACCACAATTCCCGTTTTCGTTCTGCTACCACCCCTCGGACTCTACTCGGTCGAGTCGATTACCGACCACGTCGCCCGGGTAGACAAATACAACACACAGAAGTCCTTGCTTTGCATTACGCCTACAGTAGCACTTTTAAGGTCCATAACCTACGGCATCTCTGGTAACTGCCGGTACATATCTACATCTCAAGTTTCAAGCTGACTCCCGTCGCAAATCAGGTAAATCTCATCGACGACAACTAACGGAACCAAACGGGACCAACCGGTAAGCAGTGAACAAATGCACACATCACACGTCCCTGGGACGTGAATTTTGCTCTTGCCTCGACTGCTTACGTTAATCTTTCGCTCCTTTAACTTCGGAGACAACGTCCCCCTCGCCAGCCTCTCGTAGGCAAAATATTTCGGCATTCCGAGCATAGGATTCTGCTTGAATGATTTCTGTGTCGCCCTCACGCTCTCAACCCTCCCCCCCGGCTACTGCCTGGCAACAGACGTGCCGCCATAGTGGGATAAGTCTCTACCGACATTTCATCAGAGCACTGTCAAATAATCTCGTCCTGTCCAAGATAAAACGCAACACCCCCTCCAGCTGCCTCGAAACAATGAAAACTATTTCAGTGTACTTTTGAATAAGTATCACTGGCGTGCCGTAGTCAGTTGTGAACACCCGACCCGCTGTCTTGTCGCTGGACAGTAGGGGAGAGCTTCAGGTAGGATACTCGAGTTGCGGGTTCGAAGCTACCACGATTCAAAGATCACGTGCACCAACGTTATCATTGATATCACGAGCTCAAGAAAAACAACTTATACCTAGGTCCTACCATTCAACCATGGACTGCTCACAAGCACGGGGGGGGGAAAATACGTAAACGACGTCATGCAAGCACATGAGGCTTCCGTTGTGACATCACTGCTGCCCCAGACAGGTTAGCCACCCACTTCGACATGAATCCGTAGGCACATGACCCAGAACGACGACTCATTGTCATTAACTTGTATAGCTTGTACCTGCGTCTACCTCTCTCGACTGCTGGCCATTACGAACAGAAAACAACTATTTTCGCCTTTTAACTTGGCGAACAAGGTGGACGCCAGGGGGACTCTAGCACTCACGCACTGAGCATGAAGTAGATAGTTAACGCTCACTGGCCCGTACTCGACGCCAATCGCGAGCAATAGCCTCACTGCAGCCGCAGTCCATCTCCACCATATGTTGCTTGTCAACGCTTCACTGCCCTTCTTCCCTTTGTATTCCCCACAAATGAGTATATACTTTCATCTCTTCGTCTTCCCACAAGCGAAAAGATTATCCCCGCGCAGGGTTTACCTAAGAACTTGGGCCGCATTGTACTGCCGCTGTTGGCAATTCGGGACACCTAGCATTAGCTGAGCACGCACAACACACCTCGTGCACAAAACGCAAGCTTGCCCACCTCCACTCTTGGGAGAAACCGGAACGATCACGGCATGGCGTGGAGCCACCTATAACCAACGCCAGCTTGATATGCGACCAACGCACCGCACGAACGAGCGCGGAACGAGCATACCTCTGCTATACATGTCAATACGTTGTCCGTCGAACACGAGAACCAAGTTAACGGCGTGCTAATGCAAACATCGCAAACATGGCACACGTCATTGATGCGAGGGTTGCAATGACTCCGACAGATTCGACGGATGCACCGTTGATCGGCCGCAGGCTGTCGGCCGGGAACAGACTAGCACCGGCAGGGGAAGTTGAAGGGAATCTGGAAGGTAGGGAACTGGCCGTAGGTGCCATGGTGGTGCTGGTGACAAGGGAGGTAGTGGGAAAGCTGCTGTTGTTGTCGTACGCGATGACGCAGGGCCCCCTCTCGCTGACATCGCAGCTAGTTCCAGACTCTCTAATGGTGTCAGGGCAGCAGTCATCCTCGCCGTCCGTGCCGGGTATAGAACCACAACCTGGGCCTCCGCACACGCCTTCGCACGTCGCGGCGCAACAGATGGTGCCGCTTCCGTCTTCGTAGCCAGGGAGATCGTTGGAGCATAGCGCTGGCGAAAATTTAATTTAAAACGAGACGGAAGAGACGAGGTCCTTCGAAAGTGACAAAACGGGCGCGTGTTGAGGCGAGACAATTAAGTCAAGGGCGGTACTCGGCATGCTTGATGAGGAAGCCGCTTACTGCTGTACATAATACAGCGAGACTTCATCTTCCGCATACTGTGGACAGGGTTCATCGCCCTGATGCATTCACAGTTCAGGCCTGAACGTCTAATCGTTCATAAGCCACGAAGATGAGCGAGGGTCAATGACAGAGTGTGTTGCGGTGAGCGAGAGCGGGGTGTGGACATGTGCCCGATGATGGCCTGCTGGGATAGGCGGAACACCCGCCGCTTCTGCTAGTTATGGAATATCCCGTGTCATCACAACTGTATATGATTTGTTTCGTCGGGATGTTTGTGTACCCCGAACCAAAACAACACGACCGCCAGCGGGCGTTGACTGTGTGCTTGTTGTCAAGCTTAGACGGAACGGCGGCGTCTCCCTTCGGAAAAACCAACGGCCCGAGCCCACTTTAACACGACAATCATGTGCCGGGTATACCAATCTGCACGGTCTCAGCAAACTCGGTTGACTGCAGCAAACGATGATGAGACCATGTTGCGTGCGGTTCAGATCTTCTCGCAGCTTTGTGGGCACTCAGTAACGCAAGAAAAAAAAGCGCAAGCCGAACGCTGTCCAATGACCGACAAGGAAAGTGATGTCTGCTCGTGGACGTGATCAAGGGCTACGGCATGGGGGGGTACCACCTTTTTCACCGCTGGATTGGAGCCACTCGCACGAGTAACTCCGTACCTCCCTGACAAAAAAACGTCAGGCGATATGCTCAGCGCGCTGTATAGCTGACCATTCTATTGCGGATTCATGAATACAGCAAAAAACATCAAAAGAGCACGCATGCTTAAGACCGCGAAGGAACAAGGGGGTCACTCGCGCGAGTGACTCCGAGACAAACTGCAAGAAACGCCTCCTAACGTGATCCCCCCTACCGTAGCTATCGTCACGTTTTCCCTCAAACCAAGGTATATGGAGGCCTTGGCCCCCACTCCGACCTCCTCAATACGCAATAAGACAGTCGGCGCCACGACGGGTCAACTACTCCAACGCAAGAATCACCTGTTTACAGTCGATAGAGTGCCCTGGGGAGAGAGTTGTTTTACAAAATAGTTTTTTCTTAGATGAGATGAACGCTCGTGTCTTGAAGATATAGAAACCCGTTCGTACCAGCCACCGTGACGTTTGACTGTGCAGAGAGAGAGTGATGGTGATCACCGGTATGAGGAATCGCGTGTTTCATGAGAATGAACTCGCACACTTCGTATTGGGCAGCTGGATTGATACTCGCAAACCAATTCATCGCGAGAACCTCTCCGTCCGCGAACGGTCTTGCTGTTGCCGATAGTTATCTGGGTTGAACTAGTTCGAAGGGAACTACGACATAGACTATGCCGCTCGCAAAGAACACAAACTTGCAAAATTAACTCGGAAATAGATAGTCTACATAAATATGTTTTTAGTGCCTGTTTCGTGGCGGGAAAAAGCCGTTTGCTGCTAGGAGCTACCCGGATACTAGTTGTCGGCAGAAAGACAAACTTCGTCCAAAGTTACTTTGTCCTTTCCGTTCATAAAGAAAGGCGACTTAGCTACATAGTCAACGCTGACTAAGTTGAACAGGGATTTTGTTCTTTACCAACCGAGAGGCTCTAGACTAGCAAAATATGGTTTGTGTAGTACGACTGAGGTAGGTCGTAATTCCGTTGGCTTTGATCGCTCTTTTCACGTCCAGTGTGATATACCGTACTCTTCAGGTAGTGTGGTTCCAGTACAGAATCAATTTTCAATGGCAAACTATCAAAAACTCTCTCTCTCTCTTTCCGGTGTCAGCTCGGTAAAGGTGTACAGGTTTGTGGCTGTTGGCACGAAGATATCGCCCGCTAGTCGCCAATTGATTCCCACCCCCCCGTCCCGATGCAACCTGGTCAATCACGACAAAATTGTGCGCCCTTCACACACGGCACCACCCTGCCACGTTTCATTCACGTAGCCGAACTTGTCATTGATTATTTTCGGACGAACGTCTCGCAGACGAGAGGATGCAAGCACTCCGGACGCCAGACATATTAACTCGGTGATGTAAAATGATGAGCATGTTTTTGGTTTGAGATTCGTGCGTGCGCTGTACGCTCACTGCCCTTTAGAGACGTCCAAAAATGCCACAAAAAACAAGGGCTTGGTTTAGGTGGGTGAGGACAAGTTCAAGCGGGCATTACTCCTGGTAGGCGAGCTCACAGTCAGACATGAACCGGATGACCCCTTCCTCGCGTACTAGGCGGGCTCAAGGACAACTATTCTGTACATCAAAGGCGCTGGTGACGAAACAACGATGAATACATAGAATGGAAGATAAACAGTTACATTTTGCCTCTCACTCCGCAGCTGCCACACTCGTGTACAAGGAGTACAACATGCACGCTACACGGTAGACGTAAGGCCTACTGTTTACGAAGGTCCTTCTATGAGCAACGCTCTACCCTCCAAAAAACAATGTTCATATCCCATGGCCAACGAAAGCAGTAGCAAAACGAGTTGATTGTATTGCGATGATACCCAATTAAGTAGTCCCGTCATCATAACTGCTTGGATCTCAAAAGCGCAACATCTATAGACTAAAGTAGCACATGCCAGAAGAGGTTAAACATTGCAAATAGTTATAAGGACCAGTGAATCTCCAAAGAAAAAGCACCAAGAAATAACGTATCGACGTTGAGGCCATTTCTTATACAGTCGGATTTGTCAGTCGAAAACGGTCTTTTTCGACTGAAGCCCAAATTAATTGAGCATTCTTACACAGTAAAAAAAAGGCTTTTTCGACTCAACTTTTTCGACTGAGAATGCCGACCGGCGCATCCAGTCGAAAAACTCGACTTTTTCGATTCGATCCTCCAGTCGAAAAACTCAGTCGAAAACGTTTTACACGTGTTTTTTTAACCGATCGCATCGTTCATCCCACCACCAAACACACACCCACACGGCCACACGGCTACACACCCATACCAGGTACAACACTGCAGCTTCATACAAGGCGCTGACGCTGGCGTGGCTATCACTGCCGTTGCTTCTCGCAGCAAGTTAACGTGGAGCGTTCCAAGTTCCGCTCGCCAGCAGCGTGCATCACACGACGGCAGCAGCGCGCGGTATCGATCCCATGTTGCCAACAACGGCTGCGCCTGCTGTAGCTTCGGCGGCTCTCGGTTGAGTGCAACTCCACGAACGTAGATTTTGCGGCTTTATGCCAAGCCCAAAGCCACCAACTCGCTGGGACGAGGGTTCGTCCAGCCGTTGCTCGCGGAGAAAGCGCGAAGGACAGAGCTGCCAACCGATTTCGACTGCTGTACAGCAGTACTCCCGCACACCAACCGCCTCTAGGAAGAGCACAAAAACTATAAAATCGACTCGACTGACGATAAGGAGAAGGACCAGAAGATTCCAGTCGAAAAGGGCTGTTTTCGATTGGCGGAATCCGACAGTGTAAGAAATGGCCTGAGGGGACACAATGAAAATACTCACGCTCTAGCTTGCACGGAGCCGAGTTGGTGACTGAACACAGCTCCGATATCTCCCCAGCGCAGCAGTTACTGGCCACCATTGTGTTGTTAGTTGCGCACCCGTCACCGCCGCAAGGATCGCAGCCGAGCACGCAGCAGACGGTGCCCATGTTGTTCTCAACGCCAACGAGGCCGTTGCTGCAGGTCGAGTTTGATGTCGCCACTGCTCGGATATAGCATCCAGTGTCGTACGGCGAGTAGCGTGCGATGGAAGTAGGAAGGTGCAATAAGATACAAGCACGCGTGGCGGAGATTTTTCGACACGAAACGCGCAATGGAGTACAGGAAAATAGCATAAATGAGGCTCCTCGTTGACTATGTATGGAAAGCCATTTGGTTGCCCCAAGGGTCCGAAACGTCGCCTCGCTTCCATGATTTCGTTCCGTTCTCGGTTGTGAAATGTGTGTCAGACAACAGGTTGCGCGTACGGAAAAACGAACGAAACGTGCAATTTGCAGACAAAGCTTCACATCAATCCAGACAATAGACAGCAGCCACTCCCACACTAAAAGAAGCGGTCCAGTCTTGCAAACAACGGCGCGGATCACTACTATTCCACAGAAATAGCAGCATCACCACGCCATTTCGATTTCGAGGGCAAACAATGCCCAAGACTCGCCTGGAGTGGCCACCACGTCATCCAACCTGCAAGGAGCAGAATTGGCGTCGACGCAAAGCTCGCCATTCGACGATATCGTCTCGTCGCAGCAGTCACTGGCAGACAATCCAGTGGTGTTTGCACACTCCTCACCGCCGCACCGGTCGCAGCCGACGACGCAGCAGACCGTGCCATTTGCGTTCTCAAGGCCGACTAGGCCGTTGCTGCAGGTCGTGTTTGACGTCGCCACTGCTTCGATATAGTACCCATTCCCAAACGGCGAATACCGTGCAATGGAGGTAGGAGGCCGGAAACGCGCGTACGCAGCGATTTGTTTTTGCCGTGGTACAGAATGGGTTAGGGTAGAAACGAAAACCTGTCTCTCGGTGACCCGTGGAATATGTTCCGGTTGCTCCACGGGTTTCAAACGTTCCCCTCGTTTCCAATATTTCGTTCTTGTATTGGTCGTGATGCGTAGCAGGCGGCAGTGCACGTTTTGTATGATTGGTTAACGAATACAGTAGTAGTACAGAAAAATTTCATTTATATCTCGCTATCCATTAGAGTAACGTAGTTACGTGACTACGTGGTCTAGTGGATAGCGATATAATCCATTTTTTTCCCCAGCGAATGTCCACACCATCTGTTCGATTCAGGGCGTGCGATTTTGCACACGCGTCTTCTATGTGTTAATGCGAAGACCTCACCGGCCATTCATTTTTTCTTCTCTGATTTATTTTTCGGTGGTTATGATTTCTTCGAAAATATGGCCCGCCTTCGACCAAACGTTTTCGGTGAAAACAAGAAAGAAAAACCTCCGGCGAGGTCAGGCCTCAGTTGGGCACGTACAACGCGTGTGCAAAATTTCAGGGTCTATCTCTCTAAAACGGCTTACTGGTAGACATTTGGCTTTTTGTGAGTGAAAATGAGCAATAATATACGTTATTTTCTTCAAAATTACTTGATTCTAGTCCAGGATCCAGTTTTCTCGCTAAATTCTGCTCAATCAATGCGGAACGCAGACAGGTCAGACCTTCGATTTTTGCGCGAAAGAACATACAGACATGCCTTGGAGTACCTCTTAGCAGTTCGCGCAAAAGATGGTGGAATTTGTTTTTTCGCCTTCCTCCGCTTGGAAAAAGCCTGAATATTATTGACGAATATGGAGGCCTGTCATTGGTCGATGACGCGTGCTTCGACAAAAGACGTAGAACTTTTGTCTGGAATGGTTTCCGAATGACGGGGCTCTTTAACCCCTTTGCAGCTGGAAACCCGTTTGGGGGACAACATTACTTGGATTTAGTATAGGGAGGGGTTCGGGGTTAACCTAACATCGTCGGAAATAGACCGTTATTTTTTCCGTGGTTCTTGTTCTACAACAATATCAAGGCCATGGGGTTTGTCATCCGATCAGCAGTTAGTTTCGTTTTTATCGAAAATAAAACAGTTTTTGGGTTAAGAAGGATACGATGTCTTCACCGATTAATAAGGTGAGGAGTAGTATTAAAAAAAAATGTGGTGTACCTTACTCTATCGTAGCACGCGCGTCCAATACGAGGTTTGCTCCTCCTAGAGACAGCCCGAGGACATTAAAAAACAGCAAGGCCACGTCACCCTTTTCGGTTGGTAACAGGGGTCATCATGATGCCACCGTATTCACCCTTTCTTTGCCTGGATATTGCGAGCGGCATTCCTCGGGGAGAGAAGTTGTTGTTTTTTTTAGGTGAACCAGCCTGTACCTTACCCAAAATATGATATTTTAACAACCTGAAAGCGTCACTCGCTGACCAGACCCATCGCTTAGGTGTAAAAACATCACCATTCCGAAACCAGAACGACAAAATCAGACGAATTTGGGTTAAGGGGCCCTATCTATTCAGAAATACATGGGCCAAAAGTGCTACCTCTATCGAAGCACGGGTCCCAAGGAATTCTGAGGCAAAAGTGGGAAGAGGGCTTACTTGTAGGTAACGCTATAGTGATCACTGACAGTGATTGGGTCGCGCGTTCAAATCCGACCGACTTCATATTTACGTTTTTCGAGCGTACGCGCCGGAGATATTATAAAAATAGTTACTATTACGATAGTCTAGTGTATTTCTAGCCTCTAGTCTCGTGGCGAGGGGTGAGATGCCTCAGCATTGCAATTTGGTTAAAAGTCGCCGGAATTCCACGAACCCATCAAACCAAATCATTATTTTTTTTAGAGCGCTATCCACTAGACCATGAAGTCACGCGATTTCGTGGCCTAGTGTATAGTAGTGCGTAACTAACGAATCTATATCGAGGCCAATTTTCACTGAAAAATACACACCAGACAGCAGCCACCCCTACGCACAAACAGAAAAGCTTTATTACTGCGAACAACGCCACGGATAGAAATATTTCCACAGAAATGACACCACGCCATATCGACTTCGAGGGGAAACAACATCATAATACGGAGTAATAAACAACTCACCTGGCATGGTCACCTCTTCATCCAACTTGCACGGAGCCGACTCGGTGACGGAGCAAAGACCTCCATTATCCGATATCACCCCAGCGCAGCAGTTACTGCCCCCCAATGTGTTGTTGGTTGCACACCCATCACCGCCGCATGGATCGCAGCCTAGGACGCAGCAGACGGTGCCCATGTTGTTCTCAAGGCCGACGAGGCCATTGCTGCAGGTCGTGTTTGATGTCGCCACTGCTCGGATAGAGCATCGTCCCAAACGGGAAATCGTGTTCAAGGGAGGGAGGAAAGGGGACGAGGCCGTAGGCACAGGTGCCGGAGGGTTTGGCATAAGACAGGGGACATGAACTACACCAAATGAGAAGACTAAGAGGTAGATTCTCGGTTACGGACGACAAATTGGGTGAATGCCGCCCTGATATTTCACATAGTTGTCCTGTTTCAAAATTTTCATTCAAAAGTCGTCGATGGTGATGTGCGGTATAGGCAGTAGTTGGTACCAGTGCATGCAGTAGCCGCGCCCTCTTGCGCGTCGTATCCACATCAGCGAGAATTCTATCCGTTTTACACAAAACCACCCGAAACGTCTGACGGGGTTTGTATCCGTTCTTGGCAACGTAGTACACTGTGGAAGTACAAGATGGTATACATAGCTTTTTTTTATCCACCGGCGGATGGGGAAAATAAAATCTCAAGCTCACCACACTTCCACGTACTTTCATACGCGTCGTGTGTCGATTACACTCAGTTACTTTCGCAACCCAACGCTAGCTGGCACGTCCTTCGGATCCCACTATAGCGATAGCGTGAGCTGTCCCTACCAGCGGTCCTCGTTACAACCTTGGCAGCGCAAACGTCATAGTGTACATCTGTCTGGCAACGGAAAGCTTGCGCTTGCGAGTGCTTGCAGCTTTAGTTCACGCCACAACGCAAGTGATTTTGTTGCCGACTCACTTTTTCGCGCTCGTGTTCAGTGGGTGACTGCGACCGGCGTACCAATTAAATGAGTAGGTGTTCCTTACACCGTATGCCTCGAGCTCGACCTTTCTAGCCGGTCTTTGGGTCCCTCTGACGGCAAAGGCACCTGGAATGTCCCGCATCGGCGCACTTGCAAGAAGCCACAACACATGGAGAAGTACCATATAATTTAATGGGTTTTAGAGGAGAAAATTCCGTGGGAGATGGGGTCGTTTTAAAGCACATCACCCACTGCTGTGAAGAACAACACGGCAGCAAGCACGACCACACTTGTCCCGCCACCGCATCTAAGCACGTGCCTCTTGTGGGTCATCCGATAGCGTTAATAATATAGACTATAGACTATGGGTAACGATTGTCTGGTCGGGGTTAGCGTTGCCGCCCCGCCGACCATCAAACTGCGTCTTTTAGCCCATGTACATCGTAGACTAGTTCCGTAGTACGGAACCAGTATAGTTGCCGCTCACGACGTTGGTTGGGTGACGTGTCGCTGCTTTGTAGCTGTGCTACTTGTTACATAGGGTTCGCTGGATGTCTGTTTGGCTTTGTTTTGCTCGTAGTCGTGCCGTCTTGTCCGGCTCGCTTCTTTGTTACTTCCGGGGTACCTCTTCCTTCCCCCCTGCGTTACCGCTGTTTGCCTCTTACTTCGCAATGCTGTATTTATTTTCTCTTTTTGCCTGTCTGTCCCTGTAACGCTTGGCAGCCTGGGGTGCGGCTTGCATACGTTATGCCGTTGGACTCATTTCCCAAGACACCGTTGAAGAAAGCATAATTCGGAGCCCGTTTGTTTTTATGTTCTTTTTTTCTCAACACATCTTTTGTTTGGGTATATCGTCGCGGTACTTCTTTCCGTTTTTCCCTCCGTAGACGTAACTCAGCTCCGCGGTGACCAAATAACCAGATTCTTCTCCTCCCTCCCCATACGATACGTGCCTTCACCGTTGTCGCGAGAAAACGTCAGCCCTTTCTTCCCTCGTTGACTGGCATCGCATAGATCCTCTAAATTTCGCTTCTAATGTGTTTTGACACAACTATCATAACAAACCGAATTTATTTAGTCTATAGTAGTAGGGATCGTTGTCAGCTGTTGTTGTTGTTGTTGTTGTTGTTGTTGTTGTTGTTGTTGTTGTTGTTGTTGTTGTTGTTGATGACGTGTTCCTTTGTCGCGAGCAGAAACGACGAGCAACATGAAAGCATTAATGGAGGAGTTGCCACGCAAGTTTGTTTTCACTCAATTCCCACATCGGTCAGACCCAACCAACCCTGGACACTAGACACGGAAGCAGGCTAAAACCACTCCGTCTGTACACCGTTTTTCTTGCCTGGCCAATTGCCTGAATTCACCCAATAGTATTAATAGTATGTATTGTAGTGGCCGAAGCTACCATTTTATATGGTAGGTAGTGGGTAGTAGGGGCGGATACCCCCTCATTGCCTACGCGCACCGGATCTTCACCACAAAACACACAAAAGACGTTGGTCGAATGTACGATAGCGGTGCCCCCGATTTTTTTATGATCTTCTTCAAATTGGAAGATTAATAGACCTCTCCCATAAACTGACTTGGAAAAAAAAATAAAACCGCTCATACCCACCGGATGAAAAACCTCATCATGGCCTAGATACGCGACGAGAACCATGCAACAAAGAAAAAAATGGCCTAATAATACTTGCGACGATTTTTGCTCCGTCATTCAGAAACCGTTTCACGGACGAACAGTGCTACGTCTGCTATCGTAGCGTGCGTCCACCATGGTACTTCAGTCCCATTTGGAACTCATATCGAAAAATAAAAGGAAACAGCACGTAACGCGACGGCCGCAAGGAACAGGAAAGACACTCTCACTCGTTAAAGCCGGAGCCACTCACTGCGTAAGGGTCCCCGAAATGGAAGACCCCCTAACGTACCATTGCTTGACCGAAGGACGTCCGCTCGATGCTGAGATCAGCCCGGTGGTTTTAAGGAATTATTTTAGAGGCTGTTATTAACAGTCCGTTTGACCACTTGCAGACGGTTAATAAAAACCAATTCTGAATTGCTCACCGAAACTACGCCATACAGCGCTGCCCGAAACGGCGAGGTAGCAGGTGGGCCGGATATACGTGTGAACGTGTCAGTATTCAAGGGGCGGCGCTTCATTCTCTGGGGATACCGGGGAGGAGACTATTTTTCAAGTTCGACATGGGGAATGTCGTGACGTTATAATTTTGGTGGATGGTGGGATTAGAACCCACCCAGCTCCCCCCACCGATGATCTATCGACGACGCATTTGTCGAGAAAGTAGAGGGTATTGGTAGTAGTCCGTTTGATCACTTGCAAAACACTAACCAAATATTGCGCAGCCAAACTAAGCCTTATACACCACCGTCCGTCCGGTGTTTGTTCGGGGGTGGGCATCTGTTTGGGCGTCGGTTTACACGTGTTTATGCTTGTCCAGCAACACGTGCGTGCGTTGTGTTGTGATTTGAAATACGTCCACAGAGGTATCCCGGGTAACGTCTTTATTTTTTTTTGCGGTATCCCGGGAAACGTCATTATTAGCGGGCGTACGCGGCGAGCGAATTCGTACTTGATATTTTCCCTTTCGCTATGTATGCCCTTCCTTCCTGTTTCTTTTTGGGTGCTTTTGGAGACTATTGCCCAGGGCAACAATGATGATGTCGGTGTGTAGGCATGGCCGTTAATGGAGCCATCCCACGACAGGGTTGCAGCAAGAAGTCCCTGAGCTCCTCACATGAGGAACTCAATATCTCACCCGAAAATGGACTTCGAAGGCACTCGTTCGCTCAACCCGGCAAAAGCTTCTATCTATGCCTGAGTCCAAAAATATAATGTACTCGTGTAGTCTAATTACTCCATTGACCGGCAGTTCCTCACATAGTATATACATGAGGAACTCAATCACCCAGGGATGTTTTGGCGCATTCATGCAAGCGCAACCCCTACCGTGGGACGACTTGAAGGTGAGGTTAAGACGAGGACACAATAAGAGGACTCACCAGGCAGCAATGCTTCTAACCCTCTAGTCTATACTTGTAGCCGTTAAATTTGGAGCTTTAGTTTGCGTGCTGCCCCGACGTCGGCTGGGTGGAGTCATCATCTGCTCAGTTAGTTCGCGTTTGTTTGCTTCCTTTTCTGACTCCGTTTTGGTATTTGATACGGAACGAGGATGATGACGACATGGGCACCACTCACTACTAACAACACTGCACGGCTGTAGTCGTCAGAAAGTGTGTTTGTGCGTGTTCTTCACGTAAAACTGGTATTTCCACCAATCTACATCCAGCACAACCACAGCAGTGTCCGAACTGATGCCTTTCAGAGGGACGAGCTCTACTCGTATACGAGTAGACGATACATGTGGCCGCATATTGCGAGACAGAGATTCATTGGAAATTCAACAAGATAGTTTTGCAAATGCTGCAAGGAGATTTGCGCGTCCAATCCCAACCGCAAAGATCATGCGGGCAAAAGCCAACAATATGCAAGCCAGCACATGCGATTCTTTGCAGTACAAAAAGAGAAGAAAACAAGCAGCGAACAAGTCAGTGAGTGGTCGTATAGTTATTGCCTGGTATTTATGTGGTTTCGTTGAGTTCGATGGGTGAAGCGCGAAAGCGATACAAGGGTACACAACAGAGTAGACATGGGTTGTCTTGCTCGCTTGTTTCATTATTTTTCCCTATGGTGTCTCTCTCTGTTCCCTTTGTTTTCCTTTATTCCTCCACTTCGTGTTGTTTCGTCCGTACAGTAGTACTTATTATACTGACCCAATGATAACTACGCAGTCAGTATACATACCCTAACCCTAGCCCAATGAAACGCAATCAACCATTAAAGGGTGAACCCCCCTTTGTCACGTGCACAGCGGGGGTCAACCATCGTCTCGAAACAAGTGACGTTCTACTTTATGTTTGTGGTCTGGCTCGCTTAGTTGGGCTCTCGCACCCGGTACGCTAGAAATTCACTTGCTTTGCCTCCACTCATTATCGTTTTTTAGGTTTTTTTTTTTTTTTAATCCTTCGGCGGATGGGGAAAAATAAAGCTTTAGCTCACCACACTTCCACGTTTTTTCATACGCGTCGTGTGTAGATTTAACTCAGTTGCTTTCGCAGCCCAACGCTAGCTGGCGCACCCCTCGGGTCCCATTGTAGGTATAGCGTAAGCTGTCCTTATCAGTGGTCTTCGTTACAACCCCGGCAGCGCAAGCTGCGTGTGTATGTCGACCCGGCCTGTCCCCTGAGGGTCAGTTTCGGTGGAGATAGCCACCCGGATTGTCATCTTTCCGGGTGGTGTGGGACTTGCGCAAGCTCACCCACTAACAAAACCCCTGGCCATGGGAGATAGCCTTCCGCCGGACTTGGTCCAGTTACGGTCCACCCTACCCATTCGGGCCTTGGTCCTCGGGTTTTTCTGGTTATCTATTTCTCAGTCTGTCACCACAGAGCTTTTTACCTCTGTAAATTTTTTCAGAGGATGAAGAATCAGCAGACACTGGGTGCACTGACGTCGTTGCTGGTTGGAAAGAAACAACGTTTTAAGGCGAAACAATACGCATCGCATACCCCACAATACGGAGGCGATAGAGCATGCTTCTGCCGTACGAGCATAGGACCGTTCTTTGAAATCCAGTATGGTTGCTGCCCCCAGCGTTGGTTGGGTAGCATTTCTGTCCTGTACCTGGTACTATTTTTTGTTGTTTTTTGGTGTTCATTTCCTGTCTTGCGTCCTGGATTCCTCTTTCTTTACAGTTCTCTGGTTGTTATATGCTGTCTTTTTTTTATTTGTTTTGTTCTTCTCCGTTCTTATTCATCTTTCATTTTCTCGTCTTCACTACAAATAGACTGGCTTGCACATAATTCTTGAGTTTTTCCCGCGTGATCATGTCGCGGCATGCATGTGCCACGTGGCCTAGTCGCCTTGGTTGCTGTACTTACTTGCCGTTTGTAAACATGCTTCGTCGATTGTGACCACAGTATCTTATTTTGGTTTTACTTTACTTTATTTTTTTTCATTTTATTACCTGGTATGTTTCTTTTCCGAGCTTTGGCTCTCCTTTCCGGTTGGGTTGTTTCTTCGATTTCCCCTTCATTTTGTTTGTTTCATTTTTTGTTTGATTTTTATCTTTGTTTTTATTTGTTTTCTCATTTTTTTTTGTTTTTTGTTTTTGTTTTTGTTTTTGTTTATTTCGTATTTCTCTCTTCCAATGTATTTCTGTTGCTGACGTATGTATGTTGTGCCTGTCGTACCCAGTACTAGGGCATGACATTGCGTTGTCGAATGCATTACGATGCACTATTATCTCTGTGTCGTAGCTTGTGACCACAGAGCTGATCTTTCTAGGGTGAAGAATCAGTACGGACACTGGGTGTGCTGGATGTCGACGAGTAGAAGAACGGTTTAATGTGAAGAACACACACACACACACACAGAAAGAGTTCGTCTCTCTATGAGGCATCAGCATTATATAGATATACACTGCTGTTGCGCCGGATACATAGGGGTGGAAGTATCCGTTTCATGTGAATGACGCACACACACTTACTTGGGGACTATTGCCCGGATTCGGTTGCTGGGTACCTGGAACTACATCAACCCCGTCCGTTGCACTTCGGGAGAAGCCCAAGCAATACAGTGGGGTGTGGACTACGTGCAGCCAGGGAAAAAAGAGAGGTACAAAATCGCTGCCGAATATTTTCAGGTACTGCCTAGGTCACTTCCTCTACATGTTGTGTCGGTCAACAATATTTTAAAACTAATTTTCAAGGATTTTGTACGTGCCCGATTATTTTCTCGTTTCCTGCATGGTTTTCTTTGCCGCCTTTTTTGTCGAAATCCACATTTTTTTCGTTCTCGCCATTTTAACCAGGCGGCCGAGCGGCCAAAAAACATGTCGGTCGCCCCGAGATTGCCAGTATATGTTGCGCGGAGGTTAAAAAACGCCGAACCAAAAAATGTAAAACGTCCGAAACAGCTACAAGACTATCACAAAACACGTTATATTTCCGCCTCTGCCTTGGATCGACGCCAGCTAGGCGTCGTCCGAAATCAATCGATGATATTTATTTTTGGGGCAATAACCAAAAACGGGTATACCCGGTCACTTTCCTACCAAAAACGGGTACAGTTTGAAATCAAGTGAAAAACGCACCCCACGAGCCACGCAATTTGTCAGAAAACATTTGTACCTGGTTTTGAGAGATAATGTCCCGGGTGCACCCGTAAATGACCATTATGTTTGGCTTTCACCCGTTTTTGGTTGTATCTAAGCCAATCAGATGCCTTCATAAACATTATACCCAATCAGAGGTAATGCATTGATCCCCTATACGAACGTCGCTTTCGCTGGGATGGAACGCCATCGTGGTGCCTGAAAGGAAGGCCAAGAGGCTCACAGCAGCTTCGACCCCCTTCCACATTAAACACCACTTCACCCCTGTCACGCTCGTAGCTGAAGAAGACAACCCAGCAGGAAACTGGCGTCCCTGTATCCGTCAGCACCGCCACGCGTGCCCACAGCAACATCCTCCTTACTGATGTCACCGAGGTTGCCAACTCGTACCATGATTTTTGCCCCAGGCGTATCTTCAGGCTCTCTCCGACGCGTCGTACAGGAGTGTTTTTCATGATTACCTGGTGCCTGGTATCATATCGATAGGGCCCATCATATGCCAGGTACCAGGTATACGTAAAAAGGCCCATACGTGAAAGAAAACCTGAGAAGTTTCGTCATCTAGATAATACCTGGTATGCGTCTACACGGACTTGGTCATGCGAGTTAATGTGAGAACAACAACAACAGCAACAACAACAGCAACAACAACAACAACAACAACAACAACAAAACAACAACAACAACAACAACAACAACAACAACAACAACAACAACAACAACAACATCAACAACAACAACATCAACAACAACAACAACAACAACAGCAACAACAACGGCAGCAACAACAACAACAGCAGCAACAACAACAACAGCAGCAACAACAACAACAACAACAACAACAACAACAACAACAACAACAACAACAACAACAACAACAACAACAACAACAACAACAACAACAACAACAACAACAACATCAACAACAACAACATCAACAACAACAACAACAACAACAACAACAACAACATCAACAACAACAACATCAACAACAACAACAACAGCAGCAACAACAACAACATAGCAACAACAACAACAACAACAACAACAACAACAACAACAACAACAACAACAACAACAACAACGACAACAACAACAACAACAACAACAAACGTGCTAAGGGGCCGATCATACTGGCTCGTATGATACAATTACGATCCTACAAATGCTGCTAAATGATCATATTGTACAACAGTCCATGTTTGACGAGCACTATGTGGTACTATGTGGTACATATCGTAGTACGAGTACGAATGCGTGCGATCACAACAACAAATACACGTATTTCATTATCGCTCGCTCGTTCGCTCGCCCGCCGTCGCTCTTGTTACTAGTGATGAATACAGTAGTACATGTTTGACGAGAATACTCGTACATGTGATACATATTATCTCCCTTACTCAAACGCCCCACCAAATATCGAAATCCGCCACATTAATAAACACTTCACGCACAGGATATCACCTCATTATCTTTCGAGAGCCATCCATGCCGCTGTGTCCCCCCCCCCCCCCCCCCGCCTCGAACGCCCCTTTCTTCCCCATCACCCGCACCTTCGCCTAGACCTAGCACCACACGTATAACAAACCCCTCACCTAAAGCCCTTCCCCCCCCCCCCCCGCCCCCCGCCCCCGCCCCCACCCCCCACCCTCCCCCCCCAACCCATCCCAACCCCACCCCCTCGAACACTCCACCCTCTCTTTACTCACTGATTGTACGACTTACCCCAGAATATACACGATAAACTGATGTATTATTTCCAAAAATGTCACATTTATCCCCTCGAAATAATGTATAGTTTCCGGGCACATATCGAGCTGCCCCCCCCCCCCCCCCCCCCCGCCCCCAATAATATACTGGTGCCAAAACCGTCAGATTTATCCCCTCGAAAGGATTTATAGCTTACATGCACAAATTGCCCTTCCCCCCCCCCCCCCCCCCCCGCCCCCCTCCAAACCCGCTCGCTTTTGATCAAAACCAGGCCCCCTTTGCCTTCACAGCTGTCAGATTTTGTCCCCCTCAGAAACGGGTTTTATAGTTTCCGCGCACAGACTGACTAAAATCATCCTGTTGACCCTGATAGCTACACTGTAGCTGTAAGGGGAGTCGCCGACCTATATCCTTAATGAGGACACACAACTCGTAATGCGCGCGATCGGAGTATCACACACAGCTTGCAAAGATGAGTTTCGACGAAATCTTCGATCTCACAGCTGGAGTGTATTTTAATTTTTATAATATTATTTGTGACCTAAAACTCTAAAAATTCCCCCCCCCCCTCTTGCTCTCCCTTACTCAAACGCCCCACCAAATATCAAAATCCGCCACATTAAATAACACTTCACGCACAGGATATCACCTCATTATCTTTCGAGAGCCATCCATGCCGCTGTGTTTCCCCCCCCCCCCCCCCCCCTCCAACGCCCCCTCTTTCCCGACCACCTGCACGATCGCCTAGACCTAGCACCACGCGTATAACAAGCTGATACATATCTTTGATCTCACAGCCGAAGTGTATTTGAATATTATTTGTGACCTAAACCTCCTAAAAAATCTCCCCCCCCCCCCCCCCTCTTGCTCTCCCTTACTCAAACGCCCCACCAAATATCGAAATCCGCCACATTAATAAACACTTCACGCACAGGATATCACCTCATTATCTTTCGAGAGCCATCCATGCCGCTGTGTTTCCCCCTCCCCCCCCCCCCCCCCCCCCCCCCCGCCTCGAACGCCCCCTTCTTCCCCATCACCCGCACCTTCGCCTAGACCTAGCACCACACGTGTAACAAACCCCTCACCTAAAGCCCTTCCCCCCCCCCCCCCCCGCCCCCGCCCCCACCCCCCACCCTCCCCCCCCAACCCATCCCAACCCCACCCCCTCGAACACTCCACCCTCTCTTTACTCACTGATTGTACGACTTACCCCAGGATATACATGATAAACTGATGTATTATTTCCATAAATGTCACATTTATCCCCTCGAAATAATGTATAGTTTCCAGGCACATATCGAGCTGCCCCCGCCCCCCGCCCCCCCCGCCCCCCCCCCCCCCCGCCCCCAATAATATACTGGTGCCAAAACCGTCAGATTTATCCCCTCGAAAGGATTTATAGCTTACATGCACAAATTGCCCCTTCCCCCCCCCCCCCCCCCGCCCCCCTCCAAACCCGCTCGCTTTTGATCAAAACCAGGCCCCCCCTTTCCGTCAGATTTTGTCCCCCTCAGAAACGGGTTTTATAGTTTCCGCGCACAGACTGACTAAAATCACCCTGTTGACCCTGATAGCTACACTGTAGTTGCAAGGGGAGTCGCCGACCTATATCTTTAATGAGGATACACCACCCGTAATACGCGCGATCGGAGTATCACATACAGCTTGCAAAGATGAGTTTCGACGAAATCTTCGATCTCACAGCTGGAGTGTATTTTAATTTGTATAATATCGTCGTACGAGTATTAAGAATGAGGGTGATCGTGACAACAAATGCATGCATTCAATTACCAACTACACAACAGACACAGACTATACCTTGTACGAGTACACCTCATGTCTAGCGTCAACAGCCAAAAAACGAGAGGTTCATAATCGACTGGCAGTCGCGTGGCTCGTGGGGTGCGTTTTTCACTTGATTTTAAAGTTTAACCGTTTTTGAGAAAAAAGTGACCGGGTATACCCGTTTTGGGGTTTTGCCCTTTTTTGTTTATCCTGGAGATATAGATCTATACTATACCATGAAAATAAAAATGCACTCCATCCAGCTGTGAGATCGAGGATTTTGTCGAAACTCGTCTTTGCAAGCTGTGTGTGATACTCCGATCGCGCGTATTACGGGTTGTGTGTCCTCATTAAGGATATAGGTCGGCGACTCCCCTTGGAACTACAATGTAGATATTAGGGTCAACAGGGTGATGTTAGTCAGTCTGTACGCGGAAACAATAAAACCCGCTTCTGAGGGGGACAAAATCTGACAGCTGTGGAGGGAAATTGATCAGTTAATCAAGTAAATACTGTAAGTCGTAAAACCGGTGAGGGGAGGGCGGAGTTTGTAAGGGCGTGGGGGCCTGGGTTTGAACATAAATGAATGGGGGGGAGGGGGGGCAGGCGGGGCAATTCAATCTGTGCGCGGAAACTATAAATCCTTTAAGAGGACAAATCTGACCGTTGTGGAAGGAATGCATCAGTTGACCATGTAAATCCTGTAAGTCGTACAAACAGTGAGGAGAGGGCGGAGTGTTCGAAGCGGGGGGGGAGGGAGGTGGGGCGGGGGGGGGGGGGATTTCCAACATCTTTTTGTCTCGTAGATTGTAGGAGATTGCTGTACGCGTGGTGCTAGGTCTAGGCGATGGTGCAGGTGGTGGGGAAGGACGGGGCGTTGGGGGGGGGGGGGGGGGGGGGGGTTAATTGGAGCTACGGCATGGATGGCTAGAAAGATAATGAGCGAGGTGATATCTATAATGCTTGGCATCTGGTAGTGTATATTACTCTGGCAGACTACTACTACTGCTACTGCTACTACTATTACTGCTACTACTGATACTACTACTACTACTGCTACTACAACTACTACTACTATTACTGCTATTAACTACTTTCGCTACTCTTTATGTGGGGCGTTTGAACAGGAGGGATCGGGGGAGGGGACAACTCAATCAGTGCGTGGAAAATATATATCCTGGAAGGGGAGAAATCTGACGGTTGTAGAAGGAATGCATCGGTTCATATCACCTACTACCTGGTATTTTTTGTTTTTCTAGCAGATTTGATAGTATGTTTTGCATACAAAACAATTGTTTAGGTGTGGTAAATATATATTAGAGCTGAAGGAGAGATCACTTGGAAGCAGTAGCGATCAACGCCTTCCGTATGTTCCATCATGACTCGACAGCACAAAATCCGAGCATCAGGCATGCATGGGCTGGACCTCCGCTGGCCTGCCACATAGACAGGGAGTACACAGGAACTTGCGCACAACACCGGTAGATCACTTCAAAAGCTAACTCGCACAATAGCACTTATTGTTTCATGCATACATAATGTATTATGCAGATGTCTGGTTTTGTCCCACTCAATCAGGGTTAATACATATTCCGTGTGCAGAACAAGGCTGAACGTCTTAGTCCTGTTGACCCTGGCATAAGAAAGGCAGTCACGACCTGTATCCTTCACGAGCGTAGACTCCCCGTAACACGCGCGATCGAAGTATCACACGCAGCTTGCAAAGCTGAGTTATGATCAAAAAACATTTTTTTGTCAATCTCACAGCTGAATGAGGTGTATTTTTCATTCTTCTAGCATATTACCACGACAGTATTGTGCAGATGATCAAAATCGCAAACTAAATGACGACCGCAATTTCAGTTTTCAACGCACCGGGCATGAAAAATAAAGCAAAGAACGTGCCGACGAACAAAACCAGGAACCAGAAAACAATGTTGGATGATGATGTTGTAATACACATATTGCATATAAGTGTAGGTGTAGGTGTAAGTGTAAGTGTAAGTGTAAGTGTAAGTGTAAGTTGGGTGTTTTCAGATGACGCACGCCGCTACTCAGAGATCGCGCAATTAAACCCCGCGAAGTATAGTCTTTAGGAAGCCAGAAGAAGGATTCCTTGAATAAGAAGAAAATCAGACAAACCTTCGCAGAAGGGCGCAAAGAAACAAGACCGAAGAAACAACGGCCCATCCTTGTACTGTAGATAGATGAACTCTCGCCCGTGCACCGCTTGGGCTGTGGAAGAGTCTGATACCAGGTGCATCACCATAAAGAATACGAAAAAGAAGGGAAGAAGCGCAAGAAGAAGAGAGGGAGATCAAACAAAAACACAATACACGTCGTAGACTACTTTGTATTTAACAGGGAAAAAAAACCAAATCGACGCCAAAACCAATCGCATTGTTTCCTTACAGCGGTGGCACGAGCAGCGTAAAAGGTTTCCGACAGCGCGCTGCTATCAAGATAATCCGAGAAGCTAGCCACACGGTTTGACACCTCCTTCCCGTTCCTGTCGATGGCAGCCTCGGTCTTCGGTAGTGTCGTTGCCCCCCACCAACCAGACAAAAAAGTACATAATGATGTAAACACGGGTAAAAACAACGGGATAAAAATAAAAACTCTCGACCTCGGAATTTGAATTTGGGAGCAGCAAATAGATCGAACACGTTACATTTTATTAGTCACAACGTCGCCGGGTTATAAGAGCTGCCAGCTATCTTCTGGTGGCGTCGAAAGCGGTTTCATTGCGACTGCCCCCCCCTTCCCTCCCTCTCCCTGTCTTCACCTCTTCTCCGTTTTCCTTGGGGAACTCGTTTGCCAGCGATGACCACCACCAGCTCATTTCCGCCTCGGCCCTTTTCTTTCTGCTTTCACGTATTCTTACTTCTACTTTCCAGCTTTCAGGCAAGCCGTGGCCACAGGTGTCGTCCCCTCCCCCCCCCCCCGGTTCTTGACTTCAATTTTTATGGCGCACAGCGTTCAGCAATCTCACTGTTCGTCGATTTTTCATCGATTATTGCTAACTCCCGCTCTCCCGCTTTCTGCAAGTCAATATGTGCACAAGAATAGTCTACAAATGTATACGAGTAAGCTCTTTGAGGAACTCACGAAATTGACCTAAATATGCCAGGCTCGATGATAACCTGAGACGCCACCGGGGCGACACCTGGTACCAGGTAGTATACATTGAGCTAGCATTTATTTGGTACAGGTTGAGCTACTGTAGGGAAGACGATTAAGAATGTGACATATAGACCGTGCGTGCGCGTATGCAGTTATTAGACTACGTAGACTATATAAGTAGTTATTTCTACAGGTAGTTGTGCAGTGAAATGGCGAAATCAACTTGCTGTACGAACACACTTTTTGCTATGTGTATCTATCTGCTGTCTCATACGGTATGTAGTTGGTGAACACGCGAGGAACCGGTGCGGACACTGGTTGTGCTGGATATTGATGGATGGAGAAAGCGGTTTAATGTGGGGAACAAACACAGTAAAGTTGACAAGAACAGAAGGCCGCCCGTTGACAGGGTACCACAGGAAATCAAAACAAGTACTACTGTATACGGCATTCTAGGAGCGCTGGGGAGGTATACAACGTACCGACGTTATTGGAAATCAGAGGGGCTACCCGCCGGGTTACCCGCAATGTTACCTGCCATGTTACCCGTCGGGTTACCGGCAGGTACCCCAACGGGTTCAAACCCCGCGAGTTACCTTGCGGGTTAATCGCGGATATCCAAACGGGTACCCTTATGCCTCTATACACGGGGATAGATTACACATCCGAATGTATTGTACGTGGCACTACCCAACACGGCAAACTTAAATAACCATTGACGGACATACTCGTCGGGTTCTCATCTATCTGTGGTTTCTTAACGGAGTGCAGCTCTACGGTTGTTCTACGGAATTGTTGTATTATTGCTGGGTCTGCTGAAAATCATTGTGCAGCATCTAGCGGCGGTCCCGGTGGTCAGGAAATGGTAAGGAAAAAAGATAAGAGAGTGCAGCGAACGTACTCGTAAAATTCTTGACCGTTCTTCGGACTGCCGAAGCATGCTGCAGTCGCCATTTTCGTTTAACGTAATTTTTGTTTTGAGATACAGCAGTAGTCGACACTTTTGTGGCTTCCTGAAAGGCGCCGATGTGGGAAAGTTCGTGTACCCTTGCAGTCGGAAAGATAAGCACAACGGCTCGAAAAGAAAGTTAAGTTCGAGATGTGAGGTGTGGGGAACACCTTGGTATTCCATTGATGCTCCCTCCGCAGTCATCCACGCTGAGCATGATCAGGAAAAAGTGAGTCGGCCATGAAGCCGATTTCGTCGTGGCGTGAACGAAAGATAAATGCAGACACTCTCGAGTTTTCTGTTGCCAGACAGATAGATACTATCAAGGTGGTTGGGTACCAAGGTGTACTACAGTGCCCAGAACGAGCACTAAGAATCCCTTCACAAGTTGTCTGTTTACCGATGGAACAGGCACGATTCCCATTGATGTCAATACGACGTGAGAGGGGGCGGAGCAACTGAACTAAATTTTGCCTGCCACCCGTCACAACCGAGCACCGAAGGATATAACTGAAACCAGTCGAGTTTGCGAATGCCGAAGAAACTCAAACGCTGGATTTGACGTAGGTCAACGGTTGTCCTCTTCTCTTCTCGCTTCCAGTAATTTGTATCGCCTGTCGTTTGGCAAATTCCTCCGCAATGCTTGCTCACGGCCTATTCCTTCTTCGCGCGTGCCTGCCCGCTTGGGATGTGTCGCTCAACCCGAGCAGTGGCGAGACCCAACACGACCTGCAGCAACGGGCTCGTCGGCCTTGAAAACAACATGGGCACCGTCTGCTGCGTCCTAGGCTGCGATCCATGCGGCGGTGCAGGGTGTGCAACCAATAATACTCTGGGGGGCAGCAACTGCTGCGCTGGCGAGATATCGGAGCTGTGCTCCGTCACCAACTCGGCCCCGTGCAAGTTTGACCGTGAGTCTGTAACACTGTTTCCCCTCATAGTCGATACGATTTGGTGTCTTGCTACTTCTGTGGAGATTCACTTGTCCCTATTATTGCTGTTTTTGCAGGAATTAATCTAGTTTTGAACTGCTGTCTGTAGAACGCTATATGACGGGACTTGCAAAGAGAACCCAAATACAACGGAGGTACGAGCTACAACCATCCAAATACTACTAGTTTACAGCCTGCCATTTTACAGACAATAGACCAATGAAGCACCCAGTCAGCCCTGACTCTGTGTCTAGCTCAATCGGTTTTCCTTACTTAATGAACCGAGAGAACCAACCAATAAACATCCAGTCAGCGCTGACTTTGTAGCTCAGTCGGTTGTTCTTGGTGTACAATGAAACCAAACTATTTATGGGGCTCAATGAATCCTTTCACCGGTAACGCTCTCTGGGTAGTCCATAGCAGCGAACGGCTACTTCTGGCCACCAGAACGTGTCGTGAAATCATACCGCGGCATGGTTTTCTAGTTCCAGCTGCCCTTTTGCAATTCAGTCTCGTTTCCAAATATATATGTTTTCGCTCCCTTCGCTCTACTTCGTTTCCAAATCTACATGTTTTCGCTCCCTTCGCTCTACTTCAACCCAGAACTCAATTAGCAAAGACTCTACAGTTCGCGGACGGAGAGGTTCTCGCGGACTGTTACTTTGTGATTATGGAATTAACGTCTCAGTCCGAAGTGCGCGATTTTCGTAGGCATGTGATACGTGATGATTCGCTTACCGGTAATCACCTTCACTCTCCGCACAGCCAAATATATTGATATACTGTTACGATCGAGTTTCGATATCTGCACGCCTTGCGCGTGCATCCAATCCCAGGAAAGGCATGAAGCATATTCAGTACCAGGTATCCCAGGGTGATCTCTCGAATGTGAACAAGTGGCGGTTGCTCTGGGGAAGTTGGCCTGCCGTGGCGTCGGCTGTCTTGTGTGGTACAGAGGGTATAGTCTCTTGTGGGTGGCACGGTCTCCATAATATATCTTGATTTCAAAGAACACAGCCACGAGCAGACATCACCTTCATCGTGGGCCATTGGGCCAAATTCGGCTTATGCGTTTTGTCTTGTGTAGCTGAGTCCCCACGAGGCTGCGACAAAAAAGGCAGCACGCGATGTCGTCTCATCAAGGGTGGAAACAGTCACTGAATTAGCTAAGACCGTGCAGTTTTATGCGATTATCGCGTTGAACTAAAATGGGGGCGTTGGCCTTGTCGAAAGAGGACGCCGTCTGTTCGTCTGTACTCAACAACTTGCAGAGCCGTCGCCCGCGGGTGGCCTTGTTGACCGTGTCCGGCGCGCAAGCATATCGCCACGAACATCAATGACGCAAAGTTGTGATAAAACGGGACATTCAGAACTTAGTAGAAGCGACGGGGTATGCGGCTATGGACAAGATGCCAACACCCCGCTGTCGCTCACCCCCGTTCATCTGCAACAAACATAGTAACGCAACTTGTGAGCGGCAAATAATTCAGGCCTGAACCTTGATGGCATCAGTGCGTTACACCCTGTCCGTGCTACGCGGCAGGCGTTGTCTTACTGCATTAAGTACATCAACAAGCGGCTTTCTCAGCAAGCATGCCAAGTATGTCCCTCTTGTTTTAAACGTATCGCCTCAACACGCGCCCCAATTTTTACGTTCGAGCCACCCCGTCTCTCCCGTTCCGTTTTCAACTTGATTCTGGCAAGCGCAATGCTCCAACGGGCTCCCTGGCTACGATGACGAAAGCGGCACCGTATGTTGTGCTGCGACTTGCGAAGGCGTGTGCGGAGGCCCAGATTGTGGCTCTGCGATCGGCGTCGACGAGACAGACTGCTGTTCTGACACCATCAGAGAGTTTGGAACTAGCTGCGATGTCAGCGAGAGTGGCCCCTGCATCATAGCGTATGACACCAACAGCAGCGCCCCCACTTTCTCCCCTTTCACCAGCACCACCATGACACCTACCGCCGGGCTCCTACCTTCTGAGCTCCCTTCAGTTTCCCATACCGGTGCTACGTTGTTCCCGACCGACACCGTGAGCCCGATCAACGGTGCGCCCGTCGAATCTGCCGGGGCTATTGCAACCTTGGCGGCAATGGCGTGTAGCCTTTTTGTAATGTCTGTATTGGCGCGCCATTAAACTTTGCTTGTCGTGGTTGGCGACTAAAAAATATGTTGGCATGTACATCAGAGGTGCGTTCGAACTTCGATCGTTCGTGTGGTGTGTTTGCCGAGCAGTAAAATGGCTGATGGCACCGTTGAACATAGCTATATTGTCGATTGATACTGCGTCATTGCGTGGTCGTTCGAGTTTCTTCCAAGGGGGAAGGCTGGCATGCTTCCGTTTGGTGCACGGGGGGTGTTGTGGCCATTATCTGTGTCCATCTTTACCAACAATGCCAGTTCAATGTGGTAGAAGCGCTTGGATAACTTATGCACGGGTAACATTTTTCCGATTGGGTACGGTACAGACGAAATGCGGTAAATGATACTTGAAGTTCTTTTGCGGGGGATACAAAGGGAACGGCACTCAAGCGCTGACGGTAATAAGCGACCAAAGCCATGGTAAGGGAATCGCCTTTGTGGAACTTGTTTTCAGTAGCGCGTAGTCGATCGCGCGAGTGATCCACCCCCCCGTTATTTTGCAGTCTTCGGTCTTCCGTGCTGTTTCAGGTCAGCTATTTCAATTCGCAGTGGAATGGTTGGCTACGTTGTGCCAAGCGAATCGCAAAAACTCCTTTTTTTTCAGTGAAATACGGTGTCGCCCTAATACGGGTGGCTCAAACCCACAAGAAAAAAAAGGTGTTGATCATAACAACCCACCTACCGTACCCTCGCCCAAAAAGAAACAGCGAAGGTGGGCTGAGGTCGTAGAGGGGCTCTCGCTTGCGGCTGACGTACCGCACGGGCAAGTGAGCACCAACCATGTACGTTAGGCTCTGTGCGTGAGTGCTGGTGTCCCTTGCTTTCACCTTGTTCGTGTAGCTAAAAGGCGAATAGGTACCTTCTTTTCGTAGTACCCGGCAGTCGAGGCCGGTGGACGCAGGTGTGGGGTTGACGGTTTTTGGTGACGGGTCGTTGGTCTGAGTTATATGTCTACGGATTCAGGTCGAAATGGGCGGGGAACCTGTCGGGGACAGCCCGTGGCACCACGACGCAAGCTGTATGACGCCGGTGACGTGCTGCCTCCACCCGTGCTTGTATGGAGTTGACGGTTGAAAGGCAGGACTTAGGTATGTTTTGTACGTGATATCAATGATTAAGCTGGTGCATATGGTTCTTGAACGTAGTAGCCTGGAGTCCGCAACTCAAGTGTCCTTGTCAAACTTCTCCCCTACTTTCCAGCGACCAAACGGCGGGTCACGTGTTCACAACTGACTACGGCTTGCGCGTATTACGTGTGCACGTGAACGGCGTTCATTGATTAAGGGCAGCTGTAAGAAGTTTCGATTTTTTTCTCGGAGAGGACGAGATTGTTCGATAAGGGGGGGAATGAATGCCGATGTAGCGGCACGTATGTTGCCAGGCCGCAGTCAGGGGGGAAGTGGATGTAGTGAGGGCCGCACAGAAAGCGTACAAGCAGAAGCATCTACTTCAATTTCTGGAGCATTACGTCTGGGGGAGGTTGGCGTGTTGGACATTGCCTCCGAAGCAGACGAATCTGAAGAGATATATACGTGTGTCGGACAGGAACACCATGCCCTTGCCAGGCACGTGTTATATGACTATTTACCGATGCGTCCTGTTTGGTTCGATTAGTTCAAGAAGAAGACATTCACCTGATTTGTGACTGGAGTGAATCGGATATAGGACACATAGTTATGTGTTAGCAGCTATGAAACATATCGTACACTGTGGACCGAAAACTGTATTGTAGGCGTAGTACAGTACAAGGACGTCTGGGTGTGTTGTGGTTGCCGGCTCGAGTGACCCTGCTGGGCATCGATTCGACCGAGTAGAAGTCCGAGGGGTAGAAGTGCAACGGAAAGGAGAATCATGGTAGCGCAAAGAACGAAGCTTTCGGCACATGCTGTGCCAAATGGGAACACTACTGAAATACCAAGTTGAGAAAAGGTAGCGATACCCACCCACGCGAAGCCCGTAAACTCAATATATGAGAAGACACACTTCGCCCGTGTCCATTGCGTTCAGTAGGTAGTACCTGGTACATACGTATCCATTTACTTCGACTTGGATTAGGGCGGAGTTGACGCTGTGATAATAGGGCAAATAAAAGAAGAGGCGAAACAGATGCGTAGCTGTGCTTTTGATAAGTAAGTGCCTATCATAGCAGGGGCGCTGTTAAATATACATGTACCGATTTTGATATGTGTTCAATCGTCAGAGGCGTGCGGGTGTTCTGTTATTACACAGCATCCAACGGGAGGCGGGAGTGTCACCGGGTGGGGGGGTTCTGTGTGACGACGGCAATATTAAATTTGTTTTAATTGGTGTGAATTTCCATTATCGTATGTCTGGGATCATGGAGAGGGAGATTCCTCCCCTTGTCCAGATAGATGCCTCAATCGCAGCCTCCTTCATTCTCCTGCGTATCGCGTTGACTATTTTCCCGTCTCAATTTTTATTCTACGAATCCAGCCTATTTTGTAACAATTACCGCCTACCGCCTACCAAACACTACTCCCCTGCGGGTGTACCATCTGGAGATTATCGTCCGTCGAAGGCCTCCACGGCGGTATTCCGCGGCCCGTACCCGCTGGTGCTATCATCTGTCAACAGTGTGACAACTGAAATGGGTAGTTTTGATGGCGCTCCCATGATCCGTGTCAAATGTTTGACGGCATACGTACGTGGCGTCGTAGCTAGCGGAATGACTCAGGAACATCGGATACAGGGCTATAGCATGAGAAAGGCATGAAAAAGTGGAGATTAGTAAGGTTTTAATAGTATCCAGGCCATTGAGAGTTAAAACGACATAGCGTGGATTTTGTCTCTTGGATTATCTGGCATGTCTAACTCTAGATAATTCCAAATTTTGAACGTGCAGTTTTTTTTGTTGTTAGTGGACGCCCCATGCGAAACCCAAACGCACTCAGTACCCAATACTACTCCACTGACGTATCGTCGAGAGCGAATGTACTCCTCCACTCACATTGTATCATAATCGAAAACCTGTATTTCGGATGTTGTATTATTGCGGTAACCTCATACGAGCGACCGTTTTTGGAGACTACAACGCTGCTCAATCTGGCGGGCCTTGAGGTGCACATTATCCTCTAATCTCCCGTGAGGTGGACAGTTGTAAACCCGCCGAGAACTCGAAGCTGTACAGCGTATGGACGATTCGAGGCTCTAAACCTGTTTGTATGGTGGTGAGGTTGTACCAGCTCGGTACAGACTACTACGTGAAGCGGCAGGCCAGCAGATGAAAACGCAACACGACATTGTTCACTGCTCCTCCTCCTACGAGGTGCAAAATATTCGCATGAGCAACGTGCACTGCAAAATAAACGAACATGGCCTGTCCCGTGATTCAAGTCAGAGTTTTCAAAATACTCTTGGTCCCTACGGGGGTAACGCTGAAGAACTTAGTCTATAGGGAGATGAGACGACGAGCGAGCAGGATGAGGTAGACGTGGCCCTGCTTGTCATCATGTCGTACCTAAACGAAACGAAAAAATATCAAACATCAGGCCAACGTATTTTTTTTTTATAGCACTATGATACCAACGGGGGTCCATGACCACCCTGTAACCCACATTATCGCCGATATGACGGAGCTCTTGATATGAACTGATGTCAACTCGAAAATACCCACAGCAGTACGTGTGTGTGCGACCAAAAGAAAAGTAGCCTACTTGCCGCTGTATACCTTGCACACTACATACACGTTTATTTATCCGCACATATATATGCCAGGCTGTACGTAGCTGCCATCAAGTTTTGCTCGCAACTACTGCTGTACGGTGCAAATAATTCACACTGGTTGCACCCGTGAGGTCGGGCAGAATTCGCGGTCTGTTGTGGGGTCGGGCAGTAGTCACGGTCTAGTCTGTTGTGAAGATAATCACAGACAACAAAAAAACAACAACAACGCGCACATGAAACAACCATAATTGAAATAGCACGGAATATATATATGTACAGCAGTTACTAACAATGCCATTCGCATTATTATGCCTGATTCCCGCTAGGTTTTTTCTTTGCGTATTAGCCTACCAGTATATTTTTTTTTGTGTGCTTACCCTGTTGAACACGTGGAAAAGGCAGGGAAGCGATTGTGGTCGTGTTTGGTTTACTATGCGGTCGAAGGAGGGAACACAAATCTAACAACGATAATCAGGGGCAACCATAAAATAATATAAGAACCGGACGAAGAACAAGAAGAACTGTCTTTCTACGAATAAAGAGAAAGAGAGGACAGGTTTCGCTTGCCGGTAGACGTACAGCGTCAGTTCTGCGTTTGTCTTCGTTCCAGGTACCGCCCAGCAGCAGTGCTATCCTCTCATCAGCACCACATCGTCACTACTAGTGGTGGGACAGACGAACATCCATCCAAATTTTCGTACGCGGACTTCCACCGGCGCTTGAAAGTGAGTACAAATGTATGTGTCAGCTCTTCTATAGTCTATCTATACCACAATTTTTTTATACATAGTCTACATTTATTATATATTTCCAGCGAAACCTGTTGGATATTGTTGTACAGGCAAACAATACCTTCGAAGTTAATGCTTGGAGGACTCGTTCGTGGGGAAACTACATGATCATAATTATTACGATACGAAATGTAAGAGTAACACTTTTTGTTGACTTAGTGAATAATTTGAACCAGTACCAAAACCCCCAAACACCCAGGCTGCATGTTTTCTTCGCGCACGGGTTCCGGGGTGCTCGTTGTGTACTGAAGTGTCTGGTATGGTGGTAAAAGTAAGATGCCACTTACGCCGTCGTCATAAAGGTTGGGACAGCTACGACTCCTTGCTATACTGCATTATTTCATATGAACTAACATAGGAAACGAGCACTATTATTATTAAATTATCAGAGCCAGGACCTGCAGGAAGTTATGTGTACCGACTCGCGCGATACGACAATTGTATATATTAATGCTGACATAAGTTTATCTGGAACGCACCCATCGTAATCGACGAGAAAAATCTATCCTCAGGACAAACTTTCTTGTTCCTTGTCATATATATGTGTGTTCCTTGTAGTCTGCAGCCCGCGCAACGGGTGCACGGCGGTACAAGATGACGGCTCTTAAATTGGACGTTATCCTGCCAGTGTCAACGTGGCTTTTTGTATAGCGCCGGTTCTGATGGCGGTTGCTCTGCACTGCTATTTTGTTTCTTGGAAAGATCGGTCTACAGCCTTTGTGAAGGATCCAAGGCTATGTCAATAGCAACAAATAAACTGGTAGTGGACGTTCATAATGTACACCAGTATGTACTTACAGTACCATAGAGCATCAGACGAACCAGGAGCTGGAACGTACTCATTGTTTTATTGAGTATTTCATTTGGGTTGATTTGTTCCCTCCGCGTGTTTTTAGCTCCTCGCGTGTGTACCTATTCAAGCTGTTTCGCTGCTTACGACTCCTTGTCATTGAATAAGCAACCAGAGACCCCCGCCTGCGCAATAGCCACCCCGGTGCTTGCCGTTTCTATGTAGCACGCGTCGGAGATAGTTTTACCCACTAGTCTTTTCTGGTGGAATTGAGTGAGTGTAGGACTACAGCACACGGGTAATAATAGTATTTTAGTCTACACTCTGCCTGCAATTGTATGGGTTATTCGGATACTATTCTCTGTATAGTATAAATATTCGTACGACAACGGTTCTTACAACCCTTCAATCTACGACCATTGCATGATAATGGAAATCAACGTCACACCAAGAAGATGCCACGTGGTTTTTAACCTTCATCTTTCTGCGCGTTCCACGGGGCACTTCTATATCCATCAGCAGAAGTTTGACGATACATAGTCTAGTCTGGTTCTTTTGCGCCCGACGCGCTTCATTCCCCGAGCTTCGACTTGGGCAAACTTTGACTGGATTTTATTGGCGATATAGTCGGCCGTTAACGTCGCCGTTGATGCATGATAATGGAACTCAACGTCACACCCAAGACGATGCCACGTGGTTTTTAACCTTAATCGTTCTGCGCGTTCCACGGGGCACTTCTACATCGATCGGCAGCAGTTTGACGACCGTTCTTTTGCGCCCGACGCGCTTCATTCCCCGCGCTTCGACTTGGGCAAACTTTGACAGGATTTTGTTGGCGCTATAGTCGGTCGTTAACGTCGCCGTCGATGCAACGTACACCGCATCTATATAATAATATATCACACAGTTGATTTTGCTTTGGGTGGCCCGCTGGGAATGTACTGACGTTGTAGATGGATCTACAGTGTCCCAGATTGAAGGTACTGCCGTCTTAGTATCATACGGAGTTGTGCCTGACCGTGAAGTCACCTTTCGATTTTTTGCCGTGCGCAATACGTGTGTCGCTGCTTGTAGTTGTACATGTTGCTGCAACTGCAAGTTGTAAACGTTGCGTAAACTTTACCGGTAAGTGACAAGTATACGCTGGGAGTCTCTGGCCTTTGCACTGGATCGCCTGCGAACTGTGGTGGATCCACTGCTGTTTGGCACCGAGAGCGCCAGAAGAAAACAAGCACGCAATCGAGTGCTGTCAGTACTCTCATCGCACACGTATCTCAAACGCAAACACTCATATATTCCGCGGAAAACTTCCCGCCGGATTTCATCATGCCATTCGGGGTGGTAGTCCGGCAGTCCCGCAACAACGTTGTTCTCGTTCCCGTCCAAGCCCATCCCGAACAGGCCGTGATAAACCAGTCCAACGCGTGCTATACGACAATGGGCAGCACGTTATAGCCAAACTAATTGACACTGACGTGGCCGACCAATTGTGGAACGACCCAACATCATCCCGTTTTATACCTATAAACCGTGGGATCGCCCGTCTGATCGGAAAAGCGGTGCATGGGTTAGATACGTAAGAAGATGATCCTCGATGCCGCCATCGGGGCGTGCAGAAGACGTTGAAAATGTATATTATTATTGGCACCTCCGGATAGGATGATGGGTGGAGGAGGGGGAAATTGGAAGTTGGAAGGTGGAAGTGGGAAGTGACCAAGAGACCCCCGCACTCCCCCAAGCCCGCCTCGTCCCCGAGCCATCAATGGCGACAAGCGTTCGCGTGCGATACTGGGATAATCCTATCGTACCACACAATACACTCAGGCGGCTAAGCCGTAGACTACATACTGACCCAATCTTATATAGAGTACCCAAACTTCACTCTCCCAATAAGTGCGTATGAGAGCATACATGCAAATGTGCATAAATATTCCGTACCATACAAATGTATATAGGAACGTTTCCCCAAGAAAAGTCCGCCTGATGAAATATCCATACCTTAATAACATAACATGCCACATACTGAAATACAGTTATAAAGTATTCCTCGCATGATTCACACAATACCTTGGGCTTTATAGTTTCCGCGCACAGACTGCCTAACATCACCCTGTTGACCCTGATAGCTACACTGTAGTTGCAAGGGGAGTCGCCGACCTATATCCTTAATGAGGACACACAACTCGTAATACGCGCGATCGGAGTATCACACACAGCTTGCAAAGATGAGTTTCGACAAAATCTTCGATCTCACAGCTGGAGTGTATTTTTTTTTTTGTAATACCTTTGACGGCGTATCTCCCCAACTACCACACTATTCCTTAGACGACGAATTGCCCTGAACACAATACCCCATTGTACATATTATATGCAATGCGGTTCCACAAATCAAACCATGGTATCATAACTTCTCACATCCCCCATTATGATACCATTATCGTTTTGATGTGCATCTCGCCCTACCTAGGTCTAGAACCATTGAGGGAGTTTTTGCGATACCAGACACCATAAGTAGTAGATATTACTCCAATGGCAGACACTCCATAACCCACTACAATACCTATATTCTACTTCATTGCTGTAGGAGCACCTAACCCCTCTTATCACTATTGTCTATACTAACGCATGCTCTCCAAGACCCGAAACAACCAAGATCTCATTATAAATTCATGGAAATATTACGGTGGAACTCAAAAGACTCCTTAGAAATAGCCTTGGTTAAGAAATCCGCATGCTGGAAACCGGACGGCATATGCGTGACAGAGATTTTTTTCCTCCCCGCCAGCTCCCTAAGAAAGTGGTGCCGTACGTCGATGTGCTTAGAGTTCGACTTGGTTATAGGGTTCTGTGAGCTGCACGCAACCTCGTTATCCTCGAACACTGGAATGCACGGCATTCCGACTTCAGGCAGCATGAAACGCCAAACCTGTCTCAAGAACAACACTTCCTTAATGACGTCTGCAAGTGCTACGTACTCCGCCTCCGTCGTGGAGAGTGTCACACACTTCTATGACCCAGGCTACGGTAGGGGGGTCCCTTTTTGGGCCTTATATTTCAGTGGCTAGGGGTCACTCGCGCGAGTAACCCATTTGTTCCTATGCGATCTTACGTTTTCTTCATGTTTCACATTGACGAAATTAATCCGCAATGCAAAGGTGATCTAAGTTGCGCCAAAACAAGCGCCTAAACCATCTTCATCCGTGGGGTACAGAGCCACTCGTGCGAATGGCTCAAACACACCACTGAAATTGGGGGTACCCCCCCCTACCGTAGCCTTGGTCCTATGTCCTGAAAAACAAAGACACAGAAGCACGCCGCACATCACTAGTCCCCCCGAAACTGACCTCCTGTCAGTCGCCTTACTTGCATAGTCTGCGTCTGTAAACACCTGCATGCTCAACCCTCCTACTGTACCGCTCTGAAATCAAATAATGAATGAACTCGCCCGTCTCACATACCCTAAGATACTCAGTGCTGCTTTCCAGTGCACGTACTTAGGCGCAGCGCAGTATCGAGCCACTGCTCTTACTGCGTTGGAAATGTCCGGCCGTGTCTGGGTTGACAGCCACATTAGTGAACCGATCAACTCGCGAAACAGCCAGTTCCCCGATGCTTCATTATTGTCGAAATCCGCAAGCTTAGTACCAATAATAATAGAAAGTGGAGCACTTCTACCATACTCTATCCCGTATTCTCCGCCAATTGTTCGGCGAATGTTCGTTGGGAAATCTTCAGTGTACCCGTTTCCCAATCCCTCTCATAAAAGCTCCCGGAATACCAACGTAGCACCATGAAGTTTTTGACCGGAACCATTCCGTTCAAACTCCTACCAAACTCGTCACACCTAGCCTTCTCTCCTACCGCAAATATATCGTCCACATGCACTAATATTGTGTTTACAATACTCCCCCCTTCCATCAAACGGAACACGCATGTAATGAGCCAAGATCGGCCAGAAGCCGCCCACAAATCAGAGGCAAACACTGGACAAAAAGCAACACTGCCGTCAATTTCAAAACTATACGGCTCATCGGGCAGGCTGCAAGTACTAGAGCTTATATCCCCAATGTATGCAGGTCTGCCTTGATAGCAGCAGTGCCTCTACATCTGATTGGTGCATTTTTCCCGAAAATAAAATATAGTTCCCTTATTCTACCAGCACATATTTGACATCCCCCGGACATGGACGAGTCACAAACCCAAAATCCGAATAAATATCAGCGTCGAAAATACAAATCCAATATCCCCCCAACTCTATATTATACCTACGGTAAATCACTCATCAATCTGATCATCAGTCCAAGCGCATATATTTTGAATCGACGTGTCCGCTGAACGAGACACGATGCCTTGCGACCTGTACCGACAGAGTTGGCAGAAAAAAAAATCAGCCCTGATATGATCACGCCATCCTACATTCCTGCAAACTCAAAAGTACCATTCTCCAATTCAAACACAGTATAAGCGGTTTGCCTTCAACTCAAAAAATAAGCTACTATGATATAACTCCTCCACTCATTTTGTCCAATCACTTTCGCTCTGGTTTTGTCCATACCAAGCTCTCAACATGCGTTGGTATTACAGGACACCCTCAATAGGATATGTGCTTCATCAGCTAAATCTGGAAGCCAGCATTCATCATACATACGACCTACCTGGTCTACCTGTTCATAACAAATACCAGGTACGAAACACAACCAACTACCAGCATCCGTACACACATACACAAGAAAAAAAGTCAACTGATTATATCAAGAGTTTTGTCGTCTAGAACTGCCGTAGATGACGCAAGCTATGTTGTTGCGCGGCTTGCCTCGATGCCGTAAAGGTGAGGAGAATATAATATATAAGGGTATCACAAAACACGCACAAGAGCTATCAATGGTACATAAGTGTCAAAGGCCCTTACATAAACCATAAATGAGCGAGGTACCAGTTTGTCACGCACTTCGTACACACACGAGTGACCCGCACAAATTTGTCACGGACTCCCCTCGGCCATATATACGGGTAGTATCATTCCATCAAGGACCGGGCCCGTATCATTATGAACACCGGCTGCCTCCGTGAGGTAACCTTCCACCCCACGAAGCCTCGAAGCACATATTAATAATGCTTCCGCATATACTCTCTTGCTCAAACGCCCCACCTAGTATCGAAATCCGCCAGAGCAATAAACACTTCCACGAACTGGATATCACCTCATTATCTCTTCAGAGCCGCCGCTGCTGCTTTCTCATAACCCCTCCCCCCCCCCCCCCCCAACGCCCCCTCCTTCTCCACCACCCGCACCATCGCCTAGACCTAGCACCATGCGTATAACAAACCCCTACATCTATGCCACCTAAAACCCTTCCTCCCCCCCCCCCCCCCCCCCACCTCCCCATCCCCCCACCCCACCCCACCCCCACCCCCTGGAACACTCCGCCCTCTACTCACTGGATGTACGACTTACAGGATATACATGATAGACTGGTGCATTCTTTCCAAAACCGGCACATTTATCCCCTTAAAGGGTTTATAGTTTCTACGCACAACAGATTGATCTGCCCCGCCCGCCCCCCCCCCGCCCAACCCCCCCCCCGTGATAAACTGGTGCATTCTTTCCAAAACCGTCGAATTTATCCCTTTGAAGGATTTATATGTTCCACGCCAAATGGAGCTGCCCCGCCCGTCCCCCCCCCCGTCCCCACCCCCCCTCACCCGCGCTCTCTTTTGGTCAAAATCAGGCCCCCACGTCCTTCAAACCTCCGCCCTCCCCTCACCGGTTATTCGACCTACAGGGTTCACTTGATCAACGGATGCATTTCCTTCCACAGCTGTCAGGTTTTGTCCCCATCAGAAACGGGCTTTATAGTTTCCGCGCACAGACTGACTAACATCACCCTGTTGACCCTGACAGCCACACTGTAGCTGTAAGGGGAGTCGCCGACCTATATCCTTAATGAGGACACGCAACCCGTAATACGCGCGATCGGAGCATCACACACAGCTTGCAAAGGTGAGTTTCGACAAAACATTCGATCTCACAACTGGAGTGTATTTTCAATTTTATAATATATTTTAAAGCCCAAATATCTGCAGTACCACGAAGAAAGAGGGTTTTATAGTTTCCGCGCACCGTTTGCTTAAACCAACCCTGTTGACCCTGGTACAATCTACACTGATTTACGTAGTTCTAAGGGGAGTCGCCGACCTGTATCCTTAATCAGGACACAATCAGGAATACGTGGGATTGGAGTATCACACACAGCTTGAAAATATGAGTTTCGACGAAAACTCCTATCTCTCAGCTGGCTGGAGAATATATTTTTTAATAGCTAATATACAGCGGTACACCCCACCCGGCTACATACCGCATTATCGTGTATATTGCTCTCTGTAGTTTTTCGCTGGCTTGGAATGGTAGCCATCCCCATTTGCCATTTCCCACGATCACGGGGCACACGTGGCAACAATGGCTAACATCTGTCGTTCCCATATGTCGTCATATTCCGCCTTTTTTGTTTTGAAAATTGCTGCTGTGGTACAATCTACACTCGGGTCTCGTTTAACCCCTTTAGAGCCCCCGAACCCCTCCCTATACTAAATCCAAGTAAAAATGTCCCCAAAAACGGGTTTCCAGTTGTAAAGGGGTTCCACAGCGGAGTAAATCCGCAAATCATGGCACGCAGCTGCAGCTGTAGGTAGGGTGTATTTCTATTTCCTGTTATAATGTGCAACAATCCGCGGGTGTAAGTCTACAAGAATAGGCAATAATGCGATTTCCACAGTGAGTGGTGAGATTTGACTAATATTATTGCAAAAATGCAAAAAAAAAAAAAAAAACAGCTGATGAGAGCCCCTAGCAGCATGGGTTTAGGTACAATTCGACGCGAGTCGGCGAGGAGGGGAGAAAAACGACGAATGGGATATTTTCGAGATAAAAATGAAGGCGTGTCCCACGGTGGGGATGGGGAAGAAGTGCCCGCTATGTTACCCCGGATCTGAATTACTATTGGGGGGGAAGGCAAAGAGAGTAGTGCGAGGATAATAAATGGGAAAGAAAAGATTGTAATGCTGTTCTGCTACTGAATGAAGCATCGCTCCTCATCCGTGCGTGGGACCGTGCGAATGCCAAGTAAGTGTCTTTCTGGAACCCAAACAACACCACCATCCATTAGAGATAGATAAACACTTCTACAATCTGTCTGTCTGTCTTCATGTCGTGCTATATTTTTCATATTTTTTGTCGCTCCGTCCTGTTTCTCTATTTACGATCAATTGCTTTGCCATTTTATTTTGTCTTCTTTCTTGCCCATGTGTCCTTATTTTTGGCTGCAAATATATTCCGGTGTGCTGGGGTGTGCTGGCCTGCGGTTTTTGTTTCTGGCCCGCGCGCTCATTGCGGTTGGCCTGTCATGGCCAGATCACCTCGCTGCATTTATTTGCAGTGTGCATCTCTGTCTCGTAGTTTGTGACCACTGACCTCGTCCAGCTCAATGAGGCATCCGCTTGGTCAAACCGACTAATACCCCACCAATTCCTTAACATCGGATACTGGTTGTGCTGGATGTAGTAGGCTGCTGGACGTATCAGTCTAACGGGAAGGACACAGACTCTGACAGTAAGTGTTTTCAATAATTTGTTTTTGGGTGGTTCTCGCTGTGGTCGTCGGCCTGCATCCCTGCCCGATCTCCACGCACGACCCCCCGGGCACCAACCAGCCTCTTCTTGTACCGTAAGGCATCGCGACCCAGAATGTGGACCCTCCACAATCGCTTCCTTGTGTTACACACTCTTCTCCAAACAAACACTTGCCTGAATATCGTGCTGTCCCCTTCACAACTGGAACCCCTTTTTGGGGACAATTGTACTTGAAGTTTGTATGGGGAGGGATTTGGGGGCTCTAAAGGGGCTTGAAAGGCTATAATATGTTTATGTTCATCTGCCCAACTGGTGACAATTATGCATACCACCTCAACTGTTGATGGCAACGTTAGCACTAATAGTATATCCGACTTGCGTCTGGTGGTATTATTTTGGCATTGATACTATGATAAAAGCATTTATTTGTCTGGTGAAATTATTTGGCCGAATATAATATATCGAAATGAGGTTTTCTCTCGTTGTTCTAACCGAGATAATCTTCCGTGATAACGCTACAGTACTACTTCTTTGCTCGTATTTGGTGTATCGCCTCTGCAGAATGGCACGTCTCCTTCTCGCGGGGTTGGCGTACTCATTCACATTGGCGACCGGGGTGGCCCAAGACGCACCCGATATCATCAGCGTGGACGTGGCCTCATCTAACGACCTTGTAATTTTCATGGACAACATAAAGAAGGACGAGAAAAGAGTCTTCAATGTCACTTGGTACGGCCGACAGCAAGTTAGCGAAAGGATCTTGGTCTCAACCGGGACGAACGTGACTATTACCGGAGTAACCCTTCCTGACGCAGAACCCGCCGTCGCCAATGACGCCGGAATCGCTACTGGCATGTTTTTTGTTCACGGCGGGTCCATCCTTAGCCTCCGCAATCTGATGCTTGACGGCGGGGATGCGGAGGATGGTGCGGCAATCTCCGTCGTAGAGAATGGCGTTGTTAATGTGTTCGACTGCGCCTTCACCAACAACATCGCTTCCAATGGAGGTGATACAGCGCACGGATACATTGTTGCCATTCTCATGTAGCGATATTCCAAATTCTTGACAGTCACGTTGTTGTGTCAACGGTGTGTCCCGAAGCAACATGCAGTCACTGGGCCATGGCCTACCTGCTGGCCTAGCTACTGAATTATGAAACATCAAGTCCAAAATGTATACGAACACCGTGTATTGTTGAAACGGTCGGGGAAAAACCACGCGTGTGCGGTTGAAAGCTCCTGTTGCTAAATCGGCGTATTATGCTGTGAAAAAGCAAGTCTAATGAGGTAAGTACGATCGACGAATATTACGCACTGGGAGATAGTGCAGCGAACAAAACATACCACCAACGTGTTTGATGTGGGATTAATTCGATCGTTCGTACTGGTTTCAGCGCCTCTACCTGCCAAGAAGAAATTGGGTTGCCAAGTGCCTATGTTATGGCGCTGTGACGCTCTTTAAATTGCTTGCTGTGACGTCGGATCATTGGGAACCAAACCCCTCCGTGCACACGACGCCGATCCTTGCTCACAACTTAATACTGTCTAATGAACTCGACATGCTACGTGTTCGATGTGCCTAATATACGTGCGGCCATGTGCCCAGTAATCAGGTTCTGCGCGGTATGACATTTGGCGGATGGTGCAGCTCTCAACGATTGAAAGCAAAACAGTCAACATTATGGATGGAAACGTAAACCTTCTCAACACTGCAGATACTCGTGTCGGCAACCGTTACTGATACTGCTGCACCTGAATATGCGATGCCATTCAACCCTTACATAACAGCCGGCCACATGATAACACACCGCTGTAACCGCTGTAAGTGCCCTAACATGCGATACATAATCGAAATCATCTCCGCGTTTTCGTCAAGCTTTGGTTGTAGATAACATTCCTCGTTGGCAGTCGATTCCCGGTGCTCGTAGGAGAAGTTTATACTATGATATGGTGGACTTCGTCACAAGTTGGATAATTTTTCGAACTCACACGAGGACGCGGACTCCACCAAACATTAATCGTCCTCGCTTGATTTGTAGCAACGCCATCGGCGCCTGACTGTCCTCATTGCACGCTTTGGGGGATATCACCCCGTGAGCTGCCGATAGGTGCTATGAGCGATGCACACGGTTGCTCTTACTTACTACGTGGATTGTGCTGGGGCTGCCTTTGTTTGCGTGGCAGGTGCAATCTATGTGCGCGAATCCGAGGTTAACATCGAGGGCCATACATATTTTGCCAACAATTCAGCCACCAGCGACGAAAGCGATTTCTTCTCCGGCGGAGGTCAGATTCTGGATAGTTCAACACAATCACTTCTGAAACATATGGCGCAAATGTCCAGGGTCGCTCTATTCGATAGCACCCAGTCACCAAAATTGAGTCGCATGCTTCTCTTGTAAGGATCAACCTATAGCTGCACCCTCTAAGCCCGTAGCACCCAATGTGTCATCCCCGCCTCACCACCAATGTGTGCCCGCTGCAACAGGTGTGTAGCGCTCGACAACCACTACAATCGTCTGTGCCGAACGCACCGAACTTGCACAACACGTGTACATACTATATACCAAAGGCGCCTGCTCGACCAACTACAACTACCGTTGACTAGCCCGTTGCACTACACGGTACGCGGGCGGCCACCTACAACCTGTGACGCGCGTACGAGCTTATATATTGCACTCCGGGTTTTCCTTGTACCACTGCTCAGGTGCCATCTACGCAACAGCTTCAACGGTCAACATCGCCGGCAACACAACTTTTGTCAACAATACCGCTCTCTTGGATGGAGGTGGGGTTGGGAGTGCTGCTGTGATGCGCAAAAATATACCTGCAGACGCGAACAATCTAAGTACCCATACTAAATAATACCGTAGCGTCGTAGTGGTGTAGTGATCATGTCATTACGGATATTTTAAAATAATCGGTTTCAGTACACATTTTACGTAGCCCGCTCTATGGTTCGCCACCCGGCCCCCAGCGACCGCACGGCCATCCATGCCCGCCTCACACATCAGCCTTCGGTATCCCCGCCGGCTAAACGGCCCATGGTTCCCAACTCGGCGAGCGAGGGCCTTGGGGCAGATCTCGCTCTCCCTAACCGAACCTGCCCCTTTTCGTTCACCTCGAACTCCGATGGAATTTCACATGCTATTTGGTCACTCTTCTGCGGCTCATGAGACATGGACACGAGACGACAAGCGCGCCTGTGCGTCAACAGCAGGTTTTTCACGGGCGTTTAGTATATACAGCAATAATTTGACGGGATGGGATGGTAGTTTGGTGGTCAAACATATTTGACGGGAATGGATGGGACTGGAGGGCAGGAAAAATTTTCGTACCGGGAAGGGAGGGTAACGCTGAGCGGTATTCTATTTCGTCACGGAGAAGTGCGGCAGTTCATATGTCGTCGAAACCCTCTTCTTGACGGGAAGGGAAGGAAAGTCACGGTGCACAATACTCTCTCCTAACCGGACGGGACGGGACGACGGGAACAAAACTCACCGCGGAGTAACCGTCACATCTCGCCTCGTCACGATTGTACCGCCGCCTTTACCGTTACTGGAAAAGCTGATGTTTATAGTACGTGATAATTTACCCTTAACGTTGTGGGTCTTGAATTTCATTGGCGGCTCCCACCAGGCCGCCATCGAAGCGCCCCTATAGAGAGAGCTGTATGTGGTACGTCCAGCGTGGATCCTTGCAATATCCCCGCAAGAGTCGATGGAGCTTGAAACCGTAAAATAAATGTGGAAATCGCCAGAATCAGCTCAGAGAAACCACATCTAAACACGTGTACGAGTTCATCCAGCTCTCTTCCCATCCCGCCCACCACCAACGACATATCGTTCATCTCCTCCTCCGAACTAGCCATTCGTGCCTGATCCGGTCCTCGTTCCCTCCGGCTCGGCTTCCCGGTGCCGCTTGGGCTTCGCGCGTGTCTAGTTCAGCGCGCTGTGTACGCTCTAATCCCTCGAGCACTTCATTCTGCTGCCTTGATATACCTCAGCGGCTCAACTCTCTCCGACGATCGTTTCTGCCGCTCGGCGACAGATTGGGCTGCTCGTCGATCTTCGAAATTCCAAGCACAATGAGCAATGGCGGCGTCCCTGGCTCGCATATTGAGTCGTTGCTGAGTCGCTGCAACGCTTGATAGTTAGTTACCACTCTGCACGGAAATCGGAGCGCCCCTGATCACCCACCTGTCATCGAACGGCCTGAAGAGCGTTCCGAGAAACGGGCTCATCGGTAGTTGTTGTTAGAGCCGCTCGCCTCTCCGTTTTTATATTATGCCCTCTTATCTCGGTTATTGGCCATGTTCCGTGGTTACACAATAGTACTGGATAATCTCGTCCTCCACGTCTACCGGTCATATCGGAGTGCGGTTTGCTTCAAAATATCACAGCTAGTTAGTGCGTATTTTTTGAATTTTTGCAATTGATAACGCTAATTATTTCACGTCTCTGAAGGTTAACATAAAACTGAAGAAATAGTCATTTTTTCCTTTTGAAACAGGGTCAACCGTGGTCGCGTGGTCGCGCTAACACGTTTCGCATTCGAGAATGCGACTGTACATCGCTCCCCGAAGCTTTCGAGAGTTGATTCGCATGGTTGTTGCGATTACGTATCATGCGCGTTGTCCGATTTTGTGACTTTTTTTGTAGTGAACAACAAATCCAAGACGTTTTGGAACCTGAACGGATGGTCGGTCTTGTTTCTCGGGTTTTGGCCTTTTGGTCAAATTTTTTGTTGTGCATGTCTTGAAATTCGTCATGTTACCTTGTAGTGGTCGTTAAGCACATTACGCGCGCATCAAGTTTCAATTTTGTACCGGCGTCCTCGGTTTCTCCTAGCCCTAGACGAAATTACCACGCTTTGGCACACAGCCCCATGCCCCATGCATCCTATTGGCTGGGCATCGGAAGCATCCTACTATGATGTGAAACATTCCGATTGTAATTCTCGGTAATCTTGTCTGCCACATCGCTTGTGTGTTTTTGTACGATTTGCGTGGCGGCTCTCCGCAGGGGCTCTTCTGCTTCATGATGGATCGAAGGGCTACATCAACGGCAACACTGGCTTTTTCAATAACCAGGCCGGAGATGATGGTGGTAAGATACCCAGGGTACTGGTTTGTTGCACGGAACATGACAACCCAAGGAAGCTCTAACGAGCGCAGAGCGGTAACCTGCTCGTGGGGTTAGAGTGTGGAGAAGGAAATATACGATGAATTACGAACCCAGTTTGGATGACGTGCACTGCGGCCGTTCGGTGTTCTAAACGGTATTTAGTATCGCACCTTTTTTTGCCAGAACACGGTTTCAGGCAACGAAGGACTTTATCAGTAAGCACTAAATAAACACCCCGCGGAGAATAATGACAATCACAATGCGTTTACCACAGATATATAGTCTATATATATTGCCTAATGCTTGGTACATATTTTGCGATGCTCGCATGTATCAAGGCAATACTCCATGTTTGGATTTCGGCTATGGACAATCCATACCGTCTCGGATATTACTTATTCCATTCACGGGTCTTGTGCTTACGGTTTTGTTTGTAACGACGTGTAGGATCATGGCTACGGTACAGGAATCACCCTCAAGATTGCAGCCATAAAAGCTGCTGCGCCTTACGGTCTCGGATATTTGCTGCTGTTGCCGTGCACATGTTGGTTAGGCTGCTGCAAATATAAAAGTTGAAGCAAAATTGTGAGTGAGGTACCAAGCCGAGGTACCAAGCGACCTTCGTGTCCCCTGCCAAAAGCCAACTCGGAAACTGGGAGTACCCTCCGTACCGTAGCCGTGGCCGAAGTGTACACTTTGCCCGAGACCAACGTTACGATGAGCAGGGCACGTTTAACATATCTTACGAACTTGGCTCACGTTCGCTCGCGCGAGTAGCCGCTCTCTGAATTTGCAACTCCTAAGCTGATTTTTTTTTTCCTCCTCAGGCGATATGCAATGCCGTTTGCTGTTTGATCATGCTCGCGTTGACGAGAGAGGTGCAGAGCCGTTCGCGCTAGTGACAGCGCAGCCTGGGTATCCAGCTAGCGATGCCGACTGGCATTTGCCTTCCGCGCAAGAGCCGCTTTTACCCTTCGCACCGTGTCCCCGCCTACAGGTGGTGTTTCTATGTATTCAGACACGAATCTTCGGGTGGACGGCATCACCATATTTCGCAACAACTCGGCCTCCGACGACGGGGGTGAGAAAGGTCGGAGAAGGCGTAAAATTGCAATATACGCCTAATTCACCATACGACAGTCGCAACGTACCGTTGACATTGTATGGAGCATGTAGCAGAGATAGATGAGTTCATCACGACGTCCGACTCTACGCGCCGCGGCTCTGGTTGAAATCTTGACTCCTCAAAAGTGCTTCATCATTGAGCGGCTCGCCCGCCATTGAAATCGTGCTTCCACCCGGGAAGCACCTGTTGGACACAAATCTTCTACCTGACGGGGCTCCCTATCGAAGAAACTGCTATTACTTATTTTCAGCATGTTAGTGCTTATTCCAAATATAGTGTTTCGTGTTCGTCAGAGGACGACGTGATCGAGTTACTATCTTGCGATGTCGGTAAACCAGCAAGGACTCCTTCACGCCCTCGCCTACCTGAAGCTTTTGTACATGTCTCGCACGATTGCCGTATCTCCCCACAATGACAGCATAACAAAACTATGAAGCTACTGCCTGCATCGTGTTTGACGTGTACCGCTCATGATCTACGACTGAGTTTCGTCCAATTCGCGACCCGCACACGCTAGCGCTATATGACAGAAAACCCATATAGTTGTGGAGGGCTGGATCGTAATATTGCACGGGCTGTGAGTGTGTTCCGGCGACCCACCAGCCGTCACAATTAAAAAAAAAAAGAATTATCACTAGCGCAACTTCCCAACGATATAATGCCTTCGCGCGTAGGCCAGCAGGACTGTTCCTCGGCTTCTACATTGGTACTATGTCAAAGACGTATGTCAGATGACCTCTACAGCTCGTAACCTGGTGTCCACAACCTTGCCGCGGCATGCGGCACCCCTATGATGCTGAAGTACGTGCAGGGGTGGGCCCTGGCCGTTACTTCTGTTGTGATTCACCCCTTATATCTGTTGTGTATGTCGCCGTGTTTTCTCACCGACAGGTGCTATAAAGGCCGAAATATCGATCGTTGAAATCAATGGCAGCGCCTTCTTTACCGGGAACTCAGCGGGCGGTAGTGGAGGTATGTGAGAGTCGCGCGGGTGTTTTGGGGTATCTGCCAGTGACGCGCGTCATCTGAGCGGCGTCAGCATTTACAAGCAATCGCCACTCCTTGTCCCATCTACTATTTATTAGAGGCCAAGATTGACATTTCTTTAATATGCTATAGGGTTTAGCCGACATGTGTCTCATGGCATATGTTTATGATCTTTGATTGATAATCTAGGACTTTCCTCTGTGAGATTCTGTCGGGTTGGACCGCCTGCGGAAAACCTATCGGACATGGTTCCACGGCACAACCTACAACCGTACGGGAAGTCCTCCATGAAGGAGAACAAAACCATGTATCCCATGTCGATGGAAAATCTCCTTGCAACGACCAACGGTTCGAACAAGCGGTAGACCGTGGGCTTTCGAAGAAGGGAAAATAAACACTAACCCTAACCTCTTATGTAGACCGCGAGCTCTCGAAAATGTTCCGCGAACGTATCTCGCAATGAGTTCTCTAAGCTGCCGATCGCCAGCGCACAACAGACAAACAGACGCATAAACGGATATATTTACAAACTAACGGAACCCTTCACCCAACCCGCAACGAACAGGAATTATTACGTCCCGGGGCCCCAACGGCCTCAGTCGCTTCCTTCCCGCGATCTCCTCGCCACTAGAGTAGTCGGATACTACAGCAAGCAGCAGTACCTCGTACGGGCAGCAAGCTGTGGGCGCTCGACGAACCAAACCAAAATGACACCTCGCCGAACAACCGTCAAAACCACAACAGCCCGGTGCCCGCAGCCGACTCGAGAAGGGCTGCGACGAAAACTACCAATTTAGCACAGGCTGGCCGCGCTTCTAACGATTCCACGTTCGTGGAAATCGCTCATGTCCAGATCTAGCCATCAAACCGTAGAAAAGGCTACAGAGACAAACAGTACAAAGCACATAGCAAAGAGAGAAACAGATGGAAGATATATAATGAATGTACACACCTCGCAATGAAAGGGCCTGTTTGAAATTTAAGGCAAAAACGTTTGCCTTCCGGTGCACCGTAGGTCGCCTCAACAACTCGTGCTGGCGTCGCAACTATATATGGCAAGTGTGCCAAGTATGCACATACAACAGGCCGTTTACAATCGAATGAGAAACCAAACGATGCCTGGTACCTAAAACGAAGCCCCACCGCACTGCCATCAATACCGCAACAGCACGGCATCTGCAACCAACTCGACACGTGTTGCGATTGAAACCGACTATGAATTTAGCGCAAGCTCGCCGACTTCTCTCGATGCCAGGTTCGTGGATCTCTGTCACGCACAGCTCTATAGCAACAACCACAACCGTTGCTACCCGACAGACAATAAACAGTCTACGGCAGACACACCAACAGACAGAACGCGTCTACAATTGATGCCTGTTTGCCTTTCAAGGCAGTACCGTATGCCTTCCAACGCCATAAACCGTATCGGTTGTTTCACTCCTTCGCCCTTGCCTCAGTACTGGTAGAATGATAAATGAGGCAAGTGTGCCACGCGCATGCAGGAGGCCGTGCATTCGAAGAAAAAAACCAAACACACACCAAACAATAAACCCAGCCGAGCCGCCACCAAACCCGCAAACGCTTCCACACGCGTTGCGATGAAACACATCTCACGAGTTAGCCCACGCTCGACCAATTCTCTCGCCTCGGGTTTGTGGAATTCTGTCACGCGCAGCTCTTGCACTTTGCTACGATATTTGTTACCAAGAAGATATTACATAGCACACGTCAAGCAGACGAATAGACAGCTGATTCAACTGATGGAACCCTGTGCGCACCCCGGGATGGAGATTGCAGTTTGCCATGAAGGGGACAAAACCACTTCGGCCGCGTCAGTCCCTCGTCCATATCTCACTCAAATTGTGGTACTGTCGGAACTACGCTTGTCTCTCTACAGGTGCTGTCCGAATAACTAGGGGTCAGGGGCTCTACATCGAAGTTGTCGACGCTGTTTTCGCGAACAACTCAGCAACGGTTGGAGGTAATGTAACGCCGGTTCCAAACCTAGTAAAACCCCGAATGGCGGCAAATAACGATCACCTTGACAACAACCGCCCGTCACGCATATAGCATGTAGTATGTGCCAGGTAAACCCTAGCAGACAAACACATACATGGTAGTATGGTGGTATCTGTTACAACCGGAGATCCGAACGACAAACCAGCCTATTTCCCGTAAGGCTCAGCTTTGGTCCAGCGCGTTTGCCGTGCTGTTCGGCGCTTGCGCGTTGAATGCTCCGGCTAAACGAGCGTTTCCGGTGTACCTGTTGAATGTCGTGCTGCCCGCATGATTAGCCATTGACGCCCGACCGCTTATTGCTCGCAGTGCGTTCATTGGGGGGGTGGCAAGGGCAGGTCGTGAGTAAGAGGTTAAACATGCCAGTCAACCGTTACGAATCCAGCGACAACTTACGGCCCTGTATGCGGCTTCCCAGACTCCGGCCGAATAGCGGATTGCCTGCTACTTGTATATGATTCCGCCGTACTCACGATCAGTGTTGCGGGGAGCAACTTGCGTTTTATCTTGAAGTGAGAGATATTCCTGTTCTTGCAGACATGCCAAAGGTAGAGGGAGAAGCGCTTGGCGGTAGTAAAGTTTGGCCCACAATATATATTTGGATGTAGGAGTCCGCCTGATCATAGAAATGCCCATGGGTTGTCAACCCCATTTGTATTTTCAACCCGTGATTGTAGTATGCCTGTACACTCTACGAGCCAATGGGGTTGCTGGTTTGTCGGCTCCCGCGTCATAGCGTTTTCTAGACTGGCCGTTTCTTTCTCGCAGAACGCTGCTAATGGGCGTAACCTAAATTAGTTACCACGGCTGACCAAGGCTACGGTAGGGGGGGGTACCCCCAATTTCAGTGGTGTGTTTGAGCCATTCGCACGAGTGGCTCTGTACCCCACGGATGAAGATGGTTTAGGCGCTTGTTTTGGCGCAACTTAGATCACCTTTGCATTGCGGATTAATTTCGTCAATGTGAAACATGAAGAAAACGTAAGATCGCATAGGAACAAATGGGTTACTCGCGCGAGTGACCCCTAGCCACTGAAATATAAGGCCCAAAAAGGGACCCCCCTACCGTAGCCTGGGTCGGCTTCTTACGTCTGTCATCGCGGCCCCCAAAATTCGGAAAATAATTGAAACCTCGCCCAACCCCCCTGCAGGTGCCATACACAGCGGAAGCTCTGAGCTGATAATCGATGGCAACATCACGTTTGCCAACAACTCAGCGGTCGAGTTCGGAGGTAGGTGACGATGTGGAAGATGCTGCCAGGTACCAGGGAGTTTATTCTCAGCCGACGAGTGTACCCTCTCCTATTGTTGCGCAGTACGATAAGCATGTTTTTGCCACAAGCCGTTCGGGTGGGTGGGCTCTCATTTCTTCCGCGGGGACCCGGGCTACGTCAAGGGGGTCCTGTTATTAGGAACCTTTTTTTTTCAGTGGCGGGGATCACTCGCGCGAGCAACACTCCCTCTGTTGCGTTGAGGTGTGAAGCTTTCGTTTCGTTTTCTGTTTGTAAGATCAATCCGCAATGTAGCGACAAGCTACGCTGCGACAACAAATCGCGTAAACCATTTTTATCCGCGAGATACGGTGTCACTCGTGCAAGCATGATAGCTCAAACACCCTAGTGAAAATTGAGGAAACCCCTCTTACCGTAGCCTTGCACCGGGTATGACACGGAGCCGAGATGTACCATTGATTTGGTGTTACTGCGTCGATATTTGATGCGCCCCGATCGTCGGGCGCGGCTATTAACATGCACATGGTTCGCCCTCAATCACACGCCGATCCGAGTCCATGAAGAACGATACCTAGACAGAATAACCCCACGGTAGGGGTTGCACATTTTGGGCCAAAACGTTACTGTTACTGTTACTGTTAATGTTATTGTTAATGTTAATGTTAATGTTAATGTCAATGTTAATGTTAATGCTAATGCTAATGATAATGTTAATGTTAACGTCAATGTCAATGTTAACGGTAATATTAATATTAACGTAAATTTAGAATTAATTTCGATGTTAATGATACTGTTAATGTTAAATGTTAACGTTAATGATATTTTTAACGATGATGTTATTGTTCATGTTCATGTTAATGTTAAAGCTAGTGTCAATGTTAATGTTAATGTTAATGTTGATGTTGATGTTAATGTTAATGTAAATGTTAATATTTTAGTGTTAATGTTAATGTTAATGTTAATGTTAATGTTAATGTTAATGTTAATGTTAATGTTGATCTTAATATTAGTGTTAATGTTAATGCTGATGTTAATGTTAGTATTTATTTTAATGTCAACGTTAATGTTGATGTAAATGTTAACATTAATTTTCATGTTAATGTTAATGTTTATTATACTAGGTGTTACGGTTGACCTCCCTCCTCAAGTGAAGAACTAGCGCCTACTCTAAAAATTTGAAGAGTATAGAGTCGTTTTATAACAAAGGTATAGACGCTTGGTCGAGTTGTGCGAACGAATGCCTTGAAGTATTTTTTCGGGTGAGGTGCTCGTGATAGGAGCTCAGCAACGTTCTGCTGCACCCCTATTGTCTTGGGACGATTCGTTGTACTTTCATTGAAACCGCTCAGCAGCTCCTACAGGGATTCGAAGAGGCCCGGTGGGTCATCTGTAGGTTGGGATTGGAGACAGCATCGAGCGGTAGTGGTGCAGCAGTCCAGGACACTTACCAAACGAGCACCGACAAAGAAAGCAGCGCGCGGAGCTTTGTAGGAGAAACGACAAGTTTCGGGGGTATCCTGCCGAAAAAAACGTAGAACGCGGCCTTTCGTAACAAACAGATATGTACTGTAGGTGCCAAGGATCCCAGTGTCTTTACTCCGTAAACATCAATCAATCCCCTGCGTATTTGTCTCCATTCATCAATCAATCAATCAATCAATCAATCAATCAATCAATCAATCAATCAATCAATCGATCCTCTGCCCTACACCACTAGCAGTAGATCCGCCAGGTCTTCTACGTTGTTTTCTTTCAGCTCGTGAAGGTGATGATAGTACTGAAAACTTGCATTTAACCGCTTCAAACTTCCATGTACGTGATGTAAGCTCCCATGGACGTGGTGTACGTGCCCACGGATGTGGTGAAAGCTTTCAAGAAAGCGGGGTAGTCTAGTCTTGACGCTAATAACCCGAACCTCAACCCGAACCTCCTAAGAGTTCCGTCGACGTTACCCGTACTTCCATCAAAGACGAACGAAATTCGATAGAAACGTTTGGTACTAATGGTCTCATCCCACGGGTAAGGGTGCAGCGAAAGCTTCTGAGGTCCTGTCATCATGAGGAGCTCACTAGCTCATCCGAAACATTAACTTCGAAGGCATTTATTCGTGCAACCCAACCAGCCCTTCCACGCGGTAGTCCTAAGATGAATGCCCTCGTGCAAGCATCAGACCAGCGGACGGGTAGTTTCACACTTGAGGGGGCCAACCTACCAGAATGCCCCTAAAACATTTAAAAACCCAAAAACTGCAACCCCTACCGCACTATAGAGGGATGGCTCAGTGCTTCAATCACAGCTTGCACGTAACCTTCCACTGCCGTGTAAGCTTCGGCCGATTGCATGAAGGCTGGTTCCATGGAAGCTTCCAGCACTTCCACGAAAGCTTCTATGGCAGTCCTATGGAAGCCTCAATTCCCTAACGAGAAAATAGTTGTACGGCAAACGTTCAGATACTTCCCCATCGAATCTTGGAGGGAAAGTTAAATGGAAGCAACACACTTCCTTCATGGAAGTGGTGAGTGTTTGCATAGCAACGGCTTTCACGTGAGTGGTGGTATTTCCATCAAACATCCGTTGAAGCTTCTACGGAAGTCTCCACTATCTTAACGGAAGCTTCCTCAGATTACCATGAAAGCTTCATGAAAGCTGCTCATACGGATGGAATGGAGCCTTCTCAGGAATTAGCTGAGGGTTCCGCCGGAAGTCCATTGAAGCACAACGGTAAGAAATTGAAGATTCCATGGACGCATTGAAAGCTTACATTGACGTATTGGAGGCTTCCATGGAATTATTGAAAGCTTCCATGGAAGTGTTATGTTTTCATGGGAGATTCAACCAACTCCCATGAAAAAGGCAAGCGATGTCGAAGATCGGGTCGGTCACGCAGATGATTTTCGCCCCAGCGTTTACGAAGGAAATACTATGTCGAGACCGTCCGAACGTGTGCCACTTGTCTACCTTGTCCTGTTATTTCGCGTCTGACTTGTGTACCGTCTGTTGGGCATGCTCCAACGTTCACACACCTTCGGTTATAAAGCATACTTGCGCGTTTCAAACTCCACCCAAAGCTGGGTCTCGGTTTCAAGTGCTAGCAGAGCGTATTCCGTGCTGGTCGGTCGACATCAGCTGCTCCTGCGGTAGCTGTGCTACCCGTCCTCACCGCGTCCCGCATCTCGATCGACGAGACCTACACGCCAAGCCAATATGTCGAGCCGAATCGAGCTGAATTGGCGCTTGTCAGTGTGACTTCGAAACACACGAACTGAAAAGTGGGTCCCTGCCGGTTTTTAGCCACGAGGAATTTTTCCTTGATGCTTTGTTATAGCAACGCCTCTAATGTCGGGTAAATGTGGTTTACTCGTGCATGGACCAGCTTTGATACGTGATTTTTTCCAATTCGTACTTCGAAATTTTTTCCGCTTGGTACGTAGGTGCCTTGTACTCCCTGGAGGACGAACCTGTGACGTTGGCAGGGGGCCTGTCGTTCATCCACAACTCTGCCAGGACGGGAGGAGGTGCCATGTCCATTGGAGATCCAAGTGAGCTTTCCGTGGTGGCGGCAATCTTCAAGTTGAACACGGCAAACGTCGGCGGCGCCGTGTCTGTTACCGCCGTGCAAGAAGAGCAGCGGACGTTCCATTCATGTCTTTTCGAAGATAACAGCGCGGCCGCAGACGGGGGAGCAATGCACTTCTTTGCTGGTGGGGGCGTTGACATCGTTTCGTCATCCACCTTTCGCAGTAACCTTGCTGGTGAGTTGGTGGAAAGGTGCCCAGGAACAAATACTTAATAATGGTGTATTCGCAGCGTTGTGATCGGGTTCAGTGGATATCTGATTTTTTTAGTAGCAAATAATGGCGAGGAATATTCGTGAAAGTACCCATCCTCTGAGCGTACGTTTCGCTGTAGAACCTCAGGAGCTCTATTGAATAATGTCCAACGACGCTGCCTATGCGTGAAGGAAGTCGTACCGTAGGGTGCTTCTGTTGCCGCATGGTCAAAGCGGCCAGCCTCCAACCTCGATAACCATCGAGATTAACACCGCCTGAAACTGAATTGTGCTCAAGAATCCCGACTGCGTCGGAATATGTCAACGCTTTTTTCGCAAGCAAAGTCGCCGTCTTGTTTTCCCTCAGCACGTACGTTGAATTGCTCTAAACAAACATTTTAAAATGTGCGTGTGACGGTATATTCACATGTAAACGTGTACCCCATGCCCCCCGCGCCACGTCCACCCGGTGGACTGTCAGTGAACTCAGGAGGGGCCATTTATCACAGAGAAAACATCGTGCTCGCCAACACCACGTTTCACGAGAATAGGGCCGGCGACGAAGGGCTTGCTGTCTTGGGTTCGACAACAGCAACGCTACACAACGTCTCCTTCGCGAATAACACGTTTTACTGCGCATTTGGCCAGTATTTGTATGACGAAACATTCGGCGCGGTGAGTGACAAAGAGACGTTAGCGAGCAGTTGTCGGAAAATCATCGCGCCGCCCAAATCCGCAAATGGGGGTGTTTCCCGGAACCACGAGCGATATATTCTACCTGGTACGTTCGTGACCATAGTTGTTCGCCATGTTTCATTTCCCGCGCGTACATCGTGGTCAGATTTGGCTCGACGCTGTTTGTTCGCTGTGTCCCCAACACGCAGCACACACAGTCGACAACCCCAGATACTCCCGTCCACACCATGTTAGAGCTGTTAAGATTTTTCGGGTTTGTGTTTAACGTGTCGAACGCTGCAGTTCCGTAGCAACATATCAGCGTACATCATCGCAGTTACAGTTGCGTCCTACTCAATCTTGAGGCATTAACTCCACCCTTCGTGTCGCCACCTTGGTGTCCAACCTCAGGAGGGCACCTCAAACACTACTCGCTTCAATCAAGCTTGCGCGACGTGTTCGACCGAGGAAGGGAATAGAAAGCCCGATGGCGTGGACGTCCAGTATCCGAACAAGATACCCACATGCGAAGACATTCCCACGGGAGGGGAACACGTGTCACCTGGCACAACGGTTCAGAGTCTTACCCTCGAACCTGGCTACTTCCGGGCTTCTGACCAGAGTCGCAAGATACTAGAATGCCACCACCAAAGTGCTTGTGTGGGCGGCAGCGACACGGTCCGATACTGCGACAGTGGCTACGAGGGCCCCTGTAAGTGCGACTTGGTGCACAAAACTCTTGTGGACTAACCCAATGCTTCGTATGAGACTACGTTTAATGTCTCAACAACGCGAGGCCACCCACAAGACCATCGGATGTACTGTAGTGTTCTCGAAACCACGAGTGTGGTATAGGGCTACGGTTCCTGTCACTGTTACTAGCTCTCCTTTTTTGGGGTTGGTTGAAGAAAATTGATTTTCTCCATCATGGAAACTCAAATTCACCAGCGGCTTTCTTTACTAGGTGCACAACGACGTTGAGAATCTTTTATTCTAAAGCATCGTCAACGACAAATAACGACAAGTTGAAATTCGGCCAGAACGCCGTTTTTATTCCTGTGGGAAACGAAATCGCTAATTTCCTACAGGAAACACAAACTGTACTTCGGATTCACCTACTGTATGGCACCCTCATATTGTTCTCCCTTGGCTCTCTCTCTCCGTATTTGCATGAACATATTTTCTGTTTTGTTTTAGAAAAAAATATATTTATACCGAAGAGGCACTCTCTCCGTACTTGCGAGCAAAAGTAAAACGCTTTCTTTTTTCTTTCGCAAATATTATTGTTTGACCGAGTAGTAGGGATTAGAAAAGTTGTACAAATCGGAACTAACCCGTACATTTTTCTTTCGACCGAGTAATAGGTATTTTAAAAAATGTACAAAAATCGGAACCAGCAGTCAGTGCCAATATCTAGTAATTTTTTCTAGGGGTGCAAAATCTTAAATCCCAACTCCTCGGAACCAACCCCATATTTTTTTGTTTTGACCGAGTAGTAGGGATTTGAAAGATTGTACAAATCGGAACCAACCGTACTAATATCTAGTAACTTATTTCGAGGGGTACAATTTCTCAAATCCCTACTCCTCGGTCAAATGTTACTATTCTCGAAACCAAGAAAAAAACGTTCTAGTTTTCCTTGCAAATCCGGAGAGAGCCAAGGGAAAACAATATGGGGGTGTCATATGTGAATCCGATGTTCACATATTTTCCTATAAGAAAAAGAAATTAGATACTTCGTTTCCTATAAGAAAAGGCGGTTTTCTGGCCGTAATTCATCATGTCATTATTTTTTATTGACAATATTTTAACAATAGATGCCCAACGCCGTTGTGCACCTAATGAAAAAAACCACTGGTGAATTTTAGTTTCCCTCATTATCATGGATAAAACCAATTCCCCCCGACCCAAAAAAAAAAAGAAACAACAGTGACAGGCGCTGCTGTAGAATCTAGTTACGCGGTTGAAACTCAAATTCCGAGCACATCGTAAAGCCCTCTACCCCTTTCGGCTTTCATCCGATACCTTCCCCTCTGACGGTAGCTTAAGGAAACCTTGTCGGCAAGTGCGTTTCTATATAGAGTACACACTTCGATCGGTTGCCAGCGTTTCGATCACAGCATACCGTCCATGAGCAGATCGCACCGCATAGTGCGTTGGCCCGTACCGACCCGGCGCAGCCCCTCCTCCCGTGCCTATCGTCTGCCGTGGCAGACTGTGCTGTTTGTGCAGAAGACTTCGCTCCATGGATGGCCTACCGCTGTCGCCGCTGCTCCGCTGCCTACAGGCGATCAGCTCTGGGGTTTGCGATAGCCATGCTCCTCGTTCTTGTTGTAGCCGCCGCTGCGCTGTCGGCGCACTTGATAAGGTTGATCGGCAGCGGGGACGAGAACGATACGGAGATTACGCGTAGTTCCTTGGAGAACCGATGCATTCGTGTTGAGAACGTCATTGTGAAGATCTTCCCCCTCACGGCATTCAAGATTGTCGTGGTTGTGTGGCAAATTATTTCCCAGGTATGACCCAGGGTACGGTAGGGGGGGTATGTTGTTTTGGGGAGGCTTTTTTTTACGGTGGATCGGGGTCACTCGCGCGGGTAACCCCGATATTCTTCTGGGGTCTTACGCCTTTCTTGGTGTTATATCTTGACGAAATCAATCCGCGACGGGATCGTTATCTTCGCTGCGCCAAACCAAATCGCCTAAACCAGTCTTGTCCGCAAGGTACTGAGCCACTCGCGCGAGTGGCTCGTAGCTCAAGCTTGGGAGTGAAAATGCCCCCCCTGCCCCCCCCACCCTCCCGTAGCCTTAGTCTAGGGGGGGGCTTTTGGGGAGGCGTTTTTGGCAGTGGATCGGGGTCACTTGCTCGAGTTTCTCCCCTGTTCGTTGGCAGCCTTACGAGTTCGTGATCGTTATAATTTGGCGACAAGGGGTCGGCGATAGAGCGATAAACTACGCTGCGCCAAGAAAATCGCCTACCAAAAATGTTTTCGTAATTGAGGCACGGGGTTACTCGTTTGGGTGGCGAAACACTGTCGAGAGACTGGGGGCACCTCCCGCTACCGTAGCCCTGCCTGTATGCAAGCTCTGGGAGTCGTGGCTGCCCAACAACAAACATCTCGTGTGGTAGGTCCCCATCGCAAGCTTATGGTGACCTTCCGCTGTTGGTCAGTGATTACCGAAATCTCGAAAAAGATGTTCTGCGCACTAGGCAATAGAGTTCCAACCGGTTAATGCTGAGTTAATATTGCTGTCATTCTTGGGAGTATTAGTCATCGACTAGAAGCGCTGCACGTGACCACATAATTTATGGTCACACGCGCAAGACACATTTCATACGTTTTGATGTGCGAACACGGGTCTTACCCCATTTCTAACTCCATAAAACCCTCCTATTTTAACTCCTAATGATTTGTCCTATGTCGGGAGTGCTATGCTAAAAGCGTTAACGTCGCATCCGACACGTATCAAGCTCTGTGTTGACATAGGGATGAATATGATTGTGACAGAAAATAATTTTGGGATGGAGTGCACTGTACGATGCGGCGAGCGAATTGTTTGCTGGCTATTACATGCTTCAGAGGAAGGGAGAAGAAAAAGAGCACGCCTACGGATAACAAACAAGTTAACTTTGTAGGGGTGGGGTAAACGTATCATGTTGCCGAACAGCGGGGTGTCAGACGTTCCCTTGCGAAGGACAGCAAGAAATGATTGCATCTAAGATATTGGAAGCGATTTGGGGCTCGATCGTTGCGCGAATAATAAAAAACCAATTCATACAACGGCAGCTTGCGCTGCGCCGGGGTTGTAACGAAGACCACTGATAGGGACAGCTTACGCTATACCTACAACGGGACCCGAAGGGTGCGCCAGCTAGCGTTGGGCTGCGAAAGCAACTGAGAGTAATCGACACACGACGCGTATGAAAATACGTGGAAGTTTGGTGAGCTAAAGCTTTATTTTTCCCCATCCGCCGGAGAATGAAAAAAAAAAAAAAAAAAAAAAAAAAAAAATCTGAAACTGGAGTAAAACACCCTGCCTGAAGAAAATACTACCTGGTATGGTTTTGGCCCAAAATAATAGCTCTGACACAATGTGTCCCCTACAGTCGTGCTGTGGTGTGACACCCTCCTCGTTGTACTGCCACTGACATGCTCTGGTATCGAAAACCGCCGGAACCATGTGCGTGTATTTTATGCAGTATACCCCAAAACAATAACGTTTCGACTCGTGTCGGAACGCATATATATATATGGGGGTGCTACTGGCAGCGCACGATCGATGCGCCAGCGTGTATCGTATCTTGGAGACGTGAAGGGGTATGGTTCACTCTCGGCATACCCCGTATATGCCCCATGACAAGCCTGGAGAACGGTTTGAGGCAACAGTCAACGGCACGAAAACACCAAGATCCAAGGACGTTTATACTTTCTTGTCGGATTTGGCGAATGCCTCCCATACTCACGCTAACTCCTTGTTCCTACCGCCCCCCGCATTCGTCGCTCGTTACCTACGCCAGTTTGCATCTATCGCGGGAGACGTCTACCCTGAGGAGTACGCGACGTTTGTCTCCAAGCTAAGCTTCATTAACCTTGACATTGGGTTCATGCTGTCAAGCTCTTGCCTGGTAACGACCGATTTCTACGACAAACTCCTCCTGAGTACAATATCACCGCTTGTGGTATTGACGGTCCTGGCCGGTACGTACTCCGTCGCGAGAAACAGAAACCTGAGGTCGGAGGCCGCAATGCGCGAAGTTCGGTACAAGCACATGTCGACGGGATTATTTGTCGCGTTTCTGGTGTACTCCTCTGTCTCCTTCACGGTATTCCAGACCTTCGTCTGCGAAGACATGGACGATGGCAGGTCTTACCTTCGGGCCGACTACAGCCTCACATGCAACACAGGCACGTATGCCAAGTACAGGGCGTACGCAATCGTCATGGTGTTTGTGTATCCTATCGGCCTACCGGCTATCATTGCCTGGTGGCTGATTCGGAACCGAGCGGACCTGAAAAAAGCAGACAGGACGACGATGGAGCATCTGCAGCCATTCAGTGGTATTTGGGCCCCTTACAGGCCATCGCGGTACTTTTACGAGGTCGTGGAGTGCGGTCGTCGCATAGCTCTTACCGCGACGGCCTCGTTCGTGCTTCCTAACAGCATGGCACAGATCGCCGTGGTGTTGCTAGTCGCGGCGATTCTGTTGTTTGTCTCGGAGTCGATGTCTCCCTTCAGGTCCAAAGTAGACATGGGTCTGTATCGGTGGGGGAACGGCATTATCTTGGCCAGCATGTACGTCGCGCTCCTGCTGAAGGTAGACAAATCTGGCGAAGACAACAGTACCCTATCTGCATTCGGGAAGGTTCTCATTGCCGCGAATGTCTTCCTCGTGTTCACGGTGTTGGTGCAATCAGTGCTGCTGGTAGTCGAGTGGCGGGGTGTGACCAGGATGGCAAGATTGGTCCACCAACAGCACATGGCAACGTTTGACCGCCAACAAAACTTCCATGGAAGGTCGTGAGGATTATTGTGAAGGCTTTGTGTGTTCGACACTGAGGCTTTTGTCTGCACCGCATGGAACGATTATTTTGTAATATGGATAGTGTGCTTAATTGCCTTAAAGGAGTGACAAGGGTTGAATATAGTACCTGGCAGGGGTTTCCAGTAATGGGGTTTCCAATAATGGGTTGGCTTCATGGGAGCGGGCTATCGGGTAGTGGAGTATGGTTCGGTTTGATTAGCCGGCCATATTGTTGCCGAGTGCACTCGACGTTTTGCCTCAACAAGGTGCGATTATATATCATGATGCATTGATCTTGTTACTGGTGACCCAGCACCCCGCTTCTGTCGGTGCAATGGGTAGGCCCTCTACGCTTCATGAGATCCAAGAAACACGAACACTCGCGAAGAAGTACAATCATATTTAGATACCAGAGTATTGCATACAAAGAGCCCTCTGTGTGAAAGGGAGCACGCTGGGTGCTTTTTTTTGCACCATGCCTGAGGGTCAGGTCCAAATGGGCTGTGTGAGCGTAAACGCGTTGGTAGATAGAGAAATCAAGGAGTACTCCCAAGGACTGACGCACTCGATAGAAACATGAAGGGTCGTTCCTCTCCTGGTTTTCGGGCCCTTGACCAGATTGCTGGAGGGTGGGACCCGATCAATAAACTCAAAAGAAAAAAGAAGGAAAGCAGGCTCATCACTTCCGAGTACTCGATATTGAAAGTACTCCTCGATCTCTCCAGGTTCTCCAAACGACGGGCGGGAACGCGGGAGGTATCGCAGCCTGTTTGTTCAGATGCAAAATAAATGTGCGACCGTGGCCAAGTGTAAACCAAGCCTGGCAATCCCACTGCTTGAGACTGGGAGTGAGAGCACTGCACACCTGCAGTAGCAACAACAGCTGGTACCACCGCCACCAACAGCAGCAGTGGCAGCAGCAGTGGCAGCAGCACCTCAAGACGGCGGAAAAGGGGGTTGAAGTGGTGGTGGTGTGTGGAGGTGGTACCAGGTGGTGGTGTGTGGAGTGTGAAAAGGTGGGGACGAGGGAAGACGAAGCGCAGGAGTAGTAGTTATTGCCGCCGAATCATCCCTCTATAGTGCGGTAAGGGATGCAGTTGTCGGGTTGACTAATAATGTAACTGTCCGGTTGAGCTCTTCAAGCGAGGAACTAGCGGTTAGTCATTGATCGAGAGTGTATATATTGTTTTAGGACTACAACGCTAAGGCATAGAAGCTTGGTCGGGGTGTGCGAACGAATGCCTTCAAAGTCATGTAGTATCGGATGAGATGTTGAGTTCCTCATGTGAGGACCTCAGGGACCCCTTCCGTGGGATGGCTCCGCCGTCGCTGCCACCGCAACAGCAGCTGCAGAAACTGCTGTTCCCGGGATGCCATACCGGCGCGTCGTCACGAACAGCGTAAGTGCCCGACACATCCTTTGGCATAATGATACGGGAATTGAACCATTCCGCCAGAATTCTATCTACTATAGAGGAGCAGAGGTGGTTGGGGGTGGGGTTGGGGGTAGGGGGTGGGGGTGGGGGTAAGGGTCACCTTGCCTTGCGTTTTGAACGTAAAAAGCGGGATGGATCGTATGGGAGGTGTGAGAGAGAGGGAAGGACGCGAAGATGTTGTAACTAAGGAAGAGGGGGTTGGAATTTGGGGGGAGTGAAGCACACGGAAAATAACTTAGGGAGCTTTGCATAATGAATTCAAGTGGTTAGTCCATCAATATGCGGTGACTTGGTCTGCAAGGTACACACGCCAGACTATGCCACGGACTGATCCCTCGATAGCGCCCCCCCCAAAACCGGCGATTTTGTTTAACGAGCGTTTCAAGGCTGCTAGACACGAGGAAGGGTGCTGGGATGAAAAACGCATCCTCAAACATTTTCGTGTTTGCAAAGGGCTATCGAACGATGACGTCGGGGCGGCAAGCAGCACCGTGTTTCAGGAGATACGGCCGGGAGCTGCCTCCAAAACCGGCGATTTCGTTAAAGAAATGTTGGGGGGGGCTACCGTGGTAAGACTCCACGAATGATGTAATATAGAGGACGAGAGGCGCGGGGGAGGGGCGGGGCGTAACTGTTCCTTGCGTTTTTTACTCTAAAACAAAGGTGAACATGGCAGATGTTGAAAGGAGGCAAGGACGCGAGGAGGGTATGGAGGATAGGCGTTGAGGGGTGTTATGCACACGGCAAACAGCTTCGGGAGCTTTGCATGATCAATATTTCGTTCATTTATAGGCGGTGGTGACTTCTTCGGGGCCCATGCCACGATAGCGGGGGGGGGGGGGGGGGGGGGGGCTTCTCAAGGGCCTTTTCTTGCGGTGGCCTGGAGTCACTCGCGCGAGTGACCCACTGTTCCTTTGCGGTTTTTTTAGTGATATTTTAGTATCGCGACATGAATCCGCAATGAAACAATTTGCCACGCTGCGCCAAGCATACCGCGCGAAATGTATTTTCGTCTATGAGGTACAAAGTCACTCGTGCGAGTATGGTTGTATGATAGTATGATAGTATGATAGTATAATATCATGATAGTATGATAGTATGATAGTATGATAGTATGATAGTATGATAGTATGATTATAGTATGATAGTATGATAGTATGGTAGTATGATAGTATGGTAGTATGATAGTGTATGATAGTGTATGATAGTATGATAGTGTATGACGGTATGACAGTGGAGACCCAGCGGTGAAAAAGGGGTGCCCCTCTGGCATAGTAGTTTTTTTTGTGAGATACACATGTCAGGCTACAGCACGCATGATGTACTATAGCGGAAAAGGTGTGAGGGGGGGCGGGGGGGGGGGGTGCCGTGCCTTGCATTAGTTACGCTACGTATATGGTAGACATGGAACACGGAGGGAGGCAAGGTGGCGATAACTTTTCGGGAGAAGGGGTTGGGATTGGGGTGGGAGAAGCACACGGCAAACAGCTCCGGCAGCCTTGGATACTGAATATTTAGTCCATGAATAGGCAGTGGCTTCGTCTTTGAGATACACATGTAGGGCCATATGACGCAGGATGTTGTTAAGGACTTTAGTGGGGTATTAGTCCGTTTGACCACTTGCAAAAGGTTAACCGATAGCTTACCCAAACTAAGCCTTATAACACTCTCCCCCCCTGAAACGGCGGGATAGCAGGTCGGCCGGATATACGGGCGGACCTGTCAATACATCCAAGCCGTTTCATTTCCTGGGTATACCGGGGAGAGTATTTTTCAAGTTCGCCATGGGAAAATCTGAAAAAGTTTATTATGGTGGATGTGGGGATCGAACCCACGACCCAAAAACCCATGGTCTGTCGACGACGCCATTTGTTAAGGATTTTAGTGGGGTATTAGTCCGTTTGACCACTTGCAACTGGTTAACCAATAGCTTACCCAAACTAAGCCTTATAACACTCTCCCCCCCTGAAACGGCGGGATAGCAGGTCGGCCGGATATACGGCGGACCTCTGTCAATATCCAAGCCATTTCATTTCCTGGGGATACCAGGAAGAGTATTTTTCAAGTTCGACATGGGGAAAATCTGAAAAGTTTATTGTTGTGGACGGTGGGGATCGAACCCACGACCCAAAAAACCATGGTGGTCTGTCGACGACGCCATTTGTTAAGGAATTAGTGGGGTATTAGTCCGTTTGACCACTTGCAACTGGTTAACCGATAGCTTACCCAAACTAAGCCTTATAACAATGTACTATAGAAAACGAGAGTTAAGCAAACCCTAGTTTGAATCGTCAAGCTTTTCACTGGGGCGGGGAAAGGGGGCGGTTAATAATGTTGCAGCGGGGGGTAGAGTATTCCGGCGGGGGGTGATATTTTGAGTGGGGGGGGGGGATGTTGAGATATAGTACATCAGCGGGTTACTTGTATATCAGGTGAATGTATATTAGGCCGTACCTTATGCGTAAAATCCGTCGGATCACCAAACAATTGGGGATATATCATCCTTGATACAACGTGGATGGAGATGATCCTTCAGCAACATCTGCAAGCTGAAACCCTGGTTCGAATCGTCACGCGTTTCAGGGGGGGGGGTGTTAGAATAGTTCAGAGAGGGGGGTATATAACCCTTGATATAGTACCTATGCCACCCTTGATATAGTACCTATACTCACCCTTGAAATAGTACCTATACCACCCTTGATGTAGTACCTATACCACCCTTCATATAGTACCTATACCACCCTCGACATAGTGCCTATACGACCCTCGATATAGTACATATACCCCCCTTGATATAGTACCTATACCACCCTTGATATAGTACCTATACCACCCTTGATATAGTACCTATACCACCCTCGATATGGTACCTATGTCACCCTTGATATAGATATAGATATAGATTTAGTATATCAGCGGGCTATCGTCAAGTGGTTCGGTGGGGGGTGTTGGAATATTTCAGGGGAGGGTGACATCGTGAAGGGAGGTTAAGGGTATTTTAGGTGGGGTGATACTTTTTAGTGGGGTGTAAATATTACCAAGGGGACACGATAAATCGGGGGGTACGATAAATCGCAACACCCCCCGGAGTAGCCCTGACCTCACTCAGCTCCCCAAACATCACCCTCCGTCGCAGGTGCTCCTTCGCCAGATGCGCCACGAATTCCAGCAAATAATATCCTACGTTTCCGCAGCGTCACATTAATGCTCTCGGAGTCTGTCTTGGCAAGCGCGCTGGCGTATGAGATGGTGCCGTCGTCCCGCTTCTGTTTCCGCCAGCCGATATATCGAAGGTTCATGGAGTGGTGAACTTGTCGTAGCCTGTCGTAGTCAGGCTTGTTCGGCCTCCAAGTCACGCGGCCGTAGAGTGGCGTTTCGATCACCTCGGCGTCCAGCATCCGCACCTTCAATCTCGAGCGCACACCCAAGCGGTCGCATATTTCTATATTGTACCGCCGGAAGCACGCCCAGGCTCTCTGAAGAATCCGGTTTGCCTCGACGCTGAGTTCTCTCTCTGCGTTAAAACCTTGTCTGTTACGGCTTATCATATGATACGTCTAGAGCAGAATGCGTCAGAGCTGGCCGCTGTGCTGTACTGAAAGTGGTTTCTCGAATAGTCCGTCATGACTGTGGAGCACTACGAGTACTGCTCTGCTACATACCCTAGCGAGTACTGCTCTGCTACAAGAAAGGATTGGTTGCACGTTCTGAAGATAAAATAAGCGACACAGCCTTTCTTTGAGATCGCTCGCCGCCTTGTTTGGCTGGGGGGGTCACATCGACAAAGCGGCGCAGTTTCTCACTCGAGGCCGGGGGTGAACGCTTCCCCAGTCCCAGAAAGACGCCCATGGTGGTCTGATGCTTCTGCTTACTGGCTGCAGACTGTCTATCTCTGCCTCGACAGCGCTGCTGCTGCTGCTGCTGCCGCTGCTGCTGCTGCTGTTGCTCCTGCTGCTGCTCCTTATGCTGCTGCTGCTGCTGCGGCTGCCTCTGTGCTGTGCTGGTGGTCTGGTGCTGGCACACAGCACGACGCAGCAGCCAGCAGCACAAGAAATTAAAAAAAAACAATTGAAAAAAACATAGAATGGATTTTCCTAGATATATTAAGGCGTTTTTATAGTGGATAGGAGGCAATCCGTATAGACGGATGGAAATGCCTTTCTTTTTGGACGCCCCTGACTGACTGCCTGCTTGGCGGTTGCACGTCTCCTGACACCTTGGCCTACGATTTTGTACAAGCTTCTAAAATGTATCTCCTCGGTCAAAACTGGGTTTTTTCGAAAAAAAAAAGCATGTTGTTTCTATTGAATTGCTGAGAATGCCGGGGGGTCTCCCCTCCGCGGATTGTTGGTCTCGTGCTTGAATTCCAATTTAGATATTTTTTCTGAAGGAATTCAGCAATTTTTTTCCTACGAAAACACGTTTTCTAGCCGTATATTTTAACGGATAATATTTAATAATTGTTATGGGGTATTATTATGCGTACGCTTGATACCAAAAGATCCCGAATGCAGTGCGCCTACGGAGAAAAACCACTTTTGTATTAGGGGAAACCACTTTTGTATTAGGGGAGCTGTTGTTGTTAAAAATACATACTATAGTTTTTCCATGTACTTTTTCGAACGCACACTGGTGAGGGTCCTTCCAACGCACACTGTGTCGGGCCCGGGGGGGGGGTTCGGGGGGGGGCGCGTCGCCCCCCCCCGACACTGCTACTAGCATCCAAGCACCGTTCGGCTGCCCTGCCAACCGAGTGGGGGTGGTGCATTCTGGGATACACACACGAACACCAACACACTCTACACTGCCAGTAGTAGCATACAAGCACCCTTCGGCTGCTGGTGAGGGTCCTTCCAACGCACACTGTGTCGGGCCCGGGGGGGGGGGGTTCGGGGGGGGGCGCGTCGCCCCCCCCCGACACTGCTACTAGCATCCAAGCACCGTTCGGCTGCCCTGCCAACCCAGTGCTGGTGGTGCATTTTGGGACACACACACGAACACCAACACACTCTACACTGCAAGTAGTAGCATACAAGCACCCTTCGGCTGGCCTGCCAACCCAGCGCTGGTGGTGCATTTTGGGACACACACACGAACGAACACCAACACACTCTACACTGCTAGTAGTAGCATACAAGCACCCTTCGGCTGGCCTGCCAACCCAGCGCTGGTGGTGCATGCGCTTGAACGTTTGCGCCTCTGCTGTTCGATCCTGCTACATCACGATGCGGGACAACAACAACAAAAAAAAAAAACACAACACACAAACATTTCACTTCGTTGTGCCCTGGGCTGCGGACAAAAAAATCCCTTCCCAAAAAACCCTCCTCGTCCTAACAAAACCATAAAATTCAAACGGCTGCGATTCAAATTAAACGGCGTGACGAACTACACCCTCGCACGCAAACAACCACCTCGTGGGTGCATTTTGGGACACACACACGAACACCAACACACTCTACACTGCTAGTAGTAGCATACAAGCACCCTTCGGCTGGCCTGCCAACCCAGCGCTGGTGGTGCATGCGCTGGAACGTTTGCGCCTCTGCTGTTCGATCCTGCTACATCACGATGCGGGACAACAAAAAAAACAACAACACAATACACAAACATTTCACTTCGTTGTGCCCTGGGCTGCGGACAAAAAAATCCCTTCCCAAAAAACCCTCCTCGTTCTAACAAAACCATAAAATTCAAACGGCTGCGATTCAAATCAAACGGCGTGACGAACTACACCCTCGCACGCAAACAACCACCTCGTGGGTGCATTTTGGGACACACACACGAACGAACACCAACACACTCTACACTGCTAGTAGTAGCATACAAGCACCCTTCGGCTGGCCTGCCAACCCAGCGCTGGTGGTGCATGCGCTGGAACGTTTGCGCCTCTGCTGTTCGATCCTCCTACATCACGATGCGGGACAACAAAAAAAAAAACAACACAACACACAAACATTTCACTTCGTTGTGCCCTGGGCTGCGGAAAAAAAAATCCCTTCTCAAAAAACCCTCCTCGTCCTTACAAAACCATAAAATTCAAACCGCTGCGATTCAAATCAAACGGCGTGACGAACTACACCCTCGCACGCAAACAACAACAATATGGCATCATATATACCATCCGGCTACAGAGCTACAGACAGAAGAAAAGTATGTGGTCGTAGATGATGGTATATCTTACATAATGTGCCTATACTGCTGTGCTATACTGCTGTGTTGCGTTGAGGTCGTGGTAATTAGGTTCTGCTTTTCGTTGCTTCTACACGACGTCTGTTTGTGTTGGGTGTTCTTCTGCGTTTTGTGGTGTTGTGACGGGCTTGTCAGCAATATTAACGACGAAAGTCGTCGTTGTCCTTTTATACTGGTTTTATACCACCCCCTGCCACCACCATTCATTCGTTGTTGCCTTCGCCGTCGAAAAGCGCCGAAAACAAAATTCCACGTTCGTTCACAGGCACTGTTGAATTACAAAATAAGGGAATAAGCCATACCAGGTATAGTCTAGTATATTACAAGTACCAATAACGTTACGCAGCTTGCAAAGATGAGTAATGACCTGAAATTCGTCGAACTCACAGCTGACGTCAAGAAATATTTTTTTTGTAGAATAATCATGACTAATCTGTTTGTAGTGCATGCCTATTTGCAAGCAAATAATGAGCAAGACAAAGTTGCTTTGATTATGTTTTATAGTATGTATGCAGAAGCCAAACAAACTTGATGAATCATGCATAATATTTTAGTTGGCTACCAACACTCCTACGTGAAAGTTATTTTTGCTGCTTTTGCGGTACGTCGTGTGTATTGTGTGTTATTTCCTTGCGGCGTGCCATCATACCATGTGGTGAAATATCGCGCACTGCTGTCTGTCGTGCAATGTCGTGCAATGTCGTGCAATCTCCTCGCGTGGTTTTTCAATTTGATTAATAAAGCTGCATACCGTAAAAAAACAAACACCATGAAAGATCGTGAGTTTTGGTTTTGGTTTCTGCAGCACGTCGTGAAACGTCGTAGTAATGCAACAAGCGTGAAATACAGCCATTATATTTCGTGCGTTGTAATTATTACGTGGTGCACATTACAAATAGTATAGCTGTTAACCCTAGAGGCCTCGTTCCAAGTAGTAGCTAGTAGTAGGTGTAATAGTTGGTTGGAATTAGGTTTAATTATTGGCCGGTAATTCGACGCTTGCTTATTGGCCGGTAATTCGACGCAGCTCGCGGGATGTGCCACAGAATGTCGCGAGTCGTTAGGTGGAAAATGTACAACACTAGATAGATGGAGGTTAGGCCACTCGACGACGTGCCCGGTGCTACCGGTAGCTCATCACTACCATCATCATCATCAGTAGTAGAAAACAGACGTCGGGTCGATGAGTTTTTACGTCATCATTTTTCGAGCAAATTTCGGTTTTCGCTGATGAATTTGTTATAGTTTCTGATTACGGCAGTAAGTAGTAGTAGCTGCACTTTGTTTGCTCTCCTGTTCAATACCACGCAAAAAGAAGTTGTGCCCTTATCGACCTTCTGGTCGAGCCGTGGTGGTGGCAAGGTGTCTCCCCTACTTGCCTTCAAGAATAATATTGCACATAGGGATCATCTTCTCACTTACTTCTAAGCTTGTTGTTGTGCTTGTCGATTTGCCTCGACTTTAGGTCGAATTTCGCCAACGCACAACTCACCCTCTTTCGCTTTCGGCCGACCGATTGAAAAGAATATGAAAAAAAGAAAGATTTAGAAAGAAGAGTGATCTTTGATATTCCAAATAAATATTACGACCTCGAATCTTGACGAATGGTTACACAGCCGACTCCGAAAATGTTTCGATTAAAAACAGAAAATATAGTCTATAGTTTATAAAACTTGGAAAAAAAAGCCGAGGAAAAGTGTTCCTGTTTTTTTTCTGCTATGCAGAAATTTGGTGGTCCAGGAAACGTAGGTGAGAGTGAAAGGGCGTATAGGATCGGGCAGGCGCACCGCTCAACAAGTCGTGCCACCACTCGCGAGCGCACAAGAATATTGCTGGGCAGGGTTGATCTCAACGTTACTTGCCGGCAATTGGCTTATCGCAGAAGGGTGCAGTACGCGGAGTTTGTGAGCGCTCTTAATCGAGTTAAAAACAGAAGTGCACCTACGAAGGTGGCCGACTGACGAGATATCTCGCTAAGGGCAATAAAAGGTGAGCCTTTTCTGTCGCGTTGGGCGGTGTAGCGCGACAAGATGGTGATGCATTTCACTCCCCAAGGCACGGACACATGCGCACGATCCGAGCCATCTCTATCTAGTGGCACAGCCACGCGGATGACTTCTCCCGCGATCTGTAGGTAGTGTCGGTTCTGTGAAGGGTGGACGATTATTTTGCGAGTCAATACATGTTGTAGAGGCTCGTATATTGTACGAGTATATTCGGCTCGTTGAGACCAGCCGTATTCAACATTGGTGAAAAAAAAAAGAAATTCATCAATAACGGAACACGGAACGTATCGTACAGAACCCTCCAAAAACATTTAGAACCCCTATTATTTTTTTGTTTCCGAAGACAAAACGCTTGTGACTTAATTTTTTTTTTTTTTATCCTCCGGCGGATGGGGAAAAATAAAGCTTTAGCTTACCACACTTCCACGTATTTTCATACGCGTCGTGTGTCGATTTAACTCAGTTGCTTTCGCAGCCCAACGCTAGCTGGCGCACCCTTCGGGTCCCATTGTAGGTACAGCGTAAGCTGTCCCTATCAGTGGTCTTCGTTACAACCCCGGCAGCGCAAGCTGCCGTTGTATAGTTAACGTTTAGTAGGCGTCCCGCATTTTGTACCAGGTAGTTGATTTTCCGGGGGACCAACGCCCGAATGATGTGTAGGGTGGACCGTAACTGGACCAAGTCCGGCGGAAGGCTGTCTTTTCTTGGCCGGGGGTTTTCTTAGTGGGTGAGCTTACGCAAGTCTCACACTACGTACCTGTAATGATGCCGTTCCGGGTGGCCGTCTCCACCTCAACGAAGCCCCAGGGTTCAGGTCGTTTACATTATTGTGTTCTCCACGATGGATGGAACAAACCCTGACGCTAACCTTGACGCGGGCTGTCCCAACCACGGGAATGCCAGCTAGCAGCGCTGGATTGCGAATATATGAAGTTGAGTTGAACTGACTCACGACGCGTGTATGAAAATACATACTGCTGTAGTACGTGGAAGTGTGTGTGGTTTATTTTTCCTCATCCGTCGGTGGACAACAAAAAGTAATGCTCCTTTATATCGGATACGGGGGCCGAGACAGCAGTTGTTGTTGTTGTTGTTGTTGTTGTTGTCGTTGTGGTGGTTGTGGTTGTGGCTGTGGTTGTTGTGTTGTTGTTGTTGTTGTTGTTGTTGTTGTTGTTGTTGTTGTTGTTGTTGTTGTTGTTGTTGTTGTTGTTGTTGTTGTTGTTGCTGTTGTCGTCGTTGTTGTTGTGTGTCGTTGTTGTTATTGTTGTTTTTTTGTATATTGCGCAGCAAATATTGTTGTCTCACCGTAACTCTTGTCTTGTCAAAAATCTAGAGTCCACACAACGGTGCCGGAGCGCTTTGTTGGAAGACACGAAAGCCAAATAAAACCAAAATCCAAGGTCATGTTAGATAAGGCGCCTACTTAGGTTGTTGTTGTTGTTGTTCTCACATTAACTCGCATAATCAAGTCCGTGGTCACAGGACAGGCTCCAGCCACTCTGGAGCTGAGGAATACCCCAGGGAAAAACACACACAACCCAAGGTGGTACACGCATATATCACAGCTGACGCAATTCATGCCTCCACCAGAAACATATAAAAGTGAAATCGGGAGTCAGTCTACGACGTGCCAGGTCCAAGCCGGTGCATACGTCTCACTACTCACGCCTGGAGAAACCAAATATTCCGATAGGTATACCATACCCGGGTAAAATACCCGGGTACACACCGGTTCCCGACGCTTAGGTACGTTAGGTGCGGGCCTCGATGCCCTACGTAAGTGTTAGGTACGTTAGGTTCGGACCATGATACGTTATTTTAGTTTTAGGTACAATAGGTACGCCGCTCAAATACTTCCCCGCGGGTATAGGTAATCTGGTCGACGAAATACCCGGGTTTATGTACGAGCCTGGGGACGACCTCAATACCTTACCCAAGTGTAAAGTACGTTAGTTACAAACGCCAATACCGAACCTCAGTGTTGGGTACGTTAGATACGGACCTCGATATCTTACATTAGTTTTCTAGGTGCGATAGCTACGTCGCCCGAAAACTTACTCGGGTATGGGTGTACCTGTCGACGAAATACCAGGGTATAGAAACTAGCTCACATACCTTACCCGAAATGTGTACGTCATGTGAAGTACTCATGACATCGTCTGCGTGACCAATAATACAAGTTAGGCATGCGGTCTCCCCGCCTCACACCCAGGACACCTGATGCCTGGGACACACACAGGGCACCTGTCGCCCAGACGTGCCAACTCAGGGGGTAGAGTAGCGGTGGGAGCAATTATTGAAACCACTGGTTGGTGGTGGTTGAGACCACGAGGGCCAAGCTTCACCGAGCGAGGCAACCAGCGCGCAGGATAGTCCCGAGCCAGCTCTCGAGCGAGAGGTGATCGAGGTGGCCGCGGGCAAGGCAGCAGTCGCGGTGATTACTCCCAGGCTTGTATATACAGGGTAAACGGGGACGCGCAGGACGTGTACGATATGCCGGTGAAGTCCACAACAGCCATTAGTTGGTGACCTTGCCATGCCGAAGCGTTGTCGGCGAGAAGGGCTCGTGAGCCGTCGTTCGTATACTCTGGCATTTTGCAATGGTAGGTTGTGTTGCTATATCGCGGTGGTTTGTAATAGGCTGTCAACCAGCTTGAAAAATACCGGCCATTGTTGTTGTTGTTTTCTCACATTAACTCTCGTCAAACATCTAGAGTCCGTGGTCACACAAAGGTGCTGGAGCCCTAGGAAGATCCGAAAAACCAAGTGAAATCAAAATTCGTCAGGGAAATACTACGCTACATATACATAAGCCGGTCGCCCCGGTGGCCTATCAGGTTATCCTCGAGGCTGGTATAGGTCAGTTTCGTGTGTTCGAGCCCCGCCGAGTGCATACTCGTATAACTTCGTTGGGACTTTTTCTTGTGGACGAATTGACTTGCGGAAAGCGCGAAAGCGTTAGTTCGCAACACTTTTTTTTTTTTTTACCCTCCGGCGGATGGGGAAAAATAAAGCTTTAGCTCACCACACTTCCACGTATTTTCATACCCGTCGTGTGTCGATTTAACTCAGTTGCTTTCGCAGCCCAACGCTAGCTGGTGCACCCTTCGGGTCCCATTGTAGGTATAGCGTAAGCTGTCCCTATCAACACTCGATGAAAAATCGACGAGCAGTGGGATTGCTAAACCCTATGCGCGATAAAAAATGAAGGCAAGAACCGGAGGGGAGAAGGGACGACACCTGTGACCACGGCTTGTCCAGAAGCTGGAAAGAAGAAGTGTGAGAAAAAAAATAAAAAAAACAAACATATTAATCACACCCACGCCCCCACTCGCCCTCCTCTCACCGGTTATTCGACTTACAGGATTCACTTGATAACCTGAAGCATTTCCTTCCACATTTTTTTTTCTGTTTGCCCTCCGGCGGATGGGGCAAAATAAAGCTTAAGATCACCACACTTCAACGTATTTCCATACGCGTCGTGTATCGATTTAACTCGGTTGCTTTCCCAACCCAATGTAATGGAGTGCCCTCCTTAGAAGGATAGTTTATAGATGCGTCGACGTGAAACCATGTCATGGTTGAGGTGAAACCACGTGACATTAGATGTCACATTCACGTCAAGGCCATCATAGATGGGCGACAACGTAAGTGACGATGAAGGGACAAGCAGGACGCCCCACATCTCACTACCTGCTCTACCTGCTCTACCTGCTCTACCTTGCTCTGCCCTGCGCTACCGTGTGCCAAGGGCCTGTTTTGTCTGTCTTTTAGAGTTCAATGTAGAGGAAATAATGTTTCAGCTTTGAGTCTATCCAGCGAGCCATGAGGAGAGACCAAACAAGGGCACCGAAACCCATGAGGAGCACGCTTCCCAACACCGACCAACCACGCATCCCCCACTCGGAGTATCACTACACCAACGCTAGCTGGCGCACCCTTCGAATCCCACTGCTGTAGCGATAGTGTGGGCTGTCCCTACGCGGTCCTCGTTACAACCCCGGCAGCGCAACCTTCCACAGCTGTCAGATTTTGTCCCCCTCAAAAACGAGTCTTGGAGTTTCCGCGCACAGCGTGACTAACATCACCCTGTTGATCTTGGTAAGCTACACTGTAGTTCCAAAGGGAGTCGCCGATCTATATCCTTTATGAAGACACACATCCCGTAATACCCGCGATCGGAGTATCACACACAGCTTGCAAAGATGAGTTTCGACAAAATATCGATCTCACAGCTGGAGTGTATTTTAATTTTTTTAATAAATACTAACACTAATAAGATTCGTAGTCAAGACCGTCGGTGGGTCGTGATCCCACTTCTCTCTGCGTGAGCAGAGTGTTCTCACTGTTGAACTACGACGGCGGAGTGTGTGACAACACGGGCTGATACAGCAGGCCGTTGACAGAGGGAGAGACAGGACAGGTGGAGAAGGACTCCCAGAAGTGCAAGGAGAAGGAGTAGTAGTTGTTGTTGTGTTGTGAGAGCGGTGGGCGAGCAGTTGTCGGTGCTCCCTCAGCTCTCGGATAAAAGGAACGATCCAGCGGGACCTTCCAAAGTCCCGCTGCGGAGAATCCGCTAGGCGGTGTATCCGCCGCGGAGGATCCGTCAGCGGAACGTGGAGGGGAAGGCTCCGTGGCGTGTTCTAGACATGACAATCTCCCGTGTTCCCCAAGCGATCGTTCCAGAAACGATGTCTGGAAGGTTGAAGGGGTTTCGACATTTTCCCTAGGCATGTTGGTTCGGGGACATGGTATCCACATCACCCCCCAGTTTTAGTGGTGATAGAGCTCGAACTCCACCAAAACTCAAAAGTAACGGGACCATAGACAAGAGTAACAACACGTCTAGTTGATATACAAACTTCCAGTGGCGATTCGCTAACGCTCGGCAGTTTGTACACCCCTTTGGACAAGATGGACAAGACAGCATGACAAACTGACAAACTGCTGTAGTACCGTAGACATGTGGATAAAAATCCGGACATAGGATCGGACATGATAATATATAGCGAATGACAAGAGCATAATCCTATCGCATGCGGTATGTTCAAATACATATCGCGGACATTGCGGCTGGCCAGCTGTGGATTACGACAAAATATAGAAAAATGATCCTGGACAGGGGCGTGCGAGAGCAACGACAATAAATAAATATCCCGGGTTTATTAGCAAAAATATGCTAATTAGACGCACGCTACACGAAACGAGTGTGTATACTCATCGTGTGGACAACATGGCTGAAGGCTCAACAGGCGTGACATGAGTCGTATATGCTGGAAAGCAAAACGACTTACCTGACGGAGACAATAAATTATACACCAAACATGTTATACTGCGACAAGGACCTTTCGCTGATCACACTACACTTGGCATCTGATGGGTGTTCGAGACCGAATCAGAAGTCAATTGTGGTACACATCAGTTGGCATCTGATGGGTGTTCGAGACCGAATCAGAAGTCAATTGTGGTACACATAACAGCCTGGGCGGTGACCGAAGTCGACACGAGACAACCGCCAACAGTATACATTTCAGGGTCGCATCCATATGAAAAGTACTAGAAAAAAAAATGGATAAAAGGCGACAAGTTGACTGACAGTAATCGTGCTTACGGGCATTATGCCGCAGATGTGCAACGATATCGGAGTGTGCAGTAGGAGACATACAAACGTTCGACAGACACCATAATGTATGCCGTAGTTCATCTATGTCTGTATCAAATACAGATCGTAACAGAATGAGGCATTTTTCAAAGACAAATGGTGTGCGCGAACGCTGGATATTTATTATCAATCCAACCACTGGTGTGCCACGGTGCCGAGTACTTTTCAGTACTGAAGAGACAAGTGCCCAACGACAACAGAAGCCATTAGAACGACCCCCCATAAAGCGATGGGAGTCGGGTCTCTTACTACTATACATCGCGCCAATAAGTGCTAACCTCAGGTTGAACGATACTTACAGTGCATACAGAAGGCAATGCGCAAGAAACCAAACTGCTGAAAATCAAAAGAAAACAAACGAAACCAAGAAACTACGCAGGGCACTGCGAATGGCGACATAACGAAGTCACGAGAATACTCGTGTGACAGGACGCCGAAGACATTGACAAGTTGGCACACACACTAGACACATGCTCCTTTTGGCTATGCTAGACCTGACGGTCACCCCCCCTGCAATTGAGGTGATTTGGCATTTACCATTGCAGGCCTAATGGTACTAGTCAAACTAGTACAGTGGACAGTCTCAATCGCGGGATCAAAACATACCGCTGAGCTGGAATCCAAAATACAGGGAAGTCAACAAAAAGACATGAGGTGCTAAGAATACAGTTCACCACGGAGGGCGAGGACAATACTTTAGAGTGCGCGGTACTCGCACTGGACAACAGACAAGCCATGAGGTGACTACACCTTAAAAGAAAACAACTCCCGCAGGAGCTTGACACATATGATGGAACAAATAGCACAGGGCTGACATAAGTAGTTGCTCAGTCTGATGTGACAAAATAAAGCGCTAAAACAAGACAAGACGATACAAGAAAAGCCCAATAAAGTGCTATGGGACATCCGCGGGGACATAATGAGACTTCCGCGTAGGAGGGTTAAATGCTGAAGAGTTCGTCGACAATACTGCAGCACGGTAGGAAGCAATCATATCTCTGCATTGAGGAATGGCGTTGACATGACGCCAGATACCCATCTGGGTAGGATAACCTTCCAACTTGAGATGATATTGGAAGTTGGTGGGAGATGCTGCTCCTACTCCCCTTTTATGCCCATCAATACTCTCAACCGTGAACGCACCGATCATAACTTTCGACAATGAGCCTTCGAGATCGGGCACGGGAAGAGTGGTCCCTAAAAATAAATCGTCGAGCGCATCAAGGTCAGGGGCAGGGGACGACTTAGGGACATAGTATTTTTTCATCCGGCCAAGGTGAACAGTAATCTCGGCGGGGTTGCCATCTTTAGTGACGCGATAAATTCCGGGTGACGTTTGCGCTCGTACGGTATATGGTCCACGCCATGGGCTGATCAATTTTGGATTGGGACCATCAGCTTCAGTGTATGGGCGGTGGATTAATACCTGTTCTCCAGGTTTGAAACTGGGAAACGACAGGGTCTCATTTGCGGCCGCTTGCTTATCCGCTCGCTCTTTAAGATTACGGCGGGCCAGCTCGTATGCAAATTGCAAGTTTTCGACAGTCTGTTTAGAATAGTCGAGCTGTGATTGCGGTGCGGAGGTGGACGGTACTCCAAGAATGAGATCGACAGGTAGTACAGCTGCACGTCCAAACATCAGGAAATGAGGAGTTTCCTTGAGCGTGGTAGAGTAAGCTGTATTGTGAGCTAACTGGACAAAAGGCAACAGCTCTGCCCAATTATCGCAGGACAAGTTGCTGTACATAGCCAACATATTGTGGACAGTGCTGTGTACACGCTCTAAGACAGAGTTGCCCTGAGGGCGAAAAGCGGCTGTACGCGTTTTCTTATATCCAAAAACTGATTGTAATTCCTTGACCAATTCGTTATCAAATTCTTTTCCTTGGTCGGAATGAAGTGTTTCTGGAGGGCCAAACACCGAGAACACGCGTTCGATTAGATGACGAACGATCGTGCAAGCCGCCTTATTTTTGATGGCTATCAAAATGACAAATCGAGTAAGATGGCCGATGACAGAAAGGATGAAGCGATTTCCTTGTGACAAGCTTTTATACTCGACAAGATCAACAGCGACGCATTGGAACGCGCGCGTGACAGGGCGGTGTCCCACAGGCAACTTGGGCGGGCGGTGGGATGACTTGCGGTGTTGGGAAGACAGACACGCTTCAATGTGAGTACGGACATCCGTGGACATGGTCGGCCACCAAAATCTATCACGAATGGTATCGAATGTTGCTTTAAAAGCTAAATGACCTCCAGACGCTGGTAGATCATGACACGAATTATTGACAATTTTTCGGAGAGATGTAGGAACTACCAGTTGATCGCGGAAAGTGCTACGCTTCCGTAAGTGACCAGGAAGGTACGACCGAAATAGCAATCCTTCATTTAAAAAGAAGTAGCTCATCGTGTATTTAGATTCTCCACTAGGGAGTGGGGCCGATGTTGGTGCTCGGAGGTACTCAAAATACTGACAAAATTCCTCTTTCTGTAGATCGACGAGTTTCGCGGGATCTACAGTAGGGAAGACAGACACAGCGCTCATGAATAATTCACGGTCGCTTTCGACAGGTGCTACGTCATGCAAATTAGAAGCGGAGAGTTCGTACTCGCGGGGCCCAGGTGGATAGTACGGTCCCTCAATCGGTACATTGCGACAAATGGCGGCTAATCTGGGCTCGGATGGGATGGGTTCCCCGTTGACTTCGCTAAAAGCACGAGACAACATATCAGGCACGACATTTAATTTGCCTGGGACATGTTTGACAGTGAAATCGTAATTCTGAAGTGCGATCGCCCATCGGGTGAGCATGTTAGAGGTGTCCTGCATTTTATATAGGTACGTTAGTGCTTGGTGGTCGGTACAGCATGTGAAATGCTTGCCCCATAGGTACGGACGCCAGTGGGTGACAGCCCAGACCACAGCACAACACTCTTTCATGGTGGCACTATAATGACGCTGGCTTTTTGAAAAGCGGTGACTATAATACGCGATGATATCAAGATCGGAATCGGAGCTGCTTTCGCGTGAGCGTTGAGCGAGAAATGCTCCTACTCCTGCTTCTGAGGCATCGGTATGGACAATAAATTCCCGACTAAAATCTGGGTATTTAAGGACCGGTGCGGAACTAACGGCACGCTTTGCGCGAGCGAATGCTTCACGTTGCGCGGGCCCAAAAGCCTTCTTGAAAGCGGTCTTTTTGACATAATCCTTACGAGTGAGTTCAACTAGCGGTGCTGTTATTTCAGCATAACCGTCTATAAAACGGCGGACATAGTTGAGTGTACCTAAGAATCCGCGATTATCTTTGATACACTCAGGCTCAGGCAGTGCTAAAATGGCTTTGACACGGTCGGCACTGATTGAAATACCTTTTTCCGAAATGACATGGCCAAGATACTTGATTTCTTTCTGACCGAATTGAAGTTTGGTCGGTTTCAAAGTTAAGCTAGCTGCCTGTAACGCTGAGAACATTTGCTCGAGGGATTTCAGGTGAGCTTCAAACGTAGAATTAAGACAAATAATATCGTCCATGTACGTAAGAATACCCGACTCAGGACCAAGGTGGCCGAAAGTGACAGACATCATGTGTTGAAACAACCATGGGGCATTACAAACTCCAAAAGGCATACGTTTAAAACAAAACTTGCCGGTCGGAGTGACGAATGCTGTCCGGTCGATGTGCTCTTCTGCGACGGGTAGCTGCCAGAACGCACTGAGGACATCGGCTGTAGAGATGAATTTGACGCCTCCGACTGCATCCAGACAGGAGTCTAAGTTCGGGAGGGGCCAGCTCTTGCGGACAATGTTACGGTTGAGGGTATGACGATAATCAACACAGAAACGAGGGCTACTGTTCTTCTTTGCGACAAGCGTACACGAGCTACCCCACGGGCTGGGACGTTCTTCGATGATGCCCCATTCAAGCATATCGTGAACACACTTATCAATGACAGCTTTAGCTCGAGGGTTGGCGCGGTACGGGGGACGATCGATAGGTCGGGTGTCAGGAGGCAAAGGAAATGTTGCTTCTGCATTGGTGCAACGACCTAGCTCTGACATTGACAAGGCATAGACAGGACGGTATCGAGCGCACAAATCTAGGACAGAGACTTTCTGGTCAGACGTGAGCTTAGTGTTAGTAAAAGCTTTGGACAGGGGACCTTCAATCTCGGATTTAGCTTGAGTGATTTCATCAACTGATGTAGGAGTTTTCGCAACGGCATTAACGTGCAATTGATCAGGCGTCACTACGGACACAGTGAATAACTGACCAAGACATAAATCAACAGGTAGCGCAACCCCATCAGAAGACGGGTTTGCAATTTGCACGGCTACTGAACCATCAGCAGCATGCCAAGTAGCAAGAGTGCGAGCGACAATAATTTTCTCGAACACTGACGAGCTACTGGACTCCAAAAACTCAAGCTCAGACATGATTAGGGGTTCTACGACAACAGTAGAATCGTGCGCGGGAAGACAATCAGTAAAAGCTACGACAAGGGCCTCGTGTCTCGGTTTAAGATCAACACGTTCACGCAACCTGACATCGACTCCTTCTGCATCATGGTGGACAGCAGCGACGGACAGGTTAGAGTCGCTAGAGACAGTGGAGGGATCGGCGGGGCGGGAGGCCGGGTAGCTAGTACGATGAACTGCTGGTATAGAATCACCAGTAGAAGGAAAAGACATTACTTGGTTTTCCCAATCAAGAATAGCTCCAAAAATAGACATGACACTGTTATCAAGGAGTATTGAATCGGGACCAAGAGACGGTACAACTAATGCTTCGACAACGTGCGTAATCGTACCAAGGGTGAGTGAAAAAACAACAAACCCTAAGACATTCAACGGCGAACTGCAAGGCAACGGCGGTTGGCGGGACAGGTTGGATAATGACAGAATGCAAGGTTGGGTGTGACTTTAACCATGCATTAGAAACTACGGACACATCAGTAGCAGTATCTACAGTGATTTCGGGTACTGGATAGTCTTCTACAGAGCCAGAAATCTGCACTCTGCGAGACGAAAAGAACAAAGAAAAAGGATGGCGTTTGCATGCCAGCATCGAGCCGTGCCACGCAGTGACCATCGCAGATAAGTGACAGATGCTCAAAGGCAAGATTATCCGCGAATTTCTCGTCGTGCGGAGCTACGGCTTTCGCTCGGAAACCAACAACGAGGCGAAACTGAGACAAGACCTCTGCGACATCAACATCGGCGCTACCAGTTAAGCGCGGTAAGCTACGTACGTCATTGGGCGTGAAAGTGACAGCTTTCGGTGCGGACAGCACTCCTGCGTACGTGGGAACTGGTTGGACAGGGAGAGGGTTCGAGGGGTCAGTCTCGGACGAAGCGGCAGACGAACTACCTGAGACACTCATACTTGCCAGTTGTTGGAGCATGGAGTTGTGCTGGTCGGAGAGCTGGTCGATCTCGCCGTTTTCCATGCGCTCGAGTTGGTGGTTGACGATGCGAGCTAGGCGCTCGCGGATGGCGACGATGGGTGGGGGAGAAGTCGGTGCAGGGGTTTCTGATGCATTCCCTTTGTACTCCTGGACGCCATCCGAGCGTAGCGGGTTTTTTCCTCCCGCTGCTGGGTCGGCGTACTCGCCGTCAGTCGACATCTCCAAAAACTAGGAATCAACACGAACAAGTTGATTTTTCAACTGCCGTCAGACGCCAGTAAGATTCGTAGGCAAGACCATCGGTGGGTCGTGATCCCACTTCTCTCTGCGTGAGCAGAGTGTTCTCACTGTTGAACTACGACGGCGGAGTGTGTGACAACACGGGCTGATACAGCAGGCCGTTGACAGAGGGAGAGACAGGACAGGTGGAGAACGACTCCCAGAAGTGCAAGGAGAAGGAGTAGTAGTTGTTGTTGTGTTGTGAGAGCGGTGGGCGAGCAGTTGTCGGTGCTCCCTCAGCTCTCGGATAAAAGGAACAATCCAGCGGGACCTTCCAAAGTCCCGCTGCGGAGAATCCGCTAGGCGGTGTATCCGCCGCGGAGGATCCGTCAGCGGAACGTGGAGGGGAAGGCTCCGTGGCGTGTTCTAGACATGACAATCTCCCGTGTTCCCCAAGCGATCGTTCCAGAAACGATGTCTGGAAGGTTGAAGGTGTTTCGACATTTTCCCTAGGCGTGTTGGTTCGGGGACATGGTATCCACACTAACTGTAGTTGCAAGGGGAGTCGCCGACCACACAACCCGTAATAATCCGCGCGATCGGAGTATCACAGACACAGCTTGCAAAGATCTGTTTCGACAAAATATTCGATCTCACACCTGAAGTGTATTTCAACTTTTATAATAAATACAACAATGAAAAGGATCAGCTGTTGAGAGCGCCTAGCGGCGTAGGTAGGCCCAATTTGACGCGCATCGACGACGGAAGAAGTGGGGTGACTGGCCGTATTGGATTTCTTAAATCATAGAACTAATTCTATCCGTAACCCTAACGTATACGAAATAGCTGAGAAAAAGCTTAATTATTATCGCGAGCAAAATGAAGGCACCTACCGCACGCAGTGGGCATGAGGGAGGAGGGCCCGCTACGTGATCCTGGATCTGAGTTATACTACTGGGAGGGAGCGCAGAAGAGTAATGGGAGGATAATAATTGAGAGATGAAATATAATATTAAAATATCAATACACTCCATCCAGCTGTGAGATCGAAGATTTTGTCGAAACTCATCTTTGCAAGCTGTGTGATACTCCGATCGCGGGTATTACGGGATGTGTGTCTTCATAAACGATATTATAGATCGGCGACTCCCCTTGGAACTACAGTGTAGCTTACCAAGATCAACAGGGTGATGTTAGTCACTCTGTGCGCGGAAACTCCAAAACTCGTTTTTGAGGGGGACAAAATCTGACAGCTGTGGGCGTGTTCCGCGCTAAAGCCGATTATTTTTGGGGGGGACAGATTGTTACCATCCCCTCTCCTGTCTTCGAAAGAATTATTACATGTTGAGCATTGGCCATAATAATGATGCTGTGTGAGATTTGAAAATCAAACTCGCTCGTCTTACCCGGGTTCCAACACACTTCATCTATATCTGGCGGCTAATTCACGAAACGCAAAAAAGCGGGGATGGCCGCTAAATGTCCCCGTGTTTGAAAAGTGCTCAGATCGATCTGAAAATTTCAGGTCAGGGTAATGTTTGGGCGGGGATAACGTATCCGGCGTCAGAATTTCCGAATTCGATTTTGATACAGACTTATAGTGCCGCACACTCGTGTAATCATCGTTGCCGCAGATGTTCAGAAAGAACGCCACCAAAACTCACTGCTACGCGCGGTCGGAACGCGTTTGCCGCCCCCCCTCCCCAAAAAGAGAAATTGAGTACGCCCTCAGTACCTGGACAACCTTCTTCTACTTACCATTGCAGAAAGAATCGCCGAACTGCGTCCCAGGTACCCTCTTTATCATGCAGCAATCCTCTTTGCCGAACACGATTGCTTTAGGTTTTTTCTTGCTACCGGGCACAGGATTAACCCGAATCACGGGATATACCCCAGTGACCCTGACGACCGTCTCCTCAACTTCGTCTGTTTTCAGCACGGGAACTTGGCCCGGGCAGGTACATGCTATTCGTAAAATACTTGTAGTGCTCACGCTGTCGGCACGCTGAGCAACGACAAGACGCGGCCGAGGTGTGAAGCTCTTGGGCGACGACAACCTTCTCGGCGCAAGCCACCTCGCACCACCCCTTCGTTTCCTCCCCCTCCCGTTTTGCTAGCCCCTC